>JAGIQG010000001.1:104460126-105060126 GCA_024679065.1 Sphyrna mokarran | reverse complement strand
AACAGAAGTAACAAAAATGTTCAATATTTGACCTTCTATAAAAATAAAATACTGAGGATGCTAAAATCTGAAATAAAAACAGAAAATGCTGAAAATACTTAGCAGGTCAGCTCATATCAGTGGAGAAAGAAATGAAGGTACCATTTTTAGTCCATGACTCTCATCTCTTGTTTCATTCTCTACAGATGCTGCCAGACCTGCTGACTATTTCCAGTATTTTCTGTTTTTATTTCAGATTTCCTGTATCTGCAGTATTCGTTTTTGTGCAGAAGATACATAGAACATAGAACATAGAACAATACAGCACAAACAGGCCCTTCGGCCCACGAGTTGCACCGATCACATCTACCAATCCACAGACCTATCTATAACCCCCTAGCCTATTCTTTTCCATATACTCATCGAGAAGTCTCTTAAAAGACCCCAGTGAGTTTGCCTCAACAAACTCCGACGGCAGTCGGTTCCATTCACTCACCACCCTCTGAGTAAAAAACCTACCCCTGACATCACCTTTGTATTTGCTTCCCTGCACCTTAAATCTGTGTCCTCTCGTATTGACCATTTCCGCTCGGGGAAATAGTCTCTGAGAGTCCACAAAAAGGGTTAAGGAAGTATGTGCCAGTAGGAAAAACTATGGCCTGGATTTGCTGGCCTTTCTTGCCGATGGGATCTTTCAGTCCCTCCAAAGGTGAGTCTCCCTCCGTGGTGGATTCCCTGGCAGTGAAATGGGCAAATCGTGCAAAATGCTTGAGATATTGGTGGGATTGGAAAATCCCACTGGCGTGCCACCTTTGCAGCTGGAGAACAAGAGTGGTAGTTGGGGGGGTTAGTGGAATAGAATATATTTCCCTTCTCATTTAACAAATAAATCTCTCTGTACAAGGTGGAATTCTGAACAAATGTACTTAACTTGCCATTACCTGGGTGGAGGTCGTGCTGGTTGCTGTGGGAAATAAAAACAGCAGCTATTAGTAAGACAACTGTTACAGTGTAACAAATATAATATTATCCCATCATAGCTGTTTGACAATAAGGGATGTTCAAATTTTCAAAACAATATAACCTCCTTGAATTATAATTATGCTTACAGCAAACACAGGGGACAAAATGCAATCCCGCCGCAATGTCAGCAGGGCAGTACTAGAACAGCCAGAAATTAAGTGGGACCAACTGTAGCAGGGTATCAGGCATGTAGGTCTTGCCTGGTGGTCCCAGCTGCGGACATACTTCAGGACCTTAAAGATTTAAGATTAGCATTTTTTTCACCAAATTCTGCAAGCCACCAAATTGGCATCATGTAATCCTTTCTAGGAATGACACTCCCCTCACAGTCTCCTTGTCCAGCCGGCCACTATTCTCCTATCATTTTCAGCCTCAGGAAACAAACAAGTACAAATACTTCTCTCGTGGTGTGAGCAGTACCATTGATCTGCTGATAAAGGGACCACCTTGATCCTACAAATTCTGGCAGGTTCACTGGCAGAGATCTTGGGGGAATGCATCTTAACACTTTTCTAAGAATCATCCGGCTTCTTCCCCTGGCTTTACAGTCCCCATTTTTCTCCAAAAACATCTGGAATATTAAGGAAGCACAAAATGACAAAAGATCATCAGTTCAATTAACATTGCCGCTTCCACAGGATCATTTGTAGTCCACCCTATTGCGAAACTTCATTGTACTCAGCTAATCATCTGAAGAATATCCTCCTAAATAATCCCTGGTCTCCAAAGATAAGCAAACAAAACTATACAAAAGGTTTTCTAATCCCACAAGCAGCATATTAACTGTAGATTTGCCTATTTCTGCACTCACAGTCACAGTCAAATTATGTGCTTATATTTACATAATCTGTAGCTCTCACTATTTAAAGAGAGATCAATAAAGGAAAGAATAATCTCCCTTGAGAAAACATTATCAGTCTCAATCATGCTTCTCAATAAACATCATTCAGCTTCTTTTAAATCAGCTGACTCCCTTCTCCAGCCTGTCTATACATCTGCCATTTTACTGAGAAAAATTATATTTCTCCATTCTATAACCTTGCCTGAAACTTTTGAATTTTGCATTCATAGCCTCAAATTCAATGCTTATTATCCAGGATAGTTTGTTACTTTCAACCTTGCTTCCAATCTGTGCCACAAATCTTAAAGATACATAATTAGCGAAGAAGCATAGTGAATCTGAAAGCATGAAGCCGAAGTTTGAATTCTTTCAGAGTATTGTAAGCAATGAAAGATTGATTGTTTTATCAGTCCCTAAATCCATGGAATGGGAAAACCTCTGCCTCACAGTGTCAGAGACCCGGGCTTGATTCCTGGCTTGGGTCACTATCTGTATAGAATCGCATACGCTCCCCATGTTTGTGTGAGTTTTCTCTGGGTGTTCTGGTTTCCTCCCACAGTCTGAAAGACATGCTGGTTGGGTACATTGGGCATGCTAAATTCTCCCTCAGTGGACTTGAACAAGCACCAGAGTGTGGTGACCAGAGCATTTTCACAGTAACTTCATTGCAATGTTAATGTAAGCCTACTTGTGGTACTAATAAAATATGTTTAAAGATTTTGCCAGGAAAAGCTGGACATCTGGAGGTAAAATATTAGAGAAATAAATAGAAGGAACAGAAAGAATGGAAGAACAAAATCATAGCTTGCATTTATAAAATGAATTATTTATGAAATTGGAAGCAATCTAAGATCATAGGAAACAAGATGGAAGTATGCGACTGTTGTTGGAAAAAGAATTAAACAGCAGACACTTTGCATAGGGAGATGACAGCAATGACAAGCAAGATATAATTGAAAGATTTTTGGTACCAGAAGATGGGTGCTATAAACCCCTGATCTCATTTGTGGCTGGGATTCTCCAGTGCTGCTGAAATAAATGGAGTTTTGGCTGGAATATCAGATTATCCATTCCTGCTGACAGCACACTTGGTACAGGTGAGATTGGAGAATCCCACCCCCGATATTTTATTATGAATATTTTGCTGGTTCTTATTTGGCACTGCTTTGGTAGAATCAGGAAAAGCATTTTTAATACAGTGGCAATTATGAAGGAAAGAAGATTTGCAGACTGGTTAGTATTTACATAGAATTTACAGTAGAGAAATAGACTCTTCAGCTGAATTGGTCTGTGTCAGTTTTTATGTTTCACCTGAGCCTGTTCCCACCTACTTGATCTATCGACACATTCTTCTATTCTTGTTACCCTTATGTGCTTACCTAGATGCCTTTAAATTAACTAAAGGAAATAATTTTAAAGCAAATGCAGAAACGGATGGACGTGAAGGAATATATAGTCAAGAAGGTGTCAGTTTGAGAAAGTGCTTAAAAAAATGAGATCTTAGGCATTATAAATTGATGATTGGAGTACAAAAGCAAGGCAGTTATGATAAATCCATATAAAATACTGAGTTGGCCTCATGTGGAGTTTTGCATGTAATTCTGGGCATCACATTTTAAAAAAATTGTGGAGACTGCAGAGAGGGTGTAAGAAAGATTTGTGAGAATAGTTTCGAAGATAAGGTATTTCAATTATTGGATAGATTGGAGAAGTTGGGGTTACTCTCCTGAGAGAGAAGAAGTTTGAAAGGGTATTTGATGGAGGTGTAGATAGCGGGAAACCATTTACAATGACAAAAGTTTGGAGAACCCAAGGACATCAAGTTAAAGTGATTGGCAAAAGAATTAAAAGTGACTTGAAGGAAAACTTTTTCAATTCAGCGAGTTGTTAGGATCTGGATTGCATTGCTTGCGTGTGTGGTGGAGGCAGATTTAATTAAGGCTTTCGAAAAAGAATTGGACAAGCACCTGAAAGGAAAATAAATGAATACGTGGGAAAGGCAGGGAATTGGGACTAGTTTAATTATTCATAGGGAACCAGCACAGGGTCAATGGGCTAACTGGCCTCACTTTGTGCTGAAAATGTTCCATAATTCTATGAACTGCAGTTATGCTATTTGCCTTAACCACATCATTTGATAGCAAGATCCATCATTCTATTCAGCATTGAATTCAAAAACTTTAGACTGTGACCTTTCTCCTCCATCTTAAGCGTTTTGTTATATATCCCCAACATTCTTTTTGTCTCTATGCAAAAACCCCTCACTTTCTCCTCTCTTCTGGGCCATCTGTCGCTTGTTCTTAATTTCTGCTGCATCTTCTTTGCAATCTCTTCTAGCTGCCATTAATCACTGACCGTCTAATCTGGTTTACCTGTTCTACTCCTCTTATACAGTATATGATCCAACACATTTTTCCCTCCCTTCAGCTTCAAAGAACTCATATGGACTTGAAATGTTAACTCTGTTTTGTGCCCAAACAGATCTTACAGACCAGTTTTTCCAGCATTTCTAGCAGGACAACACAGTGGTTAGTACTGCTGCTTCATAGTGTCAGGGACCTGGGTTCAATTCTGGCCTCAGGTGATTGTGTGGAGTTTGCACATTCTCCCTGCATCTGTATGGGTTTCCTCTCATAGTCCAAGTATGTGTGGTTTAGGTGGATTGGCTTTGATAAATTGCCCCTTAATGTCAGGGAGATTATGAGGTGAATATGTGGGATTACAGGGAAAGAACAGGACCTGGGTGGGATTGCTGTCAGTGCAGGCTGAATGAGACAAATGACCTCCTTTTGCATTGTAGATTTTATGATTCTCTGTTCTTGTTCCACATTCTACCCCTCTCTGAATTTGTTCCTTCTGAATTTGTTATTGGATTATCAAGTGACTCTATTATATTTATGACTTCTAGTTTTGGATACCCTTAAGTGTATCCAAAGTGGAAACATCTTCTATACACTCCTCTATTAAACCCCTGCTAAATCTTAAAAACCTCTAGTAATTCATTATTGCCTCTATTAGCATGACAGTAAACCATGATTAGTTCAATCTGGAAATTAAGAAACCAATGAGAAGACAGTTTATAGTAAAATAGCAGGCAGTTAACATTCAGATTGCATGCGGCAGCTAAAATGATTGGCAGTGACATTTGATCTTGGGATCTGTACCATAAAAGAATGATGATCTAAGTGGCCTGTTTTATGCTCTAAGCTTTGGCTACATTTTTTTCCTTGAAAGATCAGCAGGACAACTAACTATTGAAGACAGCTGAAAGGAAAGTTTAAAGGACTGTGCCTGAACTAGAGACAGAGATCGTCACCATCAATTGCTGAAACTAGGAAAATCACCCATAAAAGATAGCAAATTGTAGACAGCAATTTGTTAACATGGACAAAGTTGAAAAAATACTCCAAATATACAAGTAAAAAGTACAAGATAATATATATGACATAAACAAAGCATATAGTTCCATGGATTTATGTAACAATATTCTTACCTTGTAATCAAGGATTGGACTTTTTTCTGATAAATTAAATGCAATCATTAGTATCAAGTACAATCAAATTGTTGACTTTATTAGCATAGCTACTGAAAAATGAATGATTTGAATATCAATGAATAAATAGCTCATTTGTAGAGGTTAACATTACTACTCCTTGATAATTCATATGTTGAGCATTAATATTTTTATTCAAAATCTTTGATAATGACCTTCAAAGAAATTTCACAACTCCATGGAGTGGAGATCATACTGCAAGAAGGTTAATGACTCCACTGCGGGACTGGTGAAAGGTCATTGATCTGGAATGTTGACTTTTCTTTTAAAAACCCCCTCCAACACTGCCCCAAACATTTCATTTAAGTGAGCACGACATTAAGAACAGTCAGGCTTCCATGTCCCCAGACGTATTAGCCCTCCACCCACAACTGGAATCGTGCTCATCATTTCTGCACTTCAGTAAGATTCACGAATGTTAAACTTTGTTTTGTGCTCCCCAGATGCTGGCTGACATGCTGAGATTTTATAGTATTTTCAGTCATTATAGTTCTCCCCTCTCCTTTTTCAAAATTAAACATTTTCCCCTTGTCCTCTGCATTCTTCTGTAAACATGTTTGCCTGGCAGTTATTTTTCAGTCTTTCCACATCCACATCTGACTGACCTGTGGCAAGTTGCTGAATTTTCCCATGTCTTGGATTTATATTTTTAGTATTTGCAGTGTATCTGCTTTTTATAGAGGGTGAAAGCTGTACAGATCTGTCAATCACCTCTCAAACAGACATGGCTCACCATTTATACTACAACTATACTGCCAGTTTGAAGTGCCTTCACTTCACTCCGATGTTACAATTATAAGGAGCAGTTTTCAGAATCTATCTGGGGAGAATTTGCAGGATGGTCCAGGAATGTCTCAGGTTTGCCCCCACAATCCTGTGCCAAGGAATGGCATGGCAATTCTTTGGAGGTGACATGCATGGGGAGAGTATTCACCTATTTATCTCCAAATCTATAATGTGGGGTGGCTTAAACATTGGGTGATATTCTTCAATGCTATCATTAAAAATACTGTTTTCTATGCAGTTGGTGGCACACAGTGTTATTTGCCCTGAGGGGATTGACGTAAGACTGCATAGCACTTCTAGAAGTTTTGTCCCCATAGTGTTCCTTTTTAACAAAACAATACTGTCATGATGAAAGTTTGAGTTTTTCTAAATAGCACAGCGGAAACTACAATCTATACAGTTTCCTTTCTTTGAAATGTGACATTTGATACTCTAATGGTAACAAATCAATCAAATACCTGAAGCTTGAACAGGAGCTTGTACAGTCATGACTGGTTTGATAGTTCTGTCAACAGCTGGGCCTGAGAAAAAACAAGAACATCTGGATAAACGGAATGGCTCTGTCACATTCTTTTGTATTTGCCCTTCATTACTTATAGCACAGTAAGAGAATATTAAGATATTTTTCAGCATGCTGGTCATGAGCCTATTCTTTTAGGAGTGATGTACATAAATAAAGTTTTCTGTTTGCAGTCAAAACCTGACAAAATAACTTGCATTCAGATGCATCACTACCACTAAAATGGCAGAATCTAAGTAGGTGGCACTGCGGCTTCACAGCTCCAGGGACCTGGGTTTGATTCCCGGCTTGGGTCACTGTCAGTGTGGAGTTTGCACATTCTCACTGTGTCTGCGTGAGTTTCCTCCGGTTGCTCCAGTTTCCTCCCATAGTCCAAAGATGTGTGGATTAGCTTGATTGGCCATGTCAAAAATTGCCCTTAGTGTCCTGAGATGTGTAGATGAGAGGGATTAGTGGTAAATATGTAGGAATGTGGGGTAGGGCATGGGTAGGATTGGTGGTCAGTGCAGACTTGATGGGCCTAATGGCCTCTTTCTGTACTGTAGGGTTTCTATGATTCTATTATGTTCAATTAATGATCTTTTGAAATAGATAATTTCATTGCTAATTTTAGTAACATAGAAAACAAATTATTTTAATCACTCTGTTTCATAGAGTGTCATTCATGTAGACTTTACAAAGTATAATGTTTGAAATGAGAAGATAAAACTTTCACTTTGAAACAAATACATTTCACAACCATATCCTACAGAGGAATGGGGCAGGTCTGGTAGGGGTTGTCCATGTGGCTCATAATTTTTCACAGGTCACATCAAACTGTTGCAATTAATTCCTGAAACCTTTCAACTTGGAAAACAATAGAATGCTATTCTGAAGAAAACTGTTAAATTATTAAATATAGACAGGAGAGTGAGAAATGGACTATAAAAGTGGAAGTTGATGATCCAGGGCCAAGGGTGAGTACAGATCACCGAGTCATATTCCCTGTTTGCTGAAGGTGAGAAGTAAAATGCTTCATTAATTTGGAAAAGGGCTTCTGCTGTACCTTGAGCTGCATGACTGTCAGAACTTTTCTTCTCTCTTTGTATCTGAAAACAAAACATAAGCTAGAATAATGAGAGCAAATCAAAACATCAGGGAGATAAAGTAGATCTAGTAATAGCAAGTTAACAAATAATGGTTTCAAAATATGTACTTAAATAACAAATAAATTTGAGTTCATCCCCATTATATCAAACCCCAGCATTTTACTGTTGATCCGCGGAACATTTCCAGCATTTTCTGTTTTGAATCCTATCTTTCGATGAGACAGTTTGCAACTTTCTGGACTCAACTGAGTGCAACAATTTCAGACTGTAACCTTGTTTAATTTTCTTTTTCCTTGCTGGCTTTGGTTTTACTCTCATGTTTTTCTCTTTATTGACTTCTGGATGGAAGTTGGCTATCATTCTGCTTGATAACATTCTGCTTGATTGGGACTCCACCCCCGTCTTCAACATTCATTCCCTCCACCATTGATGCACAGTGACAGCAGTATGTACAGTTTCCGATTTCATTGCAGAATCTCAACAAGGCTTCCTTGACATAACTTTCCAAACCTGCAGCTTCTACGACCCAGAAGGACGATGACAGCAGATATATAGAAACTCTAACACCTACAAGTTCTCTTCCAAACTCAACACCATCCTGACTTGGAATTATATCACTGTTCTTTCACTGCCACTAGGTCAAAATCCTGGAAATTCCTTGTTAACAGCAATGTGGATGTACCTACACCATGTGAATGGCAGGAGCTCAATACCACTTTCTCAAGAGCAATTAGGAATGGGCAATAAATGCTGGTTTAGCCAGCGAAGCCCAAATCGTGTGGAAAAATAAAGAAAATATTCATAACATACATTTTGTTTCTTCTCTTGCACCATTTATGCTTTCTTTGATCCTACACAACCATCTCTTTTGTTAGTTAATATTTTCTTTCTTGCTTTCAATCTTAGACCTCCACTTGTGTTCTATTTCCCAGCCAACCACAATGTTTCCCAAATCTGATAAACAGCGATCAAGATTAAATATTGAGCTGTATTTATCATTGGCATCAAGACACTCATGCCTGTGCCACTGGGGATCCTGAGCTCACACCTGTCCTCCAGGGACCCTCTTCTTCCCAGTTGGCTGTCCTATTAAAGATGGCCAGTGGGCCTCCAAGGTAGGTGGCTTATTTCCAGCATTTTCTGTTATAATTTTTATTGTCTCTTGTTAAAACCATCTTTCCCTAAAGAAGAGTAAAATTTCATTGAAAAATGCCTGTTAAAATCACAATAGTGTAAGTTGCTAAATTAAAAAGATCAAAAGGCTGTTTTCTTTGAATTTGTCGTATCACCTTTGGATTTTAAGCATTACTGGCTAGGTATTTATGTATGACTTGTATTATCCTGAAGAATACATTATGAATTATATATTCAAGAGCAAAATCTTGAGAATGCTGTCCGAATTAAAATAAAGGAAATGCTATAAATATTCAGCAGGTCTGACAACATCTGTGGAGAGAGAAAAACAGATGTAACTATTGGAATGAAACATTAAACTCAGTTTTTCTCTTTTTTACTCCTGGATTACATACAATTTTGATACAATTGCAGAAGGTATAACGCTACGGTTGAGCTATAATTACAGGAGTTACTTACATTGCTGCTCTTGCACTGTGTGTTGGGCTGTGTATTCAGCAATGACAGCTGTCTGAAGGCTACTTGGGGTCTCTGATATGGGGGTAGACCACCCTTTGATAAATGTGGGGGTGGCATCATCGGTAAACACCGCTTATCTGTAAAAAAAAGAAAAAGAAATATTTTTGACTAATGTTTCTGTTAAAAATCTGTGAAAGAATATGTGAAGGGAGGAAGTGGTGGTTGCCCAGGTTTTGTCCCTCGAGGCAGTGTTACTTCAATTTTCATTTCCATGCATGTGTTATACCATATTTGTGTTCTCAAATAAAGGATGATTTTTGCAAGAAAAAATGAGTCTGAGGATAAATGTGTCACTGTTAGAATCAGAAAAATTGTTTTGGGGTATGAATAATATTGATACGGGGAGCAATGGGGGAAGCAATAAGCCAGACTCTATAATCTTTGGCTGTGATATTTACTAGAGCCCCTACTTTCTTCCCCACCCCTTCAGCTTCCAAGTAATGTGTAGAAAGCACAGAAGTAAGTTCAACGCGCCCAACAGCCACCTTGTCACCATTTTACACCTACGTATAATGATTGTTGTGCAGCAATAGGTGTGATGAGGGTTTGCATGATGTAGACATTTCAACTCCAGTATGTAAAGGGCTAATCCAAAAATGGAGTTTTGTGTTGCAACCAGGAGAAACCAGGATGTGACAATGGATTCAAGACTCTGAGAGACTTCTCCTCACTTCAATAATGTCACCATGGTTGTATATGGTATGCCCGGCTTCAGAACGCTTGGGCCCCGTTTTGTAATGACAGTGCATTCAGAGGCCTCTTTCCCCCCTACCCCCTCTTGTGGACATCAGGACTTCCCCCTCATCAGC
The DNA here is from genome assembly GCA_024679065.1 of Sphyrna mokarran. Lineage (NCBI taxonomy): Eukaryota > Metazoa > Chordata > Chondrichthyes > Carcharhiniformes > Carcharhinidae > Sphyrna > Sphyrna mokarran. Next base: position 105,049,874 of record JAGIQG010000001.1, on the reverse strand, counting down.
ACTCGTCCGCAACATGGGCCACCAGCATAGGGGACCTCCCGATGAGTCCCCCTGCCCTGCCTATATAATCCCCCATCATGACTGCTTTCTGGATTCATCGCCATATGACTCCCCCATCTGACATACCTGGGAGTGGAGGTCTTCCACATAGGTTCTGCTGTCACAGCCCCCATTCAGGCCCCACCCCTTTGGCATTGGTGGTGCCCAATTGACACCACCAGGCTCTCTGGCTGGTGACAACTGCCAGAGTGTCTGGTAGGCACCGTCAGTGTGCCAGTTGGGCATTTTCTGGTGGGTACTGCCTGGCCTTGCCCCTCACATCCTGGGGGCTTCAATGATCCCCAAGCTCCCCCCACTCCACATGACCATTACAACCAGGTTTCCCTAATGGAGACCAGTAGTGATTCTCACCATCCTCAGGCTGTGCCTGAAGGCCGGAGCATCCTGGGTGCTGGAATGTGAATGAGCTACGCATATTTAAATGCCATTTTAAATATGACATTTTTAGCGCCCTTTCTGGGTCTGATCCAGTTCATGCTATTTGAAGGGGGCCAGGAGAATTGTAGACTGTCTGGTGATGGGCGCAAAACCAATTTTTATAACTGCATGCTATTCCCCAGGATTGGCGCAAGTTGCTCCAGGCATGGCAAGGATGAACAATTCCCCCCAAATTAAGCTTTTGCCTGTAGACAGTGTGTCAGGGGTCATGCTTCCCTAGAGTTACAGCCCTCCGATATTCTCTTCTTGACTGTCCAGTTACACATCACTCATGTAATGGCTGCTGTATTTGTGATATTTTTCCTTGTTCAAGGCTTGATATGAGGCAACGAAATTCCACCCAACATGATGTGAGTCATTCTTAAAGCATAGAAAATAAATTCTGAACAAAAGCACTGTTACAAACTCTTCCTCACTTGTAGATAAAAAAGTAGCTATGTATACTGAGTATTGATAGCAGTCTTCCTTGAGTTTCAATCAGCCTCCACAATTTCAGTTGTGTCCTGGCTCTGCTTTTTATTGCTACTTTCAGGTGGCTCCAGAAACATTTGGGGACATGCCATTCAATTTAAAACTGTGCTGAACTATCACACAGGCTGAGCTTTTAGGTTTTGTTAATAGGCAACCTATCTATCCTGAAGGGATTGTTTTGAACTAGCCAAACTCGTTGATGGCTTGAAGCCCGGATTCTCAGGGCACTGCATTTTTGTGAGATTTAATTCTATCACTTGCATCGAAACATATGAGCACTCCCAAATTAAAATTGCGCCCTCACCCCCTTGTTCTACGCTCACACACGCACATCACATAGACCAATATCTGTATTTGGTCACCAGAGGGCAACAGTATCTAATTTTCAGATAATGAATGACTATTTTGGAAGTTATGTCAGGGGAGTTGCTGAATAATGATATAAACGAATCCAGCTTCGAATTAATGACACTCTATATTTTCACCTAATGTTCCATCTGTTTTCACCATGTTTTCTTCCTTTGTTTCTTGAAGGCATTGATTCATACTTTTCCAGAAACTAACTGCTTTTCACTATTTCACCTAAAAATCTATTCTTTGTAAGTAATACAAATTTTTATTTTATTTAAGTGATCTGAGTCAGGGACTTTTAGGAGGCTAACTGGCCTCCACTGGCAAGTTTCATAGCTAGACTTTCAAAAACATTAATAAATGATGGACAGGAAAAATGCTCTTCCATCCATTCCAGCAACACTGTCTGTTGTCACCAAATTATTCCTTGGCCTGTTTCCCTACAATTCAGGTATTTTCTCCTCCTCACAGCATCTCATCTTGTTCCAACCCTTTTCCATTAATTTATAATCTTTGTTCTCTACCTCCCCCTGTTGTAATGTGCCTTTAAGGCATAGGCAGCACAACATCACTAAAAGAGAAGTGCATCATGTGATTCAGCGTCAGTTTCACTTTAGCCTCTGAGTAGAGCACAAGACACAGCTCTGCCCTGATATCTTCAGACTTTCTACCTATGCATGTTTGTTTTCATGTCTCTAGTCTAAATAAATGAACCCACAATGAGTTTAGCCAATCCCTTATGTGAGATTGGTGTCTTTATATTGTTATAAAAACATAACACCACCCGAGCAGCATAAAAGCTTTCTCACTGAGATATCGTCACTGCTTTCCACTCTCAACCTATGCATCAAGTGGCTTCTTATCCTCAGTGATTTCAACCTCCACATTCTCTGTCCTCGGAGGTCACCTCCCTCTTAGTTTCTCTAAATCTCTTCCACAAAACACACCCATGGCTATACCCACGACCTTGCCTCACATTGTCTTGCTAGTCCCAACATATCAACAATCAATAATTTCTCAGATAATTGCTTTGCATTGCTCTCCACCCATATCCCAACACTTCTTCCTTCTGTATCTGCCACTGGGGAAATAAATCCCCAATTCACTTACAACTATCCATTGTTGAGATTTTCAAAATCTCAATGATCTAACTTTCCTCCATTCACCATGATATTTCTGTAGCTACTGATTTTAATCACATCCCCACTTCCACCTTTGATGCTCTTGTCTTCAATACAAGCATTAATCTCTCTTGCCCCAATTCATCATTCATTTCTGTTCCCTTAAGTACACATTAAGGAATACAGACTTGAAAAGATAGAGTGGACAATTGGTTTAGTTATCTCCCACCAGTTCTGACTGGACCACATAAAACACTATTGGATCCTATTCTTGTCTACTAAATTTGTCAGTATTCCAGGGTCATCCTAGAATGCAAATATTACCCCTAGCTTCTTTCTTTTACTATAACTCCTCTTCTTAAATGCCTCTTCCCTGTCTCCTCTCCCCTCACTTCCAACAATAAATGGGCATTTTTGTCACCATAATGGAGGCAATCTAATCAACTACCTCTGCCGCTTCCCTTCCTTCTCCTAGCACAAACTTTCACAAACATTTTCTCTCCTCTAGCCCTAAACTCGCATTACTTTCTACCTGCTCTCCTGTTGGGATTCAACATCGAGTTTGGCAGTTTTAGATTGCAACCTTTCTCCTCCATCTTAAACCCCTTTTTAAAATATCTACACTTGCATTACCTCAATGCAACTATCCACCCCCCTCCTCATCCTACCCCCCACCCCCCAGCCACACCAAGCCACCTTTAAGTTCTTCTTAAAGTTGCTGCACGTTGTTGCAATCTCTTACAGTTACACTTTAATATTTAATACATTCTCCCTTTCTTTAGTTCTGTCAAATAGCCAAAAGTGATCCAAATGTTAACTCTTCTTTCTCTCCTTACAGATGCTGCCAGACCTGTTGAGCTTTTCCATCATCCTCTGCTCTTGTTTCAGCATCCACATCCTCAGTATTTTGCTTGTTTTTATATAAATATGTTGTTACTGACCCATACAGCTGTGATATATCTATGCGTCAATATTTAATGGGATGAAACTTTGTACATTTCTCCTCTGTGTGGATTAGTATGGCACCATACCATGCATTTATTTATTGAACCACTCAAAGGCGCATATCATAAATATCTCTTGCTCAAGTTTACCTCAATTTTCCATGCGAGGGGCGGGGCAAGGGCTTCAGTGCTGGGTGATAATAATAAATTGGTTCAATGACAGTTTCTTTGAGTGTTGCCAGAGCAAGCAGCTTTGCAATTAACATATTTAAATAAGAGCAAAATACTTGACTAGCTCTGTACAATTACCTGCATAATCTGACTGCGTGTTTATCGGCTTCGCGGGGCAAATTTTCACATGGCGTAAATCTTCCAGACTGGAGGAGGTTACATATTCATAATCGTAGCTAGTCTGCTCATTTGGTTCATCATCAGGCTGTCCATATTCCAACTGACTGTCAGTGGTCATTCTCACATTAACGTCTGGCTGCAATTATATAACATTAACACCGGTGACTACGAAAAGAAAAGAACAATCTTTTATAGGTTTCTTTATAATGTTTTCTGGCAATCTTCTATGGCATCAAAATTATAAGGCAACACAAGATATGACATGAATTTGTGCTATCATGCGGTGCAATTTGTCACTGGTACCAGGTCAGATTTGATTTGCGTATTTAGTCTTGACTTTTCCTAATTCTTACCTGGTGCTGCTGACACAGATTTATGACAGTGGGGGCTACCTCTTCACATATTGGATAAATGTAAGGACCCTTCTCTCCTGATCCCCACAAATAGAGAACGTCATATAAAAAACATTAATACTGAGGTTCTTCTGGGCAACATACCATGCACTTAAAAAAAACATATAGCCTAGAAATGATTGCAAGGAATATTATCACGTAGCCACAATGTGCTCACTTTAAATCCTCTTTTAGATGTTTTGAAGAGGTGCTCGTCAATTTATTTAAACATCCGCATGATTACATCACTCAAAATCATTTCCAGGCTCATCAATTTCCTTATTTCTGATGACAGAGGAAACCCAAGTAAAGTAACTTTTAATTATGATGCTTTGTTATACAATTTCGATGATTGGGAGGCTGCATGAAGTTTGCATTAGTTTAAAAGTAACTGTAGTGCACAAGTGGTTCTGTGTATTTACCTAGGAAGATAGTCATTTCCTTTGTATCACATCAGGTGGTGTATTTTTAGCTTGTGCTTTAGAAGGAGAACATGGAAACAATTACAACAGGAAGGATATTTTAATGCAGAGCAATAGATTAACGAACATAACTCCTACAGAAATATAGACTAGATTTTCCTCCCAACCTCCCAATCATGGTCAATCTAGCTTTTTGAAGTGTAATTCTTTATAACGTGTACCACATTTGCAAAATGAGAAGTGCTTGCAGAATTGGATCTTTACAAGCTACAAAGAGAAATCTCCCCCTCCCTAAAAGAATGGACATAACCACTGCCAACTCTTCCCATTGCTCACTCATGTGATGTGGAGACTGAATAACCAGGGAAAAACATTGATGCAGCATTCAAAAACACCCCATCCTTTCCTCATTAGATTGCAATAACAATTTAGGAGTGATTATTTGGGGTTTTTTTGGTATCTGAAAATGTGTAGAATAAGAGGTAAAAATTGGGAACCAAAAGTAGAAACAGAAAATAGTGGATGGGAATCAGTAGAGGAATTATTATCTCAAAGGCAAAGATTGCATGCAAGGTTTACATCTGAAGTGTCAGTTTTATTAAAATTGGGCAGGTTTGAAATGCATAAAACCCAACTCTGGTCCACAAAGATCTGCAACCTTATTGGAATACTTCTTTTCTAATTTTGGATAGAGCCAGAATTTAGACCAAAACCCAAATACATCAGAACCCAGTCTTAGAATTGCACTGCCCCAAATATACCATTAGTATAGGAGGGGTGAAGGAAAAGACCAAGCATAATGACACTCCAATTTGGGAGTTCCTATATCTGTGCCAGCCTATGGTTTGCAGAGAGTATGTCTGGTCAGGTCAGGTGCATATTCCTAATAACTAATGAAAATTTGTGCCTACGTGGGATTTCAGGTCAGAATAATGGTCAGAACTAAAAGTGCCAACTTTAAAAATATAAAAACAACCTGTAAGAAGACAAGTAAGGGTTTTTCAGTTATTTCACCAATTAATTTCTATACTTATTGCTTTGGGAGAAATTTGGAACAGGGTCGAGGAGATAGCTATTTCTTTTTTCCAAGGAGATGTCTGAGGGGCTGGTCAGTCATTGATCGGTATTCCAGCATCTTTATAATAGTGGGCTCTTTAGACATGGTTATTACTCAGAAGGAAGGGATCTCCATAACTTTCCACTACCATCAATTTTATAAGAGATAATAAACTATGAAAAATGATAGATACTGGTATCTTTGTTCTGGCTGGCACTACAATAGTGCAAGCTTTTAGTGCCTGGCATTATTATCAAGAGTTGCAAAAATCTACAGGAATCTGTAGCAAGTGCCAAATGGTTTTTTTGTTGCCTCATCACTTCAGCAAAAGCCAGATGCTCCAAGACAAAGGTCCATTTTAGGCATTTCTTTGGAATGTAATACACTGGGAGAATGAGGAGAGGCCAAGTAGAGCAGAGCAATATGCTAGAAGAGGGAGAAGAAGGAGAGCGCAGCAGATGCCAATTTGGTTTCAAGTGACATCTGAAATACCAGCAATAAGTGACACTGAATCTAATTTTCAACAATTTTCCTGATCATTATCACATTGTTTGTAGGATGTTTGTGGGAATTAAATTGGTTGCTACATTGCCTGCATTTCCACAGACACTTTACTTCAAAAGTTGTTTTGTCTTATTCATTCTTGGGAAGTATCTATGTCAGCATTTATCGTCCATTCCTAATTACCCTTGAGAAAGTGGTGCTGAGTTACCTTCTTGAGCCACTGCAGTCCATGTGGTGTAGGTACACCCAAGGTGCTGCTAGGGAGAGAGTTCCAAGATTTTGACCCAGTGACAGTGAAGAAACAGACATTTATTACAAAGTTTACGATAAAACACGTTGCAGAAAGTTTCTCATTTTGATACTAATTTTTATTCAAACCATGGCTTTTGTACAACTTCTGTTTAATCAGAAGGCATTTCTTGGAAAACTGAGTTGTGCATAAGGAAAATGAATGATTTCAAATATACAGTGGAGAACCTTTGAATTCTATTTTGAAGGCATTAGTCTCCGATGTGATGGGTCTTGCCCTAGAAAATAATTGAATAACCCCAAGATCATCTGCAAAACCCTAAGTTGCTGTAAATCCACGGTTGCAAAGTTTCAATCTGTCCTATTGTTAACAGTGAACCAAGCTCTCTTACAGTTTCTTCTTAGAACAGTACAATTCTCAGAGGTCAAATCTTTGAAGTTTTATATATTTTGCAATAAAATTTTCTGCTCTAGGTGAGAGTGTGCTACAGAACTAAATATTTGTCCGTACCATTAAGCATTCAGAAAAGTTCTTCTTATTGTACTATTGTGAATTATTCCAGTTCAAGTATGACCACACACATGACATCTCTTAATAAAATTACCTAATCTTATCATATTAGTCTCAGCTTCCGATAAATACTTACTGAAGAACTGATCAAGTTCAATTCTCATCAGGTCTTTTATCCTGTTAGTCGAGTGGTTTCAAAGTGTTAACCAATGCATCACATAGACTTACTGAAAGCTAACAATATGGATATGTGTCATCAGGGGTTTTCTAATTAGAGATGAGAAAAGCAGTGGCAGATGGGGTAGCAGGAGATTGGAGCTGGAGATGAAAGAGGATTAGACACACAATCAGAGGGAGAGTAAGGAATAGAGAAAGGAAAGTAAAATAATAATATATTATTGAGGGAGTTTATTATTCACAGGTCAATAGACACTGTCATTTCTCCCCCAAAACATGGCCATCTAAGTTCCAAACTAAACATTTCAATTACTGGGGGAAAAAAAAGGGAAGTAAATCATTGATGTTAGGTTTTGCTGCTTTAATAGGATGCCACATTGGAACCCAGGGGTTAATTCACTTCGGAAGAATAGACAATGGTGCAAATTCATCCTGGATTTTGGCAGGTAAGCAATCCATTCAAACACCTAAGCTGACAAGAAAAGCATGTGATTGCAGAGGCTCTCACTGAGCCCTGTGTGATTAACTGCTGAAGATTATGTTGGACTATTGACTGAAGATATAATGGAAACACTTGGGAAGGCTGAGCCTAAGCAAATATAACAATTCATGACATTACTTTTAGATACAATTGCCTATATAAAGTATTTTTTTGTGAGCTCTTAGATTATGTGTTAATTGAGAAGATACGTTTCTCTGACCTCTGTCTCCTTGCAAAGTCTCGCTTGATGAAAGCTGGACGCTGAGGCATGAAGATCAGTGTGCTGATCTATACTGCTCTTGATTCTCTCTGATCACAATTAATTCTAATTTGTTGGAAAAAGGTCTGAGGTGTGATGTTTTCTAGGTCGGTTATTCAATACAATGATGTTGATGCAAAATAATTTTGGCTTTGCATCAATGTATATAATGCACTATAACTAGGAAATAAGGTTGCCAGAATTACATTCTTCCAAGTGGGGTGAGACCACCTGAAACATGTAGTTTCAAACTGCTTCAATATTGCAGCAACTGCAGTAATAGTTGTAACTATTTTTATAGTCAATTTACAAAAAGTTGGCAGACACTCATTCAGAGAACCTAGGAACCATTTCAAGTGTTAAAAAAACTGGAAACACTTAGGAGGTTGGCAGCCATTGTGGAGAACAGAACATAATAAATGTTTAAGGTCAATGGCATAATCAGAACTGGAAGGAAATCGAGGTGAAGAGTTTTTAAACAAGTATGGAGCCCAAGAAAAGAGCAATGAATGGCAGCTTTGGCTGGGGGCTGGTGTGACAGGGAAAGAATAAAGAGGTAGGTGTGATTTGGTGGAGGGCAAGGGTGATTAAAGGACAAAGGTAATGATGCTGCAGTACAAGATAAAGTGGTGATAATGAGACAAAGACATAAATAAAGCCAGGGTCTAGCTGGTTCCTGAACTGTTTCAACCTGGTTAATATAACAAAAAGCCTATTGTGCATTGATGTTTTGGCATTGTGAATTGTTTCATCAGCATTTGATTACCATTAACTATAACTTTGCACAAGCATCCAAGCATAACATGTTTCGGTTTTTGCTTTGACTGGAGGGTGATGCAGAACAAGCATACAACTCATCATTCACTCCAAGCCACTTAAAGCAAGTGCAACTTCAAATTTGACCCAGTCACAAAAGGCTATCTGGTTGATATTTGTATTCATTTAGGACTAATCACATTTCCTATCATTGGTAGGGTAACAGACAATTAGATCAAAAAATATTGCATGATAATCTAGCAGCTTGGTTATTGGTTTCAAAATGCAAAATTAAGAATACTTACAAATGTTCTGGAGATCCACTTATAGTTCTTATTTGCTGTTGGCTCTAAAAAGTGTAAAATATGATCAGAAAACACAATTATTATAATATTTAGTGAACAACTTAATCACGACCTATGAAAGTTAATAGCTATATCTTGTTATACATTTTCTGACACTGTATGCTTTGGAAATTACATTATTGTAATGCGGCTTCTTATATTCTGCCCAGTTGCACATGTACCAAAATGCTATCAGTTCATTGTGCTGGCAATCTAACATATGTTAATTTTATTCCTATTGATGGATAGCCACCTGTCATATTTTACATATCTCCCTGCTGAAAACATGCCTGGTGGAGGGGTAAGGGTGAGTGGGTGAGAGAGGACGTAAAGCCCAGCCCATAATTTCTGATTGGTTGAACAACAAGAACAGTTCGTTACATACTCTGAAAATAACTTCTCTGCCATTTGATCTCTGATTTCCCCATTGCTAAAACATAAACAGATATGCAGATTGGGCCAAAATCTCTCCAGCGTGATCTTTTTGTTTAGCTGACAGAGGTTCCCAATCATAGGTTCCCTAGCAATGATTGATTGATTGATACATTATTGTCACATGTATTGGGATACAGTGAAAAATATTGTTTCTTGCACATTATACAGATAAAGCACACGATGTAGAGAGAATATAGGAGAAAACGGAAGGAGAGGGTAATAATAGTGTTGCAGTTACAGATAGGGTGAAAAGAAAGATCAACTTAGTATACATTAGGACCATTTAAAAGTGTAAAAGCAGGAAAGAAGCTGTTCTTGAGTCAGTTGGCATGTGTTTTCAGACTTCTTCATTTTTTTCTCAAAAGTGGAAGAGAGTAAATAAACACCTGTTATCAGTGGTAGGACTGGAAGATCCCACCACTGAATAATGGTGGGCCATCTCCACTGCTGCAAAACACCCTGCAGTGTGTGTGTGTGTGTGTGTGTGTGTGTGGTGGTGGTTGGGGGGGGGGGGGGGGGTGGAAGAGGTGATTGGATAACCCTGCCCCTAGTTTACTGTATAATGTTACTACATGTGCCGGAATCATTTTTTTTGCACTTCCACTTAAAAGTTAACTCAGCTTCCCAGAACAAACTTCCAATTGCCATACACTTACTTATGGATATTTCTTTTAGGATTAACTTAACTATTTAATTATGATTAGTAAGTTATAGTTCCTCCTGGCTTCATCCCACAATGATTACACACCATGAACTTTTATATGAAATCCAGTACGGAAGGACAAGTAGAACTTTTGATCGATGGTTAATTCTGCGTTATAATGAGAATTGCTACATTAGTATTCAGCAAGTTAAAAACAAAATCGGATTTGCTGAAAAATTGCACATATTAGCAATCTCCTTAACTGTGGCTGAATTCTAATATATTATTTAAATACATATTATTGGTATCATTGGCTTTATCTGTTTTTGTCATTCCAAATGCAATGAGTTGTGATGTAATCCATTTGCAGACTACAAATTGCTCTCTTATCCATAGCACTATACATCTATTTTGTCAAATTTAAAGTGCTTGTTGGTTCAAATTGTACAGATTGGGAACTGAGATAGAACTATAACACCTAGTAAAGAAATAAGCAATAATAAAACTAAAATGTAAAATGAAATCAAATTAAATAACATTGTTTTAAAACTCGACTGCATTTCTGAAATCAAAAGAGAACTATAAAGTAGAAGGCTTGTCCTCAGTTCTTGCAAACTGCTATTTTATCACCAACTTGTGGGCTGCCTGGTGGCATAGTGGTTAACACTGCTATCTCACAGCACCAGGGACCTGGGTTCGATTCCCAGCCTGGGTCACTGTCGGTGTGGAGTTTGCACGTTCTCTCCTTGTCTGCGTGGATTTCCTGTGGGGTTTTGGTTTTCTCCCACAGTCTGAAAGATACGCTGGTTAGCTGCATTGACCTGAACAGGTGCCAGACTGCAGCAGTGACTAGGGGAATTTCACAGTAACTTTATTGCAGTGTTAATGTACGCCTTACTTGTGACTAATAAATAAAATCTTTAACTTTGAAACAGCAAAAAACACTTTGATTCTTTCCAAAGTTCTGAACATTTGGGCACTTCTTGAATTAATGCCCATTTTTCTCCAAACTCCATGCTTGGATCTAGCCAGGGTTCTGCCTTATCACAGTTTTGAAACAGCTCTTATCAAAGTCACACATGCCCATGATATCCACGCTCCTCTAATTCTGGCCTCTTGAACATTGCTCCATCATTGGCTCTGTCTTCAGCTGTGTGAGCCCTAAAGCTTAGGGAATTCCTCCTTACATTTGTCATCCTCACTTCTTCAGGTTCTTTCTTTAAGACAGTCCTTCGATCTATCTTCTTGACCAAGCTCTCAGTCAACTAATCTAATCCCACCTGACTGTGAGCCACATCGGGAGATTTTATTACATTAACCATGCTATATAAATATAAATTGTTGTTGTTGAATTGGAGACAATAATAATGCATTTTTCAGAATGTAATCTCATAGAACTCCTCATCTTCATACCTGCAGCTCAAGCAGCAGAAGTTCAAAAACATTACTTTCATCTTTAAAAAAATCTTTATATGGCCCTAAATCAATGAGTAATAACTACTTAGATTAATTATTTGTGAACACACTACAGCTTTTGATAACGCAACAATAGCTACAATCTTCACCCTCATAGCAATTGAAACGGATTCAATTGCATTGTTGCAAATCCCATTCAAAACTGCTGCGTACATTGATTGTTCGGTATCTCTCAGCTGATGTGCAATTATTATGGTCCCAATGCTTGGCATCTTGGAGGATGATCATGTTTGTTCTTTTGTTCTCCCACTTGACTCACAAGATCTATCTTAGACAGTATTGACAATGTTGCTCTTGGGCTTTGAAATGGTGACAACATCTCATCTGACAATAAGATTCAAGTAAGTGGTCTGAGCTATGCCAGGAATCTATTCACACAGAGGAAGCAGTTCAATGACATTCTCAAAGTCTCCATGGAGGTCAGCAATATAAACGTCAACATATGGGAAACAAATGTTGCATTGTGATCATAATGTCGCCAGTGTTCTATCATCAAAGATGGTCTCAGGATCTTCTAATTGATGACAGCAGCCACAAATGGGTAACAGTGAGAGAGATGAAAAAAAGAGAGCACGTGCACAGTCATCAGTCTGACACACCACCTCCACAATCAATGAGAGAACCTGCCAGACTAAAATGGTTGAGGGGGATTGACTCAGAGGAAATCAGGAGGGAGAAGACAAACTGAGATTTGTGGAGAAGAGGAGACAAAACTTATGAGAGGAGGAAGGTGAATATTTGGATTAGAGTATTTCAAAATACTCTAGGATTTAAAACATTAATAAAGAATATTAGAACAGAGTGGATTAACTTAGGATAAGAATTACAGACTATCTTATATATAATTTGCAGAGGTACTGTCTGCATAGAAACACATATAACCACAGTTTAAAATTTAAACTTGCATTTTTGAAAGTGTATGATTGTACAGGCATACACCTTGACTAATGGCACAGGATTCTAGGGCATCATGAGAAATAGGCCAGTAAAGTGAACTGCATTTCTTATAATAATATACTTATAGAAGCATAACTCCTATCAGTATGAATACCAGGCAGCTCAGTGAATGAGATATTCATTAAATAAGGACAAGTTAGTGATTCCAGACAGTTACTGAATAGGCTGAGTGTTATACCAGATAGGAATAAGGCAAGGTGGCCACGGGAAAGTTGGACGGAAACCCTTAGAACTTATTGTTCTCATGCCATCAAAGAATATCCCTGACCCGCCAAGGTATATGACACTTACTAATAATAATTGACTTGTACTAATGTTGATTGGTTCATTTCCAACTGGGATAAACTTGTGGGTATGTAAAATGGCTTTTGGAAGTTGTATAATTGTATTTCCACTGTGATGTAACTTCAGAGAAGAGCTGGATTGCCCAGCTCTTCTCTCCCAGAGTGTGCTGGTGAATAAAGAAACATCTTTCATGTATGGTGTGGTCAGGAGTCTTTGTATTAGGTAAAGTTAAGCTCAACACTTGGCCTTTGAAAAAAGCCCCTACACTTGGTTTTTAGGGTGGGGGATGTAACCGCAACTATGGCTTGGAATGACCAGTGATGGAGGGTCGGTGGAACTGGGGAGGAAAAGGATAAGATCTATGATTGTAGTGGAATGGAGACCAAACGCTTTCTTAAGTAGCCTGGAGGAAGTACTCCTGCTCCTCTGGCCCACAAGCAGTGCTGTAAAAGGCACTTAACTTTTTTTACATGGCAGCTCCTAGCTCTCTTTTACTGCTAGGTTTCCCTGGAAAATCCTCTCAGTAATTGTTAAATTTTAAGTCAGACCCACAAATTCCTGACTTTTTTTAAAGTTTAAAGTTTTAAAGTTTATTCATTGTCACAATCTGGTTTACATTAACACTGCAGTGAAGTCACTGTGAAAATCCTCTAGTTGTCACACTTAGGTGCCTGTTCAGGTACACAAAAGGGAGAATTTAGCATGGCTAATGCACCTAATCGGCCCATCTTTCAGACTGTGAGAGGAAACCAGAGCACCCGGTGGAAACCCATGCAGACATGGGGAGAACGCACAGACTCCCAGAGACAGTGATTTAAGCTGGAAATTGAACTTGGGTCCCTGACAGTATGAGTCTGTAGTGCTAACCACTGTGCCACTGTGCTGCCCCAATGTAATTTATTAATTAGGTGTTCCATCTTTCTGTGATACTCACATTCTGCAAAGTCTGTTACAATAGAACAGCCAAAGGGCATGCACATGATGAATTGGGTGCATATTCACCATTCACCAGTTTTTAACCCCTCTCTAATGTTCTTCCATCCATTGTAGTTGGGCTAATTTGAGGCTATTGTGCCACTCCAGATAGTAACATGAGGGAATGCTAAACTGGTTATCTTTTCCAATACCAACAAACAAAAGTATTCATAGACAGTATTTGCGGCAGTGTGAAGACCCTTTTGCTGGGTCCATGACTATTGACCATAAAAAAAACAACCGCTATCCTTGACACCCCTGCAGGCAACAACTGGAGTGCTCCTTCCAATGATTACCTTTAACTGCATCTTTAACAAAGCTTGATGATGGCCCTCATCAGTAAGAGGTTGTTCTTGTACTGATGTTGGCCTTTGCCGTCCAGAAAAGTTGTGGGTCTGGAAAAGTTGTGACAGGTGTGACTGCTGCAGAATAAATTATTTATGGCAACTACCAGAGAAACATGCAAATTCATGCATAAGGTCTCGATACGATTGCATACATCTTGCACAGTACAATTTTCTGTTCATGAATATCTCCAATAGCTATAATGGCGGCCATAAAGCAACAAGTTTTTCAATCCTTGAACTTGTGGCAAACTGACTATGGAAGTGAAACCTGGTGCCCTTTATAGCTGTGGTGCCATATCTGTGGGGAAATTGACATGGACCCCACCTGAGAAGAGTGTATTGGTGATGAGGGTGATACACCAGTGAGTGGCTGATTGAGAGAAGCTGTTGATGTCTGTGGAAAGGGCCACTGCATAGAAGTTGAGGATCATGGTGACATTGATGGCAGCACAGAGGACATGAGGATTGGTTGATTGTGACGCAAGATCTTCCTCCACCATAGCACAGGTGTTTCTAACCATTTCTCTTGACGGTTGGAGCCTTTGCCTCTCAGTTATTTTGAGTAAACATTCTTGGAGATATTGCATCCCTTTTGTTCAGGATGATACCTCCTTCTGCTTTGTGCTGTTCTCTTTCGTGGCTCTTGCTTGTGTCTCCTGGCTCTGGCCACCCTTTTCTTCCACTGCCTTTCCTCTATTGTCCATTTGTGATAGAGAATCCACACCCATTTGGCTTCCTTCCTTCCTTCATAACACACTCTTCACCTAGCAAGCCCGGGAGTCTGTGGTGTCTGCTACATGGTTGTTTGAAGCAAGGAATAATACTAATTGGCCATACAAATCTGTTCCTCCTCTTTCACAAACCCACTTCGATCCCTCCTTTTGGTCTGCTACCACCTCTGTCTTTCTTTTGGATTTAAAATGTTACTGTGTGGAGCTCTGCATGTAGGAACATTAGAGGCCTTAACAGTTGTTTACGATTCCACTATAAATTTGTGACTCCCATTACTATAGGGTAAGGTGCCTGAAGCAGCAAACATTTTGTCTATTTAATCTCAGCTATTTTCAAATGGTTTGTGTTTCATGTCAGTGTGATTCATGCCCTGTCCACTTTTCCCTGCTAGTGAAAATAGTACCAGCTAGAAATTGAGGCATGACCTCTGCATCTGGGCCCTGCCTGCTGTCTTTAAAAATGTCCCAGAGATTTTCATATTCAGTAGAAAATCCTGCCCCATCTTGCTAAGTTTGCCTTAGATAAACTTTACATTCAAGCTATATTGCATTAATAAAACCAATTTGTATTGATGTAAATGTAAGTGCCCTATAAATGTCAACAAGCTCCAGCACAATGTAATTTACTTCAGAGATACCGTAGAGATTAAATATTTTCTATTTTCTGGGTCACTTAATAAAAGCTTTCATTTTTAGATTGGTTTAAAATCACTTAGAGGGAGCTGTGATCAATCCTCTCTTGCCAAATAAAGAATGAATAACCAGATAACAATTTGTGTTTATAGAAGATATAAGTGAGAGATTGAGAATAAATTAGTGAGTTTGCAAATGAAGTGTGAAAAATATTTATTGAAGAGAATCAGAAGAATAGACTGGCAGGGTGCTGCAGGAAGTGATGTAAGGAATGACAATATTGTAAGTGAAATCCTCTCAGCTTTAATCAGTGAGACAGTAGAAATCCCATTATATCTGAAAGGGAACAGAGTAATCATGGAGTTTGGCTCTGCTAAAGTATCAATTTAATGGCACTGTGTCAGGACCTCTCACTTGACAATTACTGATTATAAAATGAAACTGCTCGCAGAATTATTCATTGCTCAACACAGATACTCTGCAACAGCGCTCTTATAATACAGAATGAAATTAAACTAAAGTGAAATGAGAGCCTCTCCTGATAATGCTCTACCCAATGCTGAACCAGGTCAAAAGAGAGGAGTAGTTTTGACTTTGGCCAATAATGTAAAAAGGACAATGAGAATTCTTCTGTCTGTGATACATTTCTTGTGTTATACATGTCTCTGAACATAATTAGTTGCATAATGGGCAGCATGGTAGCACAGTGGTTAACACTGCTGCTTCACAGCTCCAAGGACCTGGATTTGATTCCCGGCTTAGGTTACTGTCTGTGTGAAGTTTGCACATTCTCCTCGTGTCTGCATGGGTTTCCTCCGGGTGCTCCACACAATCCAAAGATGTACAGGTTAGGTTGATTGGCCGTGCTAAAATTGCCCCTTAATATCCTGAGATGCGTAGGTTAAAGGGACTAGCGGGGAAATGTGTAGGGATATGGAGATAGGGCCTGGATGGGATTGTGGTTGTGCAGACTTGATGGGCTGAATGGCCTCTTTCTGCACTATAGGGTTTATAGGATGATTCTATGATGACCTGTATTCAGTTGATTAATTGCTGATAACTGCTGCAACAGTTATCAGGCAACAAAGAGAATAAGTACTCAAGGCTTCCACTGCCTGATTATGATCAGACTGATCTCTGATGGAATGTGTGTCTGAGTGGACTTTGCATAGAGACAGGTTTGGATTTGGCTTGAAAGCCCTCAAAACTTGAATAAATTGCTAATACTACAGCCTCAATTTTAACGCTTCTGTTCTTGATGGCTGAGGAGCGGAAATCTCAAAAGTTAAAATTGTGTCTCCAACCAACCACATTTCTGGCCATTGTAAGATTAAAGTGGCAATTCAAACTCCCAGTAAAAGCAAACAGAGCTTACTTAAGGTGCAAAAATTGTGGACCAATGCCAGTATTATCATTGCAATGTAATATTAACATTAATGATTAACATTAAGGCAGGGAAAGTCTTGTGGAACACTGTTGGAAGAAGTCAAGTGTAGAAGGTCCAAAGTAAGTTTCAGAAATGTAATTCATAAGAACATAAGAACATAAGAAGCAGGAGTAGGCCATACAGCCCCTCGAGCCTGCCCTGCCATTCAATAAGATCATGGCTGATTTGTAGTGGTTCAGTACCACTTTCCCGCTTTCTCCCCATAACCCTTAATTCCCTTGTCAACTAAAAACCTATCCACTCTTGACTTGAACATATTCAGTGAGGAAGCCTCCACCATCTCATCAGGCAGAGAATTCCAAAGATTCACCACTCTCTGCGTGAAGAAACCCTTCCACAACTCCGATCTGAACCGCCCACGCCCCCCCAATCTTGAGGCTGTGCCCTCTAGTCCTGCTATCTTTGCTAAGCGGGAAGAGTCTCTCAACCTCTACCCTATCCATCCCCTTCATTATCTTGTACGTCTCTATAAGATCACCTCTCAGCCTTCTAAACTCCAAAGAGTACAAACCTGGCCTATTCAGTCTTTCCTCATAATCCAACACCCTCATCTCTAGTATCAGCCTAATAAACCTTCTCTGCACCCCCTCCAAGGCCAATATATCCTTCCTCGAATGCAGAGACCAAAACTGCACACACTATTCCAGCTGCGGCCTCACCAGTACCCTATACAGCTGCAACAGAACCTCCCTACTTTTATATTCTATCCCCCTAGCTATAAAGGCCAACATTGCATTGGCCTTCTTAATCACCTGCTGCACCTGCATACTGTGTTTTTGCGATTTGTGCACAAGGACCCCCAGGTCCCTCTGCATCGTCGCATGCTGCAGCTTTTCTCCATTTAAATAGTAATCCTTCCTACCGTTATTCTTACTGAAGTGGATAACCTCACACTTGCTAACATTATATTCCATCTGCCAGGTCCTCGCCCACTCACTCAACCTATCCAGATCCCTCTGCAGGCTTTCTGCACCCTCCACGCAATTTGCTTTTCCACTCATCTTCATGTCATCAGCAAATTTCATCATCCTGCACTCTGCCCCTTCCTCCACATCATCTATGTAAATGGTAAATAGTTGAGGCCCCAGCACCAAACCCTGGGGCACTCCAGTAGTTACCAGCTGCCAATTCTCTTCATGTTTGTACATAACGAAGTATTGGAATGCTCTTTGCAGGCCTCTGAAGAAGTCTTTGGTTTCTTCAGTCCTAGCCATGTTATCCTTAACCCTCCACAAGGTTACGATATAATGCCAGCTGTTTTGGATTGCTGACAGATGTGAAATCTGGAACCCCCCCTCCCCAATGACTGTGAGGAACCATTTCCACATGACCCCAGCTATAAATTCCTGCTGCCAAATTTGCATCACCACCCACCAGCCAGATGGTGAAGGACCTGCATACCCCTAACTTGTTCAAATTCAGACTCATAAACATTGCTACTCAAATTGTAACCTCAGAGACTTGTGTCACACATAAAGAATGGGTGTTTAAGATACCAATACCTATGGAATTGCAACCCATCCAGAGTTGGGCACGTCAGTGCAAGAGGACAGAAAGTTAAATGTAACAAAAATATAATTCACTAAAAATTTAAACTTTAAATATTTAAAGCAGGAAAGCATGCAGTATTCCACTCATAAGAATATAAAAAAAATCTCATTTCAGCTATCCTTACAGGAGTTGAAAAATGGCATTACATTAAAATGCATAATGTCTACTTTGATAATTAGAAACTAATTAGCGTGTAAAACAAATGAGAATATGTTGAATCTTTACACACTACTGGTCAGGTCTCAGCTGGAGAACTATGGCCACTTCTAGACTTTATAGTTAGGATAGACATCAGCGACTTGGTGAAGGTGCAGAGAATAATTACTTAATGATAGCAAGGATGAAAGAGTTCCATTATGTGGAGAAACTGGAGAAGCTACGATAGTTCTCCTCACAGTAGAGAAAATTCAAGGGAGATTGAATAGAGGTCTTCAAAATAATGAAGGCCTTTGATAGAGAAGGTAAAGATAGACCGATATTGGGTTTGATAACTAGATAACATAAATGTATGATAAAGAAGGAAGGGAAAGGGGAAAAAGCAATGAGTTATACCATTCTGGAATACATTGTCTGAAAGGGTGATGAAAACAAGTTCAATAAAGGCACTTGAATATCTGAATGGGAAGATTTTGCAGGATGAATGGAAAAGGACAGAATAGTTAGGCTAAATGAGTAACTCTTTTAAAGAACCAACACAGTTACGCTGGGCTGACTGGCTTTCTTCTGGATTGTAGAATTCTATGATTCTAACTTAATACTGGAAAAGTAATAGCAATTTAAATACGTTATTCAAATTATTGTTGCAACCAAATGATGAAACAAGTGTAATTTTATGAAAAGTATTTTTCCTCAAAGTTACATGAGATTTATATAATGGGGATTTTATTTAAATAAACCTGAGCTCTGTCCTTATTCAGATAAAGAACCAGTAAAGTGCTATTTCATATAATAATCCACATCAAAATGAATCCATTAACATTTCAAATTTCTGTGCAGTGTGCCTGATGTGAAGATATTTTTAATGAGATAATTATACCTGAAAGTGAAATATTCTAGGAAATCAGAGCACTATGTTATAAAACCAAACTAGAATCATGCTTCAACATATGCAATGGTTTTCCTTTTTTCACACAACACAATGAAAAAGTCCAAACTACAGATCATGTCAGAAGTGTGAATGCTTAAATTAAAACCTGGGGCAAATCATTCAACAAAAATATAGATGTCAGTGTTGACAATGGTACAGATGCATAAATTAAATAAGTAAAGCTCAGTCCCTTTTTCTCAGATTGGAAGAGAACAAGTATTCACTACAGAAATGTTATAAATTTGTCAGAAGAACAGACTATCAGCTCCGTGAGTTCTAACTCCACCCTCTCAGTGCAATCTGAGGCACCACAGCCCCTAATCACAAGTAATGCTAGCTCATAGAAGGGACAAAAAAAAGGTGACCAATTTCAGAAAAGAAACCTCTGAAAAAAACTTCCCTGTGAGAATCAGTGAAGTCCCAAAAGGTTATCTGTACTCAGAATGGGACACTGCATTGTTAATTGATGTCTTCCTCTGATACGTCCCAATGTTGTAAACAATGTAGTGTTGTACAGTACCCAAAAAGACATGAGGACATTGTTAGTTCTCTCTGAAGCGTGGTTGAAACTGGATAGTTTAATGAAGTGGATAACTTCTGCAATGCATTGGTGCCCTGATCTGGCTGATTATTGTTTTAAATTTCAGGAGAACTCCTACCCTAAAGCCAATGTAGAACATAGAACATAGAATATTACAGCACATGACAGAACTTTCGGCCCTCAATGTTATGCCGAGCTATGTCCAATCCCAAGATCAAGCTATCCCACTCCCTATAATTCTGATGTGCTCCATGTGCCTATCCCATAACCGCTTGAAAGTTCCTAAATGTCTGATTCCACAGCAGGCAGTCTATTTCACACCCCAACCACTCTCTGAGTAAAGAATCTGCCGTGGACATCCCTTCTATATCTCCCACCATGATGGAATGTGTGCTCATAGAATCGACTTCTTAGGTTCTGATAATATAATTAGCCCCTGAATCTTTGTGCAGGAAATCAGTGGTCGTGCCAAATGTTTCAGGAGTTGGATATCTAGGCAAGACTCACTCAAGTAATGTTAAAATATTTTTTATTCAAGTATCTTCCAGGAAAGAAAATCTGGGGATGGCCTGCTCTGAACCTTTGTTTCCTTCTTCTGACCATAAGGACATTTTGGAGTCAGCTTAGTGCTAATCAAAACTGCTGCTGGTCCCTGATGGAGCTTCTAAGCCAGTTGATTTTAATAACTAGGCATCTGCCTTGTGCCAATCTCCTATCCGATTGAAAAAATCTATAAAACCACCGAATAACCATGCTGTAATCTAATGCTAACTAGACTATGTCCCTGCCTGGCAGTTAAAATCAAATCCATTATTTCTATCTATAAGGTTTGTTTTCAAAGGTCACAAATATTGCACCCCTTTTTGTGTTTCATATTCTTCAATTGTGCAATTTAATTGAGGACATCCAAAGTAACGTTTGTGCTGGACTAGTGCCAGACAATGATCATTTCCAGGAAGAAAGAATCCAACCGTCAACTCATGACACTCAATGGTGTGCCCATTGTGGAACTTGAACATCCAGAAGTTATCTTTGACCAAAATTTGAATGGTATTAGCTTTATAATTACTGTGGCTAAGAGCAAGTCAGAGGCTAGGAAAGCTGTAGTATCCTTGGCTACAGACATAAAAATCACTCAAGGTTTCCACTGCCTGATTGTGATCTGAGTAATCTCTGATGCAAGCTGTGTCTGAGTGGACTGTACATGGAGATTGGATTGAGCTGACTAGGAAACATTCTATAAGTGAATAACTTGCCAATACTTTGGCTTCAATTTTAATCTCATTCCCTCGTGATGGGCAAGGAGGCTGAGGAGTTAACACCTTGAAAGTTGAAATCCCTTTT
This sequence comes from Sphyrna mokarran, assembly GCA_024679065.1. Lineage (NCBI taxonomy): Eukaryota > Metazoa > Chordata > Chondrichthyes > Carcharhiniformes > Carcharhinidae > Sphyrna > Sphyrna mokarran. The sequence goes on along the minus strand of JAGIQG010000001.1, from coordinate 105,028,534 downwards.
CTCATCTGCTGGATTTCTGGTCACTACCACAGTGACGTTAAAAGCAGGACTTACTTAAGGTACAAAAGTTGTGATCCAAAGACATTATTGTCATCACAGTGTAATATTAACATCAAGCCAGGGAAAATCTTGCAGAAATCTGGTGGGAGAAATCAATTACAGAAGTTGCCAAAATAAGTTTCAAAAATATCTTTCTCTTACTGATTGGATATCAGGGGATAGAGGAATACTGTCTCAAGCAAAAAATCTTTGAGCTGCTTCAATCCTGGCCAAAACAAACCTGCAGGTACACAAAAATAATTAATTGCCTAACTCCCCAAAGTCTGTCCACCATCTACAAGCCACAATTTAATAGCTTAATGGAATACTCTCTATTTGCCTGGATGGGTGCAGATCAAACAACACTCAAGAAGCTTCACAGTATCCAGGACAAAGCAGCCTACTTGACAGGTGCCCTGTTCACTACCTTAAACATTCATTCAATGGCTCTGCTGTTGGACTGTGGCAACAATGTGTACCATTTACAAGATGCACCGCAACAATGCAGTAAGGCTCTTACAACAGCATCTTCCAAACCTGAGATCTCTACCTTTGAGAAAAACAAGGACAACAGATACATGGGAACACCTCCCTTCCAAACCACACATCATCCTGACTTGGTGCTATATTGCCATTCCTTACTGTCACTGGGTCAAAATTCTGGAACTACCTTTCTGACAAGACAATGTGTGTACCTACAGTGGTTCAAAAAAAATGACTCTCCACCACCTTCTCGATGGCAATTAGAGATGGGCAACAAATGCCGGCCTTGTCAGGGACACCTACATTCTATGAAAGAATTATAGAAAGTCTAGGATTGCAGCACTATTGCTCCTCTCTTTCTCCTTTGACAATGGATTGATTAATGTTCTGTGTCCCCTGCAATCTGGTTGAGAACACCAAAATGCTGAGTCTTCCAGACCTGCATCTTCAGCACACTCCTCTACTGTGGTAAGACTTTGATGGCATTTGCTAGGCAGGAAAAAGGCTGAATGATTTCCACTTTCGCTGACTCAGGTGCACCTCCAGCATATCTTGGCAGGACAATGTTATCAACTCAGGGGTCTTGGAGCTTGCTACTTCCATCAGCATGCACTCATTCCTAAAGCAATGATGTTTATGCTGGCTTGGCCACGTTAATCCAACAGATGACCAAACACCTATAGGCCTGTGAACTAACCATTGGGTCACAACCTCCACAGCATTTATAGCTCTGCTGGAAGGACATCTACAGATGAAATATAAATATGGCAGATATTGACTCTGACAGCTAGAAGGCAATCACTGATGGCTTTGATCTCTGGAGGCTGACTGTTTGGAAAAGTATTGGAAGAGACAAGCAGAAACAAAAATCACAGCTGGCCATGAAGAGGACTCATGAAAACATGAGCGAACCCTGCACCTTGTGAGCCCCCTATCCTCCTCTGCACTAGAGTTTGCTATACCAGAGCAGAACTCCTAAGCTACACCACAAAGTTCACCACCATAGCACAAACCATCACCAGATGAGATGAAGACTACCGTACTCCCAAATTATAAATGAGCCTCGTACTACTAGACACTACCACAGACTTAGAGTGGAACTTTCAGGCTATGTTGAAGTTGGGGAATGGATCTCAGATGGGGCTTGAAAATCCCAGCACCAGACAAGCTTCCTTCCATTCCTGTTGAAAACCATTTTGGGCGAGGCAGATTTGGGACCTGACAGATCAACAGACCAACTGATTGGTCCCATGAGGTGGGCAACCAATTAGTGCCTTGGGAAGGGCAGCTAAAGGAGACTGCGTGGAATTTTCCAGTCAGCTTCCAGTTTAGGGACCTGACTGGGTGCAGTTTAATTGCCTGACGAAGGCGCATAGCGTCGAAAGCTCGCAGATTTACTATCAAATAAATTGGTTGGATTTAAAATTGGTGTTGTAAAACTTTACTGCAGTTTAATTGCCAGGAGATGGGCACCCAGCATTAGCTCCTCCTTACGTGTCTGGCTATGATTGCATCTGAGGGATGGCCTATATAGGTATTCCATGCTTTTTCTCCATTCCCACCCTCCTGGCTATTTTTTATTTGGAAACAGTTGGTGAAAGGGCACTCCACGCAGTGCAATCTCCGTTACTTACTATCCACTTTCGCCCACTGCCTGTCTCAAGCTGGCAGATCTCTGAATTCGTCTCCAGTGTTGAGTGCCCGCCTGTCTGCCACCAAAAGATTGTACTCTTGTACCAACAATTACCCTATAAATCTTACGCGCACAAAAGCATTTTTCCTGTCTTTTAGGTATAAAGCACTTTAGGGATCACATACATGGTCTCATAAAAATCAATTCAGGCCTGGCTTCACTCCATACTAGTCCCTTTGTGAAAGCTATGCCCAGATACAGTACATTAGTCAGAACTCTCCATTATAAAATACAGTCACAATTTAGTGCTTCATATAAGCTGCTCCACCTGGACTACTTCACCTGAAACAAATGTAATAAGCAGAATTTTTCCAAACAGAGCACTTAGCAGAGAATCCAGTTTATAATCATCAGTACTAGATCAACAGGAACTATTGTTACAGACCCAGCCCTGAACGAGTTGTTAAAACTCAAGAATGAGGACATCACATCATAATGATTTTCTTCCTAGTCATATATTTTCTTTCACAAAAATGACTCAACTGTCATGAATGAGCTAGGCAGGCACAAGACAAATTTAAATGAGAGCTATTTTATAGGTTGAGGGCATTTAATAATGTAATTGAATAAGAATATATGATTGGGAATGTTAGGAATGTTTTTATTTCATTGCAGCAGCCGCAGAAATTGGTTTTGTGAATCAGCTTTATGGAGCATCAGCATTGCATAATTTCCAACTCATTGGCTTTAGTGCATAATATGAAGGGTGCAGAGCTGTCCAACAGAATAACATAGAAGCACAAATACGTTCCAATTACACCAGCTCAGATTTTGCTGCAGCAGAGCATCTCAGGGCAAAGTTAAACATGTTCATGCACAGTTTGGTTTTACATTTTATTTCTGCAAAGTTTGCTGGAAGTGCACGTTGATGATTGTTCAGTGAGGATGACAAGCCATTTGGGACGTTGGTGAACAATGGGACAAACAGTGTATCTCCTTAATCAGAGAGATTAAAGGAAAGAGAATAAACAGTGGAAGTATTCGGAAGAAGGGTGAGTTGAAGTGGGTGAATTCAATGTCAAACAGATTCAAGAAAAGAAATATAGGGAGGGAAAAATAGATTGGATTAATTCAGACAAAGGGGACAGAATCAAAATGAAAAATTTGAACCTTGACAGCAACAATTCACAGCCTGAAGGATTGAGTTTCAACAGGCTTAATTGTCCACCCTTCAATCTTTGTTCATTCTTTCATAGATTATGAATGTCTCTGACAAGGCGAGCACTTATTGCCTCACCCTAATTGTCCTTGAACAGAATAGCTTGATAGGCCATTGCAAAGTGTAGATAAGTGTTAATCACACTGCTGACGGTCAGGATTCACACGTAGGCCCGACCAGAGGAAGAAATGGCAAATTTCCTTCCCTAAAGAACATTAGTGAAGTAGATGGGGTTCTATTACCCTTACTGAGACTAACTTCAGAATTACAGATTTATTAAGTAAATCGAAATTCCACCAGCTGTCATAGTGGATTTGAATCTATGATCCCAAAGCACTGGTCCAAGCCTCAGAATTATAGTCAAGTGACATCATTACAGTCCCCTTCTTTCTGAAGGATAATCAGTAGTTATTAACAATTATCATTAAATTTAACGTGAGGGAGAAAGTAATGAATTAAAGAGAGATGACAAGGCAAAAAAGCAAGGTGGTAATAAGTGAATTGATAATCAGAGTTTGGCAGAAAGTGACAGAATGTATAAGCTTAAGACTGCTCCAGCAGGTAAAACTTAAGCTCATGAAAATAATAAAAAAGGCAGAATTAAAAGGCGTTTTGTTGGAATACTTACTACATTCGCGAAAGGTAGATAAATGGATGGCATAAATGGAAGTAAACAGGTATGATCTAATTACCATTATGGAGATTTGGTTGCAGGATGATGACTAAGGGCAAGAACTGAAAGTTTAAGATGCTGGATGTTTAGCAAGGACAGGGAAAAGGGAAAAGAAGTGGTTAGTTAATAAATGATTAGATCAATACATTTGTGAGAAAGGATCTTAAATTAGAAGATCAAGATGTAGAACCAGTTTGGGTGGAGCTAATACACTCCAAAGGGCTGCAAAAGTTGTTAGGAGTTGTTTCTAGACTACCAAACAATAGTGGCAATGCCATCCATGTATGTTTAAATCAGGAGATGAGAGCTACACGTAACAAGGCTGATACTTAATCTTGAGGAACTTTGATCGGCATATTAGGTTAAAACTAAATAAGCATGAATCCAGTGGAAGATGAATTCCTGGAATGTAGAATCTCTCTCATGGGAGAGCCTAGGACCAGAGGGCAAAATCCCAGAATAAAGGGGTGAGATGAGGAGAAAGTCCTCTCTGTGATTGTAAGTCTTTGGAGCTCCTTGCACAGAGAGCTGGGAGGGCAAAGTCCTTGTTTATATTTAAACCTGAGATAGACAGATTTTTGTTGGAAATTTATTAAGGGAATCAGGGATTATGGGGAAAGAACAATCAAGTGAACGTGAGGAACATCGGATCAGCGATGATCCTATTGAATGGCAGGTTTGAGGGGCTGAACAGCCTTCTCCCGTACCTATTTCTTATGGTCTTGAGAACTCAGCAGTTTCTAGTTCAATGGACTACAATGTCAGATGTGACCCAGTTAGTCGCACCGTCACCTCTGACTCAGAATTGAAGATTCAAAATTCCCCTTGAGAGACCAAAGCCTATAATCTAGTTAGGGCTTCAATGCATACTGAGGGGGTGATGTAATATTGGAATTGCCATCTTTCAGTTAAATTAAGGCTGTCTCTTTCTCAAGTGAACATAAAAGATGCTATGGGACTATTTCGAAGGTGGATGGTGGGAAGTGAGGAGGGGGTGGAGTGTGCTGGTTTGTGCTCCTTGTGCCTGGGCCAATATTCATCCCACTAAAAACACCAAAAAACTGATTTTCTGGTCACTACCTCATCGCTGTTGTAGGAACTTGCTCTGTGAAAATTAGCTGCTTCTATAATACAGCAGTGACTATACTTCAAAAAACTACTTCCGTGCCTTAAAGTGTGCTTTGAGATGTTCTGAAATGGCAAAAGGCACAATATAAATGCAACTCTTTCTTGTTAACAAAGGGTGAAGACCTGAAGTGTTGATGCTGCTGCTCTAACCCATTGCCCCCCTCCCTGTCCCCAGACACCATTTGGTTTGGCTGAGTACTTCCAGCTCCTTCTGTTTTTATTATCATATTTCCAGCATCTGTTCTCTTTTACTGAACACCTATTGCCAAGACAGCTTGCAAAGCCAAATCTGTAGACAGGTCACTGTGAATGAGATGAAAGTTCAACTAGCAGAACAATAGATGTTACTGAGACCACACAAACCAATTAACAGTTAATTGTACTGTCAAAGAATGATACCCAACATGCTTTCTTGAACCACTCCACCTTTGTAGAGTTTACAGCACCTGTGAGACTGGGCAAATCTGCTTATACTGTAGATTACCTGAACAGGTATATATCATTGTCACTTAGCAACGAACATTAACATGCATCACTAGGTCCTCAGAATGCTGCAATAATGAGACAACATTAGAGTTCAGTATTGTTGGACAAATGCACCTCACAGAGATCACACTGATGTTTGTAATAGCTACATGATTGTGATTCTCCAATACTGATGGTGAAAGAAAAGGTTCTTGGCATCAATGTAGATCTGGAAAATGTGTGGAGAGGAATATGGCGATGTGGAGAATGCAGTCAATTCCCAAACTGCCACAATCAAAGCAGTGATACGTCAAATGTTTTCTGTCACAATTCCGCCATAACAATTGAGTACAATTTTAATGCTAACCAGGAACAGGGAGAATTCAGGAGTTCCCAATTTCCAAATAACAATGTAAAGTGCATGTTGAACAAATGTTAATATTTTAATTTGAGACTTGAGTGGCAGATTTTCCAGGCTTTAAATTTTCATGTTTTCTCAACCTTTCCTCTGTTTGCACCTCTCAAGGCTTCAACTAGCCACACATTCTTCATTTATTGAACATCTTTTAATGTTTAACTTTTATAAGTTCCAGCTTAGTCCCAGGTGAACTATTTTATTCAACTCTGGGTACTGAACTGCAGTAAATATGCCAAAATCTGAGAGAATGTGCAGAGGAGAATTAATAGAATACTACAAGGAATTAAAGTTATAAGGATAAAAAAAAGAAACTGGGTTGCTCTCCTTACAGCAAAGAAGGTTAAGGGGAAATTTAATGGAGAGATTCAAAGTTACAAATAAGAAATAAGAAGAAAGTGTTTCCAATATCAGAAGAGCTGGATGCAAATTGAAGATAATTGGACAAAGGATCCAAAATGAGATAAGGAAAATAATTTTTGCGCAGCAAATTGTGACCTGCAATGCAATGCATGAAAGCAGAAAATAGATTCAATGATAACTTTCAAAAAGGAAATGTATTAATGCTTGAAATGGAAACATTTGAAGGGCGACATGGAAAGAACAGGGGACTGGAACAAGTTTGTACAGGCACAAAGAGTACAAATTACCTCCTTCTCTGCTCTATCATTCTATTATTATTCCTGACCCAAAACTTACATCACTTAAAAAATCCTGTTTTCTCTTTTAAGCTGTTTAAGGTCTTCCAAACGATATTTCCAAAGATGTGCATATTAGATGAATTGGCCAAGCCTAAATTGCCCCTTAGCGTCTCACGGGAAATGTGTGGGATTACACGTTAGATTGGGGAAGAAGGCCTCGGTAAGATGCTCTGTCAGAAAGTTGGTACAGACTTGAGCCGAGTGACCTTTTCTGCACTGTAGGGATTCTATGTTTCTATTCTGTGCTTGAAGCATGTTTGTTCTTCCCTTCTTTCATTCACTATTTTACTGACTCTATGAAGCCACCTACTCAGTTATGAAATTTCTGTTTTTCCATCTGCTCTCTTCATAGATGCTGTCTGACCTGTTATTTGTTTCCAGCACCTTGTATTTTTGTTTCAGTTCACTAGCATTTGTCATTTATCTTTTTTCCCCATATCATGTTGATTTTCTGCGGGCTCTGAGGTTAATGCTAAATTCATGCTTTGCTATTATCAGTCTAGCACATAACGTTTACTGAATACTCATTCTTCACCACTGTTTCCAAGCAATTCATTCTTTTGTAAAGCACTAACTGCGTTTGTTCATACTGATTTTGGTGAGGTCACGTACCTGTTGCACGGACTTTGAAGCCTGTATGTAGCTGTGGCCTGGAGCTAACAAAACACAAACAGAATGCAATTAGGACATTAACTAAAGAGAACTCATTGTCAATTAGGTTTTTTTAAAACCCAGCAATAAAGTTGGATCTTCTAATTCACCTTTATGGGTGGCATTGTAGCACAGTGGTTAGTACTGCTGCCTCACAATACCAGGGACCCGAGTTCAATTCCGACCTTGAGTCACTGTTTGTGTGGAGTTTGCACATTCTCTTCATGTCTGGGTGCTCTGGTCTCCTCCCACAGTCCAAAGATGTGCAGGTTTAGTGGATTGGCCATGCTAAATTCTAGTGTCAGGGGGATTAGCAGGGTAAATATGTGCGGTTACGGGAATAGGGTGAGATTGTGGTTGGTGCAGACTTGATGGGCCAAAAGGCTTCCTTCTGCACTATATTATTTTATAATTCTATGAGGGTAAAGTTTGTTTATTAGTCACAAATAGGGTTATATTAACCCTGCAATGAAATTACTAAGAAAATCCTCCAGTCGCTACACTCCAGCATTGAAAAAGAATTGATCATGGCCAATGCACCTAATCAGCATATCTTTTGGACTGTGGGAGGAAACCAGAACACTTGGAGGAAACCCACGCAGATACAGGGAGAATGTGCAGACTTCACACAAACTGTGACATAAGCCAGGAATCCGTCTCTGGTGCTGTGAGGCAGCAGTGCTAACCATAGTGCCTCTGTGCTGCCCAAAGAAACCCATCTTGCTGTGGTTGGAATCACGTAATATCAGATCTACAACTGAACTGATTACCAGTCCGATCAATCTGATACCATCTGTTTTGCATTAAAACCCAAGTCAACCTTTCACGTTTTCATTTTTTGTCGGAGATATACTTCAAGCGATCACTAAAGCGGAAAAGTAATAACAATAGAGGCTGGTTAATACCTGTTTGAGAATGGAATTAGACGAAATTAAAAACAAATTTTGACTGATATGATAAAGTAATCCATGGGATACAATAGTTGTTGCTGTTGATTGGAAAAAAAATGTTGGCTATGGATGGTTACACATCAAGGAATGAATAGTAAAAATGTGAGGGTGGATGATTATTTAGAAGGTTGGGTTGATTACTTTTGGGATCAATCAGGTAACATTTATGCAAATCTTTGTGTAAAGTGACAAAATGAGTTAGGCAGGGTCATTGAACGGATATTTCATGTCTCCAATTCTTTTTCCTTTCATGGGTTTCTTATGCATTTATGGTGAAACAGTGAAAAACTAATAGCGAAGGATTTGAGGTGGTGACATGAGGTATGGGTCTTAAATGGCAGAGTTAGTAGATATGGACTTGTGAATGGAGACTTACTTACAATACCTGAATCTGAGGGTGGTGAAATGACTGCATTTTTAGCGGTATTAATGTGGTTCCATGATTGAAAGAGATTAGGTATCTGTAAACAAAAAGCCTTTCGATGCTTGTTTGGACTAATTTGATGGAATACAAACCTCTGATATTTACAGCCAAACTACTTGTTCAAAACTGCAACTTGCCCACAAGTGGTGAAGGGAAACTTGATTCACCTCCAATGTTAATGATCAACAAAATTGCAGGCTTGCCATTTTTGTTTTTACATTCAAATAGTATGAAATAGTACCAAATAGATGGAATCAGTTCTGACCCAACTGCCCCACATTCACAGTCTCCCCTAGTAGAGACCTATTAGATCTCACGTTCTGCTTTATATTACCTTTCCCAGTGGAATCTATACTTCAAATTAAGTTGGCTTGGTTCCCTTTAGTCTGGGTTCTCTGAGGAAATGGTTTCACTTCATTGCTTGGCCAGCTTGTAAAATGTTGTTCTGATGAGGTAATTTGTTGGTTATGTCCCCATGTGTTTTACATTGCACGTACCAAATTTGAACTTTAGATTAAAAGCAAGTCAAAGTAATATTTTAAGTTTACAACGTTTGAAGACTGAGTTAGCAGAACATAGCAGCTTGACAACATATATCAAGCACCTGGACAATACATACTTGTCGTCTGACAAGGCTTACAGCCAGCCATGCACAAGACAGGGCCACTGTAATAATCTCTCTGTTGTATTAAAACAACCACAGCTTTTTTCCCTGGTGGGAGGCCAACTCCAATATCACAAGATGGTTTCCCCACCTCTACAGATGAAGCAGACAGGCTGTACTCACTATCCACCCACTCTCAGGCACAGTAATTTTGAAGAGAAAGCAGCATTTAATGAAAGGCCAACTGCAGGAAATGTACTTTGGGGTGTGAAATATATATCAATGTGCTTATTACTGTCGTTGGAAACTTGCCATGTGAACTGCAGAAAAAGTCCAATAAACTATAATGAGTTCAAAATGAGTGGGATTTATAAGAATAATAGCGAGAGCATTTTTTGGGACATACTAGCCTTGAGCTTCTCATTACCATCCTTCATTTGGTCCGGAGAGTAAACATTAGGATCAGTAATCACCATAAATTCCTGCCTGAAACAACGAGTAATCAAATAAAATGCATTTTAGCTAATATTGCAATTTCTGAATGCAATGCCCCGCCCAACCCCGATAGTCCTTAACTCAGAGTAGGGATGGCATGGTGGCACACAGTGCTCCCTCATAGTGCTGGGGAACCTGGATTCAATTCTGGCAATGGATCACTGTATTTCTGAGTTTGCATGTTCTCCCCATGCTTGCATGGGTTTCCTCTAGGTGCTCCAGTTTCCTCCCACAGTCTAAAGATACGTGGGTTAGGTTGATTGGTCATGGTAAATTGACCTAGCGTTGGGGGATTATCTGAGTAAATATGGGTGGTTACAGATGGGATTGTGGTCGATGGGCTGAATGGCCTTCTGCTGCATTGTAGGAGATCCTATTCTATGATGATTCCTTGATTTGTGCAGTGATTCATGGATATTATCAGCCAAGAAGAAAAATAAAATCATAACATTGCAGGTTAATGAAGAACAACGCAATGTGAAAAATCAAACTGTGGATTAATCTTCTACAATATGGTTAGAAAATATTTGGATGTCAAATTCTGTGTTAGGGTGATGTTGGGTATCAATTTATTTGCAATGGATGCAACTTAATTTGCAAAATGAACTCAACATTTTTTAAATTTAACTTTTCCACACAATTCTAAATAAATGTGGCATTTCTGTTTATGCTGAATTTCTAGAGATGAATGAGCTAATAGAGAAACAATAGAACAGATATTTTGATGATGGTTTCACTTTCTGTGGAGCAGGGACAGGGGTTTAATTGAATAGTTCTTCCACACTAAGCTGGATATGGCCTCCTTCTGTAATGTACAATCTGATAATCCTGATGTTTATGGTTAGGTGGGGCAAAGTGTGAGGACATAGAAGTAATGGGAAAGTGGAAATCCTGCCCCAATTATTTTGAAGACCCAATCAGCATTTTTTTCAAACTCCATTTCACACCGAGCAAGATTGCAGGCTGACTGCTTAGTGAACGGCAAAGTCAGTGGGAGAAAACTGCTGTTGGGGACCATTAGGCATCAACTGACTGTCGGAGCCGATTGCAGTTTATTGGGTTGGGGGAGGTAGAGCATGAGGTTTGGGGAACAACAGCAAAGAAGAAGGGAAAAAGAGATCATGGAGGGGAGAGAGAGAAAGAATACTCCAGAAAATTAATATTTCCCTATATAGTTCTATAAATTGAACTCGCTGATAATTTAAAAATATCCTTGTATACAAAGCGACACATTTAACTTCTAAAGTGTACCATGGATGTTAGGGAACTTGGGGAAATAAATAGTAATGTCTTGAGGAGTGCACAAAGAACAGAGAAGAGGTACAGGAAGTCTTAAACTCATCAAGCTAGATAAATCCCTGGATCTGATGAAGTGTATCCCAGGACATTGTGGGAAGCTAACGAGGAAATTCCGGTCCCCTAGCAGAAAAATTTGAATCATCGACAGCGAGGTGCCCGAAGATTAGAAGGTAACAAATGTTGTGCCTTTATTTAGAAGGACTGCAGGGAAAAGTTTGGGAACTACAGGCCACTGAGTCTCATGTCTGTAGTGGGTAAGTTGTTAGAAGATGTTTTGAGAGACAGGATCTACACACATTTAGAGATACAAGGACTGATTAGGGACAGTCAGCATGGCTTCTTGTGTGGAAAATCATGTGTCACAAATTTGATTGTCTTTTTTGAAGGAGTAACCAAGAAGGTTTTGAGGGCAGTGCAGTTGATGTTGTCCACATGGACTTTAGCAAGACTTTTGACAAGATACCACATGGTAGGTTGTTGTAAAATGTTAAATCCCATGAAACCCAGGAAGAATGGATAAATGGATACAAAATTGGCTGGATGACAGAAGATAGAGGTGTTGGTAGAGGATTGTTTTTCAAACTAGAGGCCTGTGACCAGAATTATGCTTCAGGGATCAGTACTGTGTTCACTGTTATTTGTCATTTGTATTAATGATTTGGATGAGAATTTAGGAGGCACAGTGAGTAAGTTTGCAAATGACACCAAGATTGGTGGCAAAGTGGACAGTTAAAAAGGTTATTGAGGATTGCAGTGGGTTCTAGATCAATTGGGCCAGAGGGCTGATGAATGGCAGATGGAGTTTAATTTAGATAAATGTAAGGCGATGCATTTTGGTAGATTTAACCAGGGCAGGACTTACTCAGTTAATGGTATGGCTGTGGGGAGTATTAAAGAACAAAGAGATCTAGGGCTACGTGTTCATAGCTCTTTGAAAATGAAGTCACTGGTGGACAGAGTAGTGAAGAAGGCATTCAGCATGCTTAATTTCATTGGTCAGAACACTGAATCCAGGAGTTGGAACGTCTTGCTGAAGTTGTACAAAATATTGGAAAGGCCACAATTGGAATACTATGGACAGCTCTGATCACTTTATTATAAAAAGGATATTATTAAACTACAAAGAATGCAGAAAAGATTTACTTGGACACTACCGGGACTTGATGGCTTGAGTAATAAGTAGGGACTGGATAAACTGGACTATTTTCTCTGGAGTGTAGGAGGCTGATCTTATAGTAGTCTATAAAATAATGAAGAGCATAGATCAGCTATGTTGTCAAAATCTTTTCCCAAAGGTGGGAGAATCTAAAACTAGAGGGCATAGGTTTAATGTGAAAAACTGTCCAGAGTGGCAATTTTTTCACACAGATGGTGGTGAATGCCTGGAAAAAGCTGCCAGAGTAGTAGTAGAGGTGGGTACAATTTTGTCTTTTAAAAAGCTTTTAGACAGTTACATGGATAAGATGGCTATAGAGGGTTATGGGCCAAACACAGGCATTTGGGACAAGCTTAGTGATCAGAAACAAAGGGGTGGCATGGACAAGTTGGGCCAAAGGGCCTCTTTCCATGCTGTGAACCTCTATGACTCTATTACACGAACATTAATCCAGATAATCGCAGTTTGTTATTTCACAGCAAAGGTTTATTTAAACATTTTTCCAATATAGGTTCGCTCCATAAATTGTTTCCTCCAGCACTGGACAGGAATGATTCCAATTTCATAGAATCCGTACAGTGCAAGAAAAGGCCATTTGGCCCACTGAGTCTGCAAAAACCACAACCCCACTCAGGCTCTATTTTCGTAACCCCACATATTTACCCACTAATCCTCTGATACTAGAGTCAGTTTTAATTAATCTAATTAACCTAACTTGCAGATCTTTGGACTATGGGAGGAAATCGGAGGATTTGGAAGAAACCCACCTAGATGCGGAGAGAACATGCAAACTCCACACAGACAGTGACCAGGATCAGAATTGAACTCGGGTTCCTGGCACTGTGAGGCAGCAGCACCGTCATACCACTCATTTGTTCTTGGTAGTTTGGGAACCAACTCACCCCTCTCCCACTCTACTTTTAAAGATTGCTAATTACCAGAATTGTTTGGAACATTTGCATTGTCTGGATCCAGTACCTGTATTTTCTTATTATTATTACAAGAGTGGCAATACTTACAATGGTGCCATTTTTCCAAACAGCTGTTTTCAAAGTGGCAAGCCTAAAGGAAAGCATATCTAAAAGCTGATGCTGAGATGAAACCGTGATAGGGATCTTGCCTGTTTCAATACTCTTCCATTATGGTACAGGCATCCTGTGATTCCAGCAATGGGAGAGAAAAAAAGATTGTCTTTTGACATCCTGTAAACATAAACAGTACAGATTGGGCCTCATCTAAATTTTTCATATGGACTGCCAGTGGAGATACAATATGAACAATCTGCAATGTTTGGTGATGCCTAAGGCTCAATTTTGGATGATTCTCAGCTCTCTGTATTCAAGCGTGTATTGTGCATTCAGATACAACTAAGTTAAGCCCTGAAAACTGCATAGTGTTGACTAGGAATCCATTTTAACTTGATGATATTAAGTCAATGAGGATGACAATTTGAACATAAATGGAACACTTAATACTGAAAAAATCCTTCAAGGAATCTTATAGGTGTCGGGAAAAGAAATGGATAGTGATCCAAAAGAGATTTATTCCTCTTGTCCAAAGTGTTGGCTTTAAAGGAGAGTTTTGCAATGGAGAGAGTGAGGTCAAGGGATGGAGAGGTATTAAGCAAATTGTTAATGAATAAGAAACTCAGAGGAACAGAGAATTTGGAAGAGGGGAACTGAAGTGTTGAAAATTTGCAAGATAAGCAGGTTGGTATTCAATAATCCTTTGGGTACAAGCTGAGAGGTAAAAAGGCAGCAAAATGACATGGGAAGGCCTGGGTGATGTGTTCAATGCCTATCAGCTTTCATGCCCTTTTGCCCATAGTGGGAAAGGTGATAGATGACCTACCCACCCAGAGTCAATGGCACCATTTCAATGGCCAATTAAGGGCCTCTTCCTGCCTTTGCCCATATTTTATTTCCAGCTAGGTAGCCACTGCTGCTGGCAAGTAAACATCAGCAGCTTCCCAGCTAGATTCGTGTGGGCACGGGGAGCCTTTCTTTTTGACACCTTTTGCCCATGGAAGAGTCCCTCATGCTGGCCTCTCCCCATCAATAATGGCACCACCCGCCCTGAGCGACCATCTCTTCCTGCCAGACTGGCACTCCCGGTTTCTATTTATTCTACTTTGAGGATGCATAGTCATCAATGTTCTCCCTCCAGGTGATGCCATCATTCACAATGCCACTCCCGAGGCAAGTACAGCTATTTTTACAAAGGTTGAATTAGTCAAACAGTATAGTAGAAAGGATCACCTCAAGGTCCATGAAATGTCAAGATTGCATGTGGTTGGGTTTAGCATGGGATTGTGGCTATGGAATGGTGCTAAATTCAACTGGAGCCAGAAATAATGGCTCAGCTCTTCCCAATGTCAATCAAAAGGAAAATACGTCTTATCTGTAATGACAGCTCCTTTCAGGATCAAACTGTAGAGTAAGAGTCACATGACCCAAGGAAGCAGTCAAGAAACAGGGCAGGGAACCTCAATGGTAAGTTCAGGCTTAGAGTCATTTTGGGAGCTGATTGGAACCACAAGACTGCAAGCTCTGTATAGTTTAACCCTGAAAAAAAGGGTTGTGTTTTTCCTAAATCAGTGAACGAGCATTTTCCTTTATCCAAACTAATCATTAGACAAGCAGTTTGATAACAATGGGCACTGGACAGTTTGATGGAGATTGCCATCAAATAGAATTAGGTATCATCTGAATACACATACAGGTTGACCACATATCTACAGAAAAACCAGATGATGAGGAAGAGGGAGGTGCCAAAAGTGGATTTGTGGCTTACTTGTGAGGTGATATAAGAAAGGCCATTGACAGAAATATCCTTGTCAGATAAGTAAGGATAGACCTAATTGAAACATATAAGATGATTAGAGGTATAGATAGGGTGGATAGTGATAGCCTTTTTCCTAGGATGGAAAAAGCTAGCACGAGAGGACACAGCTTTAAATTAAGGGGTGATAGTTATAGGACGGATATCAGAGGTAGGTTCTTTACCCAAAGGGTGGTTCGGGAGTGGAATGCCCTGCCTGCAGCAGTTGTAGATGCGCCAAGTTTGGTGGCGTTTAAGAGGTTAGTTGATAAGTATATGGAGGAGAAGGGAATGGTTTAGTTTGGAGGGGCATTGCTTTTTATATTGGTCGGCGCAACATCGAAGGCTGAAGGGCCTGTTCTGTGCTGTAATGTTCTATGTTCTATGTTCTAGAACCACATAAGAGATTCTCTACTGAGCAGGACAATGTGAGGTTTTGAAGAAGGATATGGTTGATCATGTCAAACATGGCAAAGAGGTTCAGGATGTTGTGGAGTGGTAACTCATCAAGTCACTGTCACAGAGAATGACATTTATTATCTAATTGGTTCATTTGTTGTGCAATCACAAGGAAGCAAACTTGACTGGAGAGATTCAAAGAGATCCTACAAAATAGGATGGCACAACTCCACATTAAGTCCTTGAAGAGTCCATTAAGATTTTTCATTGTGAAAGCATATCAGGAATTTGAACAGCCCCAGATTGTAATGGCACAAACCATTGTGTCATGTGATAGAAGGCTGTCAATGATAGTTTTAATTTGATTTTGGTGGCATTGTACTCATTCCTGGTATTACAATATTAAGCCTTAGAAGGCTGTATCTGTTTTAACCTGTGTATTAAATTTTAGGTAAAATGCAGTGAATGAGGGGATCATATGACATTAATTCTGGGTGGTTTGACTCTTAGAGATCAAAATTTTATTTTAATGAAAAGAAGATGCAAGATATTTATGCTTGGAGACAATGGGAATAGTCTTTGACTAGATCCAGAGTCTTCCCAAGTTCAGAAAATCGTTGTGGATGTTGGGTTGTAAAAAGCTGATGCTATAAATTATCTATTTATTTCTAAGAAGAAAGGAAGTTGGGATCAAAGATAACTAATCAGCATCTCTACGAGATATAAGGTTAATATGTTTTATGTTGTCATGGTGGAAAGGGCAAATGAAGCTATATTTAAAATCAGGTTACAGGCTTCTCTACAAATCAATAATATCACATAGAGAGAGCAGGGGATTTGATATGGTCAGCAGAGAGAAAAGGCTGCTTGATTTTGCAAGTTACCACAAATGCAGGAGAGCTATGGTCTTTAGTTGAAGGGATGCATCCTATAGTTTCTAAAGATTCTGGGAGATTTGTTCCAGCATGACGTTGGGGAAGAAAAAAATCATTGGGCCAGAGTAGATTACAAAAATCTGCCAAAACAGAGGAAGTGCCTGGAGATGACCACTGAAATTTATTATTTGTTGAAAGGGGATTATGGGAACCCGTTAGAGTTGGGAGCAACTGTGAATTGTTTGCTGAAAGGATTGTAATTCTGTAGCGTGCAATGGGTGATAAGTATAAGGAGGGGTTTAAAGTATTAGTTGACTGCAAAAAAAAAATTATCCAGTTGTGCTTTCAGTCATTGTTGTAGTAGAAGTTTTAAAATTTGACATATTGACATATCATTCTTTCAGCTATTCATTGGAAATTCAAATCTCTGTGGCGATCACAACATGAATAAATCCCAGGAGGTTGTGTCATCAAGTAATTAATAATTTAGTTAAGGAGAATGTAATTTATTCAGGCAATAATAGGGTGAAGTAGTTAGTGAGAAACCATTATAAGGATTGCTTGCACAATTACCTGTCTTCATTGGTACAGTCTTCCTGAGTGAGCACTGTTGGAAAACTATACTGCAGATACAGGTGTGCATGTCATGGGAGAGGTTTATAGTAGTTCCAGGTTTGGCCTTTAGGTAGATAACACATAAAATTTGATTCTCCTCTTTGGAATGAAAATGGACACCAATCACCAGCTATGTCACTGTAAATAGAAATCTGGTAAATTTCATTTAGTATTTCTGGTTTTACTTTTATGTCACTGGAATGTAAAATGGTAGCTACTTGCTTTTTAATTTTGCACATAGTTTGAACCAGTTCTATTGGCACAATATATTCATGTGTTGAGGGTGAGGGAAGTTTTGTAGAGGAACTGAGAAACTTGGTGAGATGAGAATAAGAATTGCATTCATTATATTTGCATTTCTGCTTCTGTTACAGACAGCAAATGGGAATGATTTCCTTCCTGCAAATAAGTGACATGTGATATCTGCTGAGTGGCTTTTTTGACTGGTCACAAAGAACTGAGATCATAGCCAGAGTTAGATTAACAGGAAGTTACAGCAAAATCACATGGTTAAAAAAGGGAAATAAGGAAGAATGTGATTTCAAATAAAGTCTAACCACTGCTAGATGAGCTCAAAGGAAACATTACAATATATAAAATCACACGGTATACTATGGATTAGTAAAACCATTCTCTACATCTATGCTCATCCATCTAGAAAGAGAGCAGTTCTCCAATCACAGCATTGGATTGTTTTTCAATGAATCCATTGTTGCCTCTATATACTAATGGGGAGTAGGGAGAAAGCAGGACATCTCCTGAGTGCTGTTTGGCAGTGTATTATCAGTAACCCTCACACTGGCAAACCCTCTTCGCCCAAGCAATATAAAACACATATATACCTACACAACAATAGCGCCCCCCCCCTCACTTTCACCACCCTCCCTCCCCCATACAGACCCCTGTGCATAAACACATCCCTCCAAACACACAGCCAAATACCCTTCACAGCTACATTTATATATACACACACACACAGACACACACACACACACAGACACAGACACACACACACACGCACACGCACACGCACACGCACAATTCCACACACACCACTCCCCCTCCCACATGCACACATACCCATCTCAACTGGGAGCCTATTACATACATTAGTGACTGGGTGAATAACTTGTTGTTATTACTAATCTGTGTGTTTTTTGCACTAGTTTGAACTCTTGTTATTTTCATCATATTTTTGCTGTTTGTTTTTAACAATGTTTACTATCATCTGCATAAAATTACCTCATTTGTCTCATTTCAAGGTTGAAAAGTTAATTTCTCTTTTTGCTCATTATAATTCAATCCTCAGTTACTCATTTTTCTTCTTAGGTCCATTTTTATACAATTGACTGTTGAAATTCATTTGGCATTGTTCTATCCAATTAGTTTGCATATTCCAAATTTTCTCATTAGAATCAACGCACCTTCCTAACTTAGTGACTTGACTTGTTTGTGTTGAGTTTCAGAAGAGAAGTAATCTAGGTCAGAGACTAGATGCAATGAGCAACTCAATTCCTGACTCCCCAAAATCTATAAGTCAAAATCTATAAGGCATAAGTCAGGAGTGTGATGGAATACTACCTATTTGCCTGAATAAGTGCATCCCAACAATACTCAAGAAGTTTGATACCATCCAGGACAAAGCAGCCTGATTGATTGGAACTTCATCCACAACCATTCACTCCCTCCACCATAGGTGTACAGTGGCAACTGTATGTACCATCTACTAGATGCACTTAGGAACTCACTAAGACTCTTTAGGCAGCACTTTCTAAACACACCACCCTTACTCTCTAGAAGGATAAGAGCAACAGAATCATAGGGAACACCATCACCTGACATTTCCTTCAAAGCATCTCATGATCCTGACTTGCAAATATATTTCCATTTCTTCATTGCCTACTGGTCAAAATCCTAGTACATCCTCCCTAATAGCATTCTGGGTCTACCTACATTCAAGGCGGCACCACCACTTGCTCAAGAGCATTTAGGGATTGGCAATCAATGCTGGCATGGCTGTTGAAGCCTACATAGATCTATAGAAGTATAGAATCCCTTCAGTGCAGGAGGAGACCATTTGACTGGTCAGCTCTATACCAACACTCCGACGGAACATTTTACCCATGCCCATGCTATCCTCCGTAACCCCGTGCATTTATCACACTAATCCACCTAGCCTCCTCATCTTGGGACCTTACAAGTCAATTCAGCCAATCCAACTAACCTGCGCAGATTCGGAGTGTGGAAGGAAACCAAAGCACTCCGAAGAAACTTACGTAGACACGGACTGAAAATGCAAATCCACTCCAAACTGTGTTTGGAATAAAACCCAGATCCTTGGCACTGTGAGGCAGCAATGCTAAGCACTATGTCAGTCGTGAATGAATTTTAAAAAATGTAAATCAAAAGTGGGATGAGACCCAACTTCAATCTCTCAAAATACACTTCCTCAACTCTGACATGATGCAAATATACAGTGGCAATTCTCCCAGGCACATGGCGGGCTAGGATACTCAAACGGAAGCCACTTAGCAGGCTTCCTGTTGGGCACTACGGCTTTCACGAGTCTCCGGTTACTGGATTTCCTGTTCATCCTGGAAGCTGGTCTTCCCTAAAGGGAAGGGGGGCCTTTGAGGTCCAAAGTGTCAGGACTAAAGGGGATGCCCCTTAGTCATTGCCAATTTGGCAGGGCCAGCCTACTCCCTGGCACTGCCCAAGGGGCAAAATGGCCTTGTCTACCAGACAATGGGCAGTGCCAAGGGGGTGGAGCCTAATGGGGATGGGGCTACCAATGTGAGGGGGATGCAAGGTGGTGTGGAATCAGGAGGTTAGGACTATCAGGGATGGGTGTGGCAGTAGAGATTGAGGTGATCATGGTTAGGGTCGAAGGGGCAGCATTGCAGGATTGGCCAGTGATCGAGCTGGCTAGCAATCAGAAGACCAGCAGTGCAGGGCCACTAAGCATGTGCCAATCTCAGCACTGACAGATCAGCGCACACACAATGGCCCCCTCAGCACTATGCTGCCGCCTCTCCAGCGGGAATAGACCTTGCCCACTGATTTTTTTTGCATGAATCACACTCGTGCACTCTGAGTGTACAGCGTATGGGAGATTCATTTTGAAACTTCTGCTGAAAAAAAAGACCATCAGATTTACTCCAGTTTTTACGTGAATTCAACGCTTAGAATTTTTTTGGGATGATAGCCCCTGTAATAATTGGCTTCTAAGTTGCAGTCAACTTCTTATCCATTCCCATGTCTTATCTTGAATCATCCACAATCAATCATTTTTCATGTAAAACTGCATGAAGTGTTTCCTGAAAGTCTGTGAGGACCATATTGGAATCTTTGAAATCTCTTTTGAAAAGAACACCAAAGTCCAACTGATAAAAAAAAATTTCTAGTCACACTGCTCTGGGGAAAAGTTCTAGGGAGCAGTTATCTAAAGACCTAAAAAGAAAGATATGTCAATAGTACCATTCATTTCAGTGAAGCTTATTCCAATTGATTGCTGTAAATTTGGTGTTAGTGCTGATACTCTGGGGTTTCAGCAGATTTCTTGCTGACGCCATCACAGTCAATTAAGAGAATAACTAAAACTTCAATCCTTAAAGTCCCAGATGGATAATTGTAATGTGGGGTGAGATGCAACAACAGAAATCTCTGCATTCAACTCTTTCAGAAAGGGAATAGAAGTTAATTACTTCTAAACAAAAAAATCTGAATTTGACTTCAATGTGGATCATCTCCATATGGAATGGCTTGTTTTGCTTGCATCTTAAAAAAAAAGTTCCTTATTATACTTAGCCGGGAACAATTTCAGGGTTTCGGATTGAGTTGCCCCGTACAAACTGGGTAAGTTCTGATTTCCATTCTGTACCATGCTTAATTTTATCAGTAGGCTCATATTAGCAAAGATGCTGCAAAAAAAAACTGTCTCAGGGAGTGTTTCCTTTGAAATTTATTTTCTGCCTAATAGTAGATTTCTAGTTTGTTTTAATTCCTTTGTCTCAATTTTCCCTTTTCTGGAAGGAAGGATTTCTTGTCAGTCTGTGTCCTAATCAGACAGAGAGAATACCTGAGGTGGTTTTGGTTCAGTTAGAGAATTGGGTGGCTGGTGGGGATGATGGAGAATAAGGAATAGATATATCACAATTTCTAGTTTGCGAGCAGTACAGTGTGGCTGTGCATGATCACACTCTGCTCAGTTCTGCTTGCAGATTTTAGATTAAGTATTGAAGCACTGAAGGATGACATAAATCTGAAGCTTGAATTAATCTGAAATTGCAAAATGGTCTGACCACCAGAGAGACAAGAAAGGACATTGGAAACATTACATGAAGAAATGGGAATAATATGATGACAGGAATGACTTAAAACACCTTAATTTTGTTCCTCTTTAATTTACTGCCTCTCTGACCTGTGCGTTATGTAGGTCAATGCCTTTGTATCAGAACAATGAGGGTAGGTTAGCTTCACGTGGATAAATTGTATATCAGAATAAAGGCTTCATAAATGAGATATTCCTTACCGATTCATAGGCAGAGCTGGCTTCATTCTTTCTCCTCCAATAGGTCTATCTTGTAATGCTTTTTTAAATTGCCTACTCAGGGATTAAAAAAAAACATTATAAGGAACCACATATGCTTTTTAAACTGACAAACTTAATTTCAATTTAATTTAGATAAAGTAGCAAATCACAAGGAGAAAAGTGTACGGTTCAGAAATACCTTCCAGTTGTTGAAACCCAACCTGCACTGCCTTTTTGTTTAGAAATAAATCCTCAAATCATAAATAAAGGTAAATCAAATATTAGAGATATAAATTAGTCTGAGCCTGTTTTTAAACCCACACTCAGTGATGCACTTCTGTCTTTAACATTAAAATGACTACATAATTGTAAGTGTCAGTCATGTCTCACTCTTGCCTCTTGCCTTTCAATAAAAATGACATCTAGTAATTTCAAATCCCACTCCAGAGACTTGAACACAAAATTTAAAGTGTAATACTTCAATACAGTGCTGAAGGAGTGTTGTAGTCACAAAGATGTCATCCTTTGGATGAGACCCAACTCACGGCCCTGCCTTCCCTCTCATAATGGATCCTGCGGCACTATTTGAAGGAGAACAGCATAATTTTATCCAATATTTATCCCTTAATGAGCAGCACTAGAAAATAGATTATCTGGTCATTACCTCATTAGTTTTTGCTGGGCGCCATTCTGCACAATTTGGCTCTCATATTTTCTATCTTACAACAGCGACACTTCTAAAGTACTTCAGTGGCTACAAAGTGCCTTTAAATTCTAAGGTCTTGAAAACCATTCGTTTCTTTATCTCCTGTGGATTTGGGATAGAGACAATGTCCTTGTTGTTCACATCCAAGAATAATTTTTCCTTTAGTTCCTTAAATCCATTTCAAAGCTGAAACAAAAATCAGGGGAGGGGGGATTTTCCCATCGCATCCATCACGGGAAATGCAAAGGTCTATTTACCTCAGGTGGGATTTTAGGGTTTTGGGGTGAACGCAGCTGGAAAATCCTGCCCCATATATGATAAACTATCAAGATTAGAGATTCAAACTATACCACCAAGGGATTGGCCAATTGCCTGGGAATAGCAAACTCAATTATTCTCCTTTCTCAACACCCAAAAATCCAAAACAACATACTATTTCTTGCCACAATGGATTATTTACACCAATAATAGATAAAAATTGCATTCTCTGTTGTTACTGCTCAGTTTGAAATACACATATTTTCAATACACAGCAGAGTACAGGAGTTGCTCATGTATTAATACTGCTTGAGAACAAAATTCACTTAAAGCACACTGAACTGTTAAATGTTCGCTAGATTAGTGTGATCTACTATTAGAATTAGTACCATTTAAATCAATATCAATGTTGTAATTAGCTCGATCAATGCAGTTAAATAACTGCTGGCATTTTAGCAACAAAATAGCTGCTAAATGTATATATATACATATATAATATGTATAAAATGTGAGCAATCCAAAATGATCAGCTGATCATGGGTCTTTAACATGTATCATAACTATTATAATGCATTCATGTTAAAGATATTAATTGGTCAATAATTGTTGTTGACTTGTTTCTCTGCACATTGATTCTTCATTCTAGCTTTGAATCCTTAAAATTTAATTTGTGAATGGACAAATCTAAATCTATGATTTTCATGTATCCAGGGACTACTCAGTGTTCCAATTATGCATCATTCCCATGTAGTGGTTCTTAGAAACAATGTAAGAAAGTCTGACAACACTAGGTTTAAGTCCTACCAATTTATTTGATAGTAAACTCACAAGATTTCGAGGTTCTCCTCTTTGTCAAACCTGGCGTTGTCAGACTTCTTACTGTGTTTATCACAGTCCAACGCTGGCACCTTTACATCTTAGAAACAAGGACAGGGGAGTCCATCATATCAATGAAAAATACAAGGCTGAAGTATTCAAAACCATCTTCAGTCAGAAATGTCAGGTAGACAATCCATCCCAGCATCCCCCTGAGATCCCCAGTATCTCAAATGCCAGTCTTCAGCCAATTCGATTCACTCTACACAACAGAAAGAAATGGCTGAAGGAACTGAGTGCTCAAAGGCTTTGGGCCCTGAAAATATTCCACCAATAACCCAGAAGACTTGTGCTCTGGAACTAACTACAACAAAAACCAATAATAATGACAGCCCTATACGCACATGCTTTAGATTCTCATTAGATGTTCTGAAGAAGAGACATATGGAGCAGGATTGTCCAGCCATACTCGCCCCAAGCACGGAAAGTCCTGCCTGAGGTCATGGACCTTTACATGGTCCATCCCTGCCCAATACGATTCCCATTGTGGACAGAACAGAAAAGTTCCACCTTTGGACTCGAAGTGTTAACTCTGTTTCTCTTTCCACAGACACTGCCGGAGCTGTTCAGTTTTTTCAGCAATTCCTGTACTTACTTCAGATTTCCAGCACCTGCAATATTTTGCTTTTATTATTGCATTCGATTCTTGTTGTGCAAATGATTGCCTTCTCATTTGGCACAATCTGTTTCCAACTCATTCACTAGTGCCTGAAATCATTGGTCTATTCACAATGTTTCTCTCTCTGCTGCCTGAACACAACTTGCACCATTTTATGATTTGATCACGTTTCTATGAATGGCACATGCTAGTAGTAATACCTGCAGTTCATTCAAAATACCTGTACAGTATAAAATAAAAAATAGACCATTGGATTTTCACACAGCTGGGAAAAAAAAGCAAACGCTGTGTGAATTTTGTTATGCAGTGTGCTGGGCTGAGAGGTGGCTCAAGGTTATTTGTTCCATTGTGGTTATTGACCCAGTAGGCTTCATATTTCCTTTTTGATAAGATCTCTATTCTTGCTTTCGTTGATAATGATCAGTTACATTTTCATCAGCAGTGCAGTCACTTAGCTGTCATTACCACCCACCTCTATTAGCCAGTACAGTAACCCCAGCCTCACTAGTTACTTTGACCCCTTGATTGTTCTCAATGAATACTGTAATTCACAGCTGATAGTTCTTTTTATCTCTGCTGCCACTTACGATCAGTGCATCGATTTTCTTTCAGATTTATGGGTCACAAATTATATGTGGTACAATCTAATTTGCTCTGAAAGCTGCAGTGCAAACTTCCTCTTGCAGCAAACTTTCCTCATATAGAGGAAGTACTAAGTTTCATAGTTGAGAAAAAAGAGCAAATGTTTGCAAGACAATTCCCTGACTAATAGCCCACCTGAATTTGTGAAAAAGAAACATATTCATTCAGTATATCTTTTGGGGATCATTCATAAGAGAACAATTCTATTGGAGCAGTGGTAGCCTCTTGCCTTAATCAGAAGGTTATGGATTTGATCTCCTCTGCAGGCACTTGGGCACATATTTTTTTGACTGACAGTGAAGAGATGTTGCATAACCAGAGACCATCCAGGTAAAATGCTAAGCTGAGTCTTTGTCTGTATGGAGTCTGCATGTTCTCCCCATGTCTGTGTGGGTTTCCTCCAGGTGCTTTAGTTTTCTCTCAAAGTTCTAAACATGTACTGGTTAGATACATTAGTCATGCTAAATTCTCCCTCAGTTACCCAATCAGTCATCGGAGTGTGGCAATTAGGAATTTTCACTGTAACTTCATTGCAGTATTAATGTAAGACTACTTGTGGCAATAATAAGTAAAGTTAAAAGATTTCATGGCATCACTTGAAGAAGTGCAGAGCAGTTCTCCAATGTCCTGACCTTAATCAGCACAATTAAAACAGACTAACAGCTCATTTATTATTTACAGGATTTTGTAATGGTCAAACTCGCATTTGCCTGCAAAACAACTATGACTCCACTTCAAGTATAATTCCTGGGATGAAGAGATTGTATTATGAGGAAAAGTTGAGCTGACTGGGCTACACTTATTGGAGAGTGAGAGACGATCTTATTGAAACATATAAGATTGTGAGGTGAAAAGATGTTTCCCTTCAAGTGCAAACTTAGAACCAGGCAACACAGGTTCAAAATAAGGGATCTCCCATTTAAGATGGCAATGAGGAGGGATTTCTCCCCTCAGAGGATCATTAATCCTTGGGATTCTCTGCTCCAGAGAACAGTGGAGATTGGATCATTGAATATATTCAAGGCTGAGTTAGATTTTTGACCTACAATTAAGAAATGTGGGGAGAAGGCAGTCAGAAAAGAGGAAGTGAGGCCACAACCAGACTGGCTTTCCAAATAATCTTTCCAAGATTATTTGTTATAAGGTAGGACTTCAGCCCCTCAATTAGGAGGAAATTCTGCCTAGAAGTACTGCCAGCCAATCCAATCCCTCCAACAACAGCACTGCATTGGCCAGATGAGGCACTGCACAAATCTATCTCGACTGATTTTCAGAGAAAAAAATGAGTCCCAGATGTCTGGGTGGGGAGGGAAGGAAAGACTAAGGAGAGGGTGCAAGGAGAGGTGACTGAGGTCTTAAGGGATAGACCCGAGGTGGGAGGGAAGTCAGAAGAGCACTGGGCCTTAGGCAGAGGATGTCCATAGTCAGAAGAGGACTTCTGATGGAGGTGGCCCTTGCTCCTCCCACCCATGATCAACATTTCTGCATTTGTGGGATTCCCACCATGAGCTGTCATCCGCACCCCAGCCTAAAAATTGAGGCTGGGATGGAAACGGCTCCGAATAGATCATTAATTGGTCACTTAAGGGCCTCAGGTGGGGCAAGGGAGCTTTCCATGCAAGGCTTAGCCTCAACCCAATGTAAAATCTCTGTGAAGTCAGAGCAGGAGGGACCCAGGGAGCGGGGGGGGGGAATTCCATCTGTGCAATTTCATGCCCTCCCACCCTTATTGCCTTTTGCAACATCTGGCGGGTTGGGGTAGTGGCTATGATCTTACTGATTGATAGAGCAGGCTCGAGGGGTCAAATGGCCCACACCTGCTGCATGAAATTAAGTTTTTACATTCTTAATTCATTGGTTGAGAAGTACTCCAGGATTCCTGTGGTCATCAAAGGTGTTATATACTTCTCAGATTTTTTTTTTCAGATTCTATTTTAGGTTTAATAGTTCTTAAAAATCGCATGTAATTCAGGTGGAGGATATTAGTGAATAGAAAATTTAATTCTGTAATGGAACAATGGGTATAGTTCTCAGCTGAACTGAATTGACCCAACCACGAGCAGGACAAAAACCAGAACAACTTTGTCCTATATGAATTAGTTTAACATGATGTGGCAAATGTTATCAACCAAACCAACAATGTGATCTCTATGTAATGCCTGACAGTTGATGCATCCATTGAAAGAATAGCATAAGAATTAAAGGTTAAAGTGCCAGGCACATCTGAAGTTGAAAATGTTTTAAAAAATTGCAAAATATCTCCTGAGCGCAGAACATCTCAAGTATTTTTGAAGTGTAATCATTTTTTTAAACGTAACAAGCACAACAGGTGATTTGCATACTGCAAGGTCCAACAAATAGCAATAAGACACTGGCGAGAAAATGGATGCAAAATTCAACTCAGTAAAATCCGTTCATCCTAAAATGGCGTTACCTCTGTAATGACTCACATTGGATTTTATTTTTGGGGAGGTCAATAGTGCAGGCATTAGGAGATTATGGCAGTGTAAGCAAATCATAACCTCAGTAAATGTGAAATGCTGATTTAACATTAGCAATGCCATTTTTGGTCTCCCCCCCCCAGTTCACACACAAAACTGGACACATGCGAGCCCCCACTGTTCAACAAGCACTATTTAAACTGATCACCAATTGCTCTTACATTAGAAAATTTCAGTTTGCTCTGTCTAAAGTTGCAGGAGGACTTGGTGGTTTCTCCAGTTGTTTAAAATTGAGCAAGTTGCTGTAGAGAAGGCCTTGGTTTTGATTTCAAGGGGTTTGGTCAGACCACTTGCACTCAGTCGCTGATGCTGTAGAGACTGTTGCCTTTGCTTTGCAGTAGAACAAATACTCAGCAAATGTAGCAGTGAGGAGGAGAAACTGCTTTCAGAACAAGAGGGAGGGAGAAAAGGAGAGAGACTCTCAGCAAGAGGCCTGATTGAAAGAGTTAAAAAAGTCATTCAATACAGCAAAGGCTCAGATAAACTGCTTGAGCTGCAAGGTACAGCTGTAAAAACAATGGACAAATGGGCATTGATAGATCACAAGAGAGCTTTAACAACATGAATCACTGCTTCCGTTAACAGTCCAAGGCTACAGTGTGTTTTTATAGATGTCACTACCCACAGTGTCAAACAGGCAAAGACAAGTGTTTATTGATAATGTAGTTATGTGAAGGTGCAATGTTAATATTGGAGATTGTAGTTAGGCAAGTGTAGATTGTTGTAACTAGTTAATCACTACAGTGGAAATGAAGTAATCAGACCTAATAGCCGTGATTGGATATTGATTACTTTCAAATTTCAATTGATATATGTGAATTATTTATAGATGAGTCAGCAGGTATAACTGCCATTCCTCTGTTCAGAGAGAGTGTATGCCCACATAAGTTTCCCTCACCATAGTCTGAAACAAAGACTGATCTAAACTCCAAAGCTTTGTCTGGTCTTTCAAAGGAAGTGAAGAACACTAATAGTTTTTAGTCCTTTTCCTCCTGCCAAGACTTATTAACTGAGAGTCTTGAGGGAACATTCCTCTTGAAGCAGAGTGTGTGTTGACTTTGTTTATGAAGGAGGTGGTCATGGAAATCAGCCAGATCTTCAGACAGATCTACTTCAGAGCAGGCAAAAGTGACACTGGCAGAATGGTGAGGAAAAGGAGGAGCAAGAGGAGGCAAAGTGCCAAGCTTTCACCCCCTTTCCACCCGACTATGAGTAGTCATTTCATCTGACTGCGGTTCCACTGAGCACGACTTTGACACCCCTTAAATTCTACCTTCAGTTCTGTCGCAATCAATCGCACTCCCTCTGTCACTAACCATCACAGTTATGAAATAAAAATGTTTGTTGAAGTGACCATCCCCTGAAATTCTTTGTAGCAAATTCCTTCCAGGCTGAAGCAGGCAACACGTGGACAAACTCCCATTGTGCCCATCATTCCTGCACAAGGGCAGTGACTAAGGCTCTTTATGCTAGGAGAGTGTGGTCATTGTCTTCTCCCTGACCAGAGAGAGGCAGGCCAAACTTTTTGAGGTTTTGCCAGGATAACGGACTTCTCCGTGGTGCACCTTGGGATTGCTTTTAAGTGCAGAGATACATTTACTCTGCAAAGAGTTCCACTTCTTCAATGTGTATTTGGTGTGTAATCATGCTTAGCACATCATACAAGTGAATACCCAGTATCCTAGCAGCAGTCATGATGCTTTTATCCTGTACCAGTCTACTGCTTTCTCACAATTTGATCTACCACATGAAACTAAAAGGTAGCTTCAGGTTGATGAGAGATATCCGTTTTCTGATATGCAATCTAGCCTATGTGATGAACATGCATATAGGGAGAGTCATGCTGCCATATAAAACATCACAATACAAACCATTGGAAAATGATCCCACTACCTGAGATTCTCTGTACTCATCTGGACATGTGCCCCAGATTGGCACAGCGTGCTGTATCTTACCTGGTCTCACTATTTGGAGAGCACAGATTTTGCCACCAGGGAATACGTGGAGCAGCTGAAGAGGAAGGAGAGACAGAGAAGGAGCAATGGGAAGGAAAAAGTCAAATGACACATTAGTTTACCACCTGACTGCCTGCAATCATTTCATCCTGTGATTGTAATTTTAATGAGCGCAAACTCAAATCCTCAGTGTTTGCAACCTGCGCCATTTTATAACCCCAGAGTTTCCAGTGCAGTCAGCCTTTCGTCGGCAATCAGTGACAGGCTGAATAATTTATTTAAAATTATAGTGATGTTGTTTTACACTTGTTTAGTGAGCACAAGTGGTTGGTCTCGCTTGCTTTACGGCCTCATTAGGAGAGATTCTCTGGCGAGAAATAGACAGCCTGCCCATGAACCGGTAACAGTTGTGTTGGCCTCGCTGTTGCTCCGGAGGCTGACTGCAAGACAAAGGTGCCCTTTGGGCAGTGCCAGACAGGCAGTGCCACCGTGACATCGCACTGAGTGTGTGGCATGTGGGTAATGCCCACTGGTAGGGGAGGCAGGCAGGGAAGGAGGGAGTGGGGGAGGGGGTGGGGGGAGAGTCCTGCTGTTACTCTGCAATGATCGGTGAGAGAATGGCAGTGGGGCTGTGGTTGCGGGAGGAAGGAAGGGGTCCATGACTGCTGAGGGACTGAAGAGATCTGCGATTGGCTGGGCTGCGAGGGGGCAGCTGGGGTTGCATCTCAGGCAGAACGTGCCCTGTTCCACTTGCACCGGCACTTAGACTACAAGTGGTAATATTGCAGCCATAGTCTCTGTCCTCCAGGTGCTACTACACAATGTACCTATTGCCATTACACAGTGTCATTACATAGTGTACATAGTGTTCTTCCACAGTATACACAATGCTATTACACAGTGTACACAGTGCTGTTACACAAAGTTGCAGCATGGTTGCTTTAAGCCTGCCAACTATTAGTGGCAAAGTCTGGTGATAACCTTGCAGGAAGTCCTTGGACACCTCTGGGTTACAATGTTTACATATTTGGCAGAAAGATAATAAACTAGGAAATGGTTCTTTTTTTTGTGGTATAGTGGTATTGTCACTGGACCAAGGCAATGATCTGAGGACCTGAGTTTGAATCCTTCTAAAGCAGTTGGTGAAAACCCTTTCAGTTCACTAACGTCTACCATCCTTAGCTGGTCTGGCCTACACATACTCTGAAAGGACCTAGCAAGCAATTCAGTTGAAAGCTAATTAGGAGTGGGCAATAAATGCTGACCCAGTCAGTGATACCATTAATGATAAAAAAGTTTATCCTCCCCATCAAACACTTTTGAGGTGGTGACTAACCAATGTTGTCCATGTACAATAGGCTATTCCAAAACTAAACAATTCTGCATTCGTATCATGGAACAACTAAGATTGAGTTAGCACCGAGGGTTGTTTCTGAAACTGTGAAAATGGTTGCCATTATCTGAAATTTGCTGAAATTGGGCAGAATTTTCCTGCCAGTTCAGGAAAGGAACTTCCTTGCAAACTGCATCCATCTCTTTCAGCCATTTCCATGGTTTTGGTCACATTGCAGAACTCCTTTCATATCAGCTCATTGCCTTTGCTTGTGAGCCTAACCTGGATTGGATATTATCATTTTTTAGCGCCCTTATGAACTAGGGTTGATTCCTAAGTTTGCCCTGTAGCTACAATGACAAGAAGGTATTTTTAACTTATCAATGTAAACTGCATCAGTCTCATTTGACACAGAACACAAGAAATCCTCAAGTCACATTCCCTTATGCAAAACTGACATATTCCACTCAAACATAATCTTCGACTAATACTAGAATACTGTGGAAAACATTCTCTCCTTATAGATGCTGCCATACTTGCTGAGTTTTTCTGGCATCCTCTGTTTCTGTTTCAGATTCCAGGATATTTTGCTTATTGTACCAATGCTCAAAATCTGAAAGTGTGATTTGCGCTGACAAGTTTCTGAGTTCCAATCTTTCAACAGCTGGCTTTTACTGGTGTGTTGAGGCCCCCTCACTGCATGATGGTTTGAAATGTGCCCCTGTGTATTTAAGGCAGGGCATTGTAAGAACTGGAGAGAAAACCAACATCTTTTTCCTCATCAGAAACAACATTCTGCCATTTTTTGGTAAGATTCCTCCGATGAGTGTAAACCTAATATCACAAGTCCCAAATCTGTTGTGGTTTTGAGAAGTTAATCGATAATGTATGGGTTACCAGAGGTATCAGATAATGGTCCACAGTTTACCTTAGAAGATTTTGAAATATTTCTGAGTACAAATGGAGTGAAACCTATTCTAACAGAAAGTGCTGAAAAATCTCAGCACGTCTGACAGCATCTATGCGGGGAGAATACAGTTTATGTTTTGAATCTAAATGACCCTTCATCAAACTGAACTAAGACGAAGGGTCATCAAGACTTGAAATGTTGGCTCTATTCTATCCCTACAGATGCTGTCAGACCTAGTGTGATTTTCCGACATCTTCTGTTTTTTGTTTCAGATTTCAGCATCTGCAATATTTTGCTTGGAACTTATTCCAATATCACTTATCATTGAATAGTGCTGCAGAAACAAGTGTACAAATTGTAAAAAGGTCCTTTCAGAAGTATTTACTGAGTGACATACTAGGCAGCAATTTCCATATTTCTCAAATGAGACAATTTTTTGTCTTTCTACCAAATAAGCCCACAGTCTAGTTTACAAAACGAGTTAATGTTTAAACACACACCTATGACAAGGTTTAATTTGCTTAAGCCTGATGTCAACAGTGAAGAAAGAGTAAAGCAAGACAAAGTGGTGATAAGTCATGATGCATGAGGTGTAGAACTTAGAAGTCTTAGAGAGTTCAATGCTGGTCAGAAGGTCATGGTGAAAAACCACCATGAGGTAATGAGGACAATATATGATTTGAGTTGCTGAAAAGACTAGATGCACTCAAATAGCTAGTGAAGTAAATGTCAATGGATCATTTCCTTGAAAGAAAAAAAACGTCAAAGGGATGGCATAATAAACCTCCTGAAGTCCAAATTCTTCCTATAGCCCAAAGTGAAAATCAGAAAGAAATGAAAGTTTGCTTATTACTGAATTGACTGGCAAAGCAAGGTAAGTCAGGATCTTTAACTAAGACTTATCAATCATTATCACAGACCCAAGCATTGAATTGATTTAGCAGTTAAAGTTCAAACTTAACACAGTTGCAGGTGCTGAAAGAGCAGAGTCAAGTTAATGGAAGCTGAAGGAGGCATCCAGAAAAAAAGAGCAAGAAGCCAGATAGGTTAATTGAAATTATTGAAGGGAAAACACGGAAATTGTTCCTAACTCAATGCCTATCATTTCCTCCTGTACTTGTCCACCTAAAGCTTGAATATTCATCTCCTAAAAAATGCTTGTGGTTGATGCTCTGTCCACCTCTTGTTGCAAATGGTGTTCCTGGATTCATGATGTTTGGAGACCTCAATCCTGATTTCTGTGGGCTGTCCTAAGCTTTCTTCAGGTACTGAAATGTCCACGTCACATTTCTGCAGAGAGGCCCTGGACTGGCATGAAATCCCTCAGGTGACATGGATGATTGAACGGGATTGCAGGGTTGGGGAGTGGATGGTGGTAGAATATTTCTGGTCAGCCCTCCATGTGCATCCCATTAACAGGATGCAAAGTGATTTCACGCCAGCCGCTGATGGGAATGGTGGCCCACCTTGATGGATGGGAGCTCCCACTGTCATTCTAGACTATGAGGAAACTGATTTTTTGGCTCCTGCCACATTGTTACCTACCCACCATTAAACCTTTCAAAGGGAGGACTGGAAAATTCCCCCAGTGAAATTCCTTCAACTTAATCTATAACTGGTTGCAAAAATATTTGAATATGATTTTTTCCATATACATAAGCAATACAGAAGAAAACCATTTACCCATTGTTCCTGTGCCTGCTCTTTGAAAGAGCTATCAACTTAGTTCCACTCCCTATTCTTTTCCGACAGCCTGTAAAACTTTCCTTTTCAAGTAGATATTGAAATCTGTTTTAAAAGTTATAATTGAATCTATTTCTGTTATATTTTTAGGCAATGTATTCCAGATTGTGACACTTGTTGTGATAAACATTGTTCATTTCATCACTTTACTATTTTATTTATCCTCTAGTTGAACTTCCTGTTACCAGCAACAGGTTGGAGAAAACAAACAACATTTTAGTCCAATTCTCTGGCCAACACTCCTCGCAAGTGTATTTCACTGCAAAGTGCACAGAATTCACCTTTTACCTTCACATATACAACATATAGCATAATTGATGGACTGATTTGTACACAATAGTTAGCTGCCAGGGATATCTGTCCATGGCCTTACTGATAGATTAGCAGAACTGATTTGAGTGCCTAAAAATTGCTACTTAGATGCTTTTTCCAGGAATTCTGCAAATCCTTCACCAAAGTTACAAAATGTATTTGGAAGAACCCTATAGGAATTTGGGCCCAATTACTCTCAAGCTCAAAGCTGTCTGTACGTTGATTCTGAACAGTTATGCAACAGGATTTCCTTCTGCACAACCACTATATATTACACTGAGAAGTAGGACAATGTATGGGGGGAAAATTCAATTACACAACCAGGAAAGGGAATATAAAATATCTTCCACTGATCAACAAAGCATTGACTCTGAAGCACTCAACATTGCCCTACATAGACACACAATAATGCCAACAAATTAGATATTTCAATGTATATTGTACATGAAAAATGCATTACCTTTGAAAACTCTCAAAAGTAATAATGAAATCCATGGACAGCATTCACTGTCAACCTACCTGTGACGGCCTCTTGAAATTATCCCTTTCTCATTTTTGATTAATCAAACAGAACACCTTATAGATTGGCTTTATTGGAGAGATATCATTCGCTTTTTTACTGGTAAGAATGAGACTCACCACCACACCCTTTCCCTCCCCCCTTCCCCTCCCACACCACCTCATACTTCATCATACCTTGGTCATTTCCTCTTAGTGGCAGGATCAGCTTCTGCTTACAATGACCACAGAACTTCATAACTTCCACTTTACAGAGTGATTTTCTCACTCTGCGTTAAGGGGCTAAATCTTCCTTTGTTATTACAGATGCATATATCAATTAATACAACTTACATTTAACCAATTGGAAAATCTGAACAGGCCACTTAACTGTGGTAGCATTAAAAAAAGTTAATGAAACATAAAAGAGAACATCTACTTTTTGTGCAACATTATTGTTGCAGCATTGGAACTAAAATTCAGTGGAAATTAAAATTAAAACATGTTGCCAACAATACTAAATCTGAAATTTTAAACAAGAAAGAAATGGTGTTTCTCTCATTTTGACCTTTTGTCTTGCAGTACACTTCCTCTCTCAGTCAGAGGGTTGCTGTCATACTGAACTTTTCATTCAGACCACACTGTAACCAATGAAAAAAAAACTTTGCAGGGTCAGGTTTGGACTTGAAAGATTTTCATTGCTTTCTTTCGCATTGTGTTCTTTAACCAGATAAAAGATTCCACTGACATATGAGACCTGAATTAAGTATTCCTATGAGCATCAGATTATTTTACTGTCAGTAAGGCAAAATTGACAATGCAATGTTACA
The DNA here is from genome assembly GCA_024679065.1 of Sphyrna mokarran. NCBI lineage: Eukaryota > Metazoa > Chordata > Chondrichthyes > Carcharhiniformes > Carcharhinidae > Sphyrna > Sphyrna mokarran. The sequence continues at coordinate 104,993,776 of JAGIQG010000001.1, read as the reverse complement.
ATCTTATTTCACCACTGCAAACTGCAATATATTCATTTAAAACACTATGAAGGAAAATATTATGTTATGAAATCTTCATTTTGGAATAGAAAATGCTGGAAAACTCAGGATTAAAGTGCAATTGACAAACTTAGAAATGGTCCAGAATAGGCCTTTATTTAGTGGCTTGACTGACAAACTAATTAACACAGGTTATATGTGCAGGAAGTGAATAGTTTGATTGTGAACTATACTTCCAGAAAGTCTGTGGGAATATTTTCTGTAAATATGAAAAAAGCATATTATCTTTAACCTGTATTGAAAACAAAACTTTTCAATTCCTTCTGGCATATAATTTCTGTAATTTTCACATGGGAACTGAATATCCAGGGGTATTCAGATAGACGAAAAGGAAAAGGCGGTGGAGTTGCATTGCTGGTCAAAGAAGAATAGTGATGAAGGATATTAGCTCTGATGCTTTTTGAAGTCTATATGGGTAGAGCTGAATAACATCAAGGAGCAAAAAATATTAGGGGGTGGTGTATATAAATCTGAAACTGTAATGATGACGTTGGGAATGGCATTAAACAGAAAATCAGAAATGAATGCAATAAAGGAACATGTGTAATTATGGGTGACATTAATCTACATAGAGATTGGGCAAACAAATTAGTAACAATACTGTAGAGGAGGGAATCCTGGACTATATACGGGATAGTTTACTAGACCAATCTGTTGAGGAACCAACTAGAAAACAGACCATCCTAGACTGGATGTGTTTGATGAGAATGGAATAATTGGTAATCTAGTTGTGTGCTTTGGGGATGAGTGACTATAATATAGTAGAATTCTTTGTCAAGAAGGAGACTGTTGTGGTTGATTTGGAGACTAGGGTCCTGAATCTAAGTAAAAAAAAACACTATGATGGTATGAGGCACAAGTTAACTATGATGGATTTGAGAAATGTTACTTAAAGGAATGACAGTGGATCAGCAATGGCAAACATTGAAAGAGTGCATGGCTAAACTGCAACTGTTCATTCCTGTCTGACACAAAAATAATATGGGAAAAGTGACCAAACCGTGGCTTACAGGGGAAATTAGAGACAGTATCAGATCCAAGGAAGTGGCATTCAAATTGGCCAGAAAAACAATTAGACCTGAGGATTAGGAGCAGTTTAGAATTCAGAAGAGGAAGACCAATGGAGTGATGAAGAAGGAGAAAATAGAAAACGAGAGGAGGCTTGTAGAGAACATAAAATGTAACTGTAGAAGTTTCTATAGGTATATGAGGAGAAAAAGAATGGTGAAGACAAATGTATATCCCTTACAGTTAGAAACAGGGCAATTTATAATGGGGAAACAAAGAAAGGGCTGACATCCAAAGACATACTTTGGATATATCTTCACAAAGTAGGACACAGAAATGTTGGGGAACACAGGGTTTACTGACAAGGAGGCACTGAAGGAAATAGTATTAGTAGAGAAATGGTGTTGGGAAAATTGATGGGACTGAGGGATGATAAATCCCCAGGACCTGATAATCTACATCCCAGAGTACTTAAGGAAGTGGCCTGAGAAATAATGGATGCATTGGTGGTCAGCTTCCAGGATTCTATAGACTCTGGAACAGTTCCTACAGATTGGAGGGTAGCAAATGTGACCCCACTATTTAAAAAAAGGAGTTTAAGAGAAAATAGGGAAATATAGACCAGTCAGCTTGATGTTTGTGATGGAGAAAACGCTAAAATCCATTATAAAAAATTTAAAGTAAAATACTGGAAAAATGTGGCAGGATCAGACAGAATCAACATAGATTAAAGAAAGGGAAATCACGCTTGGCAAATCTACTGGAATTCTTTGAGGATGTAACTCATAAAGTTAATAAGGGGGAGCCAGTGGATGTGGTTTATTTGGACTTTTGGAAGGTTTTCAATAAAGTTCTATATAAGAGGTTAATGTGTAAAATTAAAGTCATGGGATTGGCTGTAATGTAAGAGATTGGTAAAAAAAAACTGGTTGTCAGATTAGAAACAAGAAAAGGACAGACTGTTATCTGAATGACTATAGATTGCATGTTCCTCGTTGTCAATGGGACCTGGATATCATCACATACCAGTTGCTATAGATAAATACGCAGGTTCAATAGATGATAAAAAAGAAAAATGGTATGTTGCCTTTCATAGTGAGAGGATTTGAGTGCAGAAGCAGGGATATCTTGGTACAATTATACAGAGCTTTGGTGGTACCATGCCTGGAATATTGGCCATGAATCGCCCATTGCGACCTGTGACTATTCTGTCGGGTCACAATGGGAGATGCGTGTCTGCAGCCTTGAACAGGAATTTGCACATATGTTGAGAATGCATGTGCACCTCCCAGAATCGGTGAATAGTTATTGGTCAGACTACATTGGAAACAGTTGGGAAGACAAGTAAGTCATTTAAATCTTTTCTGAATGTTCCAATTGAATCTCCTACCCTGCCAGGAGTACTTCATTCCAGCAGAGTTCAGACTAGCTCCCCATGTTCGGGAACTAGCAGAAGAACCCCTGGAATGAAAAGGGGAAATCGGGGCCCACAGGGAGTTGGAGGTAGAGCTGTAGTGCCCCCTGGGATGGGCATCCTGGCAGCACCATCCTGTGCCCCTGGCACTGACAAAGGGGCAAAGTGCTCATGTGCAGGGAGCACCTTGGTACTGCCCATGGATGTGGGGCAATGCTTAGAGAGTAGGACTTATTGTAGCCAGGGTCTAGGGGTGATCGGTGTGGTTGGGGGTCCTGCTGCCACTCTGCAGACAGGATCTGTCTGGGATGGAGGGAGGGTAGAGATTGGGGCAGACTGGGGGGACATGGGGGGACAGCGTGAGAGGCATGGGGGGTCACTACTGCTGGTGAGTGGGGCCTAGACATCAGGGTGCTCTGGGACAGCAGGGGTATCAGGTCCGGCCTGGGAATTGCTGCGAGGGGGGTGGGGGGCGCGGTTGGTGAGGCAGACTACTCCCACACTGGTCAAAGATTGGAATGGCCAACAAATGAGAGACTGACAGTTTGGGGCCACGACGCATGCACGGAGCTCCGGAACTGTCAGACTCCAGCGCAGAGAGGTTTCATCCCTCTGGATTTTTAATGAGATTCACAACTGGGAACTCTGCAATGCACAGAATGCAGAGATTCAGGTGAGTAGTTGAACTGTCAAAATAGTTGGGATTTAGAACAATTCTCTCACCAATTCAGCACTTTTGGGAGAATCGTGGCCACTGTGTGCAGTTTTGGTCTCCTTATCTGAGGAAGGATGTTCTTGCAATAAGAGGCAGTGCAGCAAAGATTTACCAGAGTGATTTCTGGACTGGCGGAACTGATGTACGTGAAGCAATTGAGTCAGTTAGGGTTGTATTCGCTGGAGTTTGTAAGATTGAAACCTATTAAATTCTAACAGGACGAGACATAATAGATGCAGGAAGGATTTTCCTGATGACAGGGCAGTTCAGAACCAGGGGTCACGGCCTAAGGATACAGGGTAAACTATTTAGGATTGAGATGAGGAGAAATTTCTTCACCCAGCAAATAGTGAGCCTGTGAAATATTCTAGCACAGAAAGCTGTTGAGGCCAGAACATTGTATCTTTCCAAAGAGTTAGATATAGCTCTTGGGGCTAAAATGATCAAAGGGCGTCTGGACAAATATATGAATAAGATGGACATAGAGGGGCATGGTCCCTGGAAGGGTAAGGGGTTTTAGTTAAGTCGGACAGCATGGTCAGTGCAGGCCTGGAGGGGCGAAGGGCCTGTTCCTGTGCTGTAATTTTCTTTGTTCTTTGTTCTTTTGTTCTTTGACATGGGGGGAAAAGTGGGAACAGGTTAAAGAGTTGGATGATCAACCATGATCATAACGAATGGCAGAGCAGGTTCAAAGGACTGAAGGGCCTCCTCCTGCTCCTTTTGTCAATGTTTTTATATTTCATGTAAAAATAGTATTCACAAGAATAATTTCACCCTCATTAATTTTTAAACGTTCTGCTTCTGTTGTGAAATGGTAAGGAAAGTTGGCAAATTTTATCTAAGAAAATGTCTTAAAATGTCAGACTGAAAACTTCCTTACTTGTTCCCAGGCAGGCGTGTCAGCATTTGATCTCCTCCAATAGATCTCTCTTGCATTGGATTTTGCCTGGCAGAAGAAATAAGTCCAGAATATCAGAACTGAGCCTGTTTTCTTTTGACAGAGAAGCAATTTCTTTTCTTAGTTTCTCCATTATCTTTCATTTTTTACTCAGCCAGCTGTCTGCAATTCTTATATCTCACTGCCATTAGTAAAATGTAGAAAAAAAAATCTATGAAGTACATGCCTTAATGCCTGATGATCTTGGATCAATCTTAAAATAGTCCTCAGACTTTCATTTTAACTTCCATGTTATCTTTAGTAAGTTTCAGTTCTTATTTCCCGTTAAACTTAAACAAACCCTCAAATCCCACAGAAACTGCAAACTAGGCTCTGTTGCTGGCAAATAATAATGTGACTAATATAATAACATAATAACTTTTGCACTTGACGTTAAAAAGTAAAAGTGAACCTACAAACGTAAATCAGACTTCAACTTAATTTTTTATTTAAATCGGACAAACTGATAAGACATAGGCTTTGATACCCACAAAAATTGTTAAAGGGAAATGTTCATTGCCCGCATCTTACTCCCATCCTATTGAAAATTGAGGGTGCTAGGTATAGGGTGGGAACCTGAAAATTGGGGCAGGCAGGCAGTTCGAAATTAAAAATTGGAGAATATATGCCAAAACCTGCTGTCATGTTGGATTGTGTGCTGTGCATAATTGTCCATTTGAAGAGGTGGGGCACTTCCTTGAAATCAGCTCTCACTTTGTAGTTGGAATATGATTTAGATTTAACAGCCATTAGCCAAATTACTCCAAGAGTTCTGGAAAGATACCAATGAAATGGTGGCAAGAGCTGCCATCTTCATGCTTTTTAGAGCATATTCCAAGCTTGCTCCTTTCTTCCCAATTGCTGGGCTCTGAATTCACCATCAACCACCAAACACAGATCTCTCCAGATTACTGGGGACCATTCTGAATCTGGCTAGTCTCTGGGTAGGAACTAAAAGTTAATATTGGCAGGACTTCTGTACTCCTGAGCTCTTCAAATTTCTCCCATGACTATGCTCCCATTCACTCCCCCACAAATATTAGGGCCATTTATAGGAAAGATTGATAGACTAGATGGAGCAAGAAGCAGATTCATTGTGTGCACGCCCACTCTCTGCAAGTGCAATTACCCCACCTTTTCCTTGTAATCCCGCTATCTTTTTGTTTTTTGTTATTAATTGCTGGGATGTGGCTTCACTGGCAAGGCCAGCAATTATTGCCCATCCCTAATTGCCTTTGAGAAGACGGTAGTAATCTGCCTTCTTGAACTGCTGAGATCTATGTGGTACATATGTGCACCTTTAATACTATTAGGAGTGAGTTCCAGGAATTTGATTCAGTGATAGGGAAGGAACAGCGATATACTTTTAAGGGAGGATGGACTGTGGCTTGGAGGGGAAATTGCATGTTGTGGAGTTCCCGTGTTTTTGCTGCCCTTTCCCTTCTAAATGTAGAAATCACAATTTCAATTGTATTGTTTAAGGAGCCTTTGTGAATTTCTGCAGTGCATCTTGTAGATTGTACACACTGCTGCCACTGTATGTTGGTACTGGACGGAGTGAATGGTTGTTGATGGGGTTCTAATCAAGCGGGCTATTTTTCCCTGGATGTTGTCAAGCTACTTGAGTGTTGTTGGACTCTCCAGGCAATTGGACAGTATTCCATCACACTCTTGACTTGTGCCTTATAAATGGTAGACAGGTTTTGTGGAGTCTGATGGTGAGTTACTCTTTAAAAAATTTCTAGCCTCTGACTTGCTTTTGTAGTGAGAATATTTATATGGCTGATCCAATTCAGTTTTCTTCAAGTGCTTAGCCCATTAAAAGCCGCAATTAACTCTGTCTCCAGCCCACTCTCAGACAGTGCATTCCACATTCTAACTACTTGCTGCATACGAAAGGTTTTCCTTATCTTGCAGTTGGTTTTCATTGCCAATCGCTTAAAGTCCCTGACTGATGTTCTTGATCCTTCTGCCAATGGAAGTTTCTTCCAGTTATTCTGTCTAGATCCCAACCAGATCTCTCATCATCTTCTTTTTATGATAGAACTTTAGTTTTATTTGTGCAATTATCTGCTGGACTCATAATCATCTAGCTTCTCAGTTTTTGAATCATTGGGCGCTGGACACATTCAAAGTACTCATTATTTCTATTAGTGTCTCCATTCAATCCTTTAACAGATGGGTTCTGATTCAAACAAGCTCATCAGATTCTCATTTTAGAGATGAAACAGCCTTGGGACATTGCATGCTGGTTAGACATTCATGATGGCATCATGCCAATTGGCAAAATTGTGTAATCAGTACACAACATCTGGCTATATTTTTCAAGGTCTTGATTTGATAAGTCTACGTAGGGACAGATGAATCAAATATATGGATTAAGGGGTAGTTGTGATTCAATCTAATTTGGGAGACAGATGGGTTAAGGATGTAGCTTGGTTGGAACCATTATGGAAGCAGATGGGCCAAGGATATAGCTGTGATTGGGTCTAGAATGGGAGATAATGGATCAAGATACAGTTGAGGTCAGCATGAGCATGGAAGCAGTTGTAAAGGGAGTATCGTGTCAATGCTTCTTTTTCTTTCAATTTAGACACACAAGGTTAACAGATGATCAGCAGCCATTATTCCATGGGGATGGAGTAATTATTAAGTAAGAACCTATTTTAAAGATTGCTTTAATATTGTACCTCACAAATTTCTGTCAATTTAAAATTTTCTCCTTATCTGGGCAAGTCATGGATGATGAGAAAACAGATTAGATTTTCAGGGAGCTCTGGAGTCTTGGTGGACCTTTAAAATTGCATTTAGCATCCGTTTCTCAGATTCCCACACTCATTCCTGGTGCAGCCAATTTTTGATAGCGGGGGGGGTGAGGAAGGGGCGGTGGAGGGGAGGGAGAAGGGTGTATGCAGCGAGCATTCCTGATGATCAAATTAATGATTTGGATGAGGATATAGGTCATGATTAGTAAGTTTGCAGATGACACCAAGATTGATGGCATATTGGACAGTGAAGAAAGTAATCTCCAATTGAAATGGGATTTTGATCAATTGGGCCAGTGGGCTGTCAAATGGCAGATGGAGTTTAATTTAGACAGATGTGAGGTGATGCATTTTGGTAGATCATAGAGTCATAAAGTCATAGAGGTTTATAGCATAGAAACAGCCCTCCAGCCCAACTTGTCCACGCCGCTCTTTTTTTTAAACTTTTACAGAAAAGACATTATTAAATTAGAAAGAGTGCAGAAAAGATTTACTAGGAATGCTACTGGATTTTGATGGATTGAGTGATAAGGAGAGGCTAAATAGACTGGGATTTTTTTCTCTGGAACAAAGAAGACTGAGGGGTGACCTTATAGAGATCTATAAAATAATGAGGGGCATAGACAAGGTAGATAGTCAATATCTTTTCCCGAAGGTAGAGGAATCTAAAATTAGAGGGCATAGGTTTAAGGTTTCATTACAGCGTAGGCATCTCCAAATCTCCTGCAAATTTGGTGGAGTCAGATCAGCTTCTCAAGAATGTGTAGATAACAATTCCTCACATGAATCATAGGAACTCTATGATTCTATGAAAGTGAATGGATAAAGAATTGGCAATTGGAGAAAAATGTGGGAAAATTTGATGCTAAAGAATAAAAGCAAAACATATTATCTAAATGGTGAGAGATTGCAGAGATCTCGGATGCAGAGGGATCTTTGTGTCTTAGTGCATGAAACGCAAAAGGCTAGTATATATGTGCATAACGTTATTAGGAAAGCTAATAGAATATTATCAATTACAGTAATGGGAGTTGAGTCCAAATTACGAAGGTTATAGGGTCAGTGCTGGGTCTACCATTATTCATCATTTTTATTAATAATTTGGATGAGAATTTAGGGGGCCTGGTTAGTAAATTTGCAGATGAACCAAGATTGGTGGCATGGTGGTCAATGAAAAGGTCATCTGGAATTGCAACAGGATCTTGAACATTTGGGCCAGTGGGCTGGTGAATGGCAGATGGAGTTTAATTTAGATAAATGTGAAGTGATGCATTTTGGTAGATCGATCCAGGGCAGGGCTTACTCAGTTAATTATAGGGTGTTGGGGAGAGTTATAAAACAAAGAGATCGAGGGCGGTAGGTTCATAGCTCCTTGACAGTGGGGTCACAGGTGGACAGAGTGGTGAAGAAGGTATTCAGCATGCTTGGTTTCACTGGTCAGAACACTGAATGCAGGCGTTGGGACATCTTGTTGAAATTGTACAAGACATTGGTACGGCTGGACTTGGAAAACTGTGTACAGTTCTGATTACCCTATTATAGACAGAATATTACTAAACTAGAAAGAATGCATAAAAGATTTTCTAGGATGCTAACAGGTCTTAGTGGCTTTAGTTATAAGGAGGGGTTGGAGCGATGGGACTTCTTTCCCTTGAATAAAGGAGACTTAGAAGTGACCTTATAGAGGTCTATAAAATAATGAGGGGCATAGATAAGGTAGATAGTCAATATCTTTTCCCATTGGTAGTGGACTCTAAAACTAGAGGACATAGGTTTAAGTTGAGAGGGGACATTTACAAAAGATCTACATAGTAGTCAAATGGTCATAATCATTTGATAAACTGTTTCTTATGGTGTTATTTGAGGGAAGAATAATGCCTGGGAAACAAAATTTCCTGTTTTTATTCAAATAATGCTATGAGATCTTTAACATCTACTTAAAGCAACTGAGTAGGGAGTTATGTTGGACTTGACTTCATTACAACTCAAATTACAATGTGCTTCCAGTGGCAACAGTGTAAAACAGGAGATACTGTGTTGCCATCTGTCCCAGTGTCATCGGATAACTGATCTAACATTCCTCCAGCTTATGTGCTCGCTTGTTGGAGTAAGTGTTGAGCCTAAAACTTTCTAAATGAAAGTGCTGCTACTGATCCACATTGAAACTGAGGAAAGGAATAGGAATGGCTGGTTATTTATTACAAAAGTCAATAGAATCATTAAATGAATAAATTGTTCCCAGGATTGAACCGTGATCATAAAGGTCACTACTAAATTAATTGAAAATTAATGAACAGGAATAATGATAGGAATCATATCTAATGAGAGGATATTAATAACATGATACAAGAACTCTTCATCTCCTTTCAATTATAGTACTGTATTTGTGAGTTAACCTTGTTTTGTCCCTGTGTTGATTGAGTTTGGTAGTAGATGCACAGCAGAGAGCCAGTGCCACTCCCATAGGGCAGTTATCCTGGTGATCAGCTGGGGAATAGATTCTTGGATTGCTGTTGGAGCCAAAGTCCCTTTAAATACTGAGATCTGCTCTCAGAGTGACAGCAGTCTGAGACTTCATGATATTAAGTTCGGTTTGCACGGCAAAAAGCATAGATCTCATGATGTCAGTCTGTGCTTCCACAGCAGCACTCAGTGGTTTAATGCCATCTGTCTGTGCTGTAGTAGAAGCTGAGATAGTAGCCATCAGATATAGCATCATGGCTAGGCTGGGTCCACAAGTCATGGAATTGGCCATCTCTTTGATGCAGGAAAGGATGGACTCCAAACTCAGCACAGGCTGCCAATGCTTGAAGTTTCAATGTGCGCAAGCTCATCAGTATTCTCCTAAACATCACCCCATTAAATCCCCATCTGATTCTTCTGTGGACCTTTTCTGCATTCTCATTGCCCAAGATACTGGCATCAGAATATCCTTTCTCACTGGACCAGCTGCAGCCCACTTGTGTCCATTGGCCTATCACATACGGATCCCAGTTCTAAATAACCCTCTGAAATATGCACGTTGCCGGTATCTGATCTGACAACTATGTGTATGAGGTTAAGTGCTGGTTTTCTTTATTAAACATCTACCCTTGTACCCAGCTATGAGAGGTGTGTGATGGTCATAACATTGGTAAGCGTATGAGGGGGAGTTGAAGCACTTGAATGCTTGGCTTAATTGCAAGCCAATGCTGAGGGATGAATGGTGAAGGGGCATGCTTTATTGAGGTGTGAGTTTGGTTGTCTGGTGGGTAGGAGGTTGCATTTAAAGGTGCATTGACTGGTCTTGACTGCGCAGATATGGTAGCTGAACTTTTGCAGCACTGCAGTATGTTCTTTGGGATTGCTTGCAGTGAATTCCATGACTACTTGCATCCATTCCCTTCAAAGATTATGTCTTTGTCCCTGACAGAAAATGACATCACTTTTCCCATCCCTCTCCGGGACTAAGACATCCAGCACAGCAGTGAAGAACCTGCAGACTTTCTTTCTGACCTGCTGTTCTTTCTCCTTTATACTAAACACATACAGAAACAGTTCCAACACTTGCTTTAGCTAGAATACAACTTGCTATTCGGGAATGTAGGCTAGCTTTAACTCATGCACAACTTGCTTACATCTAAATATCCAACTGGGCTGCTGCTTCTGGAATCATGGAGACAAAAAGGATGCCCAAAATTTTCTGTTGCCTTAACAACATTGACTGGGGAGGGGGCAATCACACATTTGTGATCCTCATACTCTCAAAGTGGTTACATCAACATTTTAGTCCAAAATATATTAACTCTTCAGTATAATTACATTGAATGCTGCTCTATAGAGTTCAACGATTTTTTTTGATGTAAACACACATTCATAATTCTCTTTTCATTGTCCAAACAGCAGTCTGGATCCAATAATATTCAATGTATAATTTCTTTTCAAAGTAGATGCTGGTTATAAGCCAACACTATTGACTTTTCTGTTAGCTGTGGTTACTCTGAATAACTGAAGCTTACAGATCAGGAATGTCCCAGGTTCGAATACCTGTGAGTACCGTTCTCATTTATGTTAGTGGCAGGGGCAGTAGTACTAGTCTAACAGACATCTGCCTAAGGAATGGGCAGCTGATCAATTTCACTTTCCCAATTGATATCCGCTGACTCCTCTGCTTAGTCATCAAATGAGGAATGAATCACCCTTTCCTCTGAGGACTATTAAAGTTGAATGTAGTCTCACACTCATTGTCAAGGTCTACAGATTAATAATAATCACTTGGATGAAGTAGTGATCATGGATACCTCAACATACAGCCAACGGGAACAACCTTTTGATTTAACACTGTTAGCAAGAAGGTTTGGGCACTGGGAAAGCATTTTGGCAGCTTCGCAGTGAACAAATGGATGAAAATGACCCCCAGCAATGTGGCACAGTGGTTTAGCATTGCTGCCTCACAGCACCAGGGATTCAGGTTCAATTCCAGCCTTGAGTCATGTCTGTGAGGAGTTTGCACATTCTCCCCTTGACTACGTGGGTTTTCTCTGACTGGTCCAGTTTTCTCCCACAGTCCAAACATGTGTGCATTAGGTTGATTGGCCATGCTAAAATCTCCCTCAGCATCAGAGGGATTAGCAGAGTAAATGTGTGGGTTTTGGGAGTAGGGCCTGATAGGCTGAATAGCCTTTTTTGTACTGTAGAGATTCCATGATATCTCAACAGGCAGCCAATGGGGACAATCTTTTGATTTTACATCGTTTGCAAGAAGCTTTAGGCACTGGAAGAGCATTTTGGCCACTCCACAGTGTACAAATGGACGAACATGACCCCAGATAAGTTAGTCTCCTGCAGAGGAAAGGGAAGCAAATTATTGGAGAAAGATTAGTGAGAGAAATAACACCTGGACCATAAAATCTTCCAAAACAACTTCTTATAAAATACATTGCAATTAATACTGGTGTACAATTATTTCAACATTTTTTTGAAATTTTGTTCTCAATTTCAATACTTTTATTCCCTTTTACAGTATCGCACAGTATAATTTTGTTTTGTTTTGAAACCACTTAGTGCTATTGAAGCTGTTGTCAGGTCACATTTGAAACTGTAGAAGGAGGTATCAAGCAGCATTCTGTGACACAGGATGATCTAATCTAATCTGATTGCTCAGTGTCATTGACAGGCTGACTAAATTTGATAGGAATATCACTAATCCCCAGGTACATGCACACAGTCTTACAAATGCTGTGAGACTTTACAGTGCAACCTAAATATAACAAACTGTGTTATTACAAACCTTTCACTATCACGAACTGTTCTTGTGCTCTTGGGAGAAGCTGCAGTAGATCTACCAAAGGAACTCAAACCTCAATGATATTGCTGAAGTGCTGATAAGGACTGCCTTGCTGGTCCCAACCACCATGTAGTGCTGAGGTTTATCTACATTTATTTAGCAAATGTTAAATCCAATTTTTAGCTGCAAACTGATTTAATAGCATAACTTGGTATCATTAAATCTTAGAATCACAGAATCCCCACAGTGCAGAAAAAGGTCATTCGGCCCATTGAGTCTACATGCACAACAATCCCACTTAGGTGCTATCCTCGTAACCCCACATATTTATCTTACAAATCCCTCTAACGTACACATCCCAGGACACTAATGGGCAATTTAGCATGGCCAATCAACATAACCCCCACATCTCTGGACTGCAGGAAGATACTGGGTCATCTGGAGGAAACCCATGCAGACACAGAAAGACTGTGCAAACTTCACACAGACAGTGACCCAAACTGGGAATTATACCTGGGATCCTAGGGTTGTGAGGCAGCAGTGATAACAACTGTGCCACTGTGCTGCCTAAAAATCAACGTGGAGAATGTGGGCACGTTGGAATGTGGAAAACTACTGGTTCCCCACGGTATCTTTGAACACTACCTAGTAATATCTTCAGTGTTCTTATGGAAACAGTAATTATTAAAGTTTATTTATTAGTCACAACTAGTTAACACTGCAATGAAGTTACTGTGAAATTCTCCAAGTCACCATATTCTAGCACTTGTTTGGGTCAGCGCACATAACCAGCATGTCCTTCAAATTGTGGGGGGAAACCCATGCAGACACAGAGAGGACATGTAAACTCCACACAGACAGTGACCATGCCAGGAACTGAACCGGGTCTCTGGCGCTGTGAAATGGCAGTGTTAATCACAGTGCTACCATGCCACCCATAATTGATAGAATTTGAAAAAACACACAAGTTCTCGAGTGGGCTTGCGATGAATAGAGGTACTTGCTAGCACTAGAACCATAGCTTGGGAATAGAGTTCAGAAAAATGGGAAGACAGACCTATGCAACTTCACAGTATCCACTTTCTGCATTTCAAAGCCCAAATTCACCCTGCCTCTCAACTGTAGGACAGTGTGACCATAAGCCTAGTGGTAAATATAGATAGATACATGGTCAGAGTAGAGGTGTTGTATTTGAAAGGATGCTGCACACCTTGCACAGCAGCAATGCAAACATCACAATACAACACTGACCAAAACAATATCCGTTTAGCATTTTGTGACTGGTGTGAGTTAACCTCAAGTTTAAAAATGATCTATGAATGAAGGTTTGCATTATGTGAACATGGGAATGGCTGTGTTCTTGAGCAATGTGGCACTATTCATCTTTTAATCCTTTCTTTTATTCTGTTGTACAATCTGTAATTAGTTGATCCTAATATATATATATATCTATATCTAAACTCTGTGCAATGTTTGTGAAAGATCCTGGTTAACTTTTTTGATTGTAGGGAGCTGAATTAAGTTGAAGAAATCCTTGTTTGTATGCTGTGGTCAGAGCTGAAGTGGATGGGGCATAGTTCACAGACACAATGTAGCTGGTGAGCAGATATTATGCTCGGGTGACGCTGTTGATGTCAAGATGAAGATTGCTTTTATGAATGGAAATGTGAAAGACATATTCTGCACCAAGCAAAACATGACAAACTGTGAGATATCCCAGGAAGAATGAATGGTATGGAAATTTTATTTCCTTCAGATGGGAGGAAGTTTCCTCAGTGAAAGATCACCTTTGATGTTTGGAAATCCTACTGCATGGCATGGTGTGTGGAATATTCTATTTAGGTTGAGGGGACATGGATGGACAAGGATTGCCCATAAGCTAGTCCCCCCAGGAAGTGGAGGAGATGCAGTGAGGTTCCCGACTGATTTGAGAATTAGTTACCAAGCTTCTGAGGTCTCAGTTTGAGGGCTGGATACTCTGAGCCCTCAGGAATCCAGTCCTGATTTCAGCCTTCTGTGGCTCCATGGATTGCTTGTGGTCCTGCGCTTCATGGTTAATCCTGGACATTGTTCTCCTGATTGGGGGGGTCTCTCTTCTTTCTTTTTTTTTTGTCGGGAGTGCTCCAAGTAGGTTGTGTGACCTGAGGATCATGTGATATATTTTGTTTTTTTTTATGTGCTGCAATCTTTCCATTTACACAAAAGAAGTACATTCTTTTGCAGTACTCTTCAGTTTAGTTGTAAACTAAAGAGGAATGCCACAGCAGGGTGATGAGTTGTGGACAAATGTAAAGGTGGCCTTAAGTCCTCATTTTAAGTGAGGAAAGCCCCCATTAATGGTGCTGTGTTTTTCTTTGTTTTTTGTTAGTTATTCTGCATCTAAGAAATCCTGTGCTTATCCTATGGTGGTGCAGGCAGACAAAATATCCTGAAGTGGACTGGACTTCTTTTCCTTGGTGTTGGTGCTTCTGGTTGGTGGGAGTGTGGGGGAACATATGTGATGCATGGTTGATAGGTCTTTGAGTTTCAAGTTTCTATTTTCTTGCTCTGTGAAAGAAGGTGTACCACAATGCCATGTTTTTGTGGCCTTATCCTGCTATCCTGACTCCAAACACTCTTTTTGCTGTTGGCCTTCCAATATCTGTATAGGAGGAGGTGCTGACCATAATAGTGAGGATTGTGATGTTTGATTATTAGAATTATTGATGTTGATCCTTGCTGGTCTTCCCTAAATATATATGTGTGAAATAACAATTGTTCTGTTCTGAATCCTGCAAATTTACAGCATGCTGTATTCAATATAGAGTTGAAAATTCTCAATAAAAACATTATTTAGAAATAAATAAGCCATATGGGTAACATTAGAAATAATTGTCTGTCCCACAAACTGGTGACATTTTGACAGTAATTGCGGTTAATTGGGTCTTACCCATGAATTTAAGTGAAAACACGCAGCTTTTTGATGGAATGAGTAACAGGGCAGTTCAATGTTTTTGTTCATATCAGATAAAAGTATGTCACCATCTCAATATGGGCAGTATGGTGGCACAGTAGGTAGCACTGCTGCCTCACAGCACCAAGGATCCAGGTTCAATTCTGGCCTCAGGTCACTGTCTGTGTGGAGTTTGCATTTTCTCCTCATGTCTGTGTGTGTTTCCTCTAGATGCTCTGGTTTCCTCCCACGAGGATGTGTGTTAAGTTGATTGGCTATGCTTAATTGATCCTGGTGTCAGGGGGATTAGCAGGGTAAATGTATGGGGTTGCAGAAATCAGGCTTGAGTGGATTTTGATCAGTACAGACTCGATGGACTGAATGGCCTCTTTTGGTACCGTAGCGATTCTATGCATAGGATAACAGCAACAATAAAACACTGATACTGTATAACTAAAATTAGTACACACCACTGCACCAGTTAGGAAACACAACCAGTTAGTAATTATTAATACTGTTCTCATATATATTTGACTTTGTTATAAACAAAAACTTTTTTACTATTTCACACATAACTTCTTTAAAATACTGGGAACTGAGAGAAAAACTAAGAAATGAAATGGCTCCAGACGCCCACAGATCCTTTTCCACAGTGGTGTTAAAATTTCAGATGGCGCCGCTGTTTTTTTGATCTCAATCAGACCAAAGTCAATTCTGAAGGAAATGAGGCTGAGCCACCTGGGACTTGGCTTGTAACACTTGGAATAGGAAGTCCAACCTTATAACAGGGAACATTTGAAACAGCTCTGCTGTGCACTTATCAAAGATGTAAATCAGCAGATTGATTGACATAGCACAATGAATAATTGAGAAGCTCAGAGCCTAAGTAATCCTATGGTGAAAATGACAATTTCATTCATTTTGCACTTTGTAATTATGAAACATTTCCAAAATTTCTATATATTCCTTGTTCCTAAACTGAAATCTGTCATTTTTAATGTTTTGTTTTTATTAAAAGAGGAATTTAGAGGAGGAAAGCTGAGTACATTTGTGAGTAAAGTGAATGATTTTGAGATTATTTTATTTTTCTCACATTTCCAGATGGGTTTAAAAATAGGATGTCATGGACAGGGAATGAAGAGCATGGGGTGACTTGTTTCGGTGAGGATTCCTCCCCTGATCTAATCCAATGGTAAAAATTTGGGAAATTGGGTAGGAATTGTTCTAAAGCAGCAACATGAAAGAGACTTGCTGTAAAATACTAGCTGACTTTTCATCCTGCATGATTTTCTTTCTACTGAAGTTCATGGAACAATAATTCAAACCCTCTCTAGAGACTCAATTCCTGCCCTCATTGTCACTTTTCCTGGATTCGAAATTTGAAAACCTTGGCAACATTTTCCAGAGAATGACAATTGGTGTGGTAAAAATCAGCTCTCAACGCTTGTGTAGCTCAATTTTATTCAGTTTAATAAATGAATGGAATCTGAAAGTTGTGGTGCACTAGGAGAAAAATTCTCCCTTTTAAATGAAAAATAGGCAAGTCCTTTTTTTGCTCCAGAATTTAAAATCAACAATTTGCATTTGTAGAGCACATTTAATGTCGAGAAATAGTAAGAATTTAATAATAGCAACTTAACAACCACATTACATTTTCTAATTGCAGGGTTCAATGTTATGGATTCCTATAATTTTACTTTAAGGTATTAATTATGGAAAAAGACAACAATTTTCTCAATTTAATAAAAAGAGAAACCTTATGCTCAATATGGTTTGTTTTCTGGTAGATTGTAATCATCCCAGTGGTGGCAAGTAGATGAAAAACAACAGGAATATTGGGATTTACCCAATTGACTCAATGGACTATTAGCAATGTACTATTCTCCCACACTACCCTGGCACTTATATTCCTCCTAAATTGAAAGTGTGATCCAGTACTGGTGTCGGAACCTAGTTTACATATTTAATCAGTGTTGCTTGCACATTTGTAGCCTGGCCTGAAAATTGTGTCGGATAAACCATGTGTTCCATAAACCACCCTGCCCGCAATTACCCCTGGTTTTTAACTATTGGATGTCATTCTTCAGGCAAGAAATAAATAGACAGCAATTGAAAATCATCTTTTTTTTTCTAATGTATGACTTAATCTCTGGAAGTTTATTTTCACATGACCTGAATATTTTGTTTCCTTTCATCATTGAACCTGACGTGTACTGCAATAGTTGCTAATGTTGTTGCTTTCTCCTTTACCACTCTCTCAAGTTTCTTATTTGTCACTCCTGAGTCACTGCTCCTTAGTTGAATATAGATTCATATGAATTGTCAGCATTCTGATACTTTGCTGAAATAACCATTCTTCATGTGTAAGACAGTGAGTGCTAGTAGTGAAATTCCAGATAATTTCCTGAGGTCTGGATTAGTGAGTACCTCCTAAAATTAACAGCAGTTAGGAACTAGAAACTTGATTGTTTTCCCCTCCAGGCCCAAGGATGCTGAGAACAATTGTGACCACGAACTCAGCAGAGGAAGTTTAACAGATTTACTTGTTCTCATGCTTGTGACATCAGTGAGAAGGTTGACATGCATCTTCTATTCCTTCACAAAGTGGTAGTTAATCATTTTCAGGAACCAACATAGTCAGAGAAAATAATTCACCTCATTTTATCTTAAAAGTTAGCATTACCTTTTAAGATAATGCTTAAAAGCATTATCTTAAAGATAATGGAGATTCCAGCATTAGGGGGTAGGCACAGTAAGAAGTCTCACAACACCAGGTTAAAGTCCAACAGGTTTATTTCATAGCATGAGCTTTCATCAGGTAAGTAATCTGGTGTTGTGAGACTTCTTACTGTGTCTTAAAGAGAGACCTCTTATTTTTAAATAGTGTCCCCTAGTTTTAGTCTCCACCATATTAAATTAGTGAAATCCATTTTCCAGATTAGGTAGAAGAAGAGACTGTTAGGATTTAGTACAGGGTTTTCACTCTACCTGTCCTGAAACAACCCCAGTGAGGGGAAATGCAACACTTAAATATAAGCTTCAACGAGCCCCACCGGCTCTCAATTCACTGTGAAGCTAATCATGGTCTACGCTTAAAGGGACCTGCATTCCGAACATTGACACTCTACAAGAGGGAACAACTTTCCAGTGTACATCTGTAAATTCCCTCAGGATTTGTATATTTCAATAAGCTCGCTTCTCGTTCTACTTAACTCCAATGGGCTTAGGTGTGATTTGTTTAACTTTTCTTTATAAGTTCTTTATCTCACGTGTTCCCATACACCTCTTGTTCTCCCAGGTATTGGAGATGACGGGTTAAGGAGATACTGCAAAAGAAATCCTGTAAGTACACCCTGTGGATAGTACAAACCGAGTCTTGGTGCTCAGAGTGATATAGATGGTTAAGCCAGTGGATGGAGTATTAGTCAAGTGGCTAGCTTTGTTCTGATTTGGATTTGATGTTGAGTAAAACACTGCACGGGGAAGATAGTGCAAAGGTCCATGGCCAAGAATTAAATAAAGAAATTCTAATGAATTTGCAACAGATGTAGATTTTGTTTCAGAAACAACAAACCAATATTTTCTTCTGAGATTTTCTTTAACCAAATTCATAGAACTGTTTTAACTGTAAATGTGTTTACAAAAGGGTCAAAAGTTGAGTATAAAGGGAAGTATCAAGGGTATAAATTCAAGTTGAGTGAGGGTCCAAACAGGGTCACTATTATACTTCCTGTTCAATTTTTCTTTGCAGTGACTTCAATGGACAATGGGTGGGTTATATAGCATATATCTGATTCACTACTACCCATTACCCTAAAATATTAAACTCTAAATAATAAAATACAATTTATTGTTAGGATTATTAGTCAATTCTATCCTGACACACCACAATAACGTATAAATTTCCTTCAGGGTTTAGGGATCTATGCTTGACTAAGAATTTAAATTTAAAACAAAGCAACGATAAAATATTTCTCTCTCACTGGCAATGGAAAATCCAGCGTTTAAACAACACAGCATCTCCTCAAGGGTAACTGCATTGTTTTGAGATATTTCATACAACTTTCCCAAGAAGGATGGGTGCACACAGTTCCCTTTGCTCATATTCTCCATTTTGATTGTGAGGTGTGAAAACCATTTCAAATAATAGCAGTTCTGTTTGGCTTCAGCGGCTTTGGAATTCGCCCCTAATTCATGACACAGGTAGCAAAAACTGTGCTTTTGCATTAACAAGTTGAAAATCATATCCCCACTTTTTGTTTCTGGCATTAGATCTCTGGAGACAGAAAACATGGCTGAGTGTTTGAGAAGGTGGAAAGCTTTGGGTAATGATTAGCCACTTGAGATAATAGTAGTGACTCATTCACAGCAGCACCAACATTGAAATCAAGACTGCCAGAAGTAACAGTTCGCTAAGTGGGAATATAACACTCTGCATAATGACTTCTCCCTTCACCATTGTTTATTTGTTACACATATTCTTCAATAGGATAGTAAATCAAGGCAATACAAGAGGAGGCAATGGCCTAATGATGTTATTGCTAGACTATTAATCTGGAAACCCAGCTAAGGTCCTGGGGATTTTCATGATTCGGCCTCATGTAAACACTTTGAGAGCTGATTGGCAGAGCACCGATCAGGAGGGATGAGAAATCCAAATTGACCATTCATGGCACTAAGATGGATGAGGACCCTCATTTGCTAAGGCTAAGCCAATCAGAAGAATTTGGTGATGGTGGTAACATAATTGGTGCGGACATTACTGTGGCAGATCCAGATGTGCAATTTAGCTCAATTGCTTCTGAAACCACTCAGCAACAGTTTAGTGAACAATCTCCACCAATCTCAGTCATAAAAACTTGTGTTCTATACAGAGATGAAATTTCCCCTGTTTTTAAGAGGAATCTTTACTGCCTAATATGAAGTCTAGACTAAAGTGGGCCTGGAGATGAAGCAAATTTTTTTTTTTGCTTTGTTTTATGGGATTTTGCTGCTTACTTTCATATTTCAAGATGACAAAAGCTTTCTAAAGCTGACCATTAGCTGTAAAAACAATCACAGCTGCAATTAAAAGCCTTAATATTCACCTTAACATATGAAGATTGTTCGGCAGAAAGTGCAGTGGGGTGTAAGTTGGTTATAACTTAAGCTGCAGGTGTATCAAACATCTGATCACTCTTATTACAGGGGGACACACACACAAGAGAGACAGTTTCAGCAGTGCTATATTTCAAAATGATTAAACAGGGATGTGAGTACTGAGGCATGAGATTTATTTTTCCAGCACGATCTGAGGCAGGCCCCATGCCCCAAAGGAAATTTCAATTTTTATATTACTTGTTGCATTTTCTGGCATTTTAGGAGTCCATTGTATTTCTGCCTTTCAAACAGGAATGATTTCTCTCAGAAGGACAACAGCTATTTTGAATATGACAACAGAACTGGTTATGGAGGATTCAATCTGATTTTACGGGAATTGATTTTTTTTGTGTGGCAGGGATGATTAAATCTAAGCTTAGATTTAGCATGTTCATTTGTGTAATGAAACTTCATGGCCCTCACCATCAGTAATACTGAAGGGCAAAGGATTCCATGATCACAAGGCAGTGCTATTCTGTTTCTATTCTCCCTATCTGAGAGGCAGGTAGAGGATTTTTAAAGTTATATTCATTAATGGGACATCGCTAGCTGGCCAGCATTTACTGCCCATTCCTAGCTGCCCTTGAGAAGGTGGTGGTGAGCTGCCTTCTTGAAATGCTGCAGTCCATGTTCTGAAAGTTGATCCACAATGCCGTTAGGGAGGGAGAATGTCATTTGGGATTACCTGCACTGAGGATATAAGTCATTGTTATGTTGAAGTGGTTTTATTCGGGGTGAGGTGTAAATTAATATCACTGAAACAAAGCTTAAGGTGAAGGGTCATACCTAACCATAACTTCTTTCCCTCTTTAAGATGCTGCGCATCTTGCAAGTACTTTCTATCTTTAAAAGTTTAAAGCACAAGGATCCAGTGTCATTTTAAAGTGAAGTAAGACTATTCCTATTCCAGCCCTGATTTTTTTTTCCCAGGTCCTGGCAATTCTGCCAGTGACAGTATTGCTCAAGTAAAACCTGTCAGTTCATTCAAATCAAATGGGGGCAATCTTATTAGAATTTGGCCAAGTGTTAGTTCTGGTGAGAAAACCGGTGTGAAACTCTTCAGCTCCACTGATTAGTTTTCTCTCCAATTCGTAACCCTTTAAGACCTGGAAAAAAAGAGTGGGGTTTGTGCCCGTCTGGCAGGACAGGGACTCTCCACAGAGATCAGAGTGCCACTTTAAAGGGTAACCTCAATCACAAAGAAGAATAAATCTCCTCCCTTCCCATCACAGAGCTTTCGTGGACTACCCCCTCTACTTCCAATAATCCCTGGCATCGCCCCCTCCTGATCATTGTGAGCATCCCATCACCCCCTCATCATCCCCAGTATCTCCATTCTCTACTCCACCTCAGAATCATCCCTGGCATCACTATCCCCCACCCCCGATCACTCTGGGCATCCCCATTCTACCCTCCCCATCTTCCCTGGCATTCCCATTCCCTTCCTGCCCTGATCTTCCCCACAATTCCCACCCTTCTCAGTATCCGCTCCACCTCCCTGCCATAAAGAGTCTCTGTCTATAAGGGTCTCCTAAGGACCACTAATGGCATTAACTCTGTCACACTTTGGCACTAGGACTGCCAGGGACATTGCCCTCTGCCCTGAGGACTATATTGACATTCACATCCAGGGAGTGATCCCCTCAACAGGTTTACATTTGGCCA
Source organism: Sphyrna mokarran (assembly GCA_024679065.1). NCBI lineage: Eukaryota > Metazoa > Chordata > Chondrichthyes > Carcharhiniformes > Carcharhinidae > Sphyrna > Sphyrna mokarran. The sequence continues at coordinate 104,971,875 of JAGIQG010000001.1, read as the reverse complement.
ATTAATAATTGGTAGTTCTCATTTATTTTTAGAAGTTTCCTTGTCTCCACTGAGATCATAACAATGGCATTAGGGGCAAATTTACAATTTAGAATAACAAAAGGAAATAAGAAGTGTGAAAGAAATTACTAAGAGGTTTATTAGACTATGAAATAGATTATCATCACAGATAGTGGAACAAGACATCTTATAATATCTGTACTGTGCAGAAAGAGGTCTTTTGGCCCATCTAGTCTGCACTGACCACAATCCCTTCCAGGCTTATTCCATTAACCCCACATATTTACTCTATTAATCCTCCTGACACTAGGGTCAATTTAGAATGGCCAGTCCACCCAATACACACATCTTTGGACTGTGGGGGGAAACCTGAGAACCTGGAGAAAACCCACGCAGACATGGGGAGTATGTGCAAACTCCACACAGACAGTGACCTGAGGCTGGAATTGAACTCAGGTCCCTGGTGCTGTGAGGCAGTGGTACTAACCACTGTGCCACCTTGCATGTAAAGAAGCAACTGAACAGCCTCTTGTCAAATGGGATTCAGGGTTGTGAGAAACGCTTGTCACATTATGAATAAATGGACTTAAAGTTTTTTATCTCTGGAAATCTCATTTGCTTTTGTATTCGAGAACTCTGGCTATAAATCCATATACGCTTCTTGTCTTTTGTTGAGTTTGTTTCTTAGCAACTCTGAAGAAGCTCAGTAAAACCTGAAGAAACAAAATAACAGTGTTTCCTTTCAAAGTTGCTCTTCCTTTACGTAAAGGCAAACCAGTTCAATGAAAATCACTGCAAAGTCAGTTGCTTTTCATGGTGATTTCAACTACAATTTAGTGGAGGTTTTGATTACACTGTCACCTTAGCAAAACTTATGACTTGTTCGGATCTGATCCATGTACCAAGTGAATGACAAAATGGATGTGTGCATGGTAATTAAATACGGCAAGCTGACAGTCAGTAGGGAACTGACATTAAAAAGTGACATTTTCCATTTCAATATAAAATATGAATCTCCTGAAAAGAATTTGAATGTTAGAAAAAAGAGAGACAATGAAAGGGGTGACAAAATAAGTGGCAGCCACAGCATATAGCAAAAGCTAGGCTGTAGAAACAGCCTGTTATTCAACAAAAACTGCAAGGAATCTCAGTATTGATTCAGGAAAGGCCCCTGAAATGCTCATTCTTAACATGTTCGAAACAATCACTTAATTAATGTCTAAGAGATCCAACGGTATCGAATCTGATCTTTGAATGTGCATTCGTTCAGATCCAATTTGGAATGCAACAATCACGGCGCACTGGTCGACGATCACGGCGCACTGGTCGACGATCACAGTACACTAGTCCACAACCACAGTACACTAGTCAACAATCACGGCGCACTGGTTGACAATCACGGCGCACTGTTGACAATCACGGTACACTGGTCGACAATCACAGCGCACTAGTCAACAATCACATTACACTAGTCAACAATCACGGTACATTGGTTGACAATCACAGCACACTGGTCAACAATCACAGTACACTATCACTTTTTTTTTCATTTGGCTGGGACTAACCCATCTATGGAAATAATCAATGAATATCATTCTAAATTTTAACATGTAACTATCCACAAAATGGACCCAAACTTATGTAAAGATATTGCTGGAAACAGCTGCTAAAGTGATTTTCTCATTAAGATATGTGCAATTTCAACTGGAGAAAGAAACATATGACTTAGGAACTTATGACATTTTAATGAGCATCATGGTTTAATTTTTCTCAGAGCTCCTTCTGTAATTCTTTTTGCAAGCAGCAACATCAGGTTATTTTTAATTTGAGATTTCAGCCTATGATTACTTTAGTAACATTGACGTTAACACTGATCACTTTTCTATTTGGGTGACTGTGATCATGGCCATTACAGAGCTGATTAAGAGGTGAAAATGAGACATGTATGTGATATAGCGAAGTCCTAATTGAAGGCAGAGAGTAGTTGTGGATGGGTCTTTTTCTGCATGGAGGTTGGTCACCAGTGGAATGCCCCAGGGATCTGTTCTGGGACCCTTGTTGTTTGTCATTTTCGTAAATGACCTGGATGAGGAAATGGAGGGATGGGTTAGTAAGTTCGCCGACAACACGAAGATTGGTGGTGTTGTGGATAGTCTGGAGGGATGTCAGAAGTTGCAGAGTGACATAGATAGGATGCAAGAACTGGGCGGAGAAGTAACAGATGGATTTCAACGCGCATAAATGTGTAGTGGTCCATTTTGGCAGGTCCAATGAAATGAAGGAGTACAATATCAACGGTAGGACTCTTAGCGGTGTTGAGGAGCAGAAGGACCTTGGGGTCCGGATCCATAGGACTCTTAAATCAGCCTTGCAGATGGAGGATGTGGTCAAGAAGAAGAATAGTGCGCTAGCCTTCATCAATCGAGGAATTGAGTTTAGGAGTCAGGAGGTAATGCTGCAACTTTACAAGATCCTTGTCAGACCCCACTTGGAGTACTGTGTGCAGTTCTGGTCGCCTCAGTACAGGAAGGATGTGGAAGCTATTGAGAGGGTGCAGAGGAGATTTAGAAGGATGTTGCCTGGATTGGGGGCATATCTTATGAAGATAGGTTGAGGGAGATAGGTCTCTTCTTCCTGGAGAGAAGAAGGTTGAGAGGCGATCTGAGAAAGGTTTATAAAATGTTGAGAGGTATAGATAGGGTGGATTCTCGGAGGCTATTTTCCAAGGCTGAAATGGTCGCTATGAAGGGACACAAGTTTAAGGTGCTGGGGAGCAGGTACAGAGGAAATGTTAGGAGTATGTTTTTCATGCAGAGGATGGTGAGTGAGTGGAATCGGCAGAGGTGGTAGAGGTGGACTCACTGGGTCTTTTAAAAGACTTCTGGGTGAGTATATGGGATTGAGAGTTATAGATAGTTCTATGGCCTGGTAGGTATGGGTATGATCGGTGCAACTTGTGGGCCGAAGGGCCTGTTTGTGCTCTAGTGTTCTATGTTTTATGAATTTACTGGAAGAACAGAATTAACCAGTGAGCATTTTATAAAATTCACAAGAATCTGTTTCAGGTAGAAACTAGTATGGGTGGCATAGACATAAGTATAATTAGCTTCTTTACACAGATGGAAGTCATAGGAACACGAGACCATGAATTGGCCTTTTGGTCGTCAAACCAGTTCCATCTTTCAAATGAGGTCATTGCTGATCTGTGGCTGAACTCTATATAGCTGCCTTTGTTTCAAAAATCCAAGTATCAATTACAGATTTAATATTAAGAATTGTTTCATGATTTCACTCTGAAAAGCCGAGCTCTAGTTTTTATATAACGTAATCTAATCCTGGACCTCAACCAATGGAAATGGTTTTCTTTCATCTAACCGATCAGTTCCCCATAACATTTTGAAAATTTTGATCAAATCACTTGTAAACATTCTGAAATCCACAAAACACAACATTTGTTTGTATAATCTTTCCACTAAACTTGACATTTGATTCCAAGTATCATTCTTGTTAATCTACAAGCTTCCTCCAAGATCAGTTTATCCTCCCTCAGGTGTGATGGCCAGGGTTGTTCATGATAGTCGAATGAGAACTTTATAGAGCTGTAATGTGACAGTGTGGTAAGACTTGGTGCCGCTAGTAAAGCTTGTAAAATTGAGTTTTATACTTCTTTGGTGGATGCTCTGTGATCCCAAAGAATGCAACTTCATCAATGTCTCTAGAATGTCATCTGAAGATAGAAATGCAGATATCACTCTTTTTTCAATCATTATTTGTTCTCTACGAAACAGCAATAAAGCAGCTCTTTGAAATATCAGGTGCAGCTTGCAAACCTTCCCCCTTCCCATATCACCAGGCTATCAGCCAGCAAGCATAGACAGGCCTAATTTATGGCTGGACCTTGTTAGGAATTGGTTAGGAATAGGTGAGCCAACTTCAGATATCCCACAATTTCAACCCACGATGATGGATAGGTAAGTCAGCATGCTTCCCACTAGGTGCCTCAGCTGATTTTGTCCAATTTTCCACTTTTCTGTGCATTAATAGTGCATCATTGAAGAGCTTTTTGCCTGATGGGGTTGAAGGTCCTGGTTCCATATCCAGCTCATTACCACCTTGTCAAGGGCAACTAGAGATGGGAAATAAATACTGGCAAGTCAGCGACTCCCATGTCCCACAAATGAATAAAAAGAAACAGCACCAGTATAAGCATTTCCTCACTGCAGGCCAAGTGTGCTGAGTGTTTATATTAACACGGTGCCCAAAAGAGCAGAACTCTTTGTTCCATGGTTCAGTAAGGCCTCCCTGGGATTTCTCCTCCAGATCACTCAGGAAAGGTGGGAGGTCTGCTGTCCAAGGGATGAGAGCATAGAGATCCTCCCATCTGACCACGCTGGCCTGGGAGGAGTTCACCAGAAAGGTCAGCACTCAAGATTAACAGGGAATAATTATCCTACAGTGCAGGAAACCAATGAATAATATTTTCTGCTCCACCAAGATAAGCTAACTTCTACTCATTCCAAACTCACGTTTTCATAAGAGCATCAGGCAGATTAAGGGTTAGAGTCTTTAATGCCCTACGTACAGGGTTTTGGTTTTAGACAAAAAAAAATATGGTTTACATGCGTAGATTCAAAGTAAGCACAATAGGTTTATTGAGAAAGATGTTGCTTGTACAGAGTACAAATTGAAACAATAAGCTGGAGCCTCTGAAACACCCCAATGACATCAAATTATTGACGTGCTCTTGAAGCAATCATACAATTATTTACATACATACCAGAGTCCATAGCAGTAGAAAAGATATCAGCACTGTTCACCAGCTACTTTCAGTTCACCATTTTAGCAAGTTCCTGCTCCAACAGCACCTTGATTCCTTACTGAGGAGAGCTCAGCACACACAACAGGCAGGTATGCTTCTGACATGTTCTTTCAACCATAGCGCTCACAGTCAATCCATCTGTTTTTATTTAGGACTGGAGAGAGCAAAGGCAATAGGAATACGCAGATGCCAAGCAATGTAGGACATAAACCAGAGTTGGCATAGTGATAAAGTCACTCAATTAGTAATCCAAAGGCCCAGGCTAATTCTCTGAGGACATGCGTTCAAATCCCATCATAGCAGCTGATAGAATTTAAATGCAATTAATAAATCTGTAGCTGAAAGCCAGTCCTAGTTATGGCGACCTTGAAACTATTGATGATTGTCATAAAAACCACTGCCACCCTAACATTATCTGGCCTACAGTCTACAGCAGTGTGGTTGACTCTTAACTGCCTTCTGAAAGGGCTTAGCACATCATTCAGTTCAAGAGCAATTAAGGATGGGTAAAAATACTGGCCTTGGCAGCAACACCCATACCCACACCCCATATAAGAATAAAGAAAAACATACGTAATCCTTGCATCTCGGACAACTTTGTGACCTTGTGAGAATTCTTCATCTAGATTAGAGATTATCCTATTGATGTCACACTGTTATGAATATTTATCATAATTATTTGGTTTTCACCCAAGTGCATTTCACAATGGACTTTATTTTATGACTGAAGTTTTGGCAAAAATATCATTCATTACTGAGTGTCGAAGCCTTTTATGCCCCCATTATTTCTTCTCCACTTTTAAGGCAGAGCATTACTCCTTTATTAGCTTCTTCCCTCCCTATGCATGACGCTAAGCAATAGAAGCTAGTTCCACTCGGTGATATATTAAATGTCTGTTAGGTGGGAATGAGTGTGTGATATCAGAAGTGTGTGCTCATTCCAATGAACCTGTTTAGTTACCTGTGAGAATCTTACTTTGCTCCAGTGCTTCGTGGAATCCATTTGTGAAGGCACTGAACTCAAATTGATATGGAATTCATTACATGACAATACAGCGACGCAGGGCTCATAGAAAGGATTGGCTTTTGTGAGGTGGACAATGTTGAAAATGTAATGCAATGAAACTGATGCTTTGGCACATCTCTGGCATCTTATCACTATCTATGGAAGGAATACGTTACCATTGATTGCTGTGTCAGAACTGACTGGCCACACTTCTCCTAGATGCAAAAGCAATGCAGTGTGTAAACTTAACAGGCTTCCAAGGAATGCATGCAGGGTAATCAGTCAGTAATCAGACGATGGTCATGCTGAGCCACTCTTGAGAGGACAATGCTAACATAACTCTCAGGCTTGTGGCCATGCTATTGTGTTATTGATCATTGATCCTGATGCCTGAAAACATATTTGAGCACTGTATCAAGAAACATTTAACTAGTGTTTTTAAAATGGCTATTCTGGCTAAGAGGTAAGCATGCTGGGAATTTTGGTCAATTTATAGATTAAAACCAGATGTAGGTTGTAAAGAGGATCTGGAAGCTACAATCTGAAGCTTCCTAGATAAGGAAAGTTGTTTACATTAACCAATAACATTATTCTGCTGTATTTGATTGGCCAAATTGACTGATGCAATTGGAGATTTCTGATTAATTAATTGACTGGGTGACAGAGAGTGGAGAATTGTGGATAAAGAGACATGTGAGCCCTTTGTTTGGTAGCGATAATTCAAAGAGACAACCATTGCCAGAAATGTACCCTGAAGAATGCTTCAGAGAAAAAGAAGATAGATTCTACCTTGAAGTTATTTCTTGGCCAATGTTTTCCTAAACTCAGTGGTATCTATTTTCAGTTAAATAGTTAAGGTTGATCTTAGTTAAAGTTAATGTTCAGTTAAAAAGCAGTTTAAGAGTTAAATTTCAGCTGTAAGTTGATGTTCAGTTAGAGTTAATGAGTTGCAAATGTTTATGTTTGAGTTGGTTCCAAAGTATTAAATAAAGAAATAATTGAATTACTGTCCTTATTTGTCTCATTAAACTGGAATGGTTGGCAGGTGTTTACATTAAAACTGCAAAACAGAGTCCTCTGCATTAATCATGCGGAAGAACTGGCATTTGGAGATGAGGAACTAACCACTGACATATGTTTTTCTTCTTAGATTTACCTTGCTAAACTATCGTCATACTGACATGAGTGCATCCATGTCTGCAAAAGTGTTTCAGCCTCTTAAAGGATATTATGGCTGCTGACTTGTTAGGGCCATGGTAGAAAGAACTGCAATAAGTGTAGTTGCTTAAGGATATACATCAGTGGAATGATTATCCCATTCCACAACGACCACATGTTCCCTAGGTGACTGCATTTTCCAAGGGAGACTCCCACCATTATGGTTGAAGGTGATGTATGCTTCCTCAGTGATAATTGTAAACTGATGACTATTTTGTGAAATGTTGATGGTCTTGTTGTCTTCGCTGCATTGAAATGCGAGGAGAATTAAGTTTGTAATAAATTGTCTTCAGCCTATTCCTCCTGGAATCATCTTCCATGTCATGCTATTCAATGGCATCCTAATGTGGCTCATCTGAATTTTCACCCTCTTAAAATTCATCCCCTTCAATGGCCTCTTCATCCCCACTTCTCTCTGTGGCCAACACCATGTTCAGCAGGGGACAGCAAATAATGATTATAGAATCTCTACAATGCAGAAGGAGGTCATTTGGCCCCTCAAGTCTGCACCAACAACAATCCCACTAAAGCCTTATCTCTGTAATATATCTTCCACATATTTTCCTTGCTAGTCCCCCTGATACCAAGGGGCAATTTAGCATGGCCAATCAACCTAACCCACTCACCTTTGGACTGTGGGAGGAAACTGAAGCATCCAAAAGAAACCCACATAGACATGGGGAAAAGGTGCAAACTCCATACAGACAGTGAGCCAAGATTGAATCCAGGTCCCTGGTACTGTAAGGCAGCAATGCTAATCACTGTGCCACCGTGATGTTCTGTGACATGATGTAGGGCACAATCAGTTGTGAGTCCTGGAAAGTCCCATCTGATTGATCCAAATATCTGAAATGCATCTTTAAAAGGCCAATAATTTTCTATTAAGGACATTGTGGCTGAATGTGCAGCATTGTATCTCTCCTCAGATACTGTCTGTGGTTAATGAATTGGTGTCATTGATCATGTCTTTTGGAGCATCCCTTATCATGGAGGACCCTCCTGTCTAGACACAGAGCTCCATAAAATATCTGTTGCACCATCTACTGACTTAAAATGTTTAAATCATGTGAGTTGCCCTAGTACCAAGCGGCAACAGGCTGGGTCTCCTTCCTGTGATCACAGATTATGTGGATGTTGAGTGAGTGAAATCCTTTTCAAATAATGAATCTCATAGGCTGCTATCAGGAAGCTCTCTAGGCCAAATGTTCAGTTGACAGCACCCTTCATTTACAGGAAATCTGAGATTATAGTGGATTCCACAGCTCTGGCAGCCTGGTCTGTGTCATCCATACAGAGTTGCATGAAATGCAAGCTTTGTGGAAAAGAGTACAGGTCACCTCTTTTTTACATAAGTGAGTCACTGATTATGAGATTCCACAAAGGTCACCAGGGGAACTCTGGAAGGATCCGCTGATAATTAAAAGTTCAATGTTGCCATAGCCTTCAAAGCCACTGACATGCGATACCCTCCAAGTCTGTGTGGCATGAGTTCCTCATAGAGAAAGTGACAAATATGACCTTCCACAATCCTAGACAAGTGAAGGCACTGCCTCTGCTCAGCTCCATGTATGAGTTGTGTTTCTGGCAACCCTTAGTTGTGCCAAACATCTTTGTGGATTTGGTTCATCCTCATTGGTACCTGAGTCTTCTTAAGGCTACACTAGTTCTTGTTACTCATGATGATGATCTTTTTTAAAATTTTGCTCAATTTTATTGTGAATCGGTACTCCAAAGAATGCATCTTAGAACTGGATGACATGGCCCTTTCTCTTCTCAGCTTCTCCCAGCTCAAAGTGCTTGCATCTCTTGATGGCAAGCATTCTCTTTGACCGACAGTGGAACTCCACACACTCCAGCCTCAGCACAACCCTCTTTGTGGCCTCAGCATTTTTCTAAAATATAAGCTCTGTCCACCGTAACCACTCTGTTTTCTGTCATGACATCACTTACTGTTTGCGTATCAGGAATCCTTTTATACTGTGTAACCTTGAGCGGCTGGTGCTTGCAACATTTCTTGCAGTATGTCCTCTGGATCTTTGGTCCATTGACCATCTTCTTGACTGGTATCGAGCAGAGAGAAAAATGATATTTGCTACTAGCAAAGCAAAGATTTGAACTATCATCTTTGGGTCCACTGACCATTTTGCAAGTGCTCTACCAGTTTGACCACTCAGCCTTACTTCCCTGAGCTATACTATTTGGTGATGGATTCTTCTTTTTCTCATTCTAATTGAAGCTAACAGCAAGGCAATGTTACTACAGCTTGCATTCTCCACTCCCCCTTGTGTCTGTGAATGGATACAATTGAATAATCAATGCCAGTTGCCATGGAATTGTCTTCCTCCATATCAAGACAGCTATGCATTTTCCAGTGTGTGATTTTCTCTCAGTCTGTACTTCACACACCAAGATCACCCGCTTTCCGAGAGAGTGATAGGTGGCTGAGCTTCCGCCTCAGACATGATTGCACATTCACAACAAGGATGTTTATTATAGTCAGAAGACCTAAATCCTCCGAGCTTCACTCAGTGTTGTAATTGTTATCCTCCAATGGCCTTTGCAACAACAATAGATACCTAATCCTTGCACTTATGTCCTGACTGAAGGAGTGGTGCCTTGAATGCCATGACAAATGCACGGGAACATAGAGGCTTGTAGAGCCCATGCTGTCTCTGTGCTGCATACGTGGACATTGATTGTTGGAGCTTCTGATGTGCCTCTGTAAGGATCTGATGCTAAATAATTCCATATGCACTGCAGCACCAAAACTTAAAAGTTTGCATTTAATGAGCATCATTAGAAAAGCAGCCAAGCTCATTCATTATGCGTTATGCCCCTGACAGCATGTATTCAATCTTAGGATAGTCTCAGATTTCTCCTCAAATAGTCTTATAACTCTTGCCCCTAGACAGCCTACCACTAATCCACAATGTTCTTTAACCACTCCTACCTAGTTTTGCCTCTCTCTTCTCTGTTCTTTCCTGTGTTCCATCACCATAGCCTCTAGTCCTACTTCCAGCTTCTCCTTCCTTACTGGTATTGCCTCTCATGCCCAGCTTTGGCACAGCTTCTGAAACAAGTAACTGGAATCTTGCAGCAGTGCTCTTGAATGTAGGCAAAAGAAGCGTCTACATATCTCGAAATCTTTGAAGTGAAGCTCAAAGCTATACGCCAATTATGTACAACCGGTAAACAGACTCTTCTAAACATCCTAGGTGGGGCATTTAGTTTGGAAGTGGACCGTAATTCTGGTGAATTGGTCTTCTAAGGAGCATTTGTAAGATACAGTTGAATGCAAATATAGGCCGGGAGATAACAGCAAAAGGGCCTTTCACAAGGTTAATGACTGGTGCACAGCCAGTTATGAGTCTTCCATGTGCTTCTTTTAGTGCAATCACCTCCGTGCTAGAAATCAGTAATTATCATATGGGAATTGACATTTGTGTTTGATTAGCGGGCCTGGAATGGTCTTCTCCAGGACTGCCAATGTCTCCCCCTGCCAGGAGTGGTTCCCACTAGCAGAGTTTACAATTGCTCCCCATTAATGGGAAACAAGCATCCTCACCCCACCGGAGGGACAAAAATCATTGAGCAGTCCCCCAGCAGTGCCAGCCTTGCATCCTGGCACTGCACAAGGGGCACACTAGCCCATCTGGCACCTTAACACTACACAGAGGACACCAGACAGTGTCAATTGGGCCAGGCCAGAGGAACAGAGCATACATGGGTGGGGGGGAATGGGATCTGCTGCCACTCTGCACTGGGATTTGTGAGAGAGGGAGGGGTTCAGGACTGGCTCTGATAGGCCAGTGATCAAGTTTTGGGGGGGTGGGGAAAGTCAGCGATTTAGTGGAGTTCTGGGGAAGGGCAGCAATGGGGGAGCCAGAGTGCATGTACCAATCTTCAGCTCGATGCATGCCAGTGGCCCATTCAGCACTCTGCTGTTCCAGTCTCTTGGATGGAAATAAGCATCGCCCACCACTTTTCAGTGTATAGCAATCTATGGCACTCTGCAATGCAGTGTCGGAGATTGGTTCTGCTAAATATGCCCTAAAAACAGGTGGGAATTTCTCCCGTTTTCCTGTCCATTTAGTTTTGGTTTGGGAGAATCCCAGCCATGGTTCCTCACGTAGATTAGTGGGAAACTCGACCCACCTTTAATCCACCACCAAATTTTGGAGAACAAAAATTACAACCTAATTTCCCGCTGCTGGCAGGAGGGAAGATTGCCCCCTACATAATGTATCAGCACAGCTTGATTTAGCTCCTTTAATACCCATTTTAGGGAGTTCATCATAGTCATAGAATCCCTAAAGTATTGGAAAGACCAATCAGCCCGTTGGGTCTGCACTGACTCTCTGACAGAGTATATCACTCAGTCCCTCTGTCCTGCTCTATCGCTGTAGGCCATACATTTACCATGGCTAACCCATCCAAACTACTGATCTTGGGACACTAAGGAACAATTTAACATGGCCAAGCCACCTAACCTGCACATCTTTAGATTGAAAGAGGAAACTGGACCACCCGAAGGAAACCCATGAAGACATGATGCTAACCACTGTGCTGCCACCTTTTATTTATTTTAGTTGAAAGATAGGGTAAAAACAATATCTGCATAAGAACACAGTTTGGTGTTCATTGCATTCATGATTTATCCAAAACTGTAACAGGTTTGTTTGGTTATTTGGTTAATTCAGTGCCAGAAAGAACATCAATTTTTCATCTTTGAAGGTGAACAAATTGAGATAAGGGCTAAATTTTATGTTCCCTTGCCAACAGGCTCAATGATGTGGACACATAAGATTCAGGCCACTTGTATTCTCTCTGAAATTTTACAGGTGTGGTGAGAGATCTTTGTTTTGACCTATTAAGGTCCTTGTGGCCACGTAAGGGCCTCATCTGTCTCTGCTGAGATTTTAACCATGCAGGAAGCCTGGCTGCTTCAGCTATGTGAGCTGGTGTCAGTTCAGTGGGGGTGGGTCTCTCTTGCAAACCCCCTGGGCCCATTAGAGGCCCTTCTGCATAGTCATCAGGCATGCCTGCTTGCACAACCTTGCTCCTGTTCGGTCAAATGCATTAAGTTTTAATCCACATTGATACATCTTCTAGCTTTTTCACGATCAGTGCTACACCCAACACAAAACAACTTTGGTGGCTAATCAAATAGTCCCTCTCTTCCTTTCACTCTCTCCTTCTCATTCTCTTTGCTTCTCTCCCACCTCTCCCTCTCTCTTTCTCTCTCCCACCCTCTCTTTATCTTAAAGAGATCTAATCAAATAATGCACAACTGGTAAAGTTAGCCTTGAATTGTAATGTTGGGCTCATTTATTGCTGCCCCATGATGAAACATCTTTCCTGATATCAGAGAAGAGAATTAAGGACAATGTGCAATTTATCTCACTATGCCCCCATCCCACAAATCTCGCTGGGTAGGTGGAATAGATGTTTCTATCATCTCCTAACTTTTATAGAGACTAAAATGTGCAGAAAATAATGCATACTAGTCTTTTAGTGAAGAAAAAGATGCAGGTTTATTTTTGTAGAATCAATACATGAGCAAGAATGAAATGCTGGCATCTTTCATGACCTCATATGGTACCCAAAGTCTATGCACAATCATTGAATTACTTTTGAAGTGCAGTCACTATTGTAACCTAAGGAAATGTGGTGACCAGTTTTTCACAGTAAGGACCTGCAAACAAGGAGATAAAAAGCAAGAAAATCTGTTTCAATGATAGTGGTTGACAAGTAAATATTGGCCAGAATAGATGAACTCTCTGGTCTTCTTCAAAAAGTGCTATGGAATCTTTTATGTTCACTTGAGAGGTGAATATAATGGCTCAGGCAAAAACTCGTATCTCCAACACAACTTTCTCCCTATCCTACAATAAATTGTTAGATCAGACTGTGTACTCAAAGCCCTGAAGTGTGTTTTGAACTAAGACATTCTGACTCAAATATCAGTGTTACCACTGAAGCCAAAAGTGATATTTTAAAGTATTACGGAAGTCAACAAGTCTCTTGCAGTATTAAGACACTGTTTCAAAGAATACTGATATAATCAGAATCAATGCCGTGATAGGAAATCAACTTCAAAATATAAGGGAAGTATTGCAAATGGTACTTACTGCTCATGTCTGTGCATTCTTGGAAACTCCATGTACTTTCCAAAAGACAATTTCTGGAGTGGTCTGAAAGGGACAAAATGTTTTTTAAATTTCTAGTTCATAAAAATTTTTTAAATAATTTATACATGTGATACTTCAATAGTTTTAACATATTTTGCATTGTTCGTGAAATTGGTCACAATCTAATGCAATGAACATTTCTGTTTGGGCCTGCATTTAGCTCAGGCTTCCATGTAATGGCAATGGGGTGGAAGTTCATTTTGGTTTAATTTTGGCTTTGATATAGCTGGCAATTTGGCAGTGCATGCCAGAAGTTAGAGATACAATGCTTTTGAACTCCAAGCCTTATTAGCATTCAGAGACAACTTGTCATTTTCATAAGACCGTAAGACATAGGAGCAGAATTAGGCCACCTGGCCCATCGAGTCTGCTCTGCTATCAATCGTGGCTGATATTTTTTTCATTACCATTCGCCTGTCTTTTCCGCATAATCCCTGATGCCCTCATTAATCAAAAACCTATCATCTCTGTCTTAAAATCATTCAATGACCTGGCCTCCACAGCCTTCTGTGACAAAGAATTCCACAAATTCACCACTCTCTGGCAGAAGAAATTTCTCCTCATCTCTGTTTTAAAGGATTGTTTCTTTAGCCTGTGGTTGTGTCCTCTGGTTCTAGTTTTTCCTACTAGTGGAAACATCCTCTTTACATCCACTCTATCCAGGCCTTGCCCCTCATCTTTCTAATCTCCAGCAGATACAGACCCAGATTTCTCAACTGTTCCTCACACGACAAGCTCTTCATTCCGGGGATCATTCTTTGAACCTCGTCTGGACCCTTTTCAAGGTCAGTACATCCTTCTTTAGATACGGGGCCCAAAATTGCTCACAATACTCCAAATGGCGTCTGACCAGAACCTTGTACTGATTTGAGGATATTCATGAGGACAAAGTAGCATTGACAGACGCCTTGCCAGCAAGACCTGGGAGGTAGGGATGGAAATCATAATCGGGAGTGGTGGGTGCACAATGGGGACAATCAAGAAGGGGGCAACTGAGATGAAGGGGATAGATCAGGAAGAATGGCACATGTTTAAGAGAGAGCTGACTGAGAGCTAGTATTTGGCAGCAATCTCCGTAGGTTCCTATAAGACAACTGATTCGGTTGATGTGGACATGGTTATTCTGAATGCAATGGCTTTACACTGGTTACATTCTTAGCAGCTTAATTTTGGAAACAGAACTTCAAACAGTGGTTTCTCCTATTTCCATATATAAAACAGGACTATTATCTGTTTCAAGCATGGACATTGGACTCCTACTAAAGCCTAATTAACAAGGCAGGTGGCATGTCCAGTACGAAATGTGTGAACATACGGTGTCCACCATATATGACACTTGGATTCCATTTTTCCACCTGTAAAATGACCTGAGCAGCAACAAATCTCCAGATCAAATGTTTTATTTGAATTCCTTACTTTTCCCTCAGTAACATACATCTCATTGTCATTTTGCGTTGGTATAAAGTCATGTCATATTGATACAAAAGTCAAAGTGGAATGTCCTTATTTGCCATCTGAATCCATTAAAGCCATTAGACACATTTTCCCCCTTCACCCCAAGTGAAGCCACATCACAACATTCAGATTTGGCACAGGACAAGCTACAATCCTGTGTAAAGCTAGACATTAAATGTGCTTGTGTGTCCTGTAGGGTTTTCTGGGCACATCATTCATCAAATGGTGCCATTAAGTCGAATACTCTGCACATGGGCATGCAATCATGCTTAGCTCTCCATGGTGGGTAGATTAAAAGTTGGATGATGCAATATATCTCTGGTCTTGCCAACTGCTGTGCTTTTTAACTATCAGTTTCAAACCAGTAGTTCAGTATAACTAAAACCCCATTTGTTATGCCTCATTAAATTCATTAGCTATTGCAACCTTCTTATCTAATATAAAACTGCAAAATAGTTTTCAGTTTTACTGGCATCTGAAAAGATAAATAAGAGATAACGTTTTCAAAAAAGAACACTTTTTTTCTTTTAATCTCTTCGGAGATCTCAATTTTCCAAATGAACTGTGAAATGACATAGTTGTTAAAACATGTGTGTGTTTTAGAACCATGGGTGTCATTTACTCAGTGTAATTTGTGTTTGCATGCCCAACAATTAGAAAGATTTTTGGGTGGACTGCTTCTGATTTTTCATTCACTGAAACCAGACTAACATTGCATAACAAAAGGAAATCATTCATTAAAAAAATGGATACTTAACACAAGGAAAACTTTAATGTGCTTGATACTTTTCTATTTTAATAGAATGATTAATATAGTCCAATACATTTTAACTTTCTATATTTTACAGTAAAGAACAAACTTCAGTCCCAGTTACTAACCCAAATTAATCTCTGCTTATTCATCCTAGGATGACAATTTCAATAGTGCGTTTATCTAGTTGAGTGCAAACATTAGGCAGTAATGGTATTTAGTGAGTATGAAGTGAGTAGGCTGAGGATGTTGACATTTATGAATGATCATTACTGCTTACAATGAGTAGAGCTGCAAGCAAAAATACTTATGTTCCAGTCTATATAAATTAGACTGGCTGTCGGTTTATGCTTAGACACTTGTCTTGATAATAATTTCAATGAAGTTCCAAACGCCATCAAGAACTCTGATATTCAAACTTAATCAAACTTCTCTGACATAGCCTCAGCAAACTGCTTTGGATTCTGCTCATTTACCAATTAAGTTGCAACATTTTATATACACCACTATATAAAATATAAAAGGGGCAACATGGTGGCACAATGTTTAGCACTGCTGCCTCACAGCATCAGAGACCTGGGTTAAATTCCCAGCTTGGGTCATTGTCTGTGTGGGGTTTGCACATTCTCCCTGTGAGTTTCCTCCAGCTGCTCCAGTTCTTCCACAGTCCAAAGATGTGCGAGTTAAGTGGATTGGCCATGTTAAATTGTCCATTAGTGTCATGGGGATTAACAGGGTAAATATATGGGGTTACAGGGATAGGACTGGGTCGGATTGTTGTTGGTGCAGGCTTGATGAGCTGAGTAGCTTCCTTCTGCACTGTAGGGATTCTATGAAATATATATTGCAGCCGAATGATCAGAACAGAAAACACTGCAAGTGTGCATTACCAACACATTTCTTTTGCTCCATGTGCTAGATAGAATCGAAATGTGTGTGCAACTTAGAATCCAAAAGAAGCTCAATATTAATTGCATCAAACATTCAGGGATCCTCTTGACTTTTACATTTAACTCTGACAGCTCACAAAACAAAACTGGGTGCGTCTATAAAGCCTAGAAGTTTTGAATAGATTTATCACAAACTTGAAGCACGTAGTTATTACTGAATCATTCACAGACCCAAGTTACCTTTCGGGCTGGGAATTGTTTTAACTGCAAACTGGATTAATCCAGTCATTACTATATAGATATTTGCCAGTTTTTTTTTTGCAGCAGAATTTACTCTTCGACCAAAATAATCTTCAATATCAAAGTGAGCCAAACACTATCTTATTAATGTACAAAGACAGCAAAAATTTTATTTCAGAAATAGAGATATAATTAAAGCAGTTGGCTCAATGTTATTTTAATGTAAAGTGATGAGTTGCGTGCTTCTGAAATGATTGCTGGTCATCCTTGAACTGTAAATGAAGAGAGCATAATGACAATGACAATTGCTTGAAAAGCCTACAGCAAATATGTTTGAGTTAATTTTTTTGGAGTAGCTATTGATATAAAAGGAATTGCAAAAGTAGACATTTAAGGCAGAGGCAAATATGCTGCTATTGTATTTCATTAGGCCAATGTCAGCTATTCTGAATGTCAGGATTAGAATGGCCTCATTATTCATTGTTCAACAATAATCTATAGCATATATTTCTGATCTGATTATTAATTAACCTCTTCAAGACTTTTTTGGTCAAAATGATTTTGCAATAGAAGCAGATTACACACCATTATAACTTGCTTTAACATTTCCTTTCAACAACAATACAATGACTACCAGTGGTAAACTAGTTTTGTAATAACTCTTTACTTACTTTTTATTGGAATTGTATGTTCCATAATAAAACAAAATGCAATAAAAACAAACTGAGGAATAACAGAGTTGATTGTTTTAGAATCACAATTTCATCTTCATGAATAACAAATGTGTAGAGTATAGGGCTGAATAACAAATGTGTAGAGTATAGGGCTAATAGTAGGACTCTTAATAGTGTTGAAGAACAGAGGGATCTTGGTGTATGTGTGCATAGATCCCTGAAAGTTGGCAATCAAGTCGATAAGGTTGTTAAGAAGGCATTTGGAGTCTTAGCTTTTATTGGTAGGGGGATTGAATTTCGGAGACGCAACGTCATGTTGCAACTGTACAAAACTCTAGTGCGGCCGCACTTGGAGTATTGTGTGCAGTTCTGGTCCCCACATTATAAGAAAGATGTGGAGGCATTGGAGAGGGTACAGAGGAGGTTTACCAGGATGTTGCCTGGTATGGAGGGCAGGTCTTATGAAGAGAGGCTGAGGGATTTGAGGTTGTTTTCGTTAGAAAGAAGGCGGCTAAGAGGAGACCTTATTGAAACATATAAGATGATTAGAGGTTTAGATAGGGTGGACAGTGATAGCCTTTTTCCTAGGATGGAGAAAGCTAGCACGAGGGGACATAGCTTTAAATTAAGGGGTGGTAGTTATAGGACGGATGTCAGAGGTAGGTTCTTTACCCAGAGGGTGATAAGGGTATGGAATGCCCTGCCTGTTGCAGTTGTAGATGCGCCAAGTTTGGTGGCGTTTAAGAGGTTAATAGATAAGTTTATGGATGAAAAGGGAATGGTTTAGGTTAGAGGGTCATTGCTTTTTCCTAATTGGTCGGCACAACATCGAAGGCCGAAGGGCCTGTTCTGCACTATAATGTTCTATGTTCTAATTAGCAATTTGATATTGAACTACTTCATCTCAGAACAAAAGCAATATTGTTCTCTGGAGCTTCAATCATGCCAACAAAGTGAATTGAGAACATTCATATAAGTAGTTATGTGAGTATAAGTAGTTCATGATTTCGTATCTTACTTTGTGAAGAATGCCCTTTTTGAATTGACCAACACGAAATGAACTATGTATATATTTACATATATATTTCTATCATCACAGACACCTAAGCTCTGACATGATAAGACTAAATGAATTGTCCATAGGTAACATAGATACAACAATACTGATAAATCCCATAAGACATGAGATAGTTCAGAAGCAGTTCCCTATGATTGAACCAACTTTTTAAATTTTAGTGAAATGAAACAGTGCTGACAGAACATCAAATTATTGAAAAATATTGTTTTTCTTACATACTTCCCTAATGTTAATTACCATTTCTGAATTGTTTTGGAAATATTTTGCTATTTGTTTTGCTCAGGTAATAATTATTAATAATTTTCTAAAGTCGAATTAAGCCAGAGATTTTTTACATACCTTTTTGCAGTTATACTTTTAATAGAATGATCTTATCATGCCAATGGTTCTGTTTTAAACCGAAATGTGTGGTCGTCAGTCACTGACCACTCGTATGTTGTTTCCTGTGACTGAGTCGGTATTTGCTCTGTGATTGGGGTGGGGGAGGAGAGCTGGCCTATACTGTTGGTCAGTTTTCTACCAAACCTTATTGAGTTGCATGATACATGGGCTTGCAAAACAAAACTGCAAGTGACTTTGAACAGAGCAACACAAATCCTTCAAAGGCTGTCTCAATAAAATGAACTCATGCAAAATGTTGGGATGTATCAGCTACTGTTACTATTCCTTTTGTAATTTTACTAAGTTAATTTTGCAAATGGCTTGGAGGTTTGTTTTATTCAAAGCTTATGTTGTTATATGGTCTAACTGAACTGTTTGATTGGACTCGATATCAGTTAAAACCCAAAAAATACAAACTTAGTTGGATTGAACAGTTTTGTTACTTTTCCTCTGCACTGCAAATGCAATTTAACAGTTTAATTTTGCTCAAGCTTTAGCCTCATGTTACTATTTTTTTGGAGAATATTTTCAACAACCAAAATCTTCCTTAACCTGAAATAACAAGACATTTTCTTGATAGGGTATTAAAGGAGAAGCAGTTAATTAGCATGACTTCCTTGATATGGAACTGAAAATTTACTTTGTGAGGGTAGTGGTAAACAAGGTTCAGTTTGTTGTTCCCAGATCAGATGGGTGGAGATGGGAGAATTCCTGGCTCTGTTAGCCTGATTTCTAACAACGTCTGGGGGGTGGACTCCGGAGGTAGCAGGTGATTGGAGGCAGGTCTAGCGCAGGTCAGGCGAGTCAAGCACAAATAGAAAGCAGGCCTCCTAAAAGGCCTATTTGGGGTTTGTCAATGGTGAAGACCCTGTCCCTTGGAGGAGACATCTTGCCCAGCGAGATGAGTATCCAAGCTTTGAATGTTGTCCAAGTATTAGCTGATCCTAGAATGGATGGCCTATCATAGGCTTTCCTGATGGGACATTGTCTTTGTTGCTGCCTATTTAAAATGTTCTTGACTGAATCACCGAAAGCATGGAGTGGACTCTCAAAACATGACCATGAAGAAAAAATTGTCTTGCCCCATATCTGGTACAGATATTATGCAGTCTTATAGTTGGCTGCCAAGACTGTGGCTGGCTAAATGATGAACAACACCATACTCACACCCATCCATTTACCCTCTTGCCAGCCATCTATTAGCATGTGCCCACATTGTGGATCCTTTGACCAGGTCTTTCACGTCTGTAAACTGTCATAGTGTAACATTGTGTCTCAGAGAGAGGAAATCAATGAGATTGTCAGTGATGGCGGAGCAAGGCATGCTGTCCTGGAGTCACAATTTGCAACATACATGACATCATTTGATTGGCACCACAACATCCACAAACACCCACTCCCTCCACCATCGACGCTCAGTAGCTGCAGTGTGTACTGTCTGCAAAATGCATTGCAGCAATTCATCAAAGATCCTTAGGCAGCACTTTCTGAACCCACGACCATTTCCAGCTAGAAGGATAAGAGCAGCAGATACATGGGAACACTGCCACTTACAAGTTCCCCTCCAAGCCATTCATCGTCTTGCAAATATATCGTGTTTCTTTGTAGCTGCTAGGTCAAAATCCTAAAATTCCTTCCCTAATAGCAGTGTGGATCAACTCATAGAACATGGACTACAGCATTTCAAGAAGACAGGTCATCACAACCTTCTCAATTAGTGATGGGCAATAAATGCTGGCCAGCCAGCGATGCCCCTGTCTCACAAATGAACTAAAAAAAAATAAGCCGTTCGCATTTTCTCCAACAAACATTGCCAGTGATAATTTATATGGTGAAAATGGTTAGTGCATGTAACCACTCAAATGACAGAGGACTGTAATCTGAATGGTCATTACCATTTTCACCATATATTTTTAGTCATAGAATATCACACAGAGGAGTCATGAGGAAAGGACATGTCCAGCTGTCCAATGTTATTAGAACCATGACCTTCAAGTTTTAATGGCAGTTATCTAGGGGAGGAGACCTTTCCTCTAGACTGCTGGCAACCTATGCCCTTACAACAACCAAGAAGGACTAGATTTCTATCCATTTCAATACACTCTTCCAATCCCATGTACTTTCATGCCCATCTCTTATGTGGAACTTTGTCAGAAGTCTTCTGAAAATTGAAAAACTACATTCACTGGCTCCCCCTCATCAACTCTACTGGTTACATCCTCAAAGAATTCCAGTAGATTTGTCAAAAATGATTTCCCTTTCATAAATCTATGCTGACTCTTTCCAATTCTGCCACTGTCTTCTAAGTGTTTTGCTATAAAATCTTTGATAATGGATTCTAGAATTTTCTCACTACCGATATGAGGCCTACTGGTCTTCAATTCCTTATTTTCTCTCTACCTCCCTTCTTAAGTAGTGAAGTTACATTAGCTGCCGTCCGATTTGTAGGAACTGTTCCAGTATCTACAAAGTCTTGGAAGATGACCACCAATGCACCCATTTTTTCTAGGCCATTTCCTTAAGTACTCTAGAGTATAGATTATCAGGCCCTGGGGATTTATCAGCCTTCAGTCCCATCTGTTTTCTACTAATACTGATCTCCTTTGGTCCCTCTCTCTCACTAAACTCTTTCTTCCCCAACATTTCTGGTATCTTATCTGTGTTCTTCTTTGTGAAGACAGAACCTCCGGGTGCTCCGGTTTCCTCCCACAGTCTAAAGATGTGTGGGTTAGATTGATTGGCCATGCTAAAAATTGCCCCTTAGTGCCCTTGGATGCATAGATTAGAGGGATTTAGTGGGTAAAGTATGTGGGAGTAGGGCCTGGATGGGATCGTGGTTGGTGCAGATTCCATGGGCTGAAGGGCCTCTTTCTGTATTGTGGAGTTTCTATGATTTCTATTCTATGATTCTATAACCGAAGTATGTATTCAGTTGGGTCAGCCATTTCTTTGTTCCCCATTATAAATTCTCTTGTTTCTGACTGTAAAGGAACTACATTTGTCTTCACCAATTATTTTCTCCTCACATACCTATAGAAACTTTTATAGTCAGTTTCTATGTTCTCCACAAGCTCTCTCAGATTCTATTTTCCCCTTTCTTAATCAGTCCCATTGGTTCTCATTTACTGAATTCTTAATAGCTCCTAATCCTCAGGTCTATTGTTTTCTTTGGTTAATTTGTGTGCCTATTTCTAATTTCCCTTGTAGGCCATGGTTTGACTAAATTTCTGCAAGTGGGCCACCATGCTGGAAAGGATCATTCCTAAGCCCTGCACAAAGTCCTGTAACAAATTAGAGTCAGACTTCTCCATGTTCCTCAACAATGACACTAAATTTTCTGGTAGGCTTCCAAGTATTACATTGTGCAAATCCAATAGCCTCTTTCTGTGTACAAAAACTTTTTGAAGCATATTAATCACAAATAAGGTTTACAATAACACTGCAAAAAAGTTAGTGTGAAAATCCTCTAGTCGCCACAGTCTGGTGTCTGTTCGGGTCAATGCACCTAACTAGCACACCTTTCAGAATGTGGGAGGAAACCACAGCACCCAAAGGAAACCCATGCAGATACAGGGAGAACGTGCAAATTCTAAATAGACAGTGACCTAAACCAGGAGTTGAACCCAGGTCCTTGGCACTGGGAAGCAGTGCTTCCCAATAAAGTCCTAATCTGACTTCTTTGCAGCAGAACTTGTGAGTCACCTTTCCTTCCAGGAAACTGGCTTCTATTCTGACCCATCCCCATTCCCTGGCTACAGGCTTCTCAAATTCAATAACTCATCGTATCTGAATCCCACCTCAATTCTCTCCTCTGAAGTACACACAATACCAAATACCAGCTCATGCTTCTGAATGTCAGTTTTTCTTTATTATTTGTGTTTCCTTCTCCTGTACTTCACCTTCTCACATCAAAGTTTGACTAGATGGCAACTCTTGGGTATCCAAGGGTAGAAAGACGGAAGAGTGATGTTGTGGTGAGGGGAAAGCAAGAGGTGTATGCTTGCACCATCTTTAGCTTATATATCAGAACCATTGGTAGAATGGGAGGGAGATGGGATAGGAGGCCATAGGATTAGGTAGGAACATCTGTCTGCACTGGATACCTGACTCCTCCCATGATGGACCTTATTATCTCCTCCATTATAGTAAGGACATGCAACAATGCCTGTCCATCACCAGTGTTGCTGCTTGACGCTGTGTGTCACATTCTCCTACAGGGAAGAGAGAAAACTGACTGTATATCTGATGCAATATAGTGGATGGTGTGCCTTTCATAATTGGATGTCTGGTGATATGTGTAAGTTCAAGGGGTGGATAACAGGCTTGGAGCAGTGTGTAATGATAATTGATGCTGGGTGTGAGTCATGTTTGATAGAGATGTTTATCATAAGATCACAGATATAGGAGCAGAATTAGGCCATTTGGCCCATTGAGGCTGCTCTACCATTCAATCATGGCTGATACATTTCTCAACTCCATTGTCTCACCTTTTTCCCATAACCTTTACTTTCTCTACCAGTCAAAACCTACCTATCTCTGTTTTAGATATACTCGGCCTCCAGAGCCTTCTGTGGCAATGAACTCCAGCTGAAGAAATTCCTCGTCATCTTGATTCTAAAGGTCTCTTTACTTTGAGGCTGTGCCCTTGGATTCTAGACTCCCCTGTTTGTAGGTGAGTGAAACGGGGTTGGCGTAGGTGGTTAGTGTAGTGGCTAATGGTTCAAGTGTAAAGTGATGACATTTTCAGATGTGTTCGTTGACATTGACTACTCACATGAAATCATTAAACATTTATATGTTGCATGCAGGTCCTCAGAATGAGACTACTTACATTGGCAGCAATGGCTGCACTCACTCTTTCTCTCACCATTTGGTCTCCTAATCCCATGTGCTGTCCATCATCTGCAGTATCAGGGAACTGTGGGACATACTCTCTTACCTGTTGTGACATTTTCATTCCCTTTCCTGCTTGGAATCTCTTTTCAGGTTATTTCCAGCACAGGGTGTATCTTTACTTTCAGAAATGTGGGCAAGCATTAAGTAACACAAGCTCTTTTTATCTGTGCTTTCTCCACTCGAATCTGGGACCCTGCTGAGCCTTGCAGCCTTTCAGCTGTTCTTTCAGTGCTAAGTTGCATGTGACTTTTATGAAATCAGTTGGCAGCATGAGATTTGTGTGCTGTCGGCATCTCAATGAATGAGTGCAGGTTAGTTGCTTGTTGTCATTTCCTTATTGATTTTCACGTTTTACCCGATAAGCCCTCCAATTCTGTTTTTCCCACAGCATCTTGTGTTGGTAACTGATCTTAGCTTAAACAGGAATAGGGGCAGTACAATTGATCTCAGCACCCCTAAGTTAGCCATCTCTATCAGAGTGATTGCCAACCATTCAAATCCACTCATTCACTTTTTATGGCCAAATTCCTGCCAGAATTTACTGTTAATGTTGATATGTGAATAATGGGTCAGTTGGGTGTGATATTGGAGGAGACGTAACACCTTGAGCAGTTTATCAGGACCCAGACTTTCCTCTTTTTGATTTGATTTGATTTATTATTGACACAGGTATTGGTTTACAGTGAAAAGTATTGCTTTTTGCATGATGTACAGACAAAGCAAACCGTACTTAGAGAAAGAAAGGAGAGAGTGCAGAATGTAGTGTTGCAGTCATAGCTGGTGTGTAGAGAAAGATCATCTTAATGTAAGTTAGGTCCATTTGATGGTAGCAGGGAAGAAGCTTTTCTTGAGTCAGTTGGCACATGTCCTCAGGCTTTTGTAACTTTCTCCTGACGGAAGAAGGTGTATAAGAGTATTCCAGGGTCCTTGGTTATGTTGACTGCTTTTCCAAGGCAGCCGGAACTGTAGATAATTCAGATTGGATGGGAGGCTGGTTTATTTGAGATGGGCTGTGTTTTGTTCATGACCCTTTGTAGTTTCTTGCGGTCTTGAGCAGGGCAGGAGAAATATCAAGCTGCAATACAGTGCAATAGAATGCTTTCTATGCTGTATCTGTAAAAATTGTAGCAGGCATGCCAAATTTCCTTTATCTTCTGAGAAAGTAGAGGCATTGGTGGGCTTTCTTAACTATAGCACGACATGGAGGGACCAGAACAGGTTGTTGGTGATGTGGACATCTAAAAACTTGAGCTCTTGACCATTTCTACTTTGACTGCACTGATCTAGACAGGGGCGTGTCCTCCACTGTGCTTTCTGGAATCGATGACAATCTCCTTTGTTTTGTTGACATTGAGGGAGAGACTATTATTGCCGTACCAATTCACCAGATTCTCTCTTTCCTGTACTCTGTCTCATCATTGTTTATGATCTAACCCACTTGGGTGGTATCAACAAACTTGAAATTAGAGTTGGAGTGGAATTTTGGCCACACAGCCGTTGGTGTGTAAGAAGTATAGTAGGGGGCTGAGAACACAGCCTTGTGGGGCACCAGTGTTGAGGATGATCATGGAGATGGTGTTGTTGACTTTCCTTACTGATTATGGTCTGTGAGTTATGAAGTCTAACGTCCAGTCACAGAGGGAGGAGCCAAGACCCAAACCACCAAGTTTGGAGATGATTTTAGTAGGAATAATGGTGTTAAAAGCTGAGCTATTGTCTATGAATAGGAATCTAACATAGGTATCTTTGTTATGTAGGTGTTCCAGGGTTGAGCGTAGGGCCAGGGAGATGGCATCTGCTGTTTACCTGTTGCCATGACAGGCAAATTATTGTTGAGTGGGACAGTCCAGGAGGCTGAAATTGGTTCGTGCCATGACTAACCTTTCAAATCACTTCATAATGATGGATGTCAGAGACCGGACAATAGTCACTAAGGCACGTTGCTTGGCTTTTCTTTGATACTGGAATGATGGTCATCTTTTTGAAGCAGATAGGGACTTCAGATTGGTGTAAAGAGAGGTTGAAGATTTCTGTGAATATCTCCAGCAGCTGGTCCATGCAGGATCGGAGTGCTTGGCCAGGTACCCCATCTGGGCCAGTCACTTTCTGTGGTTTGACTTTTGAGAAGGCAACTCTGATGTCTGCAATGGTGATCCTGGGTACGGGTTCATTTGAGGCTTCAGGGATGGAAGGCATGCTCTCGCTGACCTCTTCCTCAAAACAGTCATAGAATGCATCAAGTTCATTAGGGAGGGATGCATTGGTGCTGGTGATTTTACATGCCTTCATCTTATAGCCTGTAATGTCTTGCAGACCTTGCCATAGTCAGCAGGAGTCCATGTATCTAGCCTGGGACTCTAGTTTGGTCTGACACTGTCATTTATCATCTTTGATGGACCTCTGTAAATCATGTCTGGCTTTCTTATCTAGATGTGGAGATGCTGGAATTGGACAGGGATAAGCACTATAAGTAGTCTTACAGCACCAGGTTAAAGTCCAACCAGTTTATTTGGCAATACAAGCTTTCAGAGCACTGCTCCTTCATCAGGTGAGTGAGAATTTGTCAAGTTGAGGACAAGTCCTCACTCATCTAATGAAGGAGCTTGATGATATTGATGTACTTGTTTTTATCCTACAGGTGCTTTTGTCCACCTTGTTGTCTAATGAGGGGCATACACGCGATGGGTCGTGAGAGGGCTGCTCTTGGATTTTTTTCGAGAGTATCCGAGTGCTTCACGTCGTTAGTGTACACTTGACCTGGACCGTTTGATGGGCAACACGACAGCTCAGTGACTATCGCTGTGCTGTGCAGATACATGGATTTGGGCCTGTGTCTGTGGGAGTTTGCGCATTCTCACCGTGCTTGCGTGGGTTTTCTCCAGGTGCTCCGGTTTCCTCCCATGTCCCAAAGATGTGCTCTTAGGCTAATTGGCAGAACAAATTCTCCCTAAATTGTCTCAAATTTGACAAAGAACAAAGAACAATACAGCACAGGAAACAGGCCCTTCGGCCCTTCAAGCCTGTGCCCCTCATGTGTTCAACTAGACCATTCGTTTGTATCCCTTCTTTCCCAGTCTTTTGATGTGGATTTCCAGATAAGTCTTAAACGATCCCAGTGTGTCCACCTCTACCACCTTGCTTGGCAGTGCATTCCAGGCCCCCACCACTCTCTGTGTAAAATACATCCCTCTGACATCTATGTTAAAACTCACCCCTTTACCGCCCCCCCCCCCGAACCTATGACCCCTTTATGTTTATCACCTCCGACCTGGGAAAAAGTTTCCTACTGTTCACTCTATGCCTTTCTGACCCAAGTTCAGAAACCAAAACAAAGTAGTTTGGGTAGAGATGAGAAATTATGAACAGTAGTAAGTCACCCATTGGGGCACTGGTCTCCTTAACAGAACCCACAGTTAGAAGAATAAAGGGAGAAATATTGGCAGTTTGTCACAAAACTATGGCTTTTAACCTATGTAGTGATTGGAGAAATCAAATGGACGATAGCCTAGATGAGTTGGTTCAACATTTTTGGTCTTGTCTTTTAGAATAGCAAGTTCTGGAATCAACCAGAGAGCAGGATTAATTGATGATCACAAAGGGAAGGTGCTCCAAGGCAGCAGAATTTTACATTCAGTTTGAAGGAGAAAAGAGTGGGGCCAAGACTAGTGTATTAAATTTAATTAAGAGCAGTTATGAAGGCATGGAAGCAGAGCTAGAAAGTGAACTAGCAAATCAGGTTAAGGAATAGATCAATGCAAATGTTATAGCAAACATTTAAAGAGATATTGCAGAGTACATAGAATAGATACATTCCAACACGGGGAGGACCCAGGTTTTCCGAATAGTTACACAAGGATGGGTGATAGGTCACAAGACATGAGCATAAAAAAAGCAAAAACTAAAAAAGGGAAAAATTAGAATATGAGACATACCTAACTAGAAGTACAAAAACATAGCAAGTGTTTAGATAGGTATGTAAATAAGTCAAAGCATGCGCTGGTCCCATAGAAAGCAAGTCTGGCAATTAATGGAAAACAAGGAATGGCAGATGGTTTTTAATCCATAGATTATAAACATAGACAGGGATCATGGGTAGAGTTGAGAACATCAGGGTGGCGGCGCGGGCTCGTTGGGCCGAAGGGCCTGTTTCCCGTGCTCTTTTGTTCGTTGTTCTTTGTTCAGTGCTCCGAAAGCTTGTGCTACCAAACAAATCTGTTGGACTGGTGTTGTGGGACTACTTTCTTGTTTAGGTCAGGGTCACCTACTTGAACACCTCAAACCTGGGCTTCAATAAGCAGTGGAAATCCCTGTTATTCCATAGATTCCAGTTGGGATTTGCTTCTTTGGCACATAGTCTTCTACACATTTACTAATGAAGTCAGTTACTGTAGCGGCGTACGCATTCAGGCTGGTCGCACAGTCTTTAAATATTAACCAGTCTACTGATTCTAAGCAGTCCCACAGGAGATCATCCAATTTCTCAGACCAACACTGCATGACTTTCTTTAATGGATTCTCCTCTCAGACATTCCTTATAAACTACCTCTTGGTTACTTGTCTTCTTCCTTGGCTCACTGGTTGTGAATCACTGTGGGACATTTCGCATTGTTAAAGGTGCCTTATAAATGCAAATTGAGAAAGGCAAAGGAAATTGGTAAATTGCCTGCCTGATTTTATCATTGAACAGATTAGTTTGACTTCATGAAGTAAAACAGGAGACTTTGTGGTGCAGTCAACACCACTGGGTCAGAAGTTCTAGGTTTGAGTCCAACACCAGGACTTGTTGGCTATGTAAGGAGCATTCAACACAGTTCAGTGAGCTGATAATCAGCTCTGGAATCCTTCCACCTCTCCCCCTCACTATTACCCAAAGGGTAAAACACACTATGAGTGCAAAGATGTGCTGAAAAAATGAAATGCAGCCAAAGCGCACTGCATTTCCAGCTGTTGTTGCAAATTATGTTTGAATGGAAATCTGATATATATTTGAACACGATCCTTAAGGCTATATTCTACTTTGCTTCATTTTATAATTATCTGCTTTAACACAATATTTAAAACCCATTGATCACTATGTGTAGGTAAAGATTGCAATGTGCTCTCACTGCTTCTCCAGCCAACTGGTAAGATTCTGCTATCCCCTCCATTAAAAACCTTCCACAGTGCTTGAAAATAAAGTAGCATGGTTAGTAAATCTTTAAGTGTTCCTTGTATCCTTCAACTGCTGAGTTTCCCATCTTGCAGCTTTGCTATGAAGATTTGCCAACCAAAGTTGAATGATTCCTTGGAGAGAAACAATCCGACACTGCAGCAATTCACATTTATTTTCTGACTGATGTTCATAGAGATTTGGGAACAAGTCAACCTCTTGATATAGCAGGAGAAGAAAGTAACTTTGACAGAGTGATTGTTAAGAGACAGCTACAGGCCATATTTTGTGATGGTGATAGTGGGATGGGATGCTGCTGCTTTTGAAACACTGTCCTAATTATGTTTGTGATACAAGGATCCCAGGAAAGCCTTCCTGTCTGCTGCCAATTGAGACCCTTAAGTGGGCAATTAATTCCCAGCCTGATTCTCACAGACGACCCTTGTTCTGAGGCACTCAGTAATTGATTGAGGGACGCAGCATAGGAAAAGATGAACATACCACTGAGAGCCACCCTCTCTTTAGTTGCTGACTTTTCTACACTTCCCTCCTCGCCCTGACCCTGGCATCCACCTTGTACACTCTTCCCAATATCACTCACTTGTGCCAGGATCTGTTGGTGATTCTTTGACTTGGTTGAGGCTGCAGCCATACATGTGTGTTGGAGGGGGGATGGGTGGTGAGGGGGTTGATATGGCTTCATTGTGGGAAGGCCCACTCTTATCCTGCTAAGTGCCTGATTGGCACTAAAGTTCTTGAAAAGAGGTGACGTGGAGCTCTCACTTCTCCAGCCAACTGGCAAGATCCTGCTGTCCTCTCCGTTAAATACTTTCCATTGTGCTCAGCTCTGGGCACCACCATTTAGAAAAGATGAAGAGGGGATTTACTGGAATGGTATCAGGCATCCAGAGCTGAGAAATGTAAGCTATAGAGAGAGGTTAGGATTTCAGAGCAGCAAACATTAAGAGTAAATTTGAAAGATGTACTCAAAATTATGTGAATAGAGAGGTACAGTGGCACAATGGTTAGTTCTGCTGGCTCACAATTCCAGTGACCCATGTTCAATTCCTGCGTTGGGTCACTGTTTGTGTAGAGTTTTCATGTTCATGAGTTTCTTCTGGGATCCCGTTTCCTCTCACACTCCAAAAACGTACGGGTTATGTGGATTGGCCATGCTAAATTGCCCTAAGTATCAAAGCAATTAGTGGGATAAATATGTAGACTTATGGGAGTAGGGCCTGGGTGGGATTGTTGTCAGCGCAGGCTCGATGGGCTGAATGGCTTCCTGCAGCATTGTAGGGATTATGTGTTTCGAGGAAGAAACCTCTTCCACTGGATGGATAATAGCAGACATAGGTTACATAACTGAGGAAAGAACTATGGAGATGAAGACATTTGTTTTATGCAGTGGATTATTAAAAGAGAATGGATACATACCTGAAAGGGAAATATTTTCAGAGTTATGAGAATGATATACAGAATAGCACTCATTTCTCAATCTTTCAATGGGCCAGCACAAGTAGAATGGGTTAAATGGCCTTCTTGCATATTGTGTGACTCTGTGCTTCTATAACTCACCATTAAATCCAACCAAATAATTAAGTGAACCAAATGAATTTCCAGTTTACAAATAACATTATACAAAAATAAAGATAACATATATATTTGTTATTATTGCTTTGCCTTTATGAATATGTAATTAAGCTGTTCTTAAGTTTTTATTACTCTCTAAAACATATGCTAAGAAGTTCCGGTATCTATGCGCAAAGTAATGTGATTTCATCTGTTCCTTTAACGTGGTATGGTTGCATAGATAGCAAAACATTATCGCACAATTAGGTCCTGAAAACCTTCACATATCACATTACTACAGCTTTGAAATCGTGACAATCTGCAGAAGGAACTCCACAGGGGAGCGTAATAAGAACAGAACATAAAATATTCTACCGCAGTTTGACTGCGGCAACATCTGCCAAACCTCACAGCACTGCAACAGTGGAAGAGGAAGACGGCAATTAGAATTGTCAGTCAATAAAGATTTAATGGAGATAGAAGTGGGGGTGGGCGGAGGAAAGTGGGGGATGACAGGAAATGTCGATAAACTCTCAGTAATGTTGGGGACAGCAGCAAACTATATGACTGGATTGGGCTAACGTAAGTTCTCAGTGCATACTGTACACCAGTCTATCAGATAGTCCAATCAGCATGTAGCTTGCAGTGAGGGGTGGGGATAGGTGTTGGTGAACATCTTCTTTTGTTGATTATTACTCTGTGCTGTTTTGGGAGGGATAGTTTAGCAGGGCTGGGGTGAAAATCATGCATTCTCACTTGGTTTGGGCATGGGATTCACTTGCTGCCAGAGGAGAGTGAATATCCCATATACGGTGGTATGTGGCAAATCAAAGGATGGTCTACAGCTACGTAGTTTGTCAGTGTGTACATACCATGGGCCTGGAAACTAAATTATTGAGATAATGTGACTAGAAAGATTTGGATTATTGAATTTGTGAAATTATGCTTGGACTGTGATTAAAGGCCTATTTGGCAGTGTTAATTTGCAGTTAATTTTACTGCCCATAAGGATGAGTGCATATTGAACACATCGATCACAATGTCACCTACAGGCACAACAGGGATTGCAGGTAACTATGAACAATTTAAAGTGGTCAAGTACTCGAAGAGAGGCTTGGTTTGCATTCATTTTGAAAAGTAATATCATATTCCATACAGGAATTTTAAAATGATATACTGAGAAGAATCTTAATTAACTTGCATTCAAATGAGAAAACCTAGACTTCAAGAATTCTTCTTGGCAATAGGATGAGTCAGAAAAGAATTGGAATTGGGAAATGGGCTTGGAAGGACAAGGGTCCAGAGGTGGAAAATTCGGAGTCATGCGTTAAAATCAGCCAATTAGTGCATTGTTGAGGAATTCAGGTAAAGTTAAAATAAAGTGAGCGACTGAAATTGTCACATAAGTGGTAAATGTTGGAGTCGCATAGAAACATCAAAAACAGTAGGCCATTTGGCCCTTCAGGCCTGTTCCACTATTCATTATAGTCTTGGTGATTATCCAACTCAATAGCCTGATCTTGCTTACCATCCACATCCTTTGATCTTCTCTGTCCCAAAAGCTACATCTAACTCCTTCTAGAAAATAACTCCTTCCCAAAAACAGTTAATAGAGATACGTACCCTAACAGATCTTCCATGTTGTTGCTCATATTGATAAGGATGTTGTTTTACTATATTATGAATATTATTAATAAGATGTTGTTATACTCTGGGGTGTGGCACACCCCAGAACCATTAGAACCACATGCGGTTTTCAGAAAATGTGGAGTTGAAGGGCAGTGGAAAATTCAAACAGCAAATGGGATTCAGTTGAAATTTTAAAGTAATTTATTTTGTCTTATTTTGACACAAAGGGTGAGATTTTCCAGCCTCCAGCCACGTATTTCCTGCTGAGGGGCAATGGGATTCCCTTCTACTGCTGCTTTCAATGGGAATTCCCAATGGCGTCACCCCACACTGGTGGAAAACCCACAGACCCAGATGTGCTGACTGCGAGACTGGAGAATCCCACTGGTGCGAACTCACTTAATTTTAATTTTACTCGATTTCCTCAACAATGCACTAATTGGTTGATTTTACCATGTGACTCTGAAGTTTCCACCTCTGGACTCCTTGTCCTTCCAAGCCAATTTCTTAATGCCAAGTCTTTCCATTATTCAGTTAAATGGTGAAACCTATAGCAATTTGGAGGAAATTAGATTGCTAAAACACATGAATTTTAATACTGAATTCCTTGTTCAGAGTGAAATGGTAAACTTTCCTGCTAGAACTTGGTGGAATATGACTGGAGCTCACACTTAATTTTCTGATTGTGCTCCTAATATGCCAAATTTTGAATAGGAAGAATTAAGGACCAGAACCTAACCATTTGTTTTGAGAGGCCGTGTTGTCATTTTTCAAAGTTGCTTTAATTTTTGGAATGTTTTCCTTCAGATTCCTGGGAAACAGTGTGTGTGAGATGGATCCTGTTGTTTGCACTGGTAAACCTTGTCAATAACCTAATCTGAGAGACTGAGAGATGCAAAACATCTCACAGCTGACATCTGGGTGTAATCACAATATAACAAGCTTACATAGACAATTTCCGTTATAAATGTGAACCTAGGAATTACTAATGAAAAGGTTGACATAAATGTGTGAGAAGGATATGACGAAGGAAATAATGCTCTGTAAATGTAAGATTTTTTAATATTGCTTAGATAGAAATAGAATTGTCACTGAGCGACACATAAAGTGAGAATCATGATTCATTGGCAACTTCCAGAGTGATGTTTGCCCTGTTCTTAAGATCATAATAAACTTATCTTCTCCTGTGACTCATTGCTTTTTAAAAAAACATTACAATGTAACATCCTGAGCTTTATCTATTTGTGAATGTTAAAAGTGAATTCCTTGCTCCGGACTAAGGGCTGGAAAATTGGATGAGAGTAGATTGGTGCTTGACGCCTGAAGCAGAAACGATGGCAGTGATCTTACAAAAAGAATTCAAAGTGCTGAAAGGGCATGAAAATGAGAGAATTTCAAACTTGTTTCTTCAATGCATTGAATATTATGCCACTTAGTTTAAAAAAAGCCACAATATGATTCTCACCAGCAGGGGGAGGGGGTGGAGCCTAATCTCACTGAGTGCCCTCTGCTGAATTCAAGGGGGTGGCATTGCACAGGTGCACAGGTGCCCTGGTCTCCCAGGACAAAGTGTACACATAATACACTGGCAGGTTATGTGACATTCCCCTGCCCCACCCACAGGGCCATTGGGGCCCACTGCCGATAGCTCTCTATGCAGGTTCCCCACTATGCTCCGACTCGCCCTGGCATCGTTTCCCCCCTCCACCCCATTCTTGGACATCAACCACTCCCCCTGCTGATTGTTGCCCTAGACACCCTCCCACCACCCTTGATGGCCGACTTGGCAGTCCACCTCTCAGCCTCTGGTTGTGCCTTGGTCAATCACTCCCTCCACCTCCAATCGTGCCCCAGCCAATCAACCCCTCCCACCCTCTGCCGATTTTCCCCAAACCGTCCCTCCCCTTATGGAGCTTTCCTCCCCTTGCCTCCCCCCATCATGATCTTGTCCCCTTACAGGCCTTGTCCTTCTCAGCTCCACCAGCCCCCATCCCCTTTGGCTTGCCACTAATCACCCCAAGTGACTTCAGCAGTCTTTGTTCCCACTGGTGAGACCATTGAAATCCGGTCCCCTTTGATGGGGACCATACATGACCCTTGCAGATGAGGACTCCGATGGCAAGCCGGTAAGGACAGCTGAGCCTGGACAATAGCACATGGGACTCACAAAAGATATTTAAATTATGTAATGAATATTGAAATTGGCTTTGGGCTAGAAAGGTTGCAAACCTGCTTATTAGCTTCTCGCTTGATCTTACTGGCTCACCACGCTGATCGACTGGAGTGATGAGCTGGTAAGATCACTTCCTCAGTGGACTTTAGAGTCTCTTTTTGTGCTGTAAAACTCTATGGGTGTGATCTTACAACTTCGTCCCACCCATTGTTCAGTGAGGCAAAGTAGTAAAATTGTGTAAGGACCAAAAAATGTGCCTATTTTCTTGCCTCACCATTTACTGGCCCTGTTTTGCCAGCAAAATTGGCTTTGTACCCAGAAAGAGCGTAAAGTCGATTTAAATAATAATGACATTATTAACATGTCATTAGTGAGTACTGGATGCTATCGTCTGGGCTCACTTACACTTAACCACCTCGTCAGTCAAGCTTCATACTGGGTGGGATTGTGTTTGGTGCAGACTCGATGGGCCAAAGGGCCTCTTTCTGCACTGTGGGGTTCTATGATCCTATGATTCATACTGGAAAGAGTCATAAGTGGCTTCCAGCAGCAGAGACCAGATGTGATGGCCTTGTCGGAGGCAAGGAGGGGGATCGGAGGCCATTGAAGCCCCTCAAGTGGTCGGGGGCATGGCTGGAAAGTGCCCACTGAACAGTGCCAGCTTGGCACTGCGACTGGTCATCATAACTGTGCAGAAGTCACTGCCAATGTCAAGCGAATGGAGCCTGCGTGGGGATGGGACCTGGGCAGGGTGGGACAGCAATGGTAAAGGAAAGAGGGATCTCCTCAGAGCAGGGGGCAGGGGGAGAGAGCTCTGCAAAGGGCAAGGCAAGAGGCAAACTCTGCTAGATTGGTGATTGGCAGGCAATTTCTGCAGACTGGAGTGATTGGCAGGGGAGGGAGCAGGGTGATAAACGGTAGGGGAAAGGGGAGATCTGTGAACTGGGTGGTGATCAGCAGAGGGGGAGACGGAAAAGGAAAGAGGGACTGGCACAGGAAGTGATTGGCATTGGGGGGAAGAGGTGGGGCGATGTGCGTCAGAGTTTCAGGGGGAGGATGAATGCAGGAAATCTCCCAATTTGCTGGAGATTGGGGTGCCTGGGTGAATGCCACCCCAAGTGCTCTGCAGTCGTCTTCATTGGTGAGCTTAAAGTCTGAACACTGTGCTGGTGAGAATTATATTGAAGCTTTTTTTTTGTACTGAGTACCATAACATTACGATTCATGGCTTGCTGGAAAAACAGCTGCCATTCTCTCCCGTTTTCTCACTCATTCAGCACTTTGAATTTTTTCGTACGATTGCGCCCTATGACTCTATTGATTCGGCAAATTATCCTCATGTGACTGAATATTTTCAGGGTAGGCAATATATTGTTGGGACGCAGACATTCAATTTCTTGATTTATGTGCTACCAGCAAGTAAACGTCTGACTGGGAAATTTTGATGACCAAAACCTACCCAATTATCTACAGATCAAACAAATGTGTCACACTGAATTTTCTTGGAATAATGTTAATCAAAGTTCCTTTTAGTTCCTCACTGTTTCTACTCCTTTTCTGGAAAAACAATGTCGGTGAACTGATTGCTGTTACCTGCACTGCCAGGGCTGAGGCCGTTTGGCTGGCAATTTTACTTAGGGCCATAAATTGTCAATTGCTAGGATGAGGGAGCTGGATTTCGCAAAGTAAACTGTGGAAGTTAGGTCACAGATTCTAATCTGCCAGAATTCAAATGAAAACAGCACAAAGCAGTACTGTGTGGTGATTGGTTTGGGGGGGGGGGGGGGGGGTGGTGGTGGGGGGGTGGTGGGGTGGTGGGTGGTTGGGGGGGGTGGTGGTGTGAGGGGGGTGGTGTGGGGGTGGTGCATAACACTTCCTTCTCAAGAGCAATTAGGGATAGGCAATAAATGCTGGTTTATTCAGCAACACCCACATCCTGTGAAAGAATAAAACACACTCACTAGGTTAGAATTTGGCCTTATGCCATCATGGGAAAAAGGATGTCAGTGAATCAACACAAGTCAAAGTGAAGAAGGATAAAAAGCAAGCTGCCAATTCATTCTTACCCATTTTATGCATTGCACAACGTCAAGAGTTATCACAAAAATTATATGATTGTATTACAGACTAAAGTCTATTTCAAAAAAAGAACCTCAAACGCCTATTTGACAAAACATGCCTTGGTTTCCTTTCATGCGATGTAACTACTCTTCTTTGTACTAATGCATTTGCATTAGTACAAAATCATAAGTTGCTAATTTGTTGTAGTTGGTATATTTTGTGTATGTGCACATTTGTTAATCATCGTCTGATTAAACATGGTCCAAAAATGTATAGAAGAGCACAATATAACTTCTTACTCCAACAGTATGGGAGAAGGGTTGTACCTAGTCATGCAAAATTCAGTTCTCTAATATGGAACCTTCTGACAGAAGTGCCGAGAGGAAAAAAACGGCATTTGTCATATTCAGCAAAGTTTCAGCCTGAGTAAAATGGAAATAAAATGGTGTGAATCTTCGAACAAAATAATTGCAACTTCAGATATGGAAGAGAGAGGAGCAGTGTCACGGAGATTAATTGGTCAGGTAGATCAAAAGTCAAAGATGCTGCAGGAAGCAGATAGGAAACAAATCTGACCTGTTGACAGACAATTCCCTGAATTTCCAATGTTTTCTCCTTTTATTCCCTGTCTTGTTCATTTGAAATGTTTTGGGGAGAGTGATAAGGGAGGCTGTGGTGCTATGGTACTGTCACAGTAATCCACAGGCATAGACTAGTGCTCTGGGGACATGAGTTCAAATCCTATCACAGCAGCTTGTGGAGTTTAAATTCAACTAATAATTCAACTAATAAAATCTGTAATTAAATATAATGACCATGTCAATTGCTGTAAAAATAATCTGGTTCAATAACGCCTTTTAGAGAAAGAAATCTGCCCTACTTACCTAGTTTGGCCTGCATGTCCAGAATCCCGATCTGCAGTGATATCGTTGATTCTGAAATGGCCTGTGAATTATTCAGTTGTATCAAACCGCTATGAATCCTAAAAGGATTGAAATTGGACAGACTGCCCAATATTGACTGAGGTACAGGAAGTAACAACAGATCTCCTAACTAACATCCAGGGGACTTGTGAGAAAATTAGAAGAACTTCCCATAATTGAACAACAGCCTGACATAGTCATACTCACAGAATCATACCTTACAGGTAATGTCCCACACACCACCATCACTATCCCATCAGCAGGACATTGGTGGCAGGGTATTGGTAAACAGTTGGGAGGGATTTATCCTAGGAGTTCTCAACATTGATTTTGAACTGCATGAAGCCCTATGGTATCAGGCCAAACATGGGCAATGAAATTTCCTTCTGGTTATCAACTACCAATCCCCTCTATACTACTCCAATGTTATAAGTCATTTGGAGATGTGCTGAAGAAGACAAGGCTCAGAATGTGCTTTGGGTGGAGGAGTTCAATGCCCAAGACTAAAAGTGACTCAGCAACACCACTACTGACCAAGCAGACAAAATTCTAATGGAAGTAGCTGCAAGATTGGGTCTGCAGCAGTTCATGAGGGAGCCAACAAGAGAGAAAAACTAATTTGACTTCAACCTCATCAATCAAACTGTTGCAGATGAAAATATTGGCAGGAGTGACCACCACATAGTCCTTGTGAAGATGATGTCCCTTCTTCACATTGAAGATACAGTCCATTGTGTTGTGTTGCACAACTACGGTGCTAAATGAGATTGACTTTGAACAGATCTAGAAACACACAACTAGCTATTCACGTGAAGCTGTGGGCCATCAGTAGCAGCAAAATTATACCACAATCTGTAACTTCATGGCTCGGCATATCCCCCACTCTATCATTACCACCAAACCTGTTTCAATGAGGAGTGCAGGGAGGTGTGGAAGGAGCGGTATCAGGCATACCTTAAAATGAATGTCAAACTGGTGAAGCTAAAATTGAAGACTACTGCCATGCCAAGCAACATAAAAAAAGTAACAGTGCTAAATAATTCCACAACTAACAGATCAGGCCTCAGCTTTGCAGTCCTGCCACATCCAGTCATGAATAGGGATGGACAAAGAAACAGTTAGTTGAAGGAGGAGGCTCTATAAATGTCCTCAAATTCCATGATGGGAGAGCATAACAAATGAGTGCAAAAAAGCATTTGCAACCAACGTCACCCAGGCGTGTTAAGTGGATGATCCATCTCCATTTTTTCCTAAGGTCTCCAGCAGCACACATGCTAGTCTTCACTCAATGTGATTCACTCAAGAAACGGCCACAAAGGCTACGGGCCCTGGTGACATTCTAGCAATAGTACTGAAAACTTGTGCTCCAAAACTAACTGCACCCCTAGCCAATATAGCTACAACACTGATATACATACAACAATGTTGAAAATTGCCCAGGTATGCCCTGCCCATGAGAAGCAGGACAAATCCAATGTAGCCAATTACCACTCCATCAGCCTACACTTGATCAGCAACAAACTTAGGGAAGGAGTTTTTGATGGTCTGATCAAACAGCACTTAGTCAGAAATAACCTGCTTGTTGGTGCTCTGTTTGTGTTCCACCAGGGCCACTCAGCTCCTGACCTTATTGCAGCCTTAGTCCAAACATGGATAAAAGAGCTGAACCTAAGAGTTGAGCTAAAAGTCATAGAACATAGAACATAGAACATAGAACATTACAGCACAGAACAGGCCCTTCAGCCTTCGATGATGCGCCGACCAATATAAAAAGCAATGCCCCTCCAAACTAAACCATTCCCTTCTCTTCCATATACTTATCAACTAACCTCTTAAACGCCACCAAACTTGGTGCATCTACAAGTTTGCCATGGATCCATCTCCATTTTTTCCTAAGGTCTCCAGCAGCACACATGCTAGTCTTCACTCAATGTGATTCACTCAAGAAACGGCCACAAAGGCTACGGGCCCTGGTGACATTCTAGCAATAGTACTGAAAACTTGATCATGGTTCTTGATCTCAAAGCAACAATTGACCAAGTGTTGCATCAAGGTATCCTAACAAAATTGGAATCAATGGGAATCAGGAGAAAAACTTACCATAGTCTGAAGTCATACCTGGCACAAAGGTTGTGATTGTTGTAAGTTAATTGTTACGGTCCTGGGACATTATTTCAGGAGCTCTTTAGGGATGGTGTCCTCGGCCCAACCATTTTTAGTTGTCTTGTCAATGACCTTCCTTCCATCATAAGGTCAGAAATGGGGATGTTTGCTGATGATCGCAAAATCTTCAGTATCATTTACACCTCTTCAGATACTGAATCTATCCGTGCTCATATGCAGTGATACCCAGGCAACATTAAAGCTTGGGTTAATAAGTGGCAAATTATATTCTCTCCATACAAGTTAGAGGCAATGACCATCTTCAATAAGGCAGAATACAGCCATTTATCCTTGATATTCAATGGCATTACCATTGCTGAATCCCCAATTATCAACATCCCGGAGGACTACCATTGAACAGAAAATGAACTGGACCAGCCAAATCAATACTGTGGCTTTAAGAGCAGGTCAGAAGTTGGGAACTCTGCAGAAAGTAACTCACCTCCTGATTCACCAAAGCCTGTCCGCCATCTACAATGAATAAGATTGGAGTATAATGGAACACCCTCCATTTATCTGGATGATTACAGTTTTAGCTATTAGAGTCCTGTTATTTCTCCACAAATCACCCACCATGCTCTCTGCCCCTCCCCCGCCATCCTCCAGGGACACTGACACTGGCCCTCAGCCCAGCAAGGATAAATCTCCATTTGAACTTATTGTTAGATTAAAACAAATTAAAAGAAAATCAACTAAAAGAAATTCTAAAATATAGTTTCATTAGAGTGAAATCAGCAATGCTAGACAGTGATTTGATCTAAGATAAAATGCCCTTTCTTCTGAGAGTTTTCAAACTGAACAACATTATCTCAGGAAGGACATGTATTATGTATTAAAATAGACCTGTCTCTCTTAAATTCTCCTCTATCAGAAGGTAGAATTTTATAATTAAAGATTCTAAAAGATTTATAGGGTTTGTGAAGTTTACAGATGGAGACTATAACCTTTATAATGGTTACTATAATGCTTCATTAAAGTTTAAACCTTGGATTACATTGTAATATTGTTCTGAGTACTATAAAGTATGATTACAAGATAAATTAATTAATTCAGAAGTACTAGCTTCAAATTGCAATATTATTTAAGAATTAAAATAGTTAAGATATTTGAACAAATAATAAACTTGTTTTATACTTATAATCCAAACTATAAAGTGTAGCTTTTGTTGTTTTTTTCCTCAGCTTATGGGGCATTCCAATAAGATTTCAACTCTAACTGTGGCGATCTGAATTCGTCACAGAGTTTACAGATCTGACTACTGATTAACCTCAGGTTCTAATATTAAGAAATTCTGCTGGTTTGAGGATATGACCTTCACTATGTGCGCTGTCTTCTTAAAGCTCTTTGAGCAATTCTTTTGAATTGAAGTTATTTGTTTTTTTCTGGAAACAGGTGTCACATTGTCAGTTTAAGCATGGTTAACTGTTTGGAAAGTCTCTGTGTGTCTGTGAAAATAATGTCCATTTCCCACAGAATACTTTTAATTATATTTTGTTTTAGCTGAATTTTTACCCTTTTCATAGACTGAGTCAATTCCTTAACACAATAGCACTCAAGCAGCTCAACACTATTCCCAATAAAACAGCCCGTCTAAATGACAGTCCATCCAACAACTTCAACATCCAATCCCTGCACCACTGATGCACAGTGGCAACCATGTGTACCATGTTATGATTCAAGCTGATGTTAACACAGGACATATCAGATCCCAGAGTGGATTGTGGCCTGATAGATCCTAACTTCTTTTAGAAACCATGGAGGAAAAT
Source organism: Sphyrna mokarran (assembly GCA_024679065.1). NCBI lineage: Eukaryota > Metazoa > Chordata > Chondrichthyes > Carcharhiniformes > Carcharhinidae > Sphyrna > Sphyrna mokarran. The sequence continues at coordinate 104,930,840 of JAGIQG010000001.1, read as the reverse complement.
GGGTGAACGATTTCACAGGAGTCGGTTGTTGAACTTTTAAAACAGAATAAACATTTATAAAACAAGGAAAATGAACCATGTTACACCAAACAAAAAGATTGGAAATACTTCAATTTAAACAAAAGAAAATGATTCAAATATTCACTCTTCCTTCTCTCTGGCAATATCTTTACAGACACCTACAAGTTCAGAAAGATAAACAACTTAGCATATTTATCTCATAGTCCAATAATCAGCTAAGTAAGTGGTACATGTGAATTAACAAATGAACTACTCCACATCCAAAGCAAGTAACAGATATGACTAAAGCAGATTCTATGGATTTCTCAACCATACACACATTCTGAGTCAACTAATCTCACTGAAAACTTATCTTCCTCACGATGGTTTCCAATTGCCACAGCTAAAGAACCTGCTTTGGAATTATATCCAAAAGCAGTTCCCACATAAACAACCTCAATAAGAGTCCACTGGCTTGGTTTGAATCTCATCTTCCGAGATCTTTTCCCCTGGATGTCTGTGTACACCTTTCTGGCTTCAGATCTTTAACATGCCAGGGTATCACTGCATCAAAATGACATCTTTGTCTTTATGGCCCTCAGCACAATCTTTGTATCCCCTCTGATCTTCAGAATTTTTATTAAGACCATTTCACTTCTAGTCTGCTCCTTGCAGCCCTTCCTCTAACTTTAAAATATTCTCCCATCCTGTTATTTATTTTGACCCAGTGGGATCTATCTCTGGTTCTGTCTTTATTCCTGGCTGATACTATTCTATGGGAGCTCTTTCTGCCCCATTTGTTGGTTTGGGACCTTCTTCTAGTTTTGAAGCCTTCTGTCTGGCACCCTCTGCCTGTCTTGCTCCCTGGGACACCTTCCCTTGAATGGAACTCCTCTTCTGTCACCTGATCTTCAGCCTCACACTGTTCCATTTCTTTTTTATCCTTTCATTCTAATTATACATGCATGGCCACTTATTGGTCTGAAGAACATAAAAACCACTAAGCTTGTTTATGCAGCCTTTTTCTGGCTGGCGCATGCACGGAATTTCCAAGGCCTGCCAAGAACTATAGCTCCTGATCTGCAACTCCAATTTTATCTTATAGTAAGTAGTGGCGTTTGTTACAATGATCTATAAGATACATTGCAGCAACTCACCAAGACTCCTTTAACAGCACCTTCCTAAGTCATGACCTGTAATCCTAGAAGAACAAGGGCACCGGATGCTTGGAAACACCACCACCAGCAAGTTCCCCTCTTGTCACACACCATCCTGACTTGGGACTGTATCACCATTCTTTCACTGTCGCTGGGTCAAAATCCTGGAACTCCCTCCCTCTCCACTGTGGGTGCACCTATACCACATGGACTGCAGCAGATCAAGAAGACACGAAAGGCTGGTCTAAAAGGCAACTCCCGCATCCTGTAAAATAAATAATATAACAAAGAAATAAAAATAAAAACAAAGATTGGAAATGGCATCAGAACAGCTGGAAAAAGAGGGCAATGAAAATTTATTAAATGTATGTTTGACAATAAGGTCATGTGCTAGTTGCTTTAATTTTTTTCTTGCCTCTTGTCATTAAATCAATTAAATTATCTCTTCTTATAGATAGATTAATAGCCTAGAATTTCCTCAGCACTGTTCGTTGAGGACCTACCAGCAAAGGACAATTCACCAGCTGTCTGAACAGATGGAAGGCATCAGCTGGAATGAGGGCATAACTCTCAGAGGTGATAAAAAGCCTTGCCCTCCACAGGAAGGGCAAATCCTCAGGCAACAAAGTTTATTTATTAGTCACAAGTAGGCTTACATTCACACTGCGATGAAGGTACTGTGAAAATCCCCAGGAGGGCAGAGGAGAGGGACAAGTACCAGGAAGGACACACTCTTAGCATAGGATCTGCCAACAAAAGGTCGAAATATATGAAGATGGTAGTAAACCTATACTACAGAAGTCTATAACATTTGCAGCTGGTCTATGTGGAACTCCTTCCCTGTGATTCCTGAAGTCTTGCATTTGTGTATAGGGCTGTGTCTGCCCTTTATACTCTGAAGGGAACTGCCCACAGCTGCCTTTGTCACCCTCTTCTGCACATGAATGCTCTGCTCCTCACCCACTGATAACTTTTCTTATGTGCGAGGATCCACCGAAGCAAAGAGTACTTGCTCCTGAGGACAGTGTTCTTGTAAAATATGTACGCACTCCCTCATAATTTTCCTTTGCAGGTACAGAGTACTGCTGGTACTGAGGTACCTCAGTGTTTGGTATGTGATTGGATGGTGTGGAGTGCAATGTACTCCTATATCTATGACTCACTCTCCCATGGTGTGATGATTTACTGGTAGAATCACCCTTCACCTGTCAATGCCCTCTGGCATTTGACAAAAGGGAGCACAATAAGGCACTACTGTCCTTTATGGCCAACGGCACATGCTCCAATTTGTTGGAGGGTGCATATTTTTGTGCTGATAGGTCCTCAGGGAAAGGATGGCGCTTAACCATTCTGAGGGCCCAGTAAGTGTTCTGGGTGAATGCTTCTCCCACATTACGGCACAGTGACACAGTGGTTAGCATGACTGCCCACAGTGCCAGGGATAACTGGCTGTGAGGAGTTTGCACATTCTCCTTGTGTCTGCGTGGGTTTCCCCTGCGTGCTCCAGTTTCCTCTGACAGTCCAAAGATGTGTGAGTTAGGTGGATGGGCCATGCTAAATTGCCCTTGAGTGTCAGGGGACTAGTAGGGTAAATGGGTATGTGGTCAGTGCGGACTCAATGGGCCATACGGTATCCTCAGCACCATATGATTCTATTAACTTCTATGTTCAGGACAAGCATGCATCTTGTGATTCCTCAAATGGTCTCTGCTGTAGGCTGAAGGCCCAAAGGCCTGTCCTGCGGGTTGTTGTATTCACCTTGCCAGAATGTATCGGGTTCCTGCACTGGATATATGTTCTTCTCATTATAGTTCTGCCACTGACAGTAGTAATGACACCCACCCACACCTACTTTCGCTGTGTGGATAATCTCTGCTTGTCACCCTCCAGGAGCAGGGCCTCTCTCCTCTATAAAAAGCAAATTACTGCAGATACTGGAATCTAAAACCAAAAGACTAACTACTGGAAAATCTCAGCAAGGCTGACGGCGTCTCTAAGGAGAGAAAAGAGCTAACATTTCGAGTCCAGATGACCCTTTATTAAAGTTTTGACAAAGGATCATCTGGATTTGAAACATCAGTTCTTTTCCCTCCTTGCAGATGCTGCCAAATCTGCTGAGATTTTCCAGCATTTTCTCTTTTGTCTTCCCTCTTCTCCTTCACAGCTTCCAGCATGACCTTCACATCCACAGCTGGAAAATGACAATTCCTGCCCAGCTATGGGTGACCACCTCTAGAAACACACTCACCATCAAATTGCCAGTCTTCTGTTTGCATTGCTATGATGCCAGCTGGTCCTCAAGTTTAGAACCACTGAGCTCAAGCTCAGTTACTGCAAGATCCTATATAGAAAAGTAGAAGATAGGAGCAGGAGAGCTCATTTGGCCTTTGATCATTATGATCATGGCTGATCATCTGAATCAACAGCCTAATCTTGCTTTCTCCCCATAGCCTTAGGGAGTATGTGCAGTCTTCAAGGATAGATAGTGCTCTGCAACTCATACATGGCATGGGATGGGCAACGTGACCAGGTTCCAGCTGCCCTGCCATGTTAGCCAGCAGCTATTAAATATTTGTTTGGCTTTAAAGCAATTTAACTCTTTAGTTAATGTCAAATCACCAAAACTCTAACCACTAAACTAACTCTCATAACTTCTGGAGAGCCAACTTACCTGTCATAATTTTAATGTTGTTAAAGAAACAATAAGGTTTAAAAATATTGACAGAATGCAGAAGTAAAAATACTTGGGGAAATAAGCGGGAAGAGAGAGAAAATCAAGACTGAGATAGTGACAGCCAGTAGAGTGAAACTTTCAACTTGGAAAACAAGACTAGCAGTCAGAGAAAGGACGAGAATAATGAGGCCGGATTAGAAGAAAATAAAACCTGATCCAATTCAAAGCAGATGCTGCAAAAACCGCATAGATTTAACTCCATCTTCGGTTAACGGGATTATATATTAAGTAAATTAAATAAAACGGACTAAAATGATCGACCTGAATCTTACAGTCTCAATAGTGGTGGATGCTGAGGTATTTGCCATTATTGCTGGCTGCAACAGTGCCACAATTCCCAGTGATCTCTCTTCAGTTGAAATCTACAAGTTTCTGTGTGCCAGAAAGAGCTCTGGAGAAGCTTACATTGATGGTGTAGCTGTCATTCAGGAATCTTGGGTTGATGATCCAGAACTTGCAGCACATTTACCAGGGCTGCTTCTAACGTAGGCAGGGGCTGAAGAAGAGCTCATCCCTTCAACCAACAAAAATGTTAAGCTCCTCCAACTTCCATGGCTCTTTTTCACGCACCCACCTCCGATCTCCCATCCCCTCCCCCTCCCTATACCCCAACACCAACATCACACACCTCAGCTGACCCTGACTCACCTACAGCTCAGACAGAAATTGACAAATAGAAAATAGGAGCAGGAGGAGGCATTCAGCCTGCTCTGCCATTCCTTATGATCATGGTTGATCATCCAACTCAATAGTTTGTTCCTGCCTTTCCCCATAATTTTTGATCCCTTTTATCCCGACAACTACTTCTAACTCCCTCTTGAAAACATACAATTTTTGGTGACAGTCTGGTAAAACTTTGTTGTACTCCCTTCATAGCAGGACAAACTTCCTCAGATAAGGAGATCAAAACTGCATGTATTATTCCAGGTGTGACCTCACCAAGGCCTTGTATAATTGCATCAATACATCCCTGTTCCAGCACTCGAATCATCTCACTTATGAAGGTCAACATACCATTTCCCTTTCTTATTATCTGTTGCACCCACATGCTTACCTTCAGTGACTGGCATACAAGGACTCCCAGGACCAGTTGCATATTCCTCCTCTTAATTTATAGCCATTCATATAATAATCTGCTTTCCTGTTATTTCTACCAAAATGGATAACATCACATTACCCCACATTATACAGAATCTGCCATGCACTTACCCACTCACTCATCTTCTCCAAATCATACTGAAGGGTCTTTGCATCCTCTTTGTTGCTCATCCTCCCACCCAGTTTTGTGTCATCTTCAAATTTGGAGATATTATATTTAGTTTCCTCTTCTAAATCATTAGTATCTATTTTGAATATCTGGGGGCCGGCACTGATCTGTGTGGTACTGCAATAGTCACTGCCTACCATTTGGAAAAAGACCCATTTATTCCTACTATTTGTTTCCTGTCTACTGACAATTTTCTTTCCATCTCAATACATTATTCCCAATCCCATGCACTTTAATTACACACTTTAATCTCTAATGTGCATTTTGCTCCTGGCAGTTATGAAAATGGGCCCAAGTGGCATCTAGTCTTAAATGTCATTGCTTTGTGTTTCAACAGTCCTGTAGAGCTTTTGAATAAAATTCAAATAAAGTACCAATATGATATTGTAACCAAGGAAGCACAATTCAGATTGCGCAAATACACTGGGCCTTATCTTGAAGAGTCGGGGAGTCAAGCAACACCTATTTTAGTTGACTTAATGGCATATGAAGAATAAAGAGCCCAAATAATTGATGGAGAATTCGTCTTGGAATTAATTCAAGCTAACTTAGATCAAGTTCTGCATTTAATTACATTTACATGTACCCTCAGCAACAAATATAAAACACATAACAAGGATGGATCTTTGCGTGTGGTATTCTCAAAGCTTGGGCTTGGCTTAGGTTGACATCTTGGTTGAACATATTCCTGGTCTCCAGCCTCCAATCATCCCATCCTCACACGCCACTATTGATTGTTTCGCCCATTGGAAATGAAGAGATTCTTCCTTCGATGCTCCTGGATTGCTTACAGCCATGTTCTGGAGAATCATTTCCCACCTCAAACTTCCCATCTTGTTAACAAAGTTCCAATCTTTTGGATCCATTCCTAGACTACACCATTGGTGAGTTAATTGTTTGTGAAATTGGCACTAAGTACATAATATTTGATTAGCCTATGCAAACAGTTTTTTTATTAATTAAAGTCTATCTCAATTATGAAGGGAATTATTGACATGCATCAAAATGAAGAGTTGTGTCTTTAAAGTATGCATATAAAAGTATGGAAGGAATTCAGGAAGAGGTTGATTGTTTGGTATGTTGGTTTGTTTCATTAGTGAATGAATAGTACACAAGCTAAATTAATCAAAGATTCTTTTAGATTATTATATGGATTTCACTAATTAACCCCAAGATCTCATTAACCACACCACCCACCTCGATCTCATTAAGTATCCTCAAACATTTCCTCAGATCCACTGGATATCACCCTAAATCTAATAAATATCACCACAAATCTCACTACATCACCGAAAATGTGCTGATTTTTACTTACTTAATTGTTTGACTGATTTTTCCTTCGGCTTTTGAAATGATGATTCTCTTATTCCTAATTCCAATTTAATTTTCAAATGTTTCCATTAATCTTAATTTTTTATTTTAAGTTGCATATTCTTTTTTCTTTGCATTCAGCACAGTGGTGACTGAAGGTCTGTTTCTAGCAGCAGGTTATCACTTGACACTGACAGCAGAACCACTTTTATAAACTGTAATATAGCATGAAATTTGAAGAATTTACTTTGCTACATGAGTACAACTAGTTTACGTTTATTTATTAGCATCACAAGTAGGCGTACATGAACATTGCAATGAAGTTACTGTGAAAATCCCTTAGTCACCACACTTCGGCACCCATTCAGCTACACTGAGGGAGAATTTAGCATGGCCAATGCACCTAATCTGCACGTCTTTCAGACTGAGACGGGAAAGCAGAGCACTGGGAAGAAACCCACGCAGACATAGAGAAAACGTGCAGACTCCCTACAGATAGTGACCCAAGCTGGGTCCCTGGTGCTGTGAAGTAGCAGTGTTAACCACTGTGTCGCCTTATACAATAAATGACAATGATTTAATTTAATTCTAGTTTAAAGCTTTTGTTAGAAACATGAACGTTATTAAAATTTGATCTTCAGAAGATGTAGAAAATGTAATTAATCTTGGCTTAATTATGTAAGCAGTCATCAATTAATTTTTGTTTTCAACCTTGAGAAGAATATATTATTCAATGTTTAAAATGAATAGGATGGAATTCTCCTAAAGAATTTCTGAGTGCCATAATGACGGGAATAGTGGAGTGATCCGCGCCGTTCTTCTTGGCGCACTCCACACTGCAATCCACCTACATTAAGTGCACTGAAAAAGCCTCCCCATGAATCACACAGTTTTGGAATCTCCAGGTGCTTGACTTGCTGAGTGGCTGCAACTGTGCGCCGTTAATAAGGGGGTGATACATTCAAACGCTTTCGCTGTATTCTCAGCCTGTTGCACCATGAAGATGACACCACACTGACCAGCCTCTGCTGTACCCTCAGCCAGTCACACCAGGAAAATGGAAGCAGGGAGACGAGCTGTAGGCTTTACTGAGAGAAAGTTCAGGCAGCTGTTGGATGTCATGGAGGAAAGGCGGGAGAGTCTGTACTGCCAGGAGGGCAGACGACACATGAGTAGGGTCTCCAGTGCAGCCTGTGATGTAGTGGTGGTGGCAATCAGTATCCACGACCTGACACTGAGGAACGGCTGGAGCCAACTCCTGCTGCCCCTCCATACCATGGAGTATCCCAGGGGCCCATGAGCCTCCCAAAGGCCAAGAAAATCTCAGTGTATCTCATGGGCAGCGCATTGAACATGGCATCTGAAAGTTGGCCAGGGCCCTTCAGGTCCTGTCCCTCCAGGAAACGCCCATCAAGGGCATGAAAAGCCATAGGGCGCACAACAGAAGTTGCCTGCCTCTTCTGGATATGCATCCTGCAGAGGGGGAGTGCAGAGGGGGGTGTCACTTAGATGTAGCAGGAGGTCACATAAGATTAAGAAGTTTTATGGTCACCAAGAGAGCAAGGCAGATTCTGTAGTTAGGGTTAGGATAGCTCACACTGTAATTAATCATGATTAAAGGATACTGTACTCAAAGCCGTGACTTCTCTGTTTGTGACCCATCTCCTACAGGGAGTTTGCACCCCACCTGTAACCACAGTTGCATAGCATGAGAAAGGCTCTTCGGCCCATTGAGTCTGCACTATTGGTAACTATCATTGGGGTTGCAATGATCCTATTGTCCAGCTCTGATCCCAGAGCCTTGCCAGCTGTGGGATGTAAATTTTGTCCTCGAGTACTCTCTATGGCTCCTGTCCCTCACTCTGAAAATATGCCCCTTATGATTAACCCCTCAACCCAGGTGAACGGTCGCTCCTTATTCGCCCTGTCCAAACCACACACTAACTCAAGTGTTGTCCTCTTTCAGCCTGTTCTGCTGTAAAGGAGGCAATCCAGATCTGTCCAGCCTTGGCTCATAGTGCAAATGCTCCATGCCAGGAAATATGTTGCTGGCCCCTTCACTATTCCCCCTAGCGTAATTACACTGTCCTGACTGTGAGGTGACCAGAACTGTGCACATGACCCCATCTGTAGCCTGACCAATGTTCCATTCAGCGTTCCATACATGACTTCCCCATCCTTATATTCTATGCCACGACTAATGTGAGCAAGTTTCCAATATACCCCCGAAATCACCCCATGCGCCCTATTGCATCTCTAAACTTGCTATCAAATTAGTCAGACATGGCTTCCCCTCATGGCTTCCCAGTGATGATGCCCATCCCAAAGACTTGATGTAAAGTTTCGCTTTCCAACCATTCTTCACATTCCAATCTGTAATTATCTTACAATTGATTCTTCGCCTATAAATGCCGTGTTTGTGTACCTACCTCTTCAATCATCTGGTGAAAGGGCAGTGCTCTTAAAACTCGTGATTCCAAATAAACCTGTTAAATGTTAACCTGATGTCGTGAGACTTCTTGCTGTGCCCACTCCAGCCCAATGCCAGTACCTCCATATCAATGATGGCTAAATAATATGCTTTAGCGTCTGTGTCTAAGGTTTCAATTCAATTCTCCGATTGTCATCGCATTGATTTTATGTTGAAAATAATTCTGAGGAAATCAGTACACACCGTTATTAAAGAATAAATCAGACAGTGAGAGACCTCTTGACAATCACATGTGCACAGTAAATGCCGAAATAAGGAAGCTGCTATCCAAATTGTCCTGCAGCACCAGAAGCTTTGTTGAAAGAAGTATCTCATATAAGACTCAACACTGAAATACATGAAAAGGTGTGAACAGTTTCTGTTCTCACCTGGCTTACACGCTAAACTTGCCAGAAAAATCTAAGGCTTGTCCATTCTAATGTAAGTAACTGTTTAATAATGTGACAAGTCTTAATTACTGTCAAGCAACCTGAAAATTAAATTTTACAAAGTTTCATTCCTTCAAATTTTAATTTTACCTGGAAATTTTTGAAATAAATAATTTTTCACTTTTTCTTTTTCTTTTTCATCTTGCTTTTTAATCTGGATCTTTCCCCCTAGTTTTCTTTCTGTGCATTACTTTGCATTGAATTGATTTTTTCCAATTGGCACATCATGGTTCCAAATTTCATGAATAGTTCTTCAGTCTAATTGATTAAAGAAATTGAGCTGGGATACAGTCCAGCAAGTAGGCCCCAAAAGTATTAATCTCCTGATTACTCCCGCTGCCATGTGCTGGTAAGTATAGAAATAGGAGGGTAGAGCGGATGAACAGTTGCATTGGAAAGATGCATTGAAAGTTTGTGGCATGGATTTCATCTTTCCTGCTATTAATTTACTGCCAAATCAAAGATTCAAGCAACAGCAATGTTATCAAGCAGCATAAACAACCAATCACAATGAAGAATTCTCATAGACAACAAACCATGAAGAAAAATGCACTCATTAGTTTCACTGTTTATAAATTTTCAAGACAACAACTTAAATATTGTCACATGCACATTATAAGCTGAAACATCATGAACTTCAAAAAAAATTAAGAACCCATTGAAAATTTATCATAAATGAAAAAAATGACATTTCATAAATATTAGAATGTGTTTTCCAGGGCCAAAGAGTAGGTTCAGCTATATTTATAACTTAATAGACTGCTAAAAACCTAGTTACATCTCTTTGATGAGGCACAATTCTTTCCATTCTTTCTTTAATAGCAATATGAGGGCATGATAAGAAAAAGTTCTCAACAAACCAATGATTTCTAAAGATAGTCATCTGTGGCACTTCAAAAATGCATGCTGTCAGGGACTAGGAGACAATCATTCATAACATCTTTGGATTTTCATGTTTATCTGTATGTCTGTGATTATTACAACTTACTATCAACGTCACAGGGCAGAATTTTACAGTCTTGCTCGACCCAAAAATCCTGCCTGAAGTCAGCGGGTATTTTCGTTGTTCACCTCTCGCTACTCCAATTCCATGATGGGTGGGGTGGTAGTATTCCAGCGATAGAGTAATGAAGATGAGAATTAAAAGTTTCTCTGTCATTACCTCTTGTAAATTTGGGCTTATATCTTTGCAATTTGAATACAACCTCATGTTGAAAGGAATTTTATAGGATATTTCTTTCTAAAAAAATTTACTTTTAAGAGAAATAATGCCACAAGTTGATACTCTGTCAGTCAGGGTTAAGAAGCTGGCCTGCCATTATCTGCTTATTATCTTTATGAATTTCACCCACCATTGGTATTGCCATGGTGCTCAAATAAAGGCGACATTGAAAGACACTGCGATGATCTTACCAGCTGTTCACACCACACTCCTGTTGCAGTGAGGTTGAAGAATTTGGTGCCCGGCCAAGTCTCCTTTCATGCCAGTGGGATGGGAAAATCCTGCTGGTGTGAACGGTGGTAATATTTTGACCACTGACCATTGTCCAGGATCAATTGTATAAAGGCAAATAAAGGGATAGATATTCTCTGCAATCAGTTTATTCTTAAACTGTCGAAGGTGCAGAAACTGTACTTTCTGCAATTACAATATTTACAAAAACATTGATTTGAAATATCTCTATTGGAGCATTCATCAGTAAATATTAGTGCTGACAATTAATTATCAATGAACTATATAAAATTATGGGGTGGGATTCTTTGGCCACGTGTGTCCCTAGACCAGAAATTCCTGCCCGAGTTCAATGGATCTTTAAGTGGTCCACCAAATTTTCTGTTTCACCCACTATGATTCCCATGGCGGGCAAGATGGAAGAATTTCAGCCATAGTGTGACAGAACCATTTATGTCACATAAAGAAGCAACTGAGTCCCCATCAGCCCTCAAAGTGCAATTAAGTTAATCTGATTCCCCCTTTCAATCCCTGTAGCCCTGCAACTTTATTTACTGCAAATGCCTATTCAAGTTCCTTTTGAATTCATTGGTTGGTGCCACTTCCATCACCCTCATAGACAATGAGTTCCAGGTCATTATCTTGTTGCGTTAAAAAGCTCTTCCTCACATTCCCCCTTCATCCCTTGCCCGTAATCTTAAAATCTGGGTCCCCTAGTCCTTTAACATCAGCTAATTGGAAGAGTTTTTCCTTGTCTGCTGTATATAAACCTACCATAATCCTGTAAATCCTATCAATTTTCCTCTCAATCTCCTTTGCTCCAATGAGAACAACTCCGGCCATTCCAACCTAATCTTTTAACCAAATTGCCCTACTTCTAGACCATTCTGGTTAATCTCCCCTGCAACCTCTCAAAGACTTGGATGTCTTTCCTAAAGTATGGTTGGGGCCTATCCAAAACATTATAATGATTCAGCATAACTTCCCTTCTTTTATATTTATGAAGTTATGTCATCCAGAGCAGCCCCCTTGATTAGCACCCCATCCAAAAACATTCACTCCCTCCACCACCAATGCACAGTAGCAGCAGTACATATACATCTACAAAATACATTGCAGGAACTTACCAAATCTCATTAGACATCACCTTCCAAACCCACGACTACTACCGTCTAGAAAGATAAGGGAGCAGACACGTGCCAACACCACCACCTAGAAGTCCCTGTTCAAGACACCCACCATCCTGACTTGGAAATATATCACTGTTGCTTCATTATCATAACGTTGGGTTACGGGGCTAGGGGCTGGATGGGATTATTGTCAGTGCAGATTCGATGGGCCAAATGCACGGTAGAGATTCTATGATGCCTGTTGCCTTCAATTCATATTGTCCTCATTCTTTGTTACTTTTCCAAATTTGGTTTTATTATCAAATTTAAACATCTTACTCCATATTGCAACATCCAAATAATTTATAGTTAGCAAAAGAAAACAAAATAAAGTCTTACAGTGTAAGGAAACAATGACTATAGTCAGTTATTAATCATATTAGAAATGAAAATCAGCTACAGAGTTACACTGAAATAGCTGCAAGGTTTACAAGGAGAATGTAATGGAAAAGGCTGGTGGATCAGCATGCTGTGTATAATTTAATCTTTTCTCAAACAATCATAAAGTCAATGAGATGTCTGATGCTGAATGTATGGCTGCTTCTTAGCAAGTTAATGAAGAACTAGTTAAAGAGTTCAGGTATACCAAAAAATGAGTTAGATTATAAACTGTATTGAAATGAAGGCTGTACTACTAATTGGTAAATATTAAATAGTAATTAAATAGCTACAATAGAGTGTGTTAGAAACGCAGTGTAATTTGCCAGGATGGTGCAGTTTTTTGTGTAGAAAATTATTAATTATGTGTAGCCTGCAGAGGGTGCTGTTGTGTATCACACAATATGATAAAACGATAACAGCAGGAACCCCAACACGACATTTCTAATGTAGGGAGATAGCCCAGTGTGCTGCACAAAAGGCCAAGCCATATAAAGAGATATTAGGAGAAATGGTCAATCATTTGATCAAACTAATCAGGTAAGCAGATTTGTAAATGGGGGTATGGAAATGGAGGGACTGACAGATTTGTGAAGGGAATTGTAGAGCTTAAGAGTGAAGTAGCTGTTAATGATGGGGTAAAAGGAGGCAGAAACGCACAAAGGGATGAGAGTTCAAAGTGTGAACGTTATTATTGAAAAAAGACTTGTTTTGGAGAAGTTTTTCAGCTTGCACTCAGTACAACTCACAAGAATATTAATGTATGGGAAAACAATTTAAAGTTGTCCAATTATAGCACCACATCTAATGTTGGATGCTGTGTTTTTTGTTTTCCATGGGCTGGTTGGACAAGTCTTCTGTTTACTAACAACCAATTTAAGATTATCAGTCAGGTTCACGTATTCAGTTGTCAAGCAGCAGGGTTGAAGCTACATGTGTGCCTTACAGTTTTCAGTGAACATTACCTGTACACGTGTTTATCTTCAGATAAAGAAACTACATCAATGTTTCACCAATCCTTGTTTACAACTGGCACACTTACATTGAAGAAAAGTAGACCTATGATGGCAGGGTGGCAGTATAGTATTTGAAGTTTTGACTGAGTAGAATATATCCCTCAACTCCTTCAGATGCAATAGAAAAAAATGGACTGGTGTGAAGGTGAAAAAGATTACCATGCTTCACTGTTTGTAAGCATTCTGCAGCTTTGTTAAGGATCCTACACATCATACCCACACATTGAGAACACACCTCACTCCAGCCAGCAACATTAGGTCCTGCTAAGATTATTCAAATTTGGGAGGGTTATATAGTAAAGATCTATTGGTTGAAATGCTTAAGCACAAGCAGAAATTAAATGGCAGAGTTGGGAGGGTTTCACTGTAAGAAGATATGTGAATTCATTACTACAGAAGCTAAATACCACAGATTGGATGAAAAGAAAAAAATCCATCCATTAACAGGTCCTAATAGCTAAAGTAAGGTTATAAAAAATCTTTTTCACTGTTTCAGTTCTCATTTGAATCAGGCAGTTGTATTTTCTGCCCAAATTACTGCTTTGTGGGCAGAATTTATAGTTAAATTTATAGGCCAATCAGAAGAAGCTCAACAGTGCCACTATTGCAGTCAAGCAGAAATCTATGACCAACTAAGGCAGTGACCACTAAAAGTAACAACTTTAAAAGAGCTGGGAGGAACTTGCAGAGCACTCAAAAATTACTGATAGCTTTAAAAATCTGAAAAAAGATATAAGATGACCACAACATTTTCAACATTCAAATGGAAGGTAACGTATCTTTTATCTATATGTTCTTTGTTCCAACAATGCATCAAACTATATTTTCTGGGTCTTAATAATTTTGAAGCAGATAAACAAGCAACTAAAATTAAATATCCTATCAGTAATGAAGACCTTAGAGACTGAACATATCAGGTGTATCGGGTGACAGTTTAAAAATTCTGGATTAAATATAGTCAACACCTAAAGATAAATTGTGAGTGAAGGTCAATTTCAGAATCTGGAATTCACGTTCTTTAGGCAATAACCAGCAGACACTATTAACTAATGTGTAAGTATTTACAGATTCCATTCCAATATACTAGCTGTGCTAGTCAACAGAATAATCAAGTTTATGATAACTTCTGCATCAATGGAATTGTTCCAAAAAGACATCTTGGACCAACTCAAAGATTAAAAAGCACTACTACAAAGCAGATACAAGAGTGTGATAGGAAAGGTAATCTGAAACATACATGTATAAGCACCTTGTGAGCCTCATTAGTATCTATGCCCTTCATGCATTGTTAAGGATGCTGTGGCTGATTGAGCTTCTTTACACACCACCAAATCCTCCTTGGCTGGAGCCTCCCTCCTCTGCAGTGCCAGTTTGTGCAGGGCATAGCAGATGACCTGGATGTGGAATACCCTTGCTAGGGTGCCACCTGATTGATCCAGGTCTTGGAAGATGATCAATGATCACTTGGCTTGCATGTGACAGTGTTGTATTTCTTCTTTGCTTCTATTCTTGGATTCTTCATTGAAGCCAGTGACCATTTCTTGAATAAATATACCTTGTATTAAGAATGCAATCTTGATAAAACAGGGGAGTGAAAATGTTGGGCACCTAGGGGTGCCTGACTATATAGATGTCATGTACCCTGGCGATACCTACAGAATTTGTATATTGATAGAACGGAATCCCTTCCTGTTAATGAAAATAATCGGCTGGACTGTGGGAGCCTTGATGCTTACATGGTACCATCCATCAAATCTAGCCACTGGGGAAGTCCAGTTTTGGCTCCAAATCTTGCGACTCTCATACGAGCTGCTCAAATCAGTGCGATAATGGATATCTATTTTCTGACCCTGAAAATTGAATGGGACCCCAAAAACATTCACAGATAAAATGATTGGACCTTTATCCCAAAACCTTTCCCCCAATATTCGAGATCTTCCAGTAGGGGAGACAACCTCTCAGTGACCATTCCATTAAGCATCTTCAGAATCTTCTATGTTTCAATGAAATCTCCTTTTCTCTATCTATCTGCTTATAAAATTTAGCAGGTACACTTTCACAGTTTTTACAAACTGCAAGAAACATTTTGTGTATCAAGAATTACTCTGAAGTGTAGTAACTGGCATTAAACAGTCAAACACTTTGACAAATTTACAGAAAAGATCCCAAAAACAAGACTCACAGAAACAGCCTGTCAATCAGTTCGAGATGATGATGGTTTCAAAAGGAATTCATGGCTGCAGGCGAGGAAACTTAGCACGTTGCTTTGAATGGTGCCATGGGATCACCTGAAATATTTGAACAGGCAGATAGAGCCTTCAGAGCTTATCTGTAGGGTAATGCATCTGACAACATAGCATTCCCTCACTACTGCACTGTCAACCACATTCAAAGTTAGGAGTAGAATTTAACACCAGAATCCATTGATTCAAAATGGAGAATTCTACCTACTGTGTCTAGCTGAGGCTCAATGTTGATTCATCTCCTATAATTGAGCTGAGAATATTTTGCTGATGAATGTGAGAAACATATGTCTTCTTTGTTGGAGGTATTTCTTTTCCTTTCAAAAGTACTTGCTGGCGATTTTCCTTGAACACTGAGGTGGCCAAGAAGGGGTCTGTAACGTTGGTTTTATCCTTATTTAGCACAACACATCGTGCTAGTAGAAGTTTGCACCAAGAACAACTGCCCTGAGGATCATTAAGCGCCCGATTAACTATTACTGTGCCCCAGTATATTCTGAACTTCAAGCTGATGGTTATACTTTCCAACTGGACATAAAAGGCTGTAAAAGATGGCTGCTCTGGGGAGTCACTTGACTACTTCCCCCATCTCAAGAGGGAACAAGTGGAATAGTTACATCGGCATTGTGTTCCTGAAATACAAAATAATATTATCAAATCAAATGGATCATTCAAACACAAAGATATTGACTGCCTCAAACTCTAGAGGTATTAAATAACACTGGATATATAATAATGAGAACCACCCACGACTTGGAAAAGGACTTTGAGCTTGTAGAAATTGACATGATAACGTGTAATTTCGTTGCCTGCTTTTAAAATCAGCTAGAAGTTATTTGCAAACAGAATACCATCAAAGGCCAGGGTTTTAATCATGCTTCAAGGTACGTCACCTTTTACTTGGAGTTGGTATTTTGAAGAGAATTTCTGTATGCATCAAGAGACTTTTTGGGACAGTTTGTCAAGGCTTCATAGCAACTTGTCCACATTTATTCTCTGAATCTTTCGCCTAAAGAATGTCTTGTAATAGTCTACCATACAGGGTCACCAGAAGAAAGGAAATGCTTGATTACAAGACGTTACTTATTAGACTTGAACCATTATCATTGCATCTGAGAACATGTGCATCTTCTCATTCAATCCTTCAACCATCCTTCATTTTGCCGCATGCGTTAACCAGCCCATACAGGACACAACATCAGCGTTAATATATGTATGCATGGAGACTACATATACTGCTCCAGAAAAAATATGTCTAATCAGTATTTGAGGGCTATACGTGCAGGTGTCTGCTATAGTGCTTCCAGCAAGTTCAATTTATGGTAATCATCAATTAGTCGCAGAAAAAACAGGCTAAAAACAGACTTTCAAACAGTTGTGTCTTATTAGCACAGGATGTACTTTGCACCTGTTGTTACCTATTCACCAAAATAACCCCACAAGACTAAATAAAGCCTCAGCTTGTCTATGATTAAATCTTTAAACAAATTATTTCATAGGATGTTGTTCATTCCTAATTGTCCTTAACAAAGTGGTGGTGACCCATCTTCTGAAATTGCTGCACTCTATGTGGTGTAGGTGCACCCACAGTGCTGTTTGGGAGGAAAACCCAGGACTTTGACCATCGACAGTGAAGGAATGGTGATATAGTTTCAAGTCAGAGTGGTGTGTGGCTTGTTGGGGAACTTGCAGATGGTAATGTTCCCATGCACCTGCTGCCCTTGGCCTTCTAGTTGCTAGAGATTGTGTGTTTGAAAAGTGCTATCAAAGGAGCCTTGGTGAGTTTCTGTGGTGCATCTTGTAATTGGTACATGCTGCTGCTATGGTGCGTTAGTCGTGGAGGAAGTGGATGTATGTATTAGTGGATAGAATGTTAATCAAGTGAGCTGTTTTGTTATGGATGGTGCTGAGCTTCGAGTGTTGTTGGAACTGTACTTATCCAGGCAAGTGGAGAATATTCAATCAGACTGCAAACATGTGCCTCGTAGTTTATGGAAAAGTTTGCAGAGCCAGGAGGTGACTTATTCACTGCAGAATTCCAAATCTCTGACCTGTTTTGCAGTTACAGTGATTTATATGTCTGGTCCCATTTAGTTTATGTTCAGTGGTAATCTCAGGATGTTTACAGTGGAGGACTTAGTGATGTTAATGCATTCAAAGTCAAGGGATAGTAATTGGATTAACGCTTGTTGGAGGTGGTCATTGCCTGGCATGTGTACGGAGAAAATGCAACTTGCCACTTCCTGCCCCAATCCTAAATATTGTCCAGGTCTTACTGCATACGCACACAAACTTCTTCAGCATCTGAGGAGTTGTGAATCATGCTGAACATTGCACAATCATTATGAACATCTTTTCTGACAGTGGGAAGGTCATTGATGGAGCAATTGAAGAAAGTTGGCCCTCAGACACTTCTCTGAAGAACTCCTGCAGTGATGTCCTGGGACTGAAATGATTGACCTGCACAACTGAACCATTTTCCACTCAAATGTCTATGAGTTCTTTCAACATTGCTCTCACATTTCACAATATAGCACAACAAAATAATTGTTGTCTGACAGACTTACATTTGGGGTCTACAATCCTTCTCTTCTCTTGCAATCCCCATGACTTCTTGTATGTTTACCCAGCAGTCAGGATACTCCAATAGTAAGCAATAGACAAACCAACTTCACAAAATAAATCAAAGCAGCCAGTTTAATACAAAAACTTAATGACACCATCACCTTGGCCACAAGTGCTTCCCACAATCCCCATCTGCTTTCTATTTAGATTGGGTCAGCTGGCGAGCTGACCACCATATCATTTTGCCATTGGTTCATTGGCTCCTGGGTCACTTGGTCAGCTGACTCTCACAGAATATTATCATTGGTTACATTATAACACTGTAATCTATTGATACTACTATTCTTATTTTAATTACAGTGTCCATCATTTCCTTCCTTCTACAATATCCTAATTATATTGAAGTCAAAATGAGCACATCATCCTCTATATTAGTTCATTCTTCACTAGGTTTTTAAATTTTGTGAATTCTTTGCTATCTTCAATGTTCCCCATCTACTGCAATGTGTAAGCTTTTAGAATCTTGATGCCCCTAAGCACTGTGAGGGAAAAGTTTCAACAGGATTCTTCTAATCTTCGATCCCAACTACAGCAGAAACCCTGAAGAAATGGCCTTTATGCCGATTGATATGCTTGTCAATTTATTTTCTTCTTCCCCTTGTTCTATGAAACATCCATTATATCCTTCATGATGCGCCCTGTCCTTCATCTAGAGTTCTCAATAAACATGTAATTTTCTAACAAAAAATGTCATTCACTAACATGGCTCTTATCCTTAATTCTCCTTTACATTATTGATTTGTTACAATTCTGTTCCTTTGAAGTGGTGTCAGCCTTGAAAATGGAAAGACTTTCACCTCTAATTTAAACAGATCTGGGACCAAGGCCTATTCCATCAACTTGAGAATAAAATCTAGCCTGACACCTCAGTGCAGTGCTATGGTAGTGCTGCACTGACAGTTGTCTTTCAAGTGAGGTGCTAAATATGGGTCCTGTTTGCCATTATAGTGCTGAAAGAGGGACAAAGGAATTCTTCCAGTGTCTCTGCCCACAGGAAATGTCCTGAGGTTGTGAAAGATGCAAGTCTTTTCTTATTGATCTTTCCCCATGCCTGACTTCCACTCTGTACAATGTCCTCAAATTCCAGCCTTAACCTTGAAGAGGAATAAGGGAAAATTACCTGCCACAGACTGGTTATAAGAATGACTTCCCCCAAATTATGTCCCTCATCTACTTCAAGGAGAAGATTTGCAGCTTATAGAATCATAGAATATACAGTGCAGAAAGAGGCCTATCGAGCCTACACCAACATCACCCTCCCCAAGATCCTATCTCCATAACTCCACATGTTTACCTGCTAGTCCCTCTGACAGTAAGGGGCAATTTACCATTGCCAATCAACCTAATCCGCATATACTTGGAATGTGGGAGAAAACTGGAGCACCTGGAGGAAACCCATACAGGACAAGGGGAGAATGTGCAAACTCCACACAGACAATGACATGAGGATGGAATCGAACCCGGGTGCCTAGTGCTGTGAGGCAGCAATGCTAACCATTGTGCTACTGTGCCATCGTGCCACTCTTATGGAAAAATACACAGCATGTGCTTTGGAAGAAGATCAGGTGATCATATTGCTGGTACCAAGTTACCTTCAGACGTCTTTAATAAAATACCTCTAAACTCCTATCTATCAGGAACACCTCACTTCCTCCTGTGGCAGCTGATCCTGCAGCAACTGTGCAAGTGGCAGCAATGCTACAGGAAAGGTGGTACTTGCAAATGCAGCCAATTACAATTGATGGGAGCTGGCAAGAGTCTGACAACAGAAATGACCTTTGACATCAGGCAGCAATTTCTGGTCTTATCTGAACGAGGCCATAAAATCCCACCTATCATGTCTTCAGCTGTCACAAGGTCAAATAGATGTATTCTCACTGCTTAAATTATATGGGGTCAGACGTAGCTCTCTCTCTGTCTCTCAGTCTTATTCCCATGTTCTATTTGATTAGTCTATTCAAAACCCCAAAGAGAGATTGTTCATAAGCTGAGAAAATGATATAAATTGCCTCTATCCCCGCTGGCTAAGCCAACAATATTAGTCAGTAAAATGAACACAAAGTCTACAAATAGATTGAATAAAGCCAGCTCCGAAGGAGAAGCATATAGACTCAAAATATTAGCTCTGGAGGGGATTTTGCACCTCATTTGCCATGGATGTAAATGGTGACAGAGGAACAAAATGACACAAGAAGCTAAAGATGAGATCCTCACCAGCGAGATCTCGTGATGCAATTATTCCCACCATTGACATAAATTGGTTCAGGCCAGGAAGGTCAGGATTCTTACTTAAATACATTTCATTATTATTCATGGGCTTCCTTGCTGTATTGCTCACCTACATTAGGATATGGTCCTTCACTGACAAGGTGTCATTTGGGCGACGTTCACAGCATATTTGGACCAACGTGAACCTGGTGAAGAGAACCTGCTGAGGGCACACAGGTAAGCCCTCAGAGGGAGAGGGACATATTTTGGGCAGCACCCTGGCACTGGCCCTTGGCAGTGTCCCTTTGGACGGGGGAGCAATGCATGGAGTCCATGCTAGGGGGCAGTGCCAAGGCAGGGTCTTCCTTTGGGGAGGTCCATGGGGGTGATATTCCATGTGTCTGTGGAGGGGTGTTTCCATGTGCATGGGGTGGGGTCTCTGTGTCTAGGAATCTATGTCTCTATTTTTGATCTCTGGAATCAAAAGAGCCTCATCTGCCAGCATGGGAATCTACCTCCAACATTTCTTTTCCCAAAGTTTTGGAAAATATGGCAGGAAAAGCTGGCTATGCAGCAGGCAGGCTACATACTACCTTTCTCGCCTGAGATAACACTTTGAAATAAAAATGGAGAATTCCGTCTTCTGTTTCTTTCTCTGCACCACAGATACTGCTGAGTTTTCCTAGCATATTCTGTTCTTGATTTCCAGCATCCGTTGTAGGGCATTATTTTTGAATTCTTCCAGTTACATTTCGTTGAGGTGATAGAAATTGTTTTCCATCCTCATTCACTTACACCACCTCTCTAATGCCACTTCCTTTCCTCTGGAAAATTCTTTGTAGGTTTGGCCTGTTCTTTTTTTTAAATTTCTGCTTATGACCTCACAAGCAATGAATACAGCTACCTTTAATGATGTGAGTGTTCACTGAAAGAGATAAGGTATGAGTGCCGCTCCAAATCCTTCCCTATTGAAACACTTTGTGGACCATTGCCTGCTCTTCATTCTGCCGATTCAGATATGTGGTCACTTTCTCAAATGACACCAAGTTCATCTCCAGTCCCTCCTCACAATATTCAGTTATTAAGTGAAAATTCCTCACCATATCAAAACTAAGATAAGTTTTTCCTGTGTTAGCCTGACTTCTCCTTATCACCGTAATGAAGTTACTGTGAAATTCCTCTAGTTGCCACAATCCGGCACCTGTTTGGGTCAATGCACAAAACCAGCACGTATTTCAAACAGTGGGAGGAAACTGGAGCACCCGGGGGAAATCACGCAGACATGGGGAGAATGTGTAAACCTCACACAGATAATGAGCCAAGCTGGGAATCAAACCCACGTCTCTGGCACTTGAGGCAACAATGCCTCTAGGGTTGCCATGTCACATGGAATAGTATTTCTTATTATCCAAAAAATAATACTGATCCCACTATAGCTGATAAAAAAACTTTTAAAGTCCTTTTCAAATCTTTTTAGGAACAAGTACAGATTATCCAAGCATTTTATAATGATTGCAAACTTTCCTTACTGTTGGTGTTTCTGGGTCAAAAGCTCTCACAATCCCAACAGTGTGTGAACATTTATCTTATAGTTGTTTTAACATGATTGAGCCCAACATAATTTTTGAAAAGATGAAATAATGAACATTTAGTCAGTGTGGGAATTTTCTCATCACGCCCATGGCAGCTTCTGAGGTGGGAGGGAGTGGACAATTGAGCAAAAATTCAGAAACCCATCGATATAAAAATAGTTTGCGATTTTTCCGGCACTGCTCAGTTGCTGGCAGACCAGTTGCCCCTCTGCTTGGTGGTGTGAACAGCACCTGCATTCATTTGCATCTGATGAATACTCATTTACACAACTGCTCACCCAGAATCTTGTCACAACTTCTAATCTTGTGTCACGCCAATGGGAAATTATGACGGCCTCAAACCCATTTAAAAATGTGTGGCATGCCTGTGTCTTTTGATTTGATTTGATTTATTATTGTCACATGAATTAGAATACAGTGAAAAGCATTGTTCCTTACGTGCTTTGCAACAAAACATACAATTCATAGAGTACGCAGGGGAGAAGGAAAGGAGTGGGTGCAGAATATAGTGTTACATTCATAGTCATGGTGTAGAGAAGGATCAGCTTAATATGTGGTAGGTGCTCGGTTCAATTATGAAGTGAATTCCATGTATATTGCCTACTCGCCACAGGCTGTGCTGCTTTTGTTGTGTTCAATGCCACACTGCTGGCACTGTAGGGTTGGTGCCCTCTATTCTTTGCCAGTGTTGTCTGCAAGGACATCACTTATTGTGGCAGTCATGCAGCCTCCACATTGACTGACTCAAAGTTCAACCGGCAGTGGGGTACAGGGTGAGAGTGAGGGGCTGGCTGATGAAGACAAGGGAGCGATATGGAAGGCAGGCTTTGTAAGAGCAGTGGGGGATGCTCTGCAAGGCAGGAGAGCACGGAAGTGGGGAAGGATAATGAACAATAGTAGCTAGGGACTGAAGGGTGGAAAACTGAAGCCTGACAGGGATGCATTAAACTCTGACAAACAAGATGGCCAAAGAGATATCACATCTTTCACTGGAAGTGGATGAATGCAGACTCCAGAATAGGAATCGGGGAATGTTGTTAGTGTGGCATGTTAGGGATGGCTCGCATGAACACCCAGAAGTTGAGCGGGGGGGTTCTGTCATTCTTTGTCCTCAATGAAATGGAGAATTCTGTGAAGATTAAAGTCTTTGGTCAAGTGCTTGCACTCAGGATCAGAGAGTGAAGACATCCCTGTTGTGAAATAAAAAGGAGTCACAGTTGAGAGAGAGTGCAGGAGCTATGTGGACATCAGTCTGAAGTCAGAGAAATGCAACTGTGCAGAAAAAGAGTGGGCATGTAACAGGAACAGTTATTGGGAGCATGGAACACCTCAGCTTTAGGGAGGGGTAATGGGGTGAGTACTTTGCAGGAAAGAGGCACAGCTTGGTGTGTATGGCTACCCTCCAGTCAATGTCACTGGGCATGGCGGGTTAGGCTGCAGGGGATATGGTGATTGTCACAGGGGACATCTGCAGTCTGGGTGAATAGGAAAGACATAACAGAGGGGTACGTAAAGCTCTCAGTGGAGGTGTCATTTCAGTAGGTGACTAAGCACACAGTCTCTAGATGTGGAGGGGTGGGAATCCATTATGTTCTTGCTAGATGGTGGGGACAATTGGAAAGGGAAATCCCACTGGCACAAAAGCTGTTTGGAGATTTCTGTTGGATTCATCACTCCCACTGGCTTTCCTGTACGTCAAAAACGGGTGCAGAGAATCGCAGCCATTAGCTCGGTTTCCCCCCATGGATATTATTGGATCTACTGAGTGTCTCCAGCACCTACTGCTTTTATTTCAGATTTCCACTGTCTGTATTATTTGATTTTTGTCAGCTTCATTGGTTGTAAAATAATATGAGCTGTCCCTTGGCAGTGAAATATACTTTATAATCCCAAGTCTTTCTTTTATAAGAATGTGGATCTGGTTATTAAATAACAATGACCACACATCACCATTCAACTGAGAGCAAGTTATCTATTTCGCTGAAGTTGATGCCAATTTTGTCAGTATAACTGGTGTCTGTCCATCTCCAGAACCTGACCAGCTGCATCTTTTTGTACAGTTCTTGGAAGAAGCCAGCAAATGAAAACTCAGTGAAATGCATGCACAGCTTAAATGAGTTCTGGAATGTAAATTCAATACATGTAGCCTCAGGGCAGAGTGATGGTCAGAAGGCAACACATGCCTGTAAGAGGACGTAGCAGTAATAGCCACTCAGTGGTAGAGATCATTTAAACCCTTGAGGCGAATATATTTTCATTTTCATTAGAAGAAACCCCTATCTTTCCAAGGAGCTTGTTTAAACACTGTGGTTAAAAATTTGTCCCGTGTGACAAGTGCAGCAAAAAGAAAATGTAATGTGTTCTGACACCTAGTATCAAGATCTTCCTCCATGTTTATAATCATTATGAACAACAATAATCTTTGCAGGGATAATCAATCTTTATGGGGGTCATTCAAAATCAATTGTTGACTTTGTCAATTTTGTCATTAAATTTTGCCAGACATAGTTGTTCACATAGGCTTGCCACTGCTATGGGACACAGCCTGGGACATCATTATATATTTCTAATAATTTGATGTGCTTTCCATTCCCATTTAGAGTTGATGGAATGGAAATAAAATTGGTAGAAATAACATGAGCTGCAGTGGGGAAAATGGATACATTCACCAGTACTACATCCTCAATAGTCGGTGACATTGGAAGCAGTGCAAGGTGGAGAATGAGTAGCCAAGTGACACCGCCCCATAGCTGACATATTTAATCGCCAAAAATGGATGGATATGGGGTTGGGTATTTTTAACAGAGGGTGAGACAATGAAACACTTCTGGAAGGTGTGTCAATCATTTCAATGAGGCTGTACGTCTCACATTATTTCCTCTGTTCCACTTTCAATGGCTGGCCAGCTGGATTTCCTGGATCATTATAAACCTGATAGCTAAAGAGATGCCTCTCCTCAACGTACCAAGTGGACCTGTTAAACCCCAGGAAATAAATCAAGCCCCACTCTAAGCCTATTCCCTGTCAGTGTCTGTCCCTTCGTAGGAACTGATTCTGTTCCCCTTCTCCCTGGTTCAGCATTTCCACAACATTTTCCCCTATTACATGACATCCCCCCAACAGCCACCTTGACTTTGATCTTTCCCGATGCACTCCTCCCACAACTCTAGAATCTTTACAATCCAGAAGGAGGCCATTTGGCCCATCAAGTCTACACCAACAACAATCCTGCCCAAACTCTATTCCCAGAGTCCCACATATTTACTCCACTAATCCCTCTAACCTATGCATTCTGGGACACTAAGGGGCAACTTAGCATGACCAATCAACCTAATCCACAATCTTTAGACTGTGGGAGGAAACTGGAGCACCTGGAGGAAACCCGCGCAGACATGAGGAAAACGTGCAAACTCCACACAGATAGTGACCCAAGCTGGGAAACGAACCCGGGTCCTTGGGACTGTGGGGTACCAGTGCTAATCACTAAGCCACTGTGCCACCCCATAATCTCATGATCTCTCCCTTCTTCCTGTCCTCTCCTCTCCAATGTAGCCTGGTTCTGAAGGCTCACTGTCCATCAGCCAGCAGCCTCTCAATATGGCTGGCTACACCTGGGAAATGGAAATAAAAATGCAAAGTCAGATCCTGTTGTTAAATTTGGCAGGACTTGAAGGGAATCTTTTCTGTATTTCTTGATTCTAAACGCATTTCTGCTGTCTTCACCAACTCAGAGCTGGCCATGGTGCCTTTCTTCCCACTGCAGTGTGGAGTTAATGAGTTTACCCATTCTAAACAAACGTTTGAGAGTTAAAAATAATCTTTAAAGTTGTTAAAACTCGGGAAGAAACTGAATGACAGAAATGAAGATAAAAATTACTGTTTGCAGTAATCAAGGGTTAACTGAGTATTACTTACGATGATGGGGTAAAGTACACTGAGAAACCTGGAGTTTTATTCTTTTTGTTTGGTGTGAAATGGTGTGCTAACGATCACACAACAGGGAAGTCAATAAAGGCTAACTGTAATGGAACAGCTTCTTGAACAATCTCACTGTGAGAATGAAGCTCAGCAGGCTTCAATCTGATAAGAAGGCTCTCGAAGCACTGAACCAGAAATAAGGGAATAGAGGACCCTGTTTAAAGACTGGCCATTATTAAGACCCCAAGCCTGCAAGATTCTCACTGCCTCATAACATGCAGCCAGTCCCATCCTCTGAACTTCCCATCATGGAAAGAAATTGTTGAGTGTGTTCATAATATGTTACAAATAATATCTGATTAGATTTGATTTGATTTAATTGATTTATTATTGTCATATGTATTGGGATACAGTGAAAAGTATTGTTTCTTGTGCATTATATAGACAAGACATGCCATTCATTTGTGATAATCATTGTATATGGTTTTGATACTTGAAAATATAAGTTAACCTACATTGATTGGAAGTCTCCTGTATTCATTCTTACTGCTAGTTATTTTAATAGTCACATGCACTCCACCCCCTCCTCCCCCATCCAGGAGAAAGATACCCTGAAGAACCAAGGATGAGTGTTTTTCCCTCTAATATATGCTTGTGCATGGATGTTTTGCTCCTTGAGAATTATACACAAGAATTCTCCCACACAAACTATTCCACTCGCTTCCACTACTCTCGAGATTCCATAGAGAGACTTTTATCTTGTTATAATAGAACTACTAACCACATGACCACTTGTTGGGCAGGTCCTTCTCTCAGGCTGATGGGGGTTTGCAATCGTGAGATGCTGCCATTCACCAGCGTGCCCCCTGTCAGCATCCCCCTCTCTTCATCCCTAATTCTGACTCAAATAGCTCAGTGTGAAAGCAAAAAAAAAGGAGGACCAAGTTCATGCCTCAAGTTGTTGAACTCAACATTAACAACTCACTGGCAACTGTGTTCTTGTTCTCCGTCGTATTCTTTACTGGTAAAGTTATACGCTGAGAATGCGAATTTCTAAAAAGTATTCCTATAGTACTAATGGAGTGAAATTACACTCATATTAGTATACAAGTTAATGGCCAATGGAACATCCATGAATACTATCACTCAGTGAAATCCTTTTGGTGTTTTTTAATCTCAGGATTTTGAAGCACAGATCTCAATTAAGTGGAAAGGTTGACAGCTTTCTATTATGAGCAAAAGGTCAGGCAGTTCTGAAATCTGGCTTTCCAAGACCAGCAAACATTTTGCGCTTTCAATGACTGTGCTTTATTCCAGTCTCTCCCACATTGCTACCACAGACTTTATTTTAACATCAGGCAGGAAGCTGGTGGGAACAAATGCCAATCCTGCATCTTTAAGATCCTGAGGGGTATTGACAGGATGGATGTAGAGAAGATGTTCCCTTTTGTCAAGGAATCTACAATAGGGGCCGCTGTTCAAAGACAAGAGATCACTAATTTAAAATAGAGAAGAGGGAGGTGTTGACCTAGCAATATTATCGCTGGGCCATTAATCCAGAAACTCTGCTAAGGTTCTGGGGATTCTGGTTCAAATCCCCATCACATCAGTTGGTGAAATTTGAATTCAATTAAAAAAAAATCTGGAATTAAGAATCTACTGCTGACCATGAAACCATTATTGATTTATGAAGAGACCCATCTGGTTCACTAATATTCTTTAGGAAAGAAATCTGCTGCCCTTACTTGGCCTGGCCTACATGTGACTCCTGAGCCACAGAAATGTGGTTGACTCTCAATTACCCTCAAAGGGCAACTAGAGGTGGGCAATAAATGCTGACCAGCTAGTGATGCCCATGTCCCACAAATGAATGAAGGAAGATTGTTTTCTCTTACAGAGAGCTGTGAGACACTGGAACTTTCTTCCTCAAAAGGCAGTGGCAGCGAAAAATATTCAAAGCAGATCTTTGAATATTTTTAAAGCAGAACTAGATAGATTCTTATTTAACAATGGAGTGGACGGCTATCGAGAATGTGGGCTTGAGATTACAATTATACCAGCCACGGTCTCATTGAATGGTGGAGCAGGTTCAAAGGGCTGAGTTGCCTAATCCTGCTCCTAATTTGTAGTTTGGATGTAAGGAAATTCGTGGAAATACCATCCGATTGTAAGTACTAGGCTGTGTTTGAATGCCATTTGTCAGCTTGTTTCTGGTTGAAGCAAGAAAGCTGTAGCTGGTCAGTTGGGGGCCAGATGTAGGAGAGGGGGGAGGATGGAGTTCTGGTGAGGAGGTGTGAAAGATGTCCAGAGGACCCTGGCATCAAGATAAGGCTGGCAACAACATGGTAAATTCAGAAGGTGGGGGAGATTAGCAGGTGAAGGGTAATTTTGATATTTTATTCAATAAACAGCAAAGAAAAGGCTGGCTTGCAGTGAGATCTGAAAAATGCATCAAGTTAGAAACTTGGGATACTATTTTAAGGTTGGTGAGCAATTGGCAGCAGCCGACTCTCATCTCCGACTGCCATTTATTCACTTGAGCACCATTGATTAGCTGTGGGAAAGAAATCTGGCCTGTGAGAGCTTTTGACCAATCAGATTGGCTGATTGCTCTACAACCCAGCCAGGCATGGCACTGCAGTGGTCAGAAGTGATATTGCAATGCTCTGCCTAGGGCAAAGTTCCAGGGTCTTTGAAAAGGTCTTTGGAGGGTTCGTGGGGATGGGAAAGTGGGGGATGCCCAAGAAGGTCTGAAGTCAGGGAGGGGGTGAAATTACAGCTTTGAGGGTAGACAAAGGTGGGAGAGAATCCCAGAACTCCATCATCCTGGGGTGGGGAGGGCCTTCAGAGTAAATCCTCCCCTCCCTTCTTCCTGCATGAGATGAGAAAAATTTTAATGTCACTTTTCAACCCCACCCACAACTGCCCTTATCAGCCTAGAAATTGACGACAGTCAGATAAGCCCTTAAAGTAGCCCATTAGAGCCCACTTAAAGCTCTAAATAGGTGAATGGATCATTTTCCTGTCTGTCCAAGCGTGGAATTATGCCTTGGGGTTTGCATGGTCAGGTTTCTAGGGGGAAATCCCATCTGTTCAGGTTAACACTCCCTTGGAAACATTTGACTATTAGGTAGAAACAAAATTAGACAAACCAATTTAGCAGGTGGATGAACTATTAAAGGAAAGAATATTGAAGGAAAATCACATCTAATTAATCATTCCTACATTAATAGCCATTAAGAAAGTTGAGGCACAGTCTTTCCTGTGGAACAGCTACTTCTAGCCTCAATCAGGAAAATTTATTTTACTTTAACTAGGGTTCAGGGCCTCACAGATCAGAAAGCTATATCATGGAGTCCTATTGGAAGCTATTTATCGGCCTACTGCCAACATTTACTTATTTCAATGTTAATATAAAATGCTTAACACACTTCACAAATTCTCTTTGTTTGCACCAGCTATAAAGTAGCAAACAAATAGCGGACAAAATAATTTGATATAAACATGAGCAGCATTCATAGAGTGGGATCATAGAACTCTTACAATGAAGGAGATCATTCGGTCTGTTGAGTTTGCACTAACTCTCTGACAGAGTACCTTACTCAGGCCCTCTTCCCTCCCTTATTCCCAAACTGCACACATTTATCAAGGCTAATCCTCCTAACCTACACTAAGGGACAATTTAGCATGGTCAATCCACTTGACCTGCATGTCTTTGAACTGTGGGAGGAAACCAGAGCACCTGGAGGAAACCTACACAGACATGGGGAGAACATACAAATTCCACATAGACAATGACCTGAGGTCGAATTTGAACCTGGGTTCCCTGGCACTATGAGGCAGCAGTGCTAATCATCGTGCCAACATCTGACAAACCCAATTTCAAGACACATTGTCTCCACAGCTCTCTCTTCCATTCTCTTCCTGCCTCACCTGCTGCCAAAATGAGCACTGTTAAAATGCGCACTGTTAAAATGAGTACTGTGAAAATGAGTACTGTGGTGTATATTCAGCAGTTCATTTTCTTTACTGTTTCCCTGCTGCTTACCCACCATTGTGGGAGAATTAAAATTCTCCCAGCCCCAACCCAATCCAACTTCAATAACTGTCCTTAGTGTTTGTTCTGAGGCTAACTGTATCTAGCCAAGCATTTATTGTGAGTTAGCTTGCATCCTCCTTACTAGCTTTTATAAACAACATGTACTCACTAAATGGCACATTTTGTTGCCAATGGCTTCCGTCTGCACGGTAAGCATTTTATGATTCTATTCTTTAACAAATTGAAGGGAGAGGATTGCAGAAACAAAATAATAATTTAATTTTTGAAAAGCAACCATCAATTGTTCATGTAGATCATTTACACAGGGGAAAGCAAAAGATCCATGGAAACAAATGCCTAGAAATTAAGCATTTCAGATACTGAGGTATGAATGCTTAACATTTTTATGTGAAATTCTTTTGTCTGCTGTTTTCACAGAGTCTGGCACCTGCTTAAAATAATAGCTTAAAGCTCAATAAAAATACCAGACAAAGGAATTCTTTCAAAAATGTTAGCAATTTGAATATCAATACTTGTATAGCTGAATTTCACAATAAACAGGCCAATGGTTTGTGGATGTGAAAAACAGCTTTTGTGGTCCAATAACACCCAGAAACACCCTAAAAATACAAGTCTGCTACGGACAGAGATTCCTTGTGGAGGTGTCTATGGAAGCCAGGGGAGGCAGTGGGCCAGATTTTATCAGTTTGACTCTAAGAACTGAAATTGAGAATGAATCAAGTCCAATTTTTAGACCCATTATCAGGTACCTCCATACACACTCTGTCAAAAAAAAATCAGCAGTTCTGAATTGTGCTAAAGAAACCTGTGGGTGGGGCTTAATCTACTCAAAATACTGCAGCTCCAATTAGAGCTTTCAACTGTGCATGCAAACAATAAAACAAAAATTGAAAAATGCTGCTCTGCCACAACACTCCGAGGCCAGATAATGCTTCTCCCTGGCCCCCACAGACATTGCCCCATCCTCACAACATAATTGACCCCCTTATCCCCCACTACCCCCTACCCAGACCGATCGCGGCTGCCCTCCTTCTCCCTCACCAATCACACACAAAATGGTAGCAGATCCCCCTTTCCTTAACCAATTGTATGCAGAGT
Organism: Sphyrna mokarran; assembly: GCA_024679065.1. Lineage (NCBI taxonomy): Eukaryota > Metazoa > Chordata > Chondrichthyes > Carcharhiniformes > Carcharhinidae > Sphyrna > Sphyrna mokarran. The sequence goes on along the minus strand of JAGIQG010000001.1, from coordinate 104,899,692 downwards.
GGAGCAAACCCCCCCTTTCCCCTCACTGATCGCATGCAGAGTTGCAGCAGACTCCTGAGCAACTCAGGAGCAATACCTGACTCCCCCCAGAGAATCATCTGACCCACCTCCCTCAGCCATTTTAAACCCTTGGTACAGGGGGAACAGTGTGGAAGTGGTTGCGGATTGCACTATTTGTCTCGCGCCCCACTTTGCCAAGTTTTACGCCCAAAAATAGGCACAACTTGATGATAAAATCTGGCCCATTATCTGACCCAGGAGTCCGGACCGGAAGGATGTGGAATCCCTGGAGAGAGTGCAGAGGAGATTTACCAGGATGTTGCCTGGTATGGAAGGGCTGTCTTACGAGGAAAGGTTGAACGTACTGGGGTTGTTTTCCCTTGAAAGACATCGGCTGAGAGGGGATCTATTAGAGGTATATAAGATTATGAGGGGTATAGGTAGAGTAAATGGTGGTAAGCTTTTTCCACCATTAGATTCGGATAGAACGAGGGGTCACGGCCTTAGGGTGAGGGGGGCTATGTATAAGACTAATATTAGAGGGCATTTTTTCACACAAAGGGTAGTGGGGTGTGGAATGCACTACCAAGTAAGGTGGTGGGAGCAGGCACGCTAGGGTTGTTTAAGGGTCTCTTGGACAGCCACATGAGCGGTCTGCAGATAGAGGGATATAGGAGGACTGTTTAAATACTTTATTTGTTTCCACAGGCTATTCGGTCCATCTTGTTGACCAACAAGGTGCATGCATTCGGCAGGTCGTGCGAGGGCTGCTCCTGGAGGTTACTTCCGGAGTGGCCTAGTGCTTCACATCGTTAGTGTATGCTTAAACTGGACCATCAGATGGGCAACATGACAGCTCAGAGACTATCGCTGTTGCTGTGCAGACACATGGATTTGGGCCTGTGTCTACGGGAGTTTGCGCGTTCTCCCCATGGTTGCGTGGGTTTTCTCCGGGTGCTCCGGTTTCCTCCCACATCCCAAAAATGTGCTCTTCGGCTGATTGGGTAACAAATTGTCCCTATATTGGTCTCTATATGTCATTAAGACGTTAGGATGGTGGCGCGGGCTCGTTGGGCCGAAGGGCCTGTTTCCCGTGCTGTGTCGTTCTTTGTTATTTGTTCTTTGTTCTTTGATGTGGCAAGGGAATGTTTTTCTATGTCTTTTCCTAGGCATGCACAGCTGAAGGCTCCGAACGGAACTGCAGAGTTTTGGGTGCATTAAGCCCCAGCCACAGGCTTGTGCAGCACCATTCAGACTCCCTGATACTTTTTCAGGCAGATTGCATGTGGGGTGCTTGAGAACGGGTCTAAAAGTTGGATCTGATACACTCCCAGTTTCAAGTCCGCCCAGCACTTAGAATCAAAAAGATAAAATAGGGCTCCTCGTTGCTAATTTGGACAGAAATGTTGGAAAGGAATTTGCAATGTTGTTAATGAAACACCAGTTAAGACCATTAAACTGCAGGTAGATCAAACTAAATTAGGTCACGCTTGCAGATTCTCATCACTGAATATTTTCACAGACCTATTCAGAGCATTTTGTTGGTGCCATTGTTACCAACCAATTGGAGGTATAGTGAGACTTATAATAAATCTGATTTTCCCAAGTCCAGATGGGAGAGACTGGATGTAAACTGGAAGATACTCCATGGGATTCATTAGAATTCCCAATGAAAGGACTCTCAGGCAATTGTTCAGGAAGGTTCACCGCCCTATGGACAAATCCTCTGCTTCTCAGGACCTGCCAAAAATGTCTTCAACTTTGAGTTAGAGACAGAAATTTTGGAGGATTCCAATGCAGGAGCTTGGGTGGCACGGTGCCACAATGGTTAGCATTGCTACATCACAGCATCAGGGATCTGGGTTTGATTCATGTTTGGGTCACTATCTGTGCAGAGTCTGAACATTCTCCTTGTGTCTACATGGGTTTCCTCTGGGTGCTCGGTTTCCTTCCACAATCTGAAAGACGTGCTAGTTAGGAGTATTGGACATGTTAACTTCTCCCTTAGTATATCCAAACAGGCACCAAAGTATAGTGACTGGGAGATTTTCACAGTAATTTCATTGCATTGTTATTGTAAGCCTACTTGTGACACTAATAAATAAACTTAAACAACTTTAAACTTTAGAAAATGATCCAGGACATATTAGACAGGAAAAACAAACATGTTTAACCCCTGTGTAACTATACAAATGATCTTCTGACTCCGCCCTAACATTCCCTGATGTCTCACTAGGCCCTTTGACCACTATGGAGGCACTGACTGGGGTTGGAGACAGTAAGAAGTCTGACAACACCAATTTTAAATCCAATCGATTTATTTGATAGTAAACTCATAAGCTTTCGGCTCTATGGCCTTCATCATTCACCTGACAAAGGCCATAGAGCCAAAAGCTTACGAGTTTACTATCAAATAAATCGGTTGGATTTAAAACTGGTGTTGTCAGACTTCTTACTGTGTTTACCCCAGTCCAACGCCGGCATCTCTACATCATGGGGTTGGAGAATCAGACATCGGGCATAGGGGTTGATGTCAGATATAACAGACCATGCATTGTGGGCACTCTACACCATTGGGTCAGAGAGAGTTGTCAGGTTGGCAATGAAGTGTTGGCTGAATAGAGCTGATCTGAGCTTTGAGTGTCTCAGCATTGATTCCTTTTGTGGCATCGTTTCTATTGCTGTCGCTGCTTTGGGGCTATGTTGATGTTGATCAAAGGCTAGGTGGTGATTCATCAGCAGCTCCTGTCTCGGCATGAGTGAGGCGTGGTCCCTTGCTCATAGAGTAACATAGTTGAACAGCTGGAGTACTACACAGTAGAGATTGGAGTGAGGGTATTGCCATAAGGCCTTATATTTGTCTCTGAATGACAAGGTTTTGTTATGACCATATTTTAGGCATTTTGTCAGAAGCAGGGTACATCCAATACCACACTCTGCTAATTATACCTCCCCAGAGGCCTGTGTCCTCTCCAACTCTGGAGTTGGAGTTGCTAAGGAGAAGCAGCTTGTCACTCTTTTGCAGTTGGGCCAAAGATTGTTCGAAGCTGGAGTGAAATTCCTCTTTGAACTTATCTGGAGCTTCCAGTGGTAGGGCATACATGCTAAGGACATTAATGCATAGGGACCGGACTGGGGTCAACCAAACATTCATGAGGCATTAATTTATCCCATGAGTCTCTGAGATGTCCAACTCATTTGTTTTTAATGCTGAAGCCAACCAACCCCCTGAGGGTGACAATCTTCTTTTAATTTACTTTTCCAGAAAATGGTGTAATCATCATCTTGTATCTTTAGTTTCTCTTTCTCTATCTTGGTTAGGATGGTGATGTTAATGTTGAAATGCTGAGTTCCTGCTACACTAGTCCAGTCTGATATTGTTGGAGTTTTCCATGAGTGTCCCAGTGTTCTAGTCCCTGAACTTCATTTCAAGGGATGGAATAAGAGGTATATGAGTTCTTTCTAGAACTAGGGTGCATAGCGTCAAAATAAGGGGAAGCAGATTTAGGACTGAGTTAAGGAGGAACTTCTTCACACAAAGGGTTGCGAAACTGTGGAATTCCCTGACCAGTTGAATGTTTTTAAGGTAAGATAAATAAACTTTTGAACAGTAAAGGAATTAAGGCTTACAGTGAGTGATGGGTTAAGTGGAGCTGAGTTCACAAAAAAAAAATCGGCCATGATCTTATTGAATGGCGGAGCAGGCTCGGGGGACCAGATGACCTACTCCTGCTCCTAGCTCTTATGTTTATGCTCTTTCGATATAGGATAGATATTGCACATTAGCTATCACACAGGCTTGACAGAGCAAGGTCATGGTCCAGTGACAAGTTGGTCTAAGATATCTGGATTCTAGGCTCCATCATGTGAGCCTCAGAGATATAAGCACACATCCTCCAACTGCCTTCTTTTCTCCTTTCCACAGGGCCTCTTTCCCTGAGCTTCAAAACATACGGTGATTGTTCCTGAGCTTATCTACATGGCTGTTACTGCCTTCTAGTCCTCTTTTCACCCTCTCTGTTCTGTTTCATTATTGCGAAGATATACAGCTGCTGTTCAAGGAACAGTGAACAGAAATTCAGGTTTACAACCCAAAGATCCTCCTGTTCTGGCAGGCTTTCTCAGTGGGGTTGGCAGCCAAGGATGCTAATGTTATCCCAGCCCAGAATTTCTTCCTCTTCCAAGAATGGATTTATAAACTCCTGTTTACTGGAGGTTTGTTGGCTATATTCTGGTCAACAAATGTAGAATGCTGACATTGGGGCCAGGATTTAAGAAGGAACTGAACAGACACTTGTCAAGAAAAGCAATTGAGAAATGTGAACTATAAATTTTGATAGTGATCCCTGAGACTGAACAAACTGACCAGCTTACTGTCCTGTATATTTCCTCTATTCAAAATTGATGGCCTTCAGGCAGAATGTTAATGAGTTCAAACTGCACGCCATCACTCAAATATATAATTTGGTTTAGTAACAAGGAGGTGGTCTCCTGGAGATAGTTATCCAAGTTGCGTCAGTAGCTCTGTGGAGGTGCGGTAATGGTTACACGAATGAGCAATGTGGCTGTTCAGTTATAAGAATCTGCTACCTGATTACTCAGTGCAGACAACATGTTTTGAAGATGTTGGTTTGAAAATTTCAGAATTGCAGATTTTGAGTGGGGACAGAGTGTTAACTGTGAGAAAATCACTTACCTTTGAATTTTCTCCACCTTAATGAGATATTTGGAAACATATCACATTACCATGAGATTTGGCCCTACCCTGGGTTGAATGGCTCAGCTAACAATCCTGCAGGAAAATGATCAATGCTTATTACTGCCTCATCAGCTTTGGAGCAGAGGACCTGCGTCTCTGCAGCCAGAGGCCCAAGCCCAGCTTTGCCTCACCAGGAAAGCTGGGAAATCTTGGTAAAATGGAGTGACACGGTGACACTGCGATTAGCACATGCTGCCTCATAATGCCAGGGGAGCAAGGTTCAATTCCAGCCATGGTTCACCGTCTGTGTGGAGTTTGCACATTCTTCCTGAGTCTGTGTGGGTTCTGGTTTATTCCCATGGTCCAAAGATATGCAGATTAGGTTGATTGGCCATGCTAAATTATCCTTTAGTATTCTAAAATGTATAGATTAAGCGGATTAACTATGGTACAAGGTTAAGGACAGTGTGAGGGATAAGATGCTCTTCAGAGAGCTGATGCAGATTCAATGGGCAAAAGGGCCACCTTCTGCACTGTAGGGATTCTATGATTCTGATGCAAGTTCAGCAAAATAGAACTCTGCTCTGTTTCATAACTTTAAAATGGAAAATAAGATTCCGCTGGAGCAGAGGTCTGTTCATTTATCCTAATGGTTCTCCAATCCCGTACCTAGTTTTCTGTCCATCGGAGTTACTGTGTGGTAAATTAGGGAATGCAGACAACAACGTTTTCCAAGCTGTAATCTTTGAGAGTATTCTTGCTCTCTGGAAGTTATAATCAGGAAATTAATCTTAAAAGAATCACAGGAGAATTTCTTAAATAGACTACAGCTGATATATTTGAGGTAGTTTTGATCCTGATGTTATTTTTCGCATTATTTTCACTCCTGGATTCTGGTCCAGAAATGACATTTATTCCTTCACCCAGAGTCAACTGAAGTGTCTGAATTGCATTCAAAAATGAAAAGGATTATTAAGTTCTGCACTGTTAACATAGCTTCTCCTATAACATTGACAATGGTTGAAGGCAGATCTGTATATTTCGGGTCCCAATTGAATCTACTCAACAGCTGGCTTTGATTGATAATAATCTGAACAAATTTGAAAATAAAAAATACATATTTTGAGTTTAAAAGAGCAATATGTTTCACTGAGTACACTCATTGATAAAAAGATTCTTCCTTACCTTTCACTAACAACAGTAAAACAATTAATGACAAGAGCAGCATGGTGGCGCTGCTACTTTACAGTGCCAGGGACCTGGGTTCAATTCCCAGCTTGGGTCACTGTCTGTGTAGAGTTTGTATGTTCTCCCCGTGTCCGTGTGGGTTTCCTCCAGGTGTTCCGGTCTCCTTCCACAGTCTAAAAGATGTGGTGGTTAGGTGCATTCGTCTGAACAAGTCCCAGAGTGTGGTGACTTGAGGAATTTCACAAGAACTTCGTGCAGCATTAACGTAAGCCTCATCTGTTACTAATAAATAAACTTTAACTTTTTACTTTTAAAGCAAACTAAAACAGTTGCCATAAAATATATAGCAACACCGATGTTTGTTCATTCCAGGGGAAAATTATTTATTTACCTCTGTGGTCTTGTGATTAATGTGTTCTTCACAATTTTCAAACAACGTTCAGAACATACATTCTAACTGTCCACCGCAAGGAGGAAGACACAGAGTGTTGAAAGCTCGCAATTTTACTATCAAATAAATCGGTTGGATTAAAAATTGGTGTTGCTAAATTCTTACTGAGTTCTTACCACCCCAATCCAACGCCGGCATCTTTACATCATCACTGCAAGGAGAACAGAGAACGAATTGAAACATATGGATTTAATGGCAACTGTAGATTCTTTACTTACATTAGCAATGTTGGTTTGCATTTTAAATTGGATTAAAATAAGTGCCAGATGTAATCATTGGACTGAGAAATAGAATACTACCTAAAAGTGGACTATGTGCCAGCTAAACAACACCCATAAAGTGCCAAAATGGTTTTTCTCTGAATAGACATTAAGGTGCACAGTTTAATTTTATTACACAATGGGATATACACAAAGTAGCTCTAAAGTTGAGTTTAATTGGCACCAGTTTATTCTTTCACTGCTTATTATTGTGTGGCAGAGTGCAGGACGAAATTTCCATTCAAATTACATTAGACTGATCTCAAATTAATGCACAACAAATCGTGATGATAAAATTCAGCCCTTATTTGAGGTGTAGAATAAACTGATTATAGAATGAACAAAAATAAAATTTTGAGGTACTTGAACATATGAAATGTGGTAAAAGACATTTTCTTATCTATTTATTCATTCCTGAAATGCAGATGTCACTGTCTAAACCATTATTTCACATGTGTCTTAACTGTCTTTTTAAAAGTAGTTGTGAGCTGCCTTCTTGAACTTCTGTAGTCCATGAGGTGTAGTTACAGGATTTTGACCTAGTGACAGTAAAGAAGCAGTGGTATAACTCAAAGTTAGGATGGTGTGTGGCTTGGAGAGAAACTTGCGGATGGTGGTGTTTCTATCCACTCCCTTGTCCTTCTAAGGAGTTGGAAGATGCTGTTGAAGGAGGCTTGGTAATTCCTGCAGTGCACGTTTGAAACTTGCTGCATTTTTTGAACAAAAATGTGAACATTTATTTTTTGCACATTTGTTTATAGGATGTTACTTTGTCATAATTGAATGTTTTACTTTTTAAATCAAAGTTGTATAGGTTAGGTTGATTGGCCATGCTAAATTGACTGTAGTGTCAGGGATTAGTAGGATAAATATGTTGGGTTATGGGAATAGAGCCCGGGTGCTATTGTGGTTGAAGCGGACTCAATAAGCTGAATGGCCTCCTTCTGCACTGTAGCGATTCTAAGTGAATTATTATCTATTAAAAAATGAGACAACACTTATAAAACAACAGAAGAACAGGAACAGATTAGAAAGGAGGATAGATGTAAAAGTATATTGTTAATACCCAGTTTCAAAGGCCTGATTTCCATGTTAAGGTGTAATTGATGATAGGAATTGAAGTTGTCATGCTCCAGATTCAGGTTTTTCATGATTGAAGTGGTAAAAAGATTAAAGAAAATCTTTCAAAGATGCCAACAATCAACACAGTCCCACTAACCACACCCATAATACTAATAATCATAACGGCAGTGTTTCTGCCAATACACTAAGGAAACCTATCTGTATTTGCTTCAGTCAGCAGGGAACCCGTTACTGAACATTGTCATCAACAGCAACCAATTTGGAAAATAGTCCCTGAGCATCTTGAGGCAGGCAAGGCCACCATTTTCCTCAACCTTTATGCCATTGTGTGTGAGCCATGCAGGCCTGGATAATCCTGAAATCTCCTCAGTCAGGGAGGGATTTCCACCATAAAAACAGAAAATGCTGGAAAATCTTAGCAGGTCTGAACACCATCCATGAAGATAGAATAGAGCTAATGTTTCAAGTCAGGCTTCAGGCATTTAACTTTTAAATTCTTGAAAACTTCCCACCATGTTCATTCTTCCGGCTCTCCTTTAAGTAGTCATTCTATTCTGCTAGAACCAGTCCAAAGCTATTCTCCAGTGCTATTTGTCTACTTCCTTTGCCTTTCCCACCTGAGTAACTTCTAATCCCAGGATGGTGAGGGTTAACGTGGAGATTTTTCTCCCTCTAGCCAAAGCTGGGTGTGTCTTCCAGCCTCACTTAAATCCTTGGAAACTTGGTTTCTTCAATCTGAACACAAGCTCCCACTTGACTTGTGTGAAATAAAGACAATACTTCCTCTGCTTCAGCTCCAGGACTTGATGCTCTAACTTTTTACTGTGTTTCATATTCTTGCAGGCTTCCTTGCTCCTATTATGTTTAGAGATATCTGAGAAAAGACCTGTAACCCGATACTATAATAGCTTGCTACAGACTCTTCCTCTCTCAAAGCCCACCTCTGTAGTTACATGAATCACATGGGTCTTGTATCCTAGTAAAATGCTAATTAGCTATATTCTGTTTCTTTCATTTCATCTAAGTTGAAATTAAACTGATAGTTTAAAGTACAGTTGGTTATCAAAGAGATTGGGCCTGATTTTACCGTTTTCATTCTAAGTGCTGAATCTGGTCGCAATTCATATCTGACTTGGAAATTTGTTCTCAGGTGCCCCCATACCACTTAGCCTGAAAAAAGAAGTGGATCTGAATTGTGCCGTGGGCAGGGCTTATTGTGATAAGCAGATAAAGCGGCCCAGGAGTGAAAAGCAGGAGCGATGGCCCCCAAAAATATCACCCCACCCCCCCCTTATTCACCCACTCCTCCCCACTACCCAGTCTGATTTCGACCCCCTATCCAACTCCCTGATCACCCGCAGAGTGACAGCGGATCCCTCTGAACCCCCTCCACACCAGAAATCCATCTGACCTCCCCTTAGTATATTTCAGATACTCACAGCTGAGTACTTTGACAGTTCCACTCATTAAGCGCACGTGCACTATTATAGCTGTAGAATCCCTTCTCTCTGCTATCTGTAACTTGCAAAACCCACCAAGGTACATATCCAGGCCTTTATTGAAGCTGCGTAATGAAACATGTAGGTGCGTATACAATAACCGCTGCTTGATTCAACAACCTTTGCAATTGTGTTTAGCAACAGCCAACTTGTAGTAAATTCTAAGAGCTGCATTTCCAAGTTTAGAAGATAATTTGGGAAATGATAACAAGATAATTTCTACTTCTTCTGAACTTGCTGGTGTAAGGGTAAAAAAACAACATTCATAGCAAGTGAAATATAATCTAAATAGCATTTATAACAGGAATGATCAGAATTAGGAATGTGATGAGATAGAATTAACTCTCCACCACTACCCCCCCAGAATGCTAGGGCGCTTCTCCCTCCCACCTCCAAAGAACGATCAGACCTCCACCCCTCTTCCACTGAGAATGATTGGGCCTCCCTCCAACTCCTCACCAGACAATAATCTGGCCTCTCTCCTCCCTCCTACCGGAGATACATCTGATCCCACCGCCTCCTCCCTCCCCACCCATCAGAGAATGATCTGACCCACTTCCCTCCATATGAGTTAGAGAGCCGTTGGAAGCGTTGAACTTACTTCTTCAGAAGCTGGAGTGCCCAAAATCGACTTTTGCCAAGCATGTCTGTTTTGCACTGAATTCGGATGCACAAACGCGATGATAAAAGGGGAAATGTTGATAAAGTTGAGCGGGTAGCCCAATAATTCAATTTAAATGCATGCAAATGCTTTTAAATTGCTGTTGCATTCATTTCGTATGCAATTTGGATCATGGCCATTTTCGGGCCTTGGTAAAATGGGCATCTGCATGGTTGCAGGGCATGGGTCATGTTAATGGCCTCATGCCCAACTTTACCAAGTTCTTGCACCCGAAAACATGTGTGACGCAATGATAAAATCAGGCCCGCGATTTGACTGGGATTTGTTGGGAAATCCATTTAGGGACCAATAATATTTTGCTCAAAGGAAATAAAGTTTGAGATTCAAGACACCTGCTTTTGGAATAAAACCATAAGATTCCACAGGTTTAATAAACAAAAACAAGTCTTACTCTAGAATTTCAGGATGATAAAACTATTTACAAAATAATAAGAAGTCTCGCAACACTAAGTTAAAGGCCAACATGTCTATTTGGTCTCACAAGCTTTTGGAGCACAGCTCCTTCATCAGGTGAGTGATAAAGGAGCAGCTCTCCAAAAGCTAGTGGATTTTACTACCAAGTAAACCTGTTGGACTTTAATTTGGTGTTGTGAGACTAACACTAGCAGTTCCACACCATATTTGCAAAATATATTCTGACTTTCAGGGTAATTATGAGGTATTGGTGAATTAATAGGTGAACTGTGGCTCTGGTAGCAGAATCTTTTCAAAAAACAGATTTTTTTTACTTGTTGACAATCACGGTGATTTTTCAAATTCCAGTAAATTGGTTTAATTTAATTTTAATTTTTAATTTAACTCTGTCATAATTCCTCCCACCCAATGGCTTCAGTATTCCACTTTGTTCTTCAAATTGTGACCACAATTCGGTTATGTTCACCTTAGTGATGGACAGGGATAGGCATGAAGCTGGGGGCAGTAGTTATAGCTGGGGGAAGGGTAATTATGAGGCCATCAGGAGAGAATTAGGGTGCATAGAGTGGACTAGGAAACTACAGGGACTGGGAACATCTGGAATGTGGAGCTTATTCAAGGAGCAGCTGCTGCGAGTCCTTGATAAGTATGTCCCTGTCAGGCAAGGAGGAAATGGTCGAGTAAGAGAACCTTGGTGTACGAAAAAAGTTGATTTGCTGGTTAAAAGGAAAAAGGAGTCTTATGTCAGGATGAGGCTTGAAGGCTCGGTTAGTGCAATGGATAGCTATAGATTAGCCAGAAGGGAGCTAAAGAGTGAATTGAGGAGAGCTAAGAGGGGACACGAGAAGACTTTGGCTGATAGGATTAAGGAGAATCCTAAAGCTTTCTTTAGATATGTTAAGAATAGAAGATTGGTTAGGGCAAGATTAGGGCCAGTCATAGACAGCAGTGGGAACTTGTGCGTGGAGCCTGAAGAGATTGGTGAGGCACTGAATAAATATTTCTCTTCGGTATTCACGCAGAGTGCTGGAAATGTAGCTATGGAGAGCACTGAGGTACAAGGTTGCAAATTGGGAAGTATTGTAGTAGATAGGGAGGATGTGTTAGAAATTCTTGAGGGTTTGAAGTTGGATAAGTCCCCTGGGCCGGACGGGATTTACCCTAGAATTCTCTGGGAGGCTAGAGAGGAGATTGCAGAGCCTCTGGCTCTAATCTTCAGGTCCTCGTTGGTTAAGGGTGTGGTTCCGGAGGACTGGAGGATAGCGAATGTGGTCCCATTGTTTAAGAAGGGGAAGAGAGACCTTCCAGGGAATTATAGGCCAGTGAGTCTTACTTCTGTTGTGGCCAAGGTATTGGAGAGAATTATTAGGGATAGGATTTATAGTTATTTAGAGAGAAATGAATTGATTGGGATAGTCAGCATGGTTTCGTGAAGGGTAGGTCATGCCTTACTAACCTCATTGAGTTTTTTGAGAAAGTGACCAGAGAGGTGGATGGGGGTAAGGCGTTTGATGTAGTATATATGGACTTTAGTAAGGCGTTTGATAAGGTGGCCCATGGAAGACTTCTACAGAAAATGCAGATGTGTGGAATAGAGGGTGATTTAGCTAATTGGATTATGAATTGGCTGGCAGATAGAAGACAGAGGGTGGTGGTTGATGGGAGATATTCATCGTGGAGTTCGGTGATGAGTGGTGTGCCTCAGGGGTCTGTTTTGGGGCCCCTGCTGTTTGTAATTTTTATAAATGATCTGGATGAGGGTATTGAGGGATGGATCAGTAAATTTGCAGATGATACTAAAGTTGGTGGTGTGGTAGATAGTGAAGAGGGGTGTTTTAGTTTACAGAGTGACTTGGACAAGTTGCAGAGCTGGGCAGAGAGGTGGCAAATGGAGTTTAATGTGGAAAAGTGTGAGGTAATGCACTTTGGCAGGCACAATAAATGTGTAGAGTATAGGGCTAATGGTAGGGCTCTTAATAGTGTTGAGGAACAGAAGGATCTTGGTGTATGTGTCACTAGATCCCTGAAAGTAGGCAGTCAAGTGGATAAAGTTGTTAAGAAGGCATATGGAGTCTTAGCTTTTATTTGTAGGGGGATTGAATTTAGGAGCCGCAGCATCATGTTGCAACTGTACAAAACTCTAGTGCGGCCGCACTTGGAGTATTGTGTACAGTTCTGGTCCCCACATTATAAGAAGATGTGGAGGCATTGGAGAGGGTACAGAGGAGGTTTACCAGGATGTTGCCTGGTATGGAGGGCAGGTCCTATGAAGAGAGGTTGAAGGATTTGAGTTGTTTTCGTTAGAAAGGAGGCGGCTAAGAGGGGATCTTATTGAAGCATATAAGATGATTAGAGGTTTAGATAGGGTGGACAGTGATAGCCTTTTTCCTAGGATGGAGAAAGCTAGCACGAGGGGACACCGCTTTAAATTAAGGGGTATGAGTTATAGGACGGATATCAGAGGTAGGTTCTTTACTCAAAGAGTGATTAGGGAGTGGAATTCCCTGCCTGCAGCTGTTGTAGATGCGCCAAGTTTGGTGGCGTTTAAGAGGTTAATTGATAAGTATATGGAAGAGAAGGGAATTGTTTAGTTTGGAGGGGCATTGCTTTTTATTTTGGTTGGCACAACATCGAAGGCCGAAGGGCCTGTTCTGTGCTGTAATGTTCTATGTTCTATGTTCTATGTTCTTTAGAAACAAATGCGACATTGTTATTAACTTCTTAACATAGGGTGGGATTTCTGTGAAATTCACCATGTGTTTCACAATAGTGAAAGTGGGTTATTCTGGTCTTGCCATTGTCAGTTGTATTTCCCATTGAATGTATCTATTGCTGTCATGATACCCATGATGGTGCTATACCGTCAGTGGCAACAGCAGAGCTTGCCGGTGCGAACAGCTGGAAAATTCAGCTGGAAATGTGGTCACCTTGTTCATTCTCCTTTGCAGTTGTAGGGTTTTAATTTTTACATCATGAAGAGTATTTCAGCCAGAAAAATAGCTAAATTGTCCTCCTCCTGTTTAAATGCTGGATTACGATTCTCTTTTACTGCCTTAAGAAGTACCTTAAGATCATGTTGATCATCAAAAATAACTGATGCACTTCTCTAGCCAGTTCACTATTATTTTAGATTCCTTGCTCCACTCAGCATGGATTTTATTTAATTCCTCTCTCAAAACAGCAACAGTTTCATCACCCTGAAGTTTTAATTTGCATTCCAGCACCCAAATTCTTCCTTGTAACTGCGTTAGGTACTGCCAGGTTATTATGTTTTAAAGCATTTTCTTCCTTTTGTTCCTCAATCAGCCTCGGGTGCTACAGCTGGCTGCTTCATCACTGGTTACCTAGGTTCTGCCAACAGGTTTTATTCAGAGAGCTTCAATTCATTTCCAGCTACTATTAACTCTTTATTGTCAACCTGATGTTGCACTGTCTTTTTAATCTCAAAAGTCTGAACTTTTGACTTTTTGGACACATCTTTGGTTGAAATTGTAATTTTCACAACAGGATCACAGATAGTAATGGATTTCTCTATGCCACTTGGTACATTTGATACATTTCAGCTTTTACCAGTTCACAGAGCTTGTCTGACCTCTCTGGGGATGACAAAAGATCAGTGAGGCCATTCAAAATCAATATCATTAATAAGCAACTTAGACAGAATTCCCATTGTTACAATTCCAGAAATTAAACCACATTTTAAATTAATTTCATATAATAGAGTGGCTCAATAATTTCCATTCATACCCTTGATCAATATATTCCCAAATTTTATGTCTCCTGGAGGGACGAATTACCATCAGTGATTGAGCTGACCAGAATATCTTTTAGAACATTTACCTGTTTGTCTGCTTCCCCAGAAAAAACGTGGAAGATCTCACCCATGGATAAGAATTCCTTATATTCCTCTATGTTTCTATTTTTTAATGAATGGCAAATGCGGACCTACTGGATTGTAACCAGCGCCATCTACTGATGCAACATTTTCTGTAGTCACGCCATGCATGCTTACAAATGCAACCAATTTGTACTTTAATCTCCTGTGATCTGGCTTCACATGGCCTCTCTTATGAAAAAAATAACATGTTAGCACCTTGGAATCGTGCTTATCCTCCATATTATCTTTTTTTACAGCTCCGAGGTTATTTCCCTCATTGTGCCATTTTTTGTAACGTATCCTATCTCTCCAGCCTTTATACATTTAGAAACAAATGTTTGCTGTCACTTGTACATTTCTAGGATAGTTCATAACCATCTGCTCGCACAGTAGCTTTTCTTTAGAAACTTTATGGCCACTTCAGTGTGACCATGTCATTTACAATATATATTGGGTCCTTGGACAAGTTACGTGAATGTACTATTGCCACGTTCGCAGCTGAGACAAAAATGTATAGGGAGGCAAGTGGTGAGGATGACACAAATAGTCTACCGAGGGATAAGAAAGGTAAATTGAGTGGACTAAAACTTGGCAGATGAAATGTAATGCAAGAAAATGTGAAGTTATACATATTAGTAGGAAGAATAAAGAAGCTGAATATTATTTAAATGGAGAAAAACTGCAGAAAGCTGCACCATATTGAGTTTGGGGATCCTCTGCATAAATCAAAAAGCTTGCATACAAGTTCAGTAGATAATTGGGAAGGCAGATGGAATGTTTGCCTTCATTTGAAAAGGAATGGAGTATAAAAATAATAATATAAAATAATGCAAGGCACTACTTAGACCACACCTGGAATACTGTGAACAGTTTTGGTTTCTTATCTCAGGAAAGATATACTGTCATTGGAGACAGTCCAAAGAATCATACCCGATCTTAGGTATGAAGGATTTTCTTATGAGGAGAGATTGAGTAGGTTGTGTTGTTAAACTTTAAAGTTGAGAAGAATGGCACATGAATTTATTGAGATACATACGATTCTCAGAGGGCTTGACAAGGTAAATGCTGACAGATTATTTACTCTTATGCTAGAATCTAGGAATGGAGGGCATAAACTCAGAGTAAAGGGTCACCCATTTAAGACAGAGATGAAGAGGAATTTCTTCTCTGAGAGAGTAGTGAATCCATGAATTTTTTTTACTGCAGAGGGCTGTAGAAACTGGGTCGTTAAGTAGTTTCAAGGCTGAGATAGATAGATTTTTAATCAGTAAAGGAGTTAGGGTAGTGGGGAAAAGGTGGGAGTTGAGGACTATCATATCAGATCAGTCATGATCTCATTGAATAGCCAAGCAGGCGCAATGCTCTGAATGGCCGCCTTCTCAATTTCTGCTCCTAAGCCTTTTGGTCTTATGACCTTATTACTAAAGGGATTTTATTTTTAAATTCTTCCATTAACAACATATCTCCAACATTTTCAAAATCTTGCCCAAATTTCACAGCTCTATCCATCTATCAAATACAATTTGTTTTCTCCAGCAATTGACACAAAAATCAGATTTTTATCTCTTCCTCAGATTTCTAAACTTTTCTCTATTAGCTTCTGGAATAATTGTATGTGTCAAGTACAGCAGCCTTAACTGTATCAGAATCTGCACACTTCATCACAAGCTTGGTGTCTTCAATCCAAGCATTACTCCCACCCAGGGTTAAATACTCCTTCAATACTTGCTCCACCAGTAATAAATTTATCCAAATTTCTCTTGGCCATTGAAGCTTTGTAACAATTTTCTGAAATTATATAAAAATTCCATTTCAAGTCCTTCCTCACTGTATTTAAGCACCAAACAAATGTTCATTGTCAAATCAAAGCCAATTGACTCATTGTAAGTCTCCCTGCTACTACCTGTTCATGTGATCTAAGCCTTTTTCTGTTTAAATGTTTTAGTTTCCCTCAGTCTTTGCAATTCAAAGCTCTTCTTATCACTTAATGTTTGAAACACAATCTGTTTTTCTTTTCCTTCCCTTTAAAATTTTAACTAAAACCTTTTACATTACTCTTCCTTTTTCTCTTACTGTTTATTCTCTTATGAGTGCAAATTTTTAGATTTCTTTTCCAATTCAGGTTGCTTTTTTTGCAAATGATTCCCAACTAACTCAGCCTGAATTTTATCGGGATTAGTTTTTCCACCAAGTTCAGCCATGATTGTAATGAATGGCGGAGCAGGCTCAAGGAACCAAATGGTCTCCTCCTGGTCCTATTTTCTATTTTTCTATGTAAGTTCAAAGCCAATATGTAAACTATTTCTGCTTTTCAGTAATCATCTTTAAATATATTGCCAGCTTTTCTGCTATTGTCTTCAAATTAAACTTAGTTAACTGTTACAAGACACTCATCAACAGATCCTCTCTCTCAATGATCACTTCTGCAAAAGATATAATCATTTTGATTTTTCAATGAAAATGGCAAATTTCACTGTGAAATTATTTTCATTTAAATTCTGGCAATTTACAGTGTACTTGTTTTTAGCCTGTCAATTCAAAATCCTGGAACAGTCCAAAATTTGTGATGAATCCCCTTTATATCTTTTAAAATTTGCTTGAATTTCCACTGGCTAACTGACATGGCAAGGTTTAATGTTTTAAAACCTTTACTGTAATAAACAGGCTAAATCAACATTAACTGAATATTATTTTTGCAGGCAACTTAAACTCTAGATTATAGAGAAGTTTTCTGGTTTAACTTTTAAAATGATCAAAAATCCCCTGCTTTTGATTATTCTTCAATAACCAAATCAAAGCACTTCTCCACTCCTAGAGGTCAGCTTCATTTTTGCTATTCTAGCTGACAATGTCTGTTCCAGGAACTGATTTTAATGGTGAGGGTCAATTTGGAAATTCCTCGCTTTAAGATAGGTGAATCTTCGAACTACATTTTAATCTTCACAGGCTTGGTGTCTTCAATTGAGGCATTTGGTTCCATCTACCTTCCATGTGATGAATAACAACAACAGCTGGACTCTTCTCACCCATCCCCGTGGCAGCATGGATTGCATGGGCCTTATATCCAAACAACATGTTACCATCCTACATGATGAGCTCTTGTTGTGTAGAAATCTTTGATGTGGTTACTTTTGACAATCCAAGTACATCACATCTACGTGTTTTCCTGTATCTACATTGCTTGTTACCTCCCGAAAATGTCTAATAAATTAGTCAAACATGATTTCCCTGTCACATAACCATGTTGACTCTGCATGATTACAAAAAGAGTTTCTAAGTACTCTGTTATAATCTCATTAATACCGTCCAGCATTTTCCCCATGACAGATATTAGGCCAACTGGTCTTCAGTTTGCTGTTTTCCACCTCCCCGCTTTCTTAACTAAAAGTGTGTTTGCTATTTTCCAATCTTAGAATCAGAGAGTTGTTGTGTTGCAGGACATTTGCGCCCAACTGAGTGGCACAATGGTTAGCACTGCTGCCTTTCAGTGCCAGGGGTCCCAGGTTCAATTCTGGACTTCGGTCACTGTGTGGAGTTTGCACATTCTTCTTGTGTCTATGTGGATTTCCTAACATAGTCCACAGATGTGCGGATTAGATTGTTTGTCCCTTAATGTCAGGGGGACTGGTTGGGATAAATGTGTGGGGCTACGGGAATTGTGAGTAGGATTGTGGTCAGTATAGACTTGATGGGCTGAATGGCCTCCTCCTGTACTGTTGGGCTTCTATTTGGCCCAGTGTGTTTGCTCCAGCTCTCTAAATGAGCATTGTGATTTAATACCATTCCTGTGCCTTTTTCCCAGATGCTTGCACTTTTTTTTCTGTTCAAATAATCTTCTAATGCCCTTTTGAATCCTCAGTCGAACCCTTCTAGAATTAGGGAAATTTGGAAAATTCCAACCAATGCATCTATTATCTCAGCTGCAATTTTTAAGTCCTTATGATCCAGGTCATCGGGTCCTGAAGACTTGTCAGTCTTTAGTTCTAATAGTTTTCTCAGTATCCTTTCTCTTGTAATTGTTTTAAGTTCCTCTCTTCCTATTACCTTTTCATTTTACAAGTATTTATGGGATGCGATTTCTATCTTTTACACTGAAGATAGAAATAATGTTCAGGATTCTCCCAGAACACAGACAGCCTTTAGTAAGGTTTGAGACCAGCATTACGCCTGCTGCAAGTCTCACAAGTGTTTTACTTTTAGCACAATCAGTTCCATGCCGGAAATTGGCGAGGAGCTGATTATCAAATGGAAATCTCTGTACGTCCCTATAGAATCATGCTGAGGCATTTTACATTGCTCATAATGCTGGAGATTCGTTCTGGTAGGTACATCCAAAAAATTGGCGGATAAAATTCCCATTTTCCCACCTGTTGGCACTTTGTTTTGGAAGAATCCTGGCCAATATCTGTTCAACACTTCTGCCATTTCTTTGTTGTTTATTATTACTTCCCCAGACTCACTGGGCCCGATTTTTACCGTTTTGATTCTAAGTACTGGGTGGACTTGAAACTGGGAGTGTTTCAGATCTGACTTCTAGACTGCTCTCAGGCACCCTGTTAAACAGTCTGCCTGAAAAGATATCAGTGAGTCTTAATTGTCCTGCAAAAGTCTGTGGGTGGGGCTTAACACACCCAAAACGCTGCAGCTCCGATCAGAGCCTTCAACTGCATACATGCAGGAAACAAAAGAAAAATGTTCTCCTACCACATCGCTTCCAAGCTGGATAATGCCTACCCCTGGCCCTCACAGACATTGCCCCACCCCCACAATATAACTGACCCCCTTATTTCCCACCCCCTCGCTACCCAGACCAATTGCGGCCGCCTGCTCCCATTCCCCCACACCCCCATCCATCACATGCAGATTAACAGCAGATCCCCCCTTCCCCACCGATCGCACACAGAGTGGCAGTGGACCCCTACTGCCCTCCAGAAAGCCATCTGATCCACCTTCCCCCCCCCCGCCCAGAGAGGACCTGACCCGCCTCCACTCCCCCACCCCACCAGAGAGACATCTGACTGAATCCCTTCCTCCCCCCACCACTGACCTGAGACAGAGAGTCACCGGAAGCTCAAAACTTACCTCCTCAGAAGCAGGAGTACCCGAATTGGACTTTTGTGGACCATATCTGTTTCTCATTGAATCGGGATGTGTGAACACAGTGGTAAAGGAAGAAATGCCGGTAAGTTTGTGCATGCAGCTCATTAAGTCAATTTAAATGCATGCATAGTGTCAATGGTCGCCATTTTAGGCCATTGCTAAAGGAGAAATGGCGTGGAGGTGGTCACGGGTTGCACTATTCACCTCACGCCCGACCTTATCAAATTTTTGCACCCAAAAATAGGCGTTACATGATGGTAAAATCGGACCCACAGTCTCGAGGATTAAAAATCACTTTTGTTACTCTTTTGCTTTTAGAGTACTTGTAAAACCTCTTAATGTCCATTTTTATATTTCTAGCTTATTTTTCCTTTTATTATAATATCCCCTTTCTTAGTTATTATTTGCTGGTTTTAAAATTATGTTCAGTATTCTGTCCTACCACTAATCTTTGCATAATTATATATTTTTCTTTCAATTGATATGATCCTTAATTTTCTTAGTTATCCACAATGGTTCATCCTTCTCCTAGAAACTTTCTTTCTCACTGGAATGTATCTTTGCTGAGTGTTAGGAAATAACTCCTTAAATACCTGTCGCTGCATCTCAACAGACCAACCCTCCTCATTTCCAGTCCATTTTAGCCAGTTCCACTCTTATAATTGAATCATAGAATCACTACTGTACAGATGAGGCCATTTAGCCTGTCGAGTCTGCATGGATTCTCTGACCCAGATTATCTTACCCAGACCCTCTCTCCCATCTTATCCTTGTAAGTCCACACATTTATCATAAGAACATAAGAACATAAGAAATAGGAGGAGTAGGCCATCCAGCCCCTCGAGCCTGCCCCACCAATCAATAAGATCATGGCTGATCTGTAGTGGTTCATTACCACTTTCCTGCTTTCTTCCCATAACCCTTAATTCCCTTGTCAATTAAAAACCTATCCACTCTTGACTTGAATATATTCAATGAGGAAGCCTCCACCACCCCATCAGGCAGAGAATTCCAAAAATTCACCACTGCTTGAAGAAACCCCTCCGCAACTCCGATCTGAACCGTCCCCCCTTAATCTTGAGGCTGTGCTCTCTAGTCCTGCTATCTTTGCTAAGCAGGAAGAGTCTCTCAATCTCTACCCTATCCATCCCCTTCATTATCTTTTACATCTCTATAAGATCCCCTCTCAGCCTTCTAAACTCCAAAGAGTACAAACCTAGCCCATTCAGTCTCTCCTCATAATCCAATGCCCTCATCTCCGGTATCAGCCTAGTAAACCTTCTCTGCACCCCCTCCAAGGCCAATATATCCTTCCTTGAATGCGGCGACCAAAATTGCACACAGTACTCCAGCTGCAGCCTCACCAGCACCCTATACAGCTGCAACAGAACCTCCCTACTTTTATATTCTATCCCCCTAGCTATAGAGGCCAACATTGTATTCGCCTTCTTAATCACCTGCTGCACCTGCATACTGTGTTTTTGCAATTCGTGCACAAGGACCCCCAGGTCCCTCTGCACCGTCGCATGCTGCAGCTTTTCTCCATTTAAATAGTAATCTTATTAAATAGTATCATGACTAGTGCATCTTACCAACACATCTTAGGACACTAAGGGACAATTTAGCATGGCCAATCTATCTAACTCGCACATCTTTGGACTATGGGAAGAAACCGGAGCACTGGGAGGATACCCACGCAGACATGGGAGAATGTGCAAACTCTACACAGCTGGTGACCCAAGGCTGGAATTGAATCTGGGTCTCTGGTGCTATGAGGCAACAGTGCTAACCATTGTGCCACCCATGCTTTCATTTCATTTTAGACCTATCCTTCTCTCTCTCAAACTGAATGATTCCCGGCTTGGGTCAGAGTCTGTGTGGAGTTTGCACACTCTCTCTGTGTGTGCGTGAGTTTTTTCTGGGTGCTCTAGTTTCCTGCCCTGGGCCAAAGAGGGGCAGGTTAGGTGAATTGGCCATACTAAATTGTCCCTCAGTGTACTGGAACAGGCGCCGGAGTGTAGCGACTAAAGGATTTTCACAGTAACTTCATTGCAGTGTTAATGTAAGCCTACTTGTGACTAATAACTAAATAAACTTTCAGAAATTCATTGACATTATGATCACTGCTATCAGGAGGCTCCTTCACTATGAGATCAGCATTTAATCCTGTCTCATAACACATTAAAAGGTCTAGAATGATCAGATCCTCAATTGACTCGGGAATATGCTGCTCTGAGAAACTGTCCCAAAAACACTCCAAGAATTCACCATCTAGGCTACTTTCGCCAATCTGATTCACCCTTTCCATATGCAGATAAAAATCACTCATGATTATTGCTGGACTTTTCTTACAAATATCCTTAACTTCTTCCTTTATAACCCATTCTATAGTGCAGTTTCTATTAGATGGGGAGGGGCCTCTTGTGCACAAGACCACAAAATTCTGCCAAGAGTTTTTGGCATCATTTTGGATAATGCACAGAGTTTTCAAGCCTGATTGACTACTTTGGCATGTCTCTTCAAAACTCGGATGTTTCAATGAGATCACCTCTTTTTTTTAAACTCCAGAGAATATAGGCTCAACCTACTCAATATCTCAAAGGACAATCCTCCTTTTCCCAAGGATCCATATAATTTTTAAAAAACATATATCTGCACACACTCCTTCAACCCCCGCACCCCTCTCCCCCATCACACCGCTGTGGATAATCAGCAGATTGGATCTCATTATGAACACTTTTTCCATGATCAAGAAGTCCTGATGTGAGATTTAAACCCAGAATTTCTGGCCCAAAGCTAAGGAAAACTACCTATCACACTGTCCCAAAACCTCTCAGTATCACATCAAATACAAATATAACATAACCTGTTGGTAGTGGAAATGTCAAAGGTGGTTTACTGAACTGCCTGACTAGGTAGTTTGTGCATTGATTGCTGATATAGGACATGGGGTACAATGGGACAATTTCCTCTAGTAGTTACAATCTACTGACATCCTATTGACATGTAGAAATTCAGCAACAATAAATGAGGAAGAAAATAAGGGGTAATTTAACATTTACTTGACTTACTGGGGTGCATTTAAGTAATTTGAGTAAAATGTACTGTGACCTCCGAAGAATCTTTCATCCATTACTTTTATTAGACTAATTTTAATAGACTACATATGCTGTTAAGCCTGCTGACCTCGGAATCCAAATACCTTTCCTTTTGACAGCAAATCTATGCTGGGAGGACCAATTTGTTCAGCTTTCCCATTTTGATTTTTTTAATGAGAATCTTGTTGCATCTTTTCAGCCATGGTCATTTTATTCAAACCATTAAATGCTTTTACTGATACCGTAGGTGGCATATCTGTGCACTGCGAATAAAAGGAAGCACTAATTATCATGAATTTGATACCTTATATGTACTTAGCTTTAACTCAGTATTGTATTGTATATATTCAAAGCAGTTTTTCTGCCCAGTGTGGCTCCAACAGGTTGAGGATTAATTGTCCAAAAATGCTCACAGGTTATAAGATCCGTTTTCAACAATTAAATCTACATTGCAACAATACCTGTACTTCAAAAGCACTTCATTGACCACAAAGCACTATGAGACATCCGTAACTTAGAAGATTTTGTAGAAATTGTCAACAATTTTTTTTGTGATGTCCATGTAGATGAAATTTACAGCAGTAAGATATCAGAAAATTGGAGATTTGGGCACAGAAATGGCAAATGGAGTATGATCCAGACAAATGCAAGGTGATGCATTTTGGAAGATCAAATCTAGGTGTGAATTATATTGTAAATGGCAGAACCCTTAGGAATATTAACATACAGAGGAATCTGGGCATGCAGGCTCACCGTTCCCTAAAAGTGGCAATACAGTTATCCAACATGATTAAGAAGGCATATAGCATGCTTGCCTTTATCCTTGCCTTCAATTCCATTGAGCATTGAGTACAAAATTGAGAAATCATGTTGCAATTATGTAAAACCTTGGTTAGGCTGTATTTGGAGTATTGTGTGCAGTTCTGGTCACCACACTACCAGAAGGATGTGGAAACTTTAGAGAAAGTCAAAGAAGGCTCAGCAGGATGTTGCCTGGTCTCGAGGCTGAACCAGGATTATTTTCACTGGAAAGATGGAGGCTGAAGGGAGACCTGATAGAGGTCTACAAAATTATGAGGGGCATTGACAGGATGGAAATGTCAATAACAAGGGAGCACAATTTCAAGGTGAGAGGGGGAAAGTTAATGGAGATGTGTGATGGAAGTTTTTCTCACAGAAAGTGCTGGGTTCCTTGAATGCACTGCCAGAGGAGGTGGTGGAAGTAGGCATATCAGCAACATTTAGGAGGCATTTCAATGGATACCAGAATAGGGAGGGAATAGAGGGTTACAGTCCGAGTAAGGGACGAAGGTTTTTTTTCGTTTAGTTGGGGCCTTGTGATAGGCACAGGCTTGGAGGGTTGAAGAGTCTGCTCCTGTGCTGTACTTTGCTTCATCTTTGTTCTTAGTAAGGTTTCTGAGAATCAGCCAATTGCCATTTATTTGCAGCCTGGAATCTTTAACAAGACAAAGTACTGGCACGTGCAAATGGAAACAATTGGAAGATGGTCTTGGACTCTAATACCAAGGCATGTCAGTACAAAATTCAGTTATATTACTTAACAAATAGTTATCAAACTTCCATCTCAACTTGTGGTGAAAATAAAGGACTGAACAAAGGAATTATCAGATATAATGATAACTGATGTTTCATCAGATAATATGCCAAAAGAATAGAGTTGAGGTTACTGACTACACTCCAAAGATGACAAAATGTCATTTGTTAAACAAGTGTAAAATCTATTAACTTTTGTCTGCTGGAGTTCAGAGAGAAGGTTAATTTTGGACCTGATATGGCCAGTGGCTTTGGGTTTCATTAACATATTGCTTGCAAGAAATGTTTCGCAAGGGTGACGATGGTACGTAGCCTCCCTGACTTTGGAGTGAAAATAAGCACTTGGGAAAGAGGGAGCAGGCTGAGTGAACAGGAGAGATCCAACTGACTGTTTGGCTGTGTAAAGTAAAGGGGTAACTCCAACCCAACTCTAACAATAGCGATTTATGTAATAATGTCAAATAAAAACAAAAGGAGAACCTAAGATATGGCAAACGGCTCTGTCCTTGTGCTTTGTAATCCCCTACGTTGTTGAACATATAAATAGAAGTTATTTTGAAAAAGAATCTCTGCTCCTAGTCAGGTATCTTGCTACGAGTAAGCTACCCAACATCTTGCAAGAGCATCCAACAATCACAAATGGTGCAGTGGTGATCAGCCCCAAAGAAAAGCAATGCAAAACAGTGGGAAACAGCCTCAGGAAAAGACCTGAAGCAGCCGAGAGCAGAGGGCAAAGGACTTCAAGAACTACTTAGTAATTGGGTGAAAAAAAGAAACCACAATGACGAATACAGAAAACAGCATAGCAAATAAGAACATTGATGTAGTGTGAGCAATGACTTCTGCCCTACATCTCTCAGAATCATTCCAGAATGTAGGGGAGCTTGGGCAGGTTAAATAATGGCAAAACTGGAGAAAATGTTTCACTCCATATCGAAATGATTTGGATCTCGTGAGTACTACTAACAAGGATCGGATCAGTACCTTGTTACTTGCCATCAATAATACCACAGATGATGTGCTGGCCAGGCAGGGGGTGAATGAGAGGACAGCTTTCTACAAGGATGTCATGGATCCTTTGACTTGTATTTTTGTCTTCACTGAAACAGCATCGTAGAGCAGGCAAAATTCAACTGCAAAAACAAAGACCAAGTGAAGGAATAGATTAATTTATAAATAGTCCCCATAGCCTGGCTGACAATTATGACACAGACCACTAAAAGATGATTTCCTAAGAGTCAGGGTGGTTGTCAGCATTTTGGAAGAAATCTTGTCAGGCTTTCCACAATCTAAAGAAGATTTGACATTGAACAAAGCAGTGCAACTGGCCAGGCAGGCCAAAGTGCAAAAACAAAACCCAGTGTTTGTAAAGGATGTGAGCAGGAAATCCCATATGAAAAGTCGTTTGAAGTCATTCAGTTCATTGCGTGCAGAACTGCAAGCACTTTGCAGCAACAACTAGGGAAGCGTATTGAAAGTACACCAGCCACATTTTACATTGTTTCTGCTGTGATGGGAAGAAGGTGTGTCCACAAGCACAAAGAATGTCCTGCTGCGTACACAGAATGTCATGAATGTAGCAAATATTGTCACTTTTGAGCAGTGTCATTCAAAAAAGCCTGTGTTTGCAGAGCAAAAAGAAAACACTTTTAAGAAACCTATACACAAGAAATACGAGAGCCAGGAAATAACTTTTCTTGGTGAAATTGAAGTCAGTGGATATCATATAGAATCTAAATCAGATTAAAGGATCTAGAATTTTTTTCCCTCATGAAGTTAAGTGTTTTCAAAAGTTCACTCTGTAACCTTCATCAAACTTAAAGGTCCTAGAGGAACCAAGCTAAAAATCAAAAGTCAGCTTGATGAATCATTAAGGCACAAAGATAGAAACACCTCTGAGACACTATTTGTCATTCAGAACCAGAAAGATTCCTTGTTAACAAAGGAAGCCTGTATGGGTTGGAATCTAATCCTTTAAACTGGAGAAGGTAATGACCAAGAGAAAGAATTTCCAAAACTCTTCAGAGGCTTGCGAAAATTGAAAACTGTGCACCATATTACACTAAAAGCATTTATAAAACCCTATTTTCTGTTTATACGCAAGAAGATCCCACACTAAAATGGATAAGAAGTGAGATAGAGACAATGCTTCAACAAAGGATTATTTCACTAATTATGACACTATGTAGCTAATGCTCTGTATGGTACCAATTTCTGCACTGAATGGATCCATCAGGATCTGCATCAACCTCATGCAACTGAACAAGATGGGAGAACGGGAGATATATTGAATGGTGTTATGGAAGAGAACCTAACGGAACTGGCGAATTGTACAACCTTTACTGCATTCCATGCAAACAGCAGATTCTGACAGTTACCATTAGATCAGGAGTCAAAACATCTAACTATCTTCGCAATACATCTTGGACATTACTGTTTCAAACTTGTGCGGCAAAGATTTTTCAAAGGATAACATCCAACACATTGGAAAATATGAGCATGACTAATTCAAAATCTTTGTTTTTTTTTGTCTTTAATGATATCTACCCTTTCTTGATCTTTCTATTAGCTTCAGGATGACTCAACAATGTTTTAATCCATAGCTCAACTCAGGAAGTACAAGGCAAAAGCCACAAGTGAACTTCCACCGTCCAGAAATTTCATTGAATTACAAAGATATATGGGTATGGTGAACCAGCTCAAATAAACAAATATCTATGACAGCCTTTGAGGCAAGACTAGGTGTGCTGCATTGAGCATCAACAGCAATCATTTGAGTAAATCAAAAGGATGTAATACCTTCAGAGATCTTAGTTCACAATGATTCCGAGCTTCCACTTGTTGTCTTGATGGATGTGTCAGCAACATGACAGGGTGTAGTCTTGTTCCAGATTCAGAGTAATGGGGCAAGAAGAACTGTCAAGATCCTTAACTGAAGCTGAACAGTGCAAGGTGATGTGGAGAAAGAAGGCCTTGCAGTGGGTATATGAACAGTTTCTGACTATATTTAAGACTTTCAGCTCAAAACCTATCAGAAACAGCTGGTGTCTTTACTCAACATGAAGGTAATTGGAAAGATGACACCCTGAATCCAAAAATTCAGATCCAGGTTGATGCAAAATAAACAATTACAGAGTATGTGCAGGGAAAATACCTTATCACAGATGCCCAACTACTCAGAACAAAAACATCCTGGGATAGCACAGTGGCATAGCTATGTTAGCTGTACTGCTCACAGACAGGAAGAGAAAGAGACACTTCTGCCTTTATTTTTCCATCAAAGCCATGGGAATGCCTTCGTATAGACTACTCAAATTCAAATGGAAAGTATTCCTCATTCTTGTGGATTATTACTCCTGCTGAATTTGAGGTGCAAAATTTATATGGGCTCACTTCTGAAACCATTATAGCCTCTCTCATATTCTCTACATTTGACATTCTGGACATTGTCATCTTTGACTTTGGTCCACAATTTCCCAACAAGTGCTTCCAATTCTTTGCTGGATGGTTTGGACCTGTCTACATCATAAATTTGTTGAATTATGCTCAAGCCAATAGAAAGATCAAGAAAGGGTAGATGTCATTAAAGACAAAAAAAACAAAGATTTTGAGTTAGTCATGCTCAGCTACCATTCTATATATTGCAGAATGGATTAATCCCTTGTGAGCTTTTAACAGGCTGCAGATTAGGAACCCAATTTCCTTAACCTCATCAGACATTAATGCCAAACATAAGGGGATCATAACTGTTCCTGGCAGAAAGAAGGTTATAGAATAGGCAAGTCTACACTTTCAACGAATGACACAGGGCTCATTATCTTCCCACACTCAAAGGAGGAAAACTGTTTTGGATTAGTGTATGGCACTGAGAAAATCCTGTAAGGGCAAGGTTGCAAAAAACAAAATCATATCTTGTCCAGACAGAAACCGGTATCATCCAAAAAAATAGGTGCACTTTGACTTTGATGAACAGAAAGTTGGATGAACTGCAACCCTGGTCTAGAGAAGGAAACTGTAACTACAATCAAGATAGGAACAAGAAATGATAATGCTTAGACAATATGTTAGACCCCCAAATACCTCAAAAAAAACTCCATGCATATTTTAGAAGAAATCATGTGGAATATCACTGAAAAGCAGAGGTTTTGGGAGGAGGTGTAGGAGAATGTGTACTCGGCATATAGTGATAAAGATCTGAGGGGAGTTCGAGAGTAAAAGGTTAACTCTAATACTAATGATAACGACTGAGCATGTGCATAAGGGGCTATGTAATAATGACATCAGATGGAAGACAATGAGGGGAATGTGACAGAGCAGCAATGATTCTGTCTTCATGCTTTGTACTTCTGTTCGTATCGAGCATGTAAATAAAGGTTACTTTGACAAAGGATCTTTGATTCCTACCAGATCTCTCATTGAGAGCAAGACATCCAACATTTTCTAAGATGACCCGATAGCAACAGAGGCTATAGTGTGGTTGTCAATGCTGATTCAGCCTCGAAACTCCAGTTGGCCCTGATTCCAATGAGTTCTTCTTCATTTCCAGATCACAGACAAAATGCGGGTCTCACTACTTCCCAAGCCAATAATTTTATTCTTCACTTTAACATCATAGTTTTATTTTAGTTGAACCTAACCACTTTGACTCAGGCTGAAGAGTGGTGAGCTATGGATTTCAGTCTATGATTGACATCCAAACGCATATCACATCATCAAGGGGAAAAAGCTCTTCTATGGTTAAGCATTTGCCCTTGGGAGAAGCAGAAAGCTGGGTGCTCCATTTACTGTGCTAACATCTAAAACATCTTTGTTAGAGGCTGATTGATAAGTGGCTTTTTCCCTCATTTGATTCATACCCCAAGGAGACATAAAAAGATGCTAGATGAAGGAAACTAAGTTCACATCAGGTCTGTATTATATGTGGATTATAGCAACACAAATACAGATTCTAGCATTTAGCTGACTGCTTTGCCCTTGTCATTTCAAGTCTTTATGAACAAACAAAGCAAATTCATATTGAAATGATAAGCTGAAAAAAAACTTCTTGAGAAGAGTGGTGTATACTTGGTTCATAATCAAAGCATTAAGAATGTTCAGACATGCAGTCAGACTATTGTGCCTTAGCAGAAGAATGACATAAAGGTCAGAATTCACTACATTTAATATTAGTTTGGATTCTGTGTTTGCTTAAAAGGATTGTTACATTATAGTCTATGATCTACACTGGAATCTATGTAGCATATTATTATAAGATGGTTTCTATGGCATACTGAATGAGAGGATATATATGAGCATTATATGTATTTCAATGTTCTTAGTGAAATTTATAATTTTGAATCCTAGTTTCAACGTCTTCATTCCTTTACTGTCGATGTTAAATAAGCTGTGAATAAACATCACCTGGGGCAATGTATTGTGGTTTTACACTATCAGTCAGGAGAAAGCATTTTATCAACAATGCAACAGGACAGTATTTAAATATCATTAGAACTAACACTATGCTCCCTTGTCCCAAACAGCAGCTTTGAACATATCTCAACCAATATTATTTGCATTACATTGCAGCTAAGAGGGCTTTATGCTGACATACTTTACAAGGTTACCTCGAGGGCAAGCTAAAAAGGAAACACTGTTCACTGCATTATTCAGTGGATATTTCTAATTGTAAAGCAATTGTGCTCGCCTAATAAGATATTTGGCAATAATAGTTCTAGTAATACACAGAGAAAAGAATCACATTTTCTCACCTTACTTTCCTATTGTTTTGCCGGTCCTCCTGGGCCTTGCCTACCATGACAGAATGACAAAGCTTGTTAATGGTGGTTACAATAAAAGATACAGACCTGACAGCAACATGAATGATTGACATATATAATGTATCAGACAGTTGTGATGGAACTTCGGGAATATAAACAACAATTTATGAACTGCAAGATTATTTGAATCTGTTTCATATTATTATTTGAATTATTTCAGGAATATGAAATCCTATCAATTGTTAATCTCTAAAAGAATGCGAAAAACCTTTGTCCAATAGCCTCTAATATTTTGTTTACCAAAAAGTTACCAGGATTTCATTGTAAAATAGATTATATTTTGAAATACTGGCTATCTTAATTTGAATATAAACTCTAAGCAAGGTGAATTTTATCCCATGCTGGGAATAAGAGGGGGAGATGGTGACATAGTGATAATGTTACTGGTCTAGCAATTCAGATGCCAGTCTAATAGCTCAGTAATTCCAACATAAACCAAGGGGGCTGAGACCAGGAGAACATCACTGCTGAAGTGGATTTACAGCAGGTGATGAAGGAGTCAAGAGGAGCGAAAAAGCTACTTGACCCGTAATCACCATCCTACTTGTCACAGATGAACCTGTCCATGATCATATTGGTAGGTGTGAAAACCACACAGCCCTTGTGGAAATCAAGTTCCAACTTTATGTTGAGGATGTGCTGTGTAGCCCTATCATGGTATAAATGGGATAAACTTCGAGCAGATCTGGCAACTGGTGTGCACAGCTAGCACTGCTACCTCATTGTGCCACGGGCTCAGGTTTAATTCTAGCCTCAGGTCACCGTCTGTGTGGAGTTTGCACTTTCTCCCCGTGTCTGTGTGGGTTTCCTTTGGGTGCTTCGGTTTCCTTGTGCAATCCAAAAATGTGCGGGTAAGGTTGATTGGCCATTCTGAATTGACCTTAGTGTCAGGAGGATTAGCAGAGTAATTATGTGGATTATAGGAATAGGGTCTGGGTGAGATTATGGACAGTACTGACTCGATGGGTCGAATGGCCTCCTTCTGAACTGTAGGATTTTATGATTTTAACTCAAGATGGGGCATCGATGAGGCTTAGTCGGCCATAGCAGCAGCTGCATTTTATACACCCACAATCTATAACTTAATGGCCTGGTAGAGCACCCTCTCTACTATTACCAACAAGTCGAGAAATCAACCTTTGTTCAATGAAGAATAAGGAGGACATGCTAGGAACAGCACCAGGCATATTCAAAAATGAATTGTCAATGTGGTGAAAGTGTAGCACAAGGGTGCCAAACAGCAAAAGCAATAGGAGAATGGTCCCACAATCAGAGATTAGAATTAAAGTCAATAGTCATGCCACATTATTATTAAACAACTGACTGGAGGAGGAGAGTCCATAAATAATCCCATTCTCAATGATGGAGGAGCCCAGCATATCAATGCAAAAGACAAGACATGCATTTGAACATAGAACATAGAACACTACAGCACAAACAGACTTTTCGGTCCACAAGTTGCACTGATCATATCCCTACCTACCAGGCCATAGAACTATCTGTAACTGCCAATCCCATTAAATCCCATGTACTCATCCAGAAGTCTTTTAAAAGACCCCAGCGAGTTAGCCTCTACCACCACTGACGGCAACAGATTCCACTCACTCACCACCTCTGAGTGAAAAACTTACCCCCAACATCTCCTCTGCACTTGCTCCCCAGCACCTTAAACCTGTGTCCCCTCGTAGCGACCATTTCAGCCCTGGGAAATAGCCTCTGAGAATCCACCCTATCTATGCCTCTCAACATTTTATAAACCTCTATTCGTTGCAACAAACTTCAGCCCGAAGAGCTAGATGGATGATTTATCTCGATCTCCTCTGAAGATCCCCAGCATCATTAATGCCAGTATTCAGCAAATTCAATTCATTGATACTGCAATGGCGATAGGGGTTTTGGTAACGTTCCAGAAATCATACTGAAGAGTTGTGTTTCTGAACTAGCCATACCTTAGCCAACATGTTAGAATATGCTGCAACACTGGCACCAAATGATGTAGAAAATTGCCCAGCTATGTTCTGTAGATAAAAAGCAGGACAAATCCAATTACTGTCCCATCAGTCTATTTTCGATCATCAGCTTCGTGAAAGAAGAGCTCATAAACTCTATGATTCTAACCCAGGACTGGGCACTGATGAGTCACTGTGGTCAATACTCAGAAATAACCTACTCACGAATGATCTATTTGGGTTCTGCCAGGGTCAGTCAGCTTATTACAGTCTTGGTTTCAAGCATGGACAGAACAGTTGAACTCAAGAAGTGAAGGCAGATTGACTGCCCTAGATATTAAGGCATGAAGAAGCCCTCGCAAAACTGGAGTCAGTGAGAATCTGGGGAAACCTCTCCACTAACTTGAGTCATGCCAAACCCAAAGGAAGATGGTAGTGTTTGTTGTAGGTCAATCGTCACAGCCCCGAGACATAATTGCAGGACTTCCTTAGGCTAGTATCCTAAGATCAAGCATTTACAACTTTTTCATCAAAGACCTTCCCTCCAATGTAAGGTTAGAAGTGGGGAATGATTGCACAATGTTAAGCAGCATTCACAAGTTCTTAGACACTGAAGCAATCCACGTCCAGTTTTAGCAAGAACAATATTTGGGCTTGGGCTGATAAGTGGGAAGTTACATTTATGTCACACAAATATCAGAAAATGACTATCCCTAACAACAGAGAATCCAACCATTCCCCTTGACATTAAATGGCATTAGCATTGCTGAATCTGCCAATATCAATATGCTGCAGGTTATCATTGACTACAAACTGAATTGGACTAGAATATAAATACTGTGACTGCAAGATGCTAGGAAACTTGTAGCATTAACTCTCCCATGGCCAAAATCTTCTGCCCTCATTTGCAGCTGGAATTTTCCAGCTGAAAGTAAATGGAGCTTTGGCTGCAATGCCAAATTTTCCATCCTTGTTTACAGCAGATCCCACTATGGTTGGAGAACTACATCAACTAATATCCCCAAAGCCTGTTCAAGGCATGAAACATTATGAAATAACCTCTACTTGCTTAGATGAGCACTTGAACAGCACTCATTAAACTTGGACATCATTGCAGGACAAAGCACTCTGTTTGATTGACACCCCCCAGCCAACACCTTCAACTTTCACTCCCCCCACCACCACTGCAGAGTAACAGCAATGTGTACTATGTACAAGATGAAGTGCCTCAATACACCAAGGGTCCTTTGACAGCATTGCCAAACTCATGGTTTGTACCACCTAGAAGGACATGGGCAGTAGATACATGTGAACACCACTACCTGCACATTCCATTCCAAGGCACATATCACCCTGACATGGAACTATATTGCTGTTCGTGCATCGTCGTTGGGTCAAAATCCTGGTACTCCCTCCTTAACAGCACTGTGGGTGTACTGATAGAACATAGAACATAGAACATTACAGCGCAGAACAGGCCCTTCAGCCCTCGATGTTGCGCCGACCAATTGAAAAAAAACAATGACCCTCTAACCTAAACCATTCCCTTTTCATCCATAAACCTCGGAGGTTGTTGAGGCAAACTCACTGGGGTCTTTTAAGAGACTTCTGGATGAGTATGTGGAAAAGAATAGGATAGGGGTTATAGATAGGTCTGTGGATTGGTAGATGTGATCGGCACAACTCATGGGCCGAAGGGCCTGTTTGTGCTGTATTGTTCTATGTTCTATGTAACCTATCCACTGACCACTTAAACGCCCCCAAATTTGGTGCATCTACAACTGCTGCAGGCAGGGCATTCCATACCCTTACCACCCTCTGGGTAAAGAATACCCTTATCACCCTCTGAACTGCAGCTACTCAAGAAGGTGACTCACCACCATCTTCTCAAGGGCAATCAGGGATAGGCAATAAACCTTGGCCTAGCCATTGATACTCACATCCGTGAAGGAACAAAAAAAACCTTTCAGTAATCAAATGTCAACAAGTTTGTTCAAAACCTTATCGGTGCTGCGTTGATACACAGTAACCTCTCCAGTCCTGTTCATACACTTGTGGTGGGGCATTCTGGTACTATTCTATAATCCAGAAAATTTCAAATGATTCCAGGCATTCCAGATCGGAGAGGTTGCATAATGCATACTGGGTTTTTTATCTGTTTTAGTAGATGTACAGAATAT
The DNA here is from genome assembly GCA_024679065.1 of Sphyrna mokarran. Taxonomy (NCBI): domain Eukaryota; kingdom Metazoa; phylum Chordata; class Chondrichthyes; order Carcharhiniformes; family Carcharhinidae; genus Sphyrna; species Sphyrna mokarran. Next base: position 104,865,842 of record JAGIQG010000001.1, on the reverse strand, counting down.
TTTAAAGAGCTGTACAGTATCACTTAGTTTTTCTATTTTAGATTATAAGTATCGTAGATACTTATTCATCTTAAAGAACTGAACCTTAGAATAGATTTAAAGCAAGTACTGTGGCACATGGTGTGAGAATGACAGAGTATGAAAAAGAGACTTAATCCTCCTAAATCCACTAATTGGCGATATCTCATACCCCACAATGAGGATCTGTCAAATAGACATGAGGAAACAAGAAAAACCAGAGGGTGGTTAATTTTGGACTGTTTATACCTCAACTCAAAAGGGGGCAGGTTTCCCATCTGGTTAAATTGGTGCTACATGTCTAGGGAACTGGAGAGGAAATGAAACAACCTAATGCCCTCGTTAATAAAATAAATGAAATCTTACTGGTTTAATACTCAAGATGAAAAGAATTAAGATGACATTTCTTTTTTGTTCTTGCCCTTTTTTGTTCCATATTTATCTATAGATTAAATAAATAGATTAAATAAATGACAAGGACTGAAGATGCATGGGATCACCACATCTCCAAGCTTTCTGCCAATTGGCACACCATTCTGACTTGGAACTCTACCGCCATTCCTTATACTGAGAGATAGAGATTCTCTGAGTATAAATCCTGGAACTTGCTGCCGCACTTCAGCCATTTCTACATCACAAGGACTGCAGTGGTTCAAGGAGATAGCTCAACACCATTTTTTCAAAGGCAATTAAAGATGGGCAACAAATACTGGCCTAGCGACACCCATTAAATGTTGAAAGAAAAGTGATGTTTTGATGAAAAGTTGTTTTTTTGCAATTAAACATTTTGGATGATGTTTTACTTTTGGAAACTTTTTAATCTAGTTCATGTTAGAGCAGCAGGATGCACAATGGACTATTTCAAGCCTTAAGCTTTCTGAGCCTCACCAATCCAAAATTAAAGTATTTAGTTTAGCTTGCAGCAGTGAAACTCATACCCTCCTTCCCACACACTACTGCACAGAGCCTTGTCTAATTGTTTTTCTCTCGGATTTCCATTGGTCCTCTGTAATTAATGGTAGTGAACCATGCAATGCCTATATCTTTTTGAATTGTATTAAGTCTATTTTTAGCTTGCACAATATTCTTGTTCGAAACTGCTTTTAGACAAGCACCCTTTGACAACAAATTAAGTATCGCATTCATGTTTCAGTTAAAATTCTGAGGCATTGCAAAAATTGAACAACTTGAGGTACTGGAATAAAGATGGAATTTTTTTGTTTTAATAACATATTAAAATGAGAGAATGCCTGCTTTCCTCCACAATCAATGACCATCTAATCAAATTACAGAGCATGTGATTTTCTGATGTGTATGTGAATTACAAAAAAAAATGCATTGTTGCAATTTCTGTGTAGAGAATTTTAGATTTAAGTTCTATTTGCTAGAAAGTGCAACATTGATAAAGTAATAGTCATGTATTCAAACATGTACCAACATTTCAGACAATTGGCAGTTTTCTCACATTAACATTGTTACTCTATTCTCCTGTTTTCCCCTCAGTGGCTGCTGATTATCGGTGTGCGAGTTATTGCAGAAGACTTTGGAATATGCGCCAGGGCAGTTTTTTTCCTCAGTGGCTGTGTTTGATAGTGGGCTGAGGCTTAATGGCTACCAATTCCAAATTATCATCCTTCATGATTAGTCTGGGCTGTGAATATCATAAGGTTGCTAGACGTGGGCATAAGCCTGGTAATGACAAAGAATTGTATTTTTATATTGCATTTAATACTCCTGACAGACATACTTTTGTAATAGCGTCACAGCACTGACTATCATTGACTTGTGCACTAGAACATCCTGGCAGTCCTTTTTCTGATCAGTAGCTTTCTTACGCATAACCCAACAATTTCATCTTTCCTCTAATTAGATGTGCTCTGCTACATTTATTTATATTAAAATACATCTTCCAAATATGTGTTCAGTTCTCCCATCATTTTTAGATCTATCAGTGATCTTGTTTTCTCAACTGAAGTCCTTAAACCCACACAGCCTTTTGCATCATATACATATTTCTAGTCAACTATTCAAGATAGTTTTTGGAACCACTATTGCTCAAGCTATTCAGCTATGATGGTATCCTCATACCTAATCCAGCTTCTATACCCCATGTCCTCCTCATTCCACCTCTCTTTTGACTTATGAGCTGTAAATGGAGTAAGCAAATGCTGCTTACCTTCTGCCCTCTCTTCCAGCATGGAAGTGATGGTAAATCCTTTCCCTTTTTCAAAGGGACTTGCAAGGTACCTACAGTGATCTAGAAATCTAATTCTCAGCAGCTTACTAGGTTTATTAAAGGGATTCTCCAAAGGGGTAGCAGTGATTCCATCGAGAACAAATTTGCTTTCTTTTCTCAGAATATCAGTATTCATCCTTCCACCCTTGCCAGTCTGCCAGTGCCTTTGCTGTTTTCTGCAAGTATTGTAGCCCAGATTGCTACTGGCTGTATTGAGGTGGAGCAATCTGCAACTAGCCCAGAACTGCTCTCGCATATCCTCCGAAGTCATCTGCAATAACTCCCACACTGAAGATCAGCAGCCTTGGACCAACAATGCTACAGTCACTGTTGGAATATTCATTCAATTACAGGATGAGAGTGACTCTGGCCAGGTCAGTATTTACTGCCCATCCCAAAAGGTGGTGGTGAACTGTCTTCTTGAATTGCTGCAGTCCCTGAGATGTAGGTAACCCCACAGCGTTGCTGGGAAAGGAACTCCAGGATTTTGATCCAGCAACGGTGAAGAAACTGCAATTTATTTTCAAGTCAGGATGGTGAACCTCCAGATAGTGATGCTCCAATGTATCTGCTGCTTTTGTCCTTCTCGATAGTACGATTGTGGATTTATAAGATACTGTCTAAGGAACCTTGGTGAGTTTCTGCAGTGCATCTTGTAGATGGTATATACAGCTGCCACTATCTGATGGTGGTGGAGGGATAGAATTTTTTTTTTTTTAAGCAACACAGCACTGGAAACAGGCCCTTCGGCCCAACGAGCCCGCGCCGCCGTCATACTATATAGTAGCAAATACATTATCCTATTTTAATATTCCTATATAATAATATATATATTATTTTTAATATGGAAAATTTTCACCATAGGGACAATTTGTTTCCCAGTCAGCCTAAGAGCGAATTTTTGGGTTGTGGGAGGAAACCGGAGTGCCCGGAGAAAACCCACGCAACCACGGGGAGAACGCGCAAACTCCCGCAGACACCGGCCCAATTCCAAGTGTCTGCACAGCCACATCGATAGTCTCTGAGCTGTCATGGTGCCCTTCAGATGGTCCACATAAAGCACTCATTTACGACATGAGGTACCAGGCAACCCACGAATCAACATCCAAGAGCTGTACCCGCACCACCTGCCGAATGCATGCTCAAATTATGGACCGAATTACCTGTGGAAAAAAGCCGTAGTTAAACAGTCCTAATATATCCCTCTATCTGCATACCGCTCATGTGGCTGTCCAAGAGACCCTTAAACAGCCCCAGCGTGCCTGCTCCCACCACCTTACTCGGCAGTGCATTCCACACCCCCACTACCCTTTGTGTGAAAAACTGCCCTCTAATATTCGTCCTATACATAGCCCCCCTCACCCTATGGCCATGACCCCTCGTCCTATCCATTTCTAAAGGTGGAAAAAGTTTACCTCCATTTACTCTATCTATACCCCTTATAATCTTATACACCTCTATGAGATCCCCTCTAAGCCGACGTCTTTCAAGGGAAAACAACCCCAGTCTATCTAATCGTTCCTCATAAGACAGTCCTTCCATACCAGGCAGCATCCTGGTAAACCTCCTCTGCACTCTCTCCAAGGACTCCACATCCTTCCGATAGTACGGAGACCAGAACTGGGCGCAGTATTCCAAGTGAGGCCTAACCAAAGTTGTATACAACTGCAACATCAAACTCCTACTCTTGTATTCTATACCCTTTTCTATGAATTTTTTTTTTGCCTCTGTGAATCATGAACATAAGTTCATCTCTGATTTTACGACCAAACCTGCTTAGAAAAGTGGGACAATTATCTGGCCTGAACTTACAGAGACTGATTGCAAACACTTAGGCTGGAATTGTACCAGCACGCCCACCCTGATTCTGAGGGACTGGACAACGGGAGAGAAAATGGAGTTGAAATTAGTTCTGTGGGGCAGCAGCAAGCTGAAATTTTTTTTTTTTTGTTTTGGAATGTTTGTGGAAGAGGTAGCAATCAAGGGGGTTGCTTTATCTTGGATGATATCAAGCTTCTTGAATGTTGTTGGAACTTCAGTCTTTCAGACAGGTGGAAATATTCCTGATTTGTGCCTCATAGATGGTGGATAGGCTTTGGGGAGTAAGGAAGTGATTTACTTGCTGTTGGACTTCTCACCTCTGAACTGCTCTGGTAGACACAGTATTTATATGGTTAGTCCATTTCTGTTTCTGGCCAATGCTATCACCCAGGATGTTGATAAGAGCATTAAGAAAGGCAAAGGCACATAGAAGACACACAGTTTGGAATGCACAAGGGTAAATAGTTGTCTTTTGCATGCAACATGGCATGATTCCATTTATAAATTTGTTTGAAAGTTTTTTTTGTGGTAACTTTTGATTTTGCATCGTGGCCAAACAGACACTGTAATGGTCATTGACAATGGAAAGAAGATGTTGGATTATTGATGAAAGGTTTCATACTTGGATAACTTCTTCACAGACAGCCTACCCAGAAAAGGCTTGGGAGATTGGTTCCTTTCTCTTCTCCTTCTTCTAGTTCCTCAGCCTTTTCTCCTTTCTCTCTTTTTCAATGCTCGGCCTATAGCTGGTGACCAGAGCTAGTCCTAGAAGGTGAGGCTGTGCAGCATGCAATGAGAAAGCATGAATCTTGACAATGCACTGTTCCTCCAGAGTTCACCTGGCAGAAGAAGTATTAAGCTAAATAATATAGGAATGGGGACTTAATCCACACCCACCAGCCCAACAACTATAAAGTACTGCAGGATGTTCTGACAGAGACTGAGTAGGACCTCAGCCTCTTATTGGGCCAGGAGGGTTTCAATGGCTGCTGACAAGAACATGGCCAAGGCCCATCAATCCCCAGAGCAGGTAAGTCTGGGTCATGAGGCAGATGGGATTGAAGAGGGGTGATGGGTTTTAGAAAGGGAGTGTGTACAAAGGAAGGGGGAGATGTTGACCTAAGGGGGCCAATTGCTCAGCATAGAGTTTCCCTTGAAGAGTGACTCTCTGTTTCAACTTTCTTCCCTCTCAGACAGCACAATGGCGTCACGATTAGCACCTCTGCTTCATAGCAGCAGGGACCCAGGTTTGATTCCTGGCTTGGGTGACTGTTTGTGTGGAGTCTGCACATTTCTCTGTGTCTGCGTGAGTTTTCTCAAGGTGCTCAGGTTTCCTGTCACAACCTGAAGGACATGTCGGTTAGTTGCATTGACCATGCTGTATTCTCCCTCATTGTACCCAAACGGGTGCCGGAGTGTGGTGACTAGGGGATTTCCACAGTAACTCAATTGCAGTATTAATGTAAGTCTACTTGTGATAATAAATAAACTAAACTCTTGAGTTAAACAAGCAAGCTTCCTGCTTCCAGCAGGCTTCCCACACCAAACATCTATGGTGTGGACAATAGGACCATTGGCTTGATATCAAGCCTAATTGACTCTTCATTGTTCATTTAAAAATGGTGGGTGGACCGCCAATTTCAGTGTGCATTTTGGGGTGAGGGCATGGGATGGATGGGAAGGTGGTGAGATGTGTTTCCTATTGCGGGAAACACGCCCACCAGGGGCACATGAAATTGAGCCAATTGCTTTAGCATGCCATTGGTCTACTCTATCATATTGTGTGTAGGAATACCGCTTTAACTGAATGTATGCTGCGTATGTGTACAGGAGTTACACAGCAAAACAATCAGATGTGTCATCAGCAATAGCATTGGGTACTGGTAGCCACACTTTTGTTTGCCGTGATGATTCCAACACAGATGGCACAGTGACTATCACAGAATGATGCTTTCAAGGTGCTGGACATTGACTTGCATGATTCACTGCCTGTGGTCACATTGAGAAGGTGGAGCACCCTTTTGTTTCTGGAACGAGCAGAGTTGACAAGCCATGCCTGCAAAGCTATGTGCACATGACATATGGCATCTTGTACTCTGGAGAAACCCCAACATTCACTCTATCTGCCTGTCTCCAAAAAAGAGAGAACAAAATGGCTCTTCTTGCTGTGAGAAGTCCAGTGACCTCCTTTAGGTAACAATAGACAGCAAACTGCAAGATATCTTGAATTTCAGCCTGCTCCACCAAGTTAATTGCCACAAGTTAACACCTTGATCTGCTGAGCTTATTGTTCTGGCTGCAGGGGATGACAGTGATGATACCTTGATTGAAACACAGACATCTCACATATTATCCCTCACTGAGATTCTGGTTGGAAAACTCAAGGTATTCTTGAATACTCTGCTTGGATAAGCCTCCTCCTGAGGGCCCTTTCCACTGGCCTTTTCCCTCTTTCAGAAGTTTGTTCTGCTTTATTCTTCCAATTGTGTTGTATTATGAGGGGAATGAATATCAGTGCACCTGTGTTTGGGAGCAAATGGTTTGTGCAAAAGTTTTGAAGTTAGTAAAATGCCCTTCAGCACTTGCCACACACATTTCTGATCAACTTTTTACAACTTGGAACAACTACAAAAAGCATCAAACATTTAGAGAATAATAGCAACAACCAAGGGAAGTTTTTTAAGTGATGTTGGTGGTTCCTTTCTGCTGCTAAACACAAGTTCAGTTGTGTGAGGTTAAGAGAGGACATTGGCTAGAACCTCAAACTGGCATCAAATCATCAGTATTGACTTCATGGCCTGTCAGCACTGCATTCTTCTGACAGATGTTCCCTAGGTGCCAATATGGCGACTGGTGCAATTTCACCCTCCCCCCCTCAATGATTCCACTTTGGAGCTGCAAGGTCATGGACCCCTCCCTCTCCCCCTGCTAAAATAGTCCCTAACTCGTCTTCTATTCATATCCTGCTAAGCTCCTTGAGGAGCTTGTTAATGAGATGGGGAGGGTAAGAAGGGAATTTCCAATCTGGAGCTCAGCTTATCTGAGCTGCTTGGTGCTCAGATGTGAAATTTGATGCCAAGGGATATGAAAACTTTATTTTATCAGCTGGGAAATGCCAAAAGCTGAGGGTCTTATGCAAGATAGTGCGGATCATCTTTCATATGGCCACAAGGCCATTTTTGAGCACAGTTAGCTCTCCAATGTTTTGCCTCCTAACTCCTGCAAGGCAGCAGCAGGCTCTGCCACAGTTGCTGACTACATTTTTGGCTCACAATCTGCAGCAGCCCCTGCCTCCTGCTAACATTTATTGCCACTGATTTGGTTAGTAATAATTGAAAAGCAGAATTTAAAAAAAAATGAAACTTTTAAATGTTGATATTCAGAGGGAAACATAGAAAATAGGAACAGGTTGGCCCATCAAGCCTACTCTGCCATTCATTGTGAGTATAGCTGATTCTCTATCACAACATATAATCCTGTTCTCTCTCCACAGCCCTTCACATTTTAGAGACTTGAGTATACCCATACAAGGAGCACAGAAGGTTTATACACAAGTACAACAAGTAACATGAGAACATAAATAGGCCATCTTGCCCCTTAAGCTTTCTCTGCTATTCAATAAAATCATGGCTGATCTTTTTATGGACTCAGCTCCACTTACCTGCTCACTCACCATAACCCTAAATTCCTTTACATTTCAAAAATGTTTTTATTCTTGTCTTAAAAACATTCAATGAGGTCGTCTCAACTGCCTCACTGGCCAGGGAATTCCGCAGGAAGGAAACTGGCAAGTTGGCTTTTGTTGTCAGACTGGTAAGAGCAAGGAAGTCTTGTTAAAATTGCATAGGGATTTGGTAAGCCCATACCCGGAGTACTGTGTACAGTTTTGGCCTCTATGTCAAAAGAAAGGGCACACTTGCCTTGAAAGTGTTAGACTGAAGATTTACTAGGTTGTTTTGTGGGATGAGAAGGTTATCTATGATAAGAGGCTGAGCAAATTGGATCTACAATCTGTGGCCTTTAGAAGGATGAGAGGTGATTTCATTGCAACATATAAGATTCTGAGGGGGTTTGATAGGATAAACACTGAGGCAATTCAGAACATGTGGCACAAACTTAGGTTAAACATTAAGGACTGAGATGAGAAGAAATTTCTTCACTCAGAGAGTTGTGATTCTTTGGAATTCTTTACCCTATAGGATTGCAGATGCTCCATTGTTGAATACACACAAGGCTGAGATAAACAGATTTTTGGTCTCTCAGGGAATGAAGGGATTTGGATTAGGTGGAAAAATTGAATTCAGACTGAAGATTACCTATGATGGTGTTCAATAGTGGAGCAGATTCGATGGACAGTATGGTCTGCTTCTGCTCCTAATTCCCATCTTCTTATGCTAAAAAAGGTTCTTTTTAATTAAATGTATTTAAAGTCGGATATCTTGGCACAGGCACAGCTATTAATGACAACAACAGAGAATAAAAATCTTCATGAATAATTTCTAATAGAAGCAGCTTCCTCAGGACTTAACATTGAAGAATGAATCATGCGGTAATTAATATTAAACAAGTCAAGGAGCAGGTATTTTGAGTATTTACAACAACTAAAGGCTTTATATCTCAATGGTGCAATGCTTCTTCATGCACTTGTGTTTATGGATTTAAATGCTTTTGGAAATATGGACAACATATATTCAAATATTTCAAGCTTATACTGACTAAAGCAACTAGAAATCCTTTTGTCCATGATAATTCGGATATATTGTCCATGATTTTCATTGTCTTATCGTCCTCCACCATGCTCTATCTAGCTCTGACCCCATTTGTATCTCAATTACGTACTCGATTACATCTGTCACAAAACATCAAAAGCAATATGCTAAAACTAATGGGATGTGCTGCCTACCTGCACTACAAGGCTGACCTCAGCAAATACATCAAATGGATCTTACAATATATAGTACCAAATCCGCATTCTGTAGTCACCAGGTAGAGTGATAATTAATCAGTCTCAACCGGTCAATTTGTCACTTCATTCCTTTTAGCATTTATCAGTGTTGTAGTGAGTTACATTTCTAATGTGCAACCTCTCTTTATAGGATTGCAGATTGAGCAATTAGTAGTTGATGAGCCTTCCAATTTTTGGGGTTGTAGCATTAAATGACCAAAAACTCTGGCTACTTAAATCAAGCACTGATCTCCATGCCCATTTTTTAAAACTGCTTGACTGTTGAGCAATGCTCCACATTGGAAGTGCTAACAGATAACATTCACAGCCATTATTTCTGTGCCCAACTTTCTTCTTGTAAGTATAAAATTGCATTATTTTGAACAAATTAGATTTTCATGAGGCCTACTTATATTTAGTCCTTCTCAGAGCAGAGCCAGGCAAATGGTGAAAAGTTGTGGAAAATCAGTTAGACACTTTAACTGACTCGACTGTACACAGACTAAACTGAGAGCGATCTAAAATGAGACTAATTACTTGAAACCTGTGTGAAATTTCAATTACAAAATTATTAGAAGAAGAACTGCAGGTTCTCACCAAAACAGCTTCCATGGTGTTACTCGAAATTAGAAAGCTATTTGTCAGTCTTAATCATTGAGTTAGTAATAAGTCACGTTTTAATCATATCTCTCATGGCATATTATTTTCCATCAAATAGACGGAGTATGGTGATTATCTTTTATACTTTATTCCCTGCATTATATCTACAGATCTCAAGCAATTAAATACAACACAGGTGGGAATGCAGTAGTGCACAGTTAGAAACAATCTTGATATTAAGAGATGGAAATTAATCTGCCTTTGCCTCTAGCTTTTCAGTCTAAAAGCTTTCTTTTTAAATTTCATTTTACCATTTAGATGAATCAAGATGTTTAAAATTTGATGTGATGCTGAAGGTCACCAGGTTTTCCTGCAGGCTGAATCTTCTGTGATTAGCTGTCCTTTTTCATTTTATAAAGTTCCTGTACAATGGGAGTAACACAATGCAAGGAATGGGATGACAGGAAATGTTGTTCAGAAAAAAACCCCTCTCTCCAGCTGTTTGAGATTTCCTTTTCATCCTGGGAAGTTCTAAAGTGAAAGCTTCATAATTAAGTTTAATGGCCCCCTGTAAGAAAATAAATGCTTTATCACATTGCATTTCGTTATCATAATGCCGCAGTGATCCCGTTAATAGAATTTAACAAAGAGGGAATATATCACTGAATTGCAATTTATGATGACTGGGTTGTACTGAAACTGCACGTAGTTCTTTACACCTGCCACTGCCGCTGACTGTATGAACCATGGCTATTACAGTTGTATTAACCTGGGTTGTTAGCACGAACATGTTCATTTTGCTGTCTTGTTTCTTCCTCTATAATTAAAAGTAACTGGATTCATAGCAGCACATTGCTGTTTCTCAATTAGTGTCTGCACAAAGCAACTAATGTTTGCCTGATATGGGCAGAAGAATGGGGAGGTTAGAAGAGAAGCGTTTACATTGAGCTCTCTGATTTTCCCCAAACAAAGAAAAAGGTCAAATGCCAGGAAATGCCTGTAAGTTTAAAAACTAAAACAACATGGAGTGTCAAGGTTTTAATAATAAGCTAAGGTAAACCAGGAAAGATGTTTCAGAGAGTGGATTTTAGGTGGATTTAACAGTGTTTTGAATTTCTTATTATTGAATTGTGAAATATCCAACATAGGTTTGGTTAGGCCCCAAGCCAAATTGAACAGGAAGCTGATTCAATTCCAGAAGAGGCACACTGAGGTAAGTCATTTGAATGTAGGAGCATAGGAATTAGAAGCAGAAGTAGGCAAATTCAACTCTTCGAGCCTGCTCTGCCATTCGATCAGATAATGGCTGATCTCTCCCCAGTCTCAAATCCACCTCCCCAGCTGTTCTGAAAATATCCCTCTTTCCTTTTATCTATTAGAAATATGTCTATCTCCCACTTGAAACCAGTCACCGATTCAGACTCTCCTGGCTATGGGGTAGCGAGTTCCACAAATTCACCACCCGCTGTGAGAAATAGTTCCTCCTCATCCCAGTTTTAAACCTACCACCTCACAACCTTATCTGGTGACATTTTCTGCAATTTACTGTAGGCCAGGAGCAGCAAGGGTGCCAAGAGAGATCTTTGGCCTCCACAGTCCCAGTCTTCCCCTGTCCCTTTCATAACTGTGATATCCTCCTGATCCAAATCCACACCCCCACCATCCCCCCAGCCTCATTATTTACCTTTGTGTTCTGGGAAATATTCTTTCTAGTCCCAGGGTGGATCTCCTGCCACCCAGTTTAAATGGTCAGCATTCACTTCCCTCCAATTTCCTTGGTGTTTGTCAGCAAGTCAGCCAGCAATCTGTTAATGAGATCGGCTGGGTCTCACCAGTGTGAGTGCCAGCTGGGCGGACTGTTCATGAGGCCAATTCACACCCTGGAATTAAAATCAACCCCATTAGCATCGATCAAATGAGCCTTCACACGCGCTTCTGTAATCTTTCCTTAATGAGACTGAGGCCAGGTATGAATCATTGAGCTGCATTATTTTGGATACCGCTAATGAGAGAAACAGATGTGACCAAAAATCTTACATGGATTGAAATAATCACAGAAACCAGCTCAAGGACAAAAACAAAATATTAAAAGTATATTGACCTACCCTGGTTAATGGGCTTTCTTAATGTCTCCATGTCAGCCTCTTGATTCTGGCCATTTCTGAGTTTAAGATGAGTGCGTTTTCCCTCACTGTGTCAAGATTCTTCGACACAGATCAACCTGACTGATTTACTTAATGTCTTTATCTCTTGTTTCACAAACTGAACTTATTCTTACTTCCAAGGGTATAATTTCAGCATCGCGCGAACAAAAACATCTTCCTCATAGATGTGAATGTTCACTGAAATCTCCAAAATTAACTTCCACTATTCAAATTCCTCTGATTCAAATGCCTTTATCTGAGTCTTTGTTTCATAGTTCTTCTGCTCTGTGGAGTTATCTTTTTGAAAGCTACATTTAAGTGAAGAATATGTTATACTGAGATGTTCCTTTTACCACAGTTAGAGATCTTGAATTGTGAATAAGTATTTAATAAATCTGAATATCCATTGGGTAAGTCTTACTGCTTGACTTAATAAAAATAACTGTAAAGGGTTAACACCAGAATTATATGTAATGCTGATGTAATGATAATACCAGATCGCATGGCGGAGTAGGAAGAGAGATCTTGAAGAGAACAGAGGCTCTTACTTTGTGTGATAGTCCAAATGTGTAAACACTTTGCAGTAGATAAATAGTTCTGGTTCAACAGACTACGGACTCAGCAGCATACGTTTGGGAGACTAGGCAATATGCAAACTCTGTCTAAATCACTATCACACCACAAAACATGATAACAGTGCATGTTACCCTCAAGGATGAAAGAAGCTACATGACTTCTGTGACAAGAAAAGAAAACCTCAAAGGAAGGATAAAAGGAAACATTCCAAGATTCACCAAGATGTCGAAACATCCTGGGAGCATCAGAGGCAAGCTGTGATAAAGATCTGGAGACCAGACAGCAGTGAGCACCGGTCCGAAACAGCAATCAGCAGCAGAGAAGTGGAATCAAATGCTGGATAATTTCCAGGGCTCAGCAGAAGCATGGAATCCATTCTACAACTCCCAGAACTATTTTGGAGTGTAGAAGAATCAGAGCCGGCCCAGAACTGGGAAAACTGGAGTAAAAAGTTAACCAGATACAGAACTGCTTCAGGATTACATTTAAAAAAAACAGAAAGACTGGGTCAGTATCATACTTTTTGCTGCAGGGACAATGTGATAGTCGGGGGGTGAGATTTCAGCTTCTTAAGAAGAAATCATGCAAGCTTTCGATTCTTATTTCAATCCATCAGAGTTTAATAATTGGGAGGGCTAAATTTAATTGAAGGAAACAAATGCTAGCTGAAAGGATGGATTTTTTATTAATCAGCAATCCCCATGGGCTGGCAGGGAATTCCCCTTGTCAGATTTTGAATGATAAGTTGATTCATGATGACAGGATTCTAATAAAGGCAATAGATGAAGCATTATCAGATCTCTTACAGACAAGGGAGGATTGAAGGCTGGTGAAAGATTGCAAGACATGGGCAGCATGGTGGCACAATGGTTAGCATTGCTGCTTCATAGCATCAGGGATCCAGGTTCAATTTTGGGTGACTGTGTAGAGTTTACACATTCTCCTCGTGTCTGCATGGATTTTCTTTGGGTGCTATGCTTTCCTCCCACAGTCCAAAAATGTGCACATTAGGTTGATTGTTCATGTTAAATTGCCCGTAGTGTCAGGGGGATTAGCAGAGCAAGTACATCAGGTTACGGGAATGGTTCCTGGGGGGGATTGTGGTCAGTGCAGTCATGATGGGCCGAACAGCCTCCTTCTGCACTGTAGGGATTCTATGATTCTAAGGAGATGTCCTGTGCAGAAGACTGAGAGAGACCATTCAATTAATGGGCCATAAAATGGAAAGCATGTCAAAGCCTAAGCCCACCAAACTGAGGAACAGTGTTCCAACCACCATTTTAAAATTTCTCTGATGTGGTGAGAACAAACCCCACTACTGAGAATATTGAACAGGGGGGACAAGACAGCCACAACTGTGGAGAAATAGGAGCACATGAAAACTGTTTGTCTATGAAAAACATTGCAACCTGTGAAAAGTAGGAGAAGCTTTTGAAGCGGAGCCAGATATAAGAAGTGAAAAAAACCACAAGAACGGAAACTAATCTTCCCAAAGGAGATAATTGACACTGAGTTCAGGTATTAAAGTGTTAAGCTCAAAGTGGATGGATGCCCCGTAGAGTTTGAAATTAGACACAGGAGCAGGAGTTTCTATTTTGAGTTTGTTGCCCTCATCTATTAAATTACAAGGTCTCAGGCGGATTATATTGAAACCGAAAGGTCAAATCCTGGAAAAACTGAAATATATAAATTGAGAAATCTTCAAACATCTCTGTGCTATACAAAATCAAGTGTGCTCTCTTCTAAGCAGAAAGGCATGCCTAAAACTGAAATTAATCTGTAAGGTGCATAAGTTATAGCACTACATTCCAAAGCAAATTCCCCAAATTATTTACAGAGCTGGGAAAATTAAAGACTGAGCATGACATCACCTCCAAGGTGATGCTTAATCAATTTGCCTCTTTACCTTGAGGAAAGACTCTCATCTACACTTCAACAAAGCCAAGTTCGAAACTGAAATGATACAGCAGCAAAAGATGATCTCACTTGTTACCATGTCAACAAAATGGTGCTCAGGAATGGCTATGGTCCCAAAACCAAATGGCTTTACAAACATTTGTGTCAATTTAACTCACCTACCCAAAGCATTGGAACGAGAGATCCACCCCGTAGGCTCAGTGGTTTAGGACCTATCAAAACTAGCCAGGAGTTCTTTACCAAATAGAATGTGACCAACGGATTTTGGTCATTGTCTCTGGGTAAAATAATGCAAATAATGATGACAACATTTAAAATACTCTTTGCTCATTATTATTTCAATGGATAGCCCTTTGAAACTGCACTAGCTTCAAATATTTTCCAGAGAATGGTGTTCAACATTTAGAAGCATCGAAGGAGTAATATGCCATTTAGATAATACATTTATACATGAGAGAGGACTGTGATCGGCAGGGTCAGAAGAGTGCTAAAAACCTTAAATGCTATTTTGTGTCATAGAGGTTTACAGCATTGAAACAGGCCCTTCAGCCCAACTTGTCCATGCCACCCTTTTTTTTAAACCCCTAAGCTAGTCCCAATTATCTGCATTTGGTGCATAACTCTCTATACCCACCTTATCCATTTAACTGTTCAATTGCTTTTTAAAAGACAAAATTGTACTCATCTCTACTACTAACTCTGGCAGCTTGTTCCAGACACTCATCACCTCTGTGTGAAAAAATTGCCCCCTGGATTCTTTTTGTATCTCTCCCCTCTCACCTTAAACCTATGACCTCTGGTTTTAATTCCCCTATCGTTAGGAAAAGGTATTGACTATCTAGCTGATGTATGCCCCTTGTTATTTTATAGATTCTATAAGGTCACCCCTCAGCCTTATACACTCTAGAGAAAAAAAGTCTCAGTCAAACCATCTCCTCCTTATAACTCAAACCATCAAGTCCTGGTAGGGCCTGGTAAATCTCTTCTGCACTCTTTCTAGTTTAGTAATATCCTTTTTATAAAAGGGTGACCAGAACTATACACAGTATCCCAAGTGTGGCCTTACCAATGTCTTGTACAACTTTAACAAGACATCCCAACTCCTGTATTCAATGTTCTGACCAATGAAACCAAGCATACTGGGTGCCTTCTTCACCATTCTGTCTCACTCCACTTTCAAGGAGCTATGGATCTGTACCCCTAGATCCCTTTGTTCTGTAACTCTCCCCAACGCACTACCATTAACTGAGTAAGCCCTGCCCTGGTTCAATCTACTAAAATGCATCACCTCGCGTTTATTTAAATTAAACCCCATCTGTCATTTGTCAGCCCACTGGCCCAATCGATCAAGATCCTGTTACAATCCGAGATAAACTTCTTCACCGTCCACTGTACCAACAATCTTGGTGTCATCTACAAACTCATGAATCATGCTTCCTATATTTTCATCCAAGTCATTAATATAAATGACAATTAACAGTGGAATCTGATCCCTGATCAATGGGCACTGATCCTTGATGCAAACTGCTGGTCACAGATCTCCTGTTTGAAAAACCACCCTCTCACTTCTGTCCAGAAGCCATTTTGTATCCATTTAGCTAGCTCACTCTATATGTCGTGAGATTTAACCTTAAGCAACAACCTACCAAGTGATACCTATGCCTAAAGCTAAATGATAATTGTGCCAAAACTGGGCCAAAATTTCATGCTCCTTACCCCACCCACCCACACCTAGTGATATCGGAGGTGGGAGAGCATAAAAATGTATGGATTGGATGCTGTCCCCATGCCCCTGCTCCCGTCTGCCCTTCTTGGTTATGGTTTTATGCCAGGATGGTCAAGGTTTTGAATGGGAAGCCTGTCCTTGCTCCAATTAATGCCCTTAAGTTATCACAATGGCTAATTTAAGGGCCTTTTCCCACCCAGTGTTAATTTTTAGGCTGGTGGATGGATTATAAATCAGGGGCTGGATGGGCAGGGGAAAACCAAATTGAACGAGTTTTTGATCTTGGGAATCATTTCCATGTGATATCCCTTCTGACTAGGGGCACCTTAAAGTGAAGTAAAGTTTGTTTATTTGTCAAAAATGGGTTTACATTCACACTGTAATGAAGTTACTGTGAAAATCTGAGTCTCCACACTCCAGCACTTGTTCGCATGGCCAATGCACCTAACCAGCATACCTGGAGAACGTGCAGACCCCACATAGACAGTGACCCAAGCTGGGAATTGAATCTGGGTTTCTGGCGTTGTGAGGCAGCAGTGCTAACCAGTGTGCCACCATACTGCTAGGGCTTAGTGATTTCTAGATTTCATTCGAATTATCCTCCTTGAACCCAAGCACCATCTCTCAACTCTCCCTCCCTTCTCACCATTAACCCCTGCCATTCCCCTTTGTTCTTGTTCTGAGAACTCAGTTCCCAGCAAGTCTCTGCAGTCCCTCTTCTAGCACTGTTCCTGGAGCAATTAGAAATTGCCACCAATCTTATTTGCCAGCAGCTTTACGCGGCAGGCCCTCCTCAAGTAGGCAGTCAAGTCAATAAGGTTGTTAAGAAGGCATACGGAGTCTTAGCTTTTATTGGTAGGGGGATTGAATTTCGGAGCCGCAACGTCATGTTGCAACTGTACAAAACTCTAGTGCGGCCGCACTTGGAGTATTGTGTGCAGTTCTGGTCCCCACATTATAGAAAGATGTGGAGGCATTGGAGAGGGTACAGAGGAGGTTTACCAGGATGTTGCCTGGTATGGAGGGCAGGTCTTATGAAGAGAGGCTGAGGGATTTGAGGTTGTTTTCGTTAGAAAGGAGGCGGCTAAGAGGGGACCTTATTGAAACATATAAGATGATTAGAGGTTTAGATAGGGTGGACAGTGATAGCCTTTTTCCTAGGATGGAGAAAGCTAGCACGAGGGGACACAGCTTTAAATTAAGGGGTGATAGTTATAGGACGGATATCAGAGGTAGGTTCTTTACCCAGAGGGTGGTTAGGGAGTGGAATGCCCTGCCTGCGGCAGTTGTAGATGCGCCAAGTTTGGTGGCGTTTAAGAGGTTAGTTGATAAGTTTATGGAAGAGAAGGGAATGGTTTAGTTTGGAGGGTCATTGCTTTTTTCATAATTGGTCGGCGCAACATCGAAGGCCGAAGGGCCTGTTCTGCGCTGTAATGTTCTATGTCCTCCTCATAGATAATAGAAGGCTTGACCTCTGCTAATCAATTCTCATTAGAGTGTGAAACGGCATTGGACCTGCTGACCATTTCCTACTTCCAAATTATTGAACCTCATTTTTACAGAATGGTTTCTCACCATTGGAGCCCCTAATGTCTAGGAGATTGAGAACACAGCTTCCATTTCTTGCACAAAAATTTTAACCTAACATGACTATGAAATCAACATGAGGAAGAACTGAGACACAACTAATCTCGGAACTTTATCTCAGGCATAGAACAGATGAGTTATCAATGTTGAACTTGGGTAGTGAGTTTGGATCCAAGACTAACAAAGGGAAGGTACATTCATTGAAAACCTCCACAATCAAGATTATACAGGCTTGAGACAGGCCAAGCTATCACAAGGAGATACTGCAGAGCTTGAAAATCTTTGAAAATCAAGCTAGTGGAAATGTGGACTTGTCACTCAGATCCTGAAGTTCTACAGCAAGCTCTGCAACAATCCATTTGAACAAAACCATTCAGACTAACAGAATATCCTTTATCTCCAATAGGAGATCAGAACAAGATTAGGGAGATCAGTCAAGGCACCTTGAAACTAACCCTGTGAACACAGACGTACGATCCCAACAGTGCAGAAGGAGGTCACTCGGCCCATCAAATCTGCATCAATTCTCGGGGAGAGTAACTTACCCAGGCCCTCTCTCCGCCCTAACCTATAATCACACATACTTACCATGGCTATTCCATCTAACCCACGCAACTTAGAACACTAAAGGTCAATTTACCATGACCAATCCACCTAACCTGCACATCTTTGGACTGTGGGTGGAAATCAGAACAGCCAGAGGAAATCCTTGCAGACATGGAGAGAAGATGCAAACTTCACAAGCCACCCAAGCCTTCATACTTTGTACTATGAAGGAGAAGTGCTAAGCATTGCGCCGCCAAAGTCTGAAACTTTGTGGGGAGATGTTTGAGGGTGTAACTATGATGGGGATAACGAATTAGGAAGACATGTAGGGTAAAGAATTAACTTCAGAAACATTCTTGATGCTCATGTAATCATGATGTCAGATCACATGACTGAAAAATATGAACAATTTAAAAGAGAGCACTAACTCTTACCTCCCATGGAGCGCAAATGTGTAAATATCTGCTGTAAATAAATGATATGATGAAAAGAATAATTGACTCTCCCACAACATATCTCTGGGAGGTTAGACAATACCCAAACTCAGTCTAAAACCTGACTGCATAACAAAATAGTAGTGTTACAAATGGTGCTATCAGGAAGGATCGTTGCAGGCTGGCTTCATTGAAATTTTAGATGCAGACTACTCACAATTGTTTGGCCCATTAAAATTAACGATCATTTCTCTGAACTCTTTCCATTCTGCTTCATGTCTATTTTCTCACTGAAGTGTTTTGGAACATGTGCTACATAAAAATTGGTGCAGAAATGCAAGCTGGGGCTCAGCAAGCCCAACTCAAGGCTATCAGGGCAGTGCTGGAGATACTCTAGCCAATCATCATACTGCATAATATTATCGTACAAGCACATAATGCACTCTTACGAAATTGCTTTACAACTCAAGTGTTCATCTGTTTAAAATAATAAATGTTAAGTGTTCATGCATTATATCACACCATGTTCTTATCATGTGTGATGGTGGTTCCAGAATTTGTACCTGTTACACAATACCACAGTTCAGCTAAGCTAATGATAGAAACAAATATACACAGTTGCTTGATGTCTTAGAATGTTTCAAATTAATCTGCATATAGAGATCAGAGCACTAAACTTGACAGCACAGATTCCAAGGAACCCAACATCACAGATCAGTGCTCCAGTCTCTGTGAATCAGAAAATTAAAGTCGAGGGGAATCTGATCTCAGTATAATCCTTAGTTAAAAAAGCGAATGTATTTAGATAATGTCTAAAGAGCCAGAGGGTAGGTACACGGAAGCTAATTAAATGTGATAGGAAAAGGTCAGGGTTTAATTTTAAGCATGTCACTAGAGACTATGCCTGAAATGAATCCGTTCTTCCTTCATAGCACAAGAACTACCAGAACAGGTTTGAAGTGGTTTCATAAAATTGGCTCTGATAGAAATTAGATTTGCATGAAATACTTACAGTAGTAAACCTAACACCTTGTTAATTAAGCGATAATTAACTTTTCTTATCATTATCCTAATCTTGGAAGGAAATGATAAGTGCCGAGTATGAAAATTCATATGCATATATTTAACTGCCTATCTATTAAAGGACCTGATTTTCTTCCCCATTTCAAAGACTTGAATCTCTCTTTGAAGTGTTTAATTTTACTGGGGGAAGAGGAACAATAACTTAACAGTCCTAATCGCTTAAGAGGAAAAATGCAACCTTGGGTGCTTCAATAATGAGTAAACATGCTGGTGTATTGAATTGCATAGAATTGGAAAATCTATTATCTGTGGGCAGTATTTTAAGCTGGAGAAAGAAAACAAAACCCACCAAGCTTTCCATTGTTCCATCATGCAAGTGCGAAAGTGTGCAGATATCAAACAAGCTCAAGCTGTGCTTTGCCTGTGGTACTCCCACTGCCATGGTCAAAAAGCCTGCTTGAGGTCAAATACTAAGAATAAATACAAGTTTGCTGTCCCCGAGGGTGAATTTCAGTTGCAGGAACTTCTACCAGTGTGAGCCTTTCACTTTGGCTGACAGCAGGCTTGCTGGCTTCACCCTTTCTACAGCTCATTTCCAGGTCGGGTTTAGTCTTCAATTAGTCTCTGCTGTGAGCTTGCCTTCTCCAACCTGCTGAGTTGCAGAATCAGCCTGCTTTTCTCGGTGTCATTACTGAGGAGGGATGAGAGAAATCTGTTCACTAAGTCTTGCTTCTCTCTATACAGATACTGTGTGACCTCCCCTCAGCACTTTTTATTTTTATTTCTAATTTCCTTTTGCAGTATTTTGTTTTTGATTATGTATAGGTATTTGGATGAGGCATCATGGGGGTCGCTGTGGCCCATTTTATCTTAGTCCAGCATCAATCATTACCTTCAGAAGAAGATGATAATTTATGATGAGTAGTCTTGTTTGATTTAAATATTACAACTTATTTTTTGTTAATTATAACATATCTCGTTTATG
Source organism: Sphyrna mokarran (assembly GCA_024679065.1). Lineage (NCBI taxonomy): Eukaryota > Metazoa > Chordata > Chondrichthyes > Carcharhiniformes > Carcharhinidae > Sphyrna > Sphyrna mokarran. The sequence continues at coordinate 104,845,284 of JAGIQG010000001.1, read as the reverse complement.
ATATATAAATCATATACATGATTTCTATTGTAAAAAAAACTTGCAATTAATTTTTGTGCTCTCTTTATTTATCCTGTTGCAATGTTAATGGACAGAGTTGCATTCATGTGGCATTTTTCACAACCTCTCAATGAAGCATTTTTGAAATGTGGTCACATTTGTCACGACAACTGTGGCAGCCAATATGAAATGTCTCACAAACAGCAATGAAATAAACAAATCTGCTTTAGTAATGATGGTTGATTCATAAATAGTGGCCGGGAAGAATTTCCTTAGGGCCCTGGGATCTTTGGATACATTGGCAGAGCTGAAGAGATCTTGGTTCAACATCTCATCTGGAAATGACTCTCTGAGTACTGTGCTGGAGTACCAAACTAAATTGTGTTCAGCTCTCTGGGGTGAAGCTTGCATGTTCCAAGACCTTTTAACTTAAAGGTGAGAGTGCTACCAACTGAGCCACAGCTGCTATCCCCTAAATCCTGTCACAATTATTTAGTCTGTAGGATAACACTGTTGTCTATTAAATCAATATGGCAGGAACTTGTTACCTTTGCTTGTTCCAGCAGTGGGACTGTTACCTAGCCTGGCGCATCAAACACAGCAAGAAACAATGCACCAATCTCCAAAATTCAGGTAAATGCCGAGAAGTAACATTGTGTAATGCCCAGAGGCAATACAACAGGTGTCGCACATTTGTTTCTCTTTTTAATGAGTTACATTGTAATGCTCGTTATTCAGTTCTCTTCCAATGGCTTTCCCTAACTTTGCTCCTTAAGGTTTATACTATCAACCTTCATAAATAACATTATTTTGCTTTTACATTACAGTGTTTCAAAATAAACATTTCCCACAGTCGCTATGCTACAAATAAATAAATTATTAAGTGAATACCACTGCTGCCAGCCTGAAAATTAAATATATTCCCATCATGAAAAATAATCCCTGGCTCCATTTTGTATCACCCTGGCCTTTTGAAATGAGGATTTCTCAGCTACTACCGGCCTAAGACTCAATAAATATCAATGCTCTCACTTCCCTTTATCTAAAATTTTAAAGAAGCCTAACCCTTTGAGAAATCAGCACTTCCTTTTTCCAGCAAACTTAACCTAAATACATATCTGTGATAGCAATTGTTCATTGCTAGCTTCACTTTATAATTCTACTTTATAATCAAGATTCTTACTAGCTTTACAACTGGTGATTTCCACTTTATATATTTGTTTCATCTAGTCAGCTTTACAAAACATCCCCTGCAGCCATGATGTTATAAATATCACTGAAACCTAACTGCAAATAAGTATACAATAGTCTATTACAACCTTAATATCAGTGGTCAACTATAGCAAATTGTGAAATTGATTTCAGTAAATCTATTAAATTGTGAGCTGTTGCAAATGCTTCTCAGAGAAAGGAACCTGCAACCTCTCCCTAATATGTGTGACATTTCACTCTATGTAATACATTCTTTGTGCTGAATTTTGGCCAATGCTTTAGAAACTATGTCAGGATCAAGTCGAAGTGTTTCAAGCCAGCAATTGCTGGCAACGAGACAGGCACAGCCATATTCCCAGAGGTTATTTCTCACTTGGTTGCCTCCAAGCTCCCTACCTAATTAAGACTAGTGGTTAAGCACCCAGAAGTGCAGGTTCAGTCAGACAGCCATGAGCTCTGAAGTCTCAGCAGCTTCACCAGGAAAGGTGCAAACCAGTAGGAAATCAGAAGGATGCCACATCACTGAGGTAGCCTGGGAAAGGTAAATTTAAAACTGTAATCCAGTGGGATCAAGCAGGTGATGTGGAGGCAAGGGAAGACGCTCACCCAATGACAAGTCGTCAGCAGGGGTTTTTAAACCTGTTGCTTAACCTGGACTGATGTTGTTTCCCAAGGTGTAGACTGTCCACCTGTAAAACACAGAGATGGCTTTCTCTTTGATTCACAATAAAGGGTGTTTGGTGACAGGAAACTGGCATTTATCTGAATGACTACACTTTCCCAATGCCTCCTAAGATGGTCCAGCAAGTGACTGCAGTGTTATGGGTCACCACTTCCTCTCTGTGACTATGGGTAGACAATGAATGTGCTTTGATAGCATTGATCCCAATAATAAGTGAATGACCACTGCATCTATTAGCAAAGTATCCAAATATGTAGTTGATTTAATTTCCTTATTGCCTTTTCTTTAAATCAACACTGCCCCCCCTTTTCAACGCTATTCAAAAATTAAGACATAAAAAGTCTTGTAAATGTCGTGTACTTTTTGTACCTATTACACTGACTCCTTTTGGATTCTAAAGTTATATGGGATAGGATTGAAGAACACAGTTGATCAATTCTAATCTAATGAATGGCAGAGTAGGTTTGAAGGACCATGTAGCCAATGTCCACTTCTAACTCGTATATTTCCAATTCCTAACACACTTGTTCGTGATGCTCCTTTCATAAAATAATGCAAATTCAGACACTCCATGAACATTGTAATGTGAGATGCACTGGTATAAATTCATTCTACAGCTTCTCTTCATCTGTTGAAATTTATGAGTATTGTGGTGATGGCACTGGGGGGACCACTGTTCAACAGATGGCTGTGCATTTTTGAAAGTTAATAGATATCACACAGCCACCTGTAGAAGAATAGGGGCAGTATTTCCATTCAGGTTCCTGGATCTTCTGCCATTATATTTGTGCAAGTGCCTGAAGGATAGAGTACGCAGTCATTTATCTCATGCTGATGGGGTTTCAGTGAAGGGGCGTCACAATGGAATAGTGGTTAGCATTCCTGCCTCACAGCACCAGGGACTTGAGTTCAATTCCCTGCTTGGGTAATTGTGCGGGGTCTGCATGTTCTCCCTATATCTGTGTGGGTTTCCTCCAGGTGCTCTGGTTTCTTCCTCCAGTCCGAAGAGGTGCTGATTAGGTGCATTGGCCATTCTCTCACTGAACAGGCGCTGGAGTTTGGCAAGTAGGGGATTTTCACAGTAATTTCAGTGCAGTGTTAATGTAAGCTTACCTGTGACACTAATAAATAAACTTAAAAGTGATGTTGCTTTATAAGGAAATACAATGCCAGGAATTATCAGTGAACTTCACAAGAAGTTTTTCTACTTTTACTCACTCCTGGCTGTCTCCGTAGAACCACTTCCGGTCTGTTATACCAAGAAGCTCAAAGACATTCCTCTGATTAACTATGTAACATGCTACAAGGTAATGAAAACTGGCCACTAACCTGTTACAAGGATCCAATACAATCAAGATATCCTGATAAAATCAGGAACCATTAAACAAAATTTTAGACTCTTATGCAATCTGAAGATCTCTGAAGCAATTTTGGCACATTTTGCACTCCTGTGCTTCCCAGCTGCACATTCAACTAAATACTTCTTTATTGAGTTTTGTCAGCGCTGTAAGTGTTTTTCCCAGTGAGGGCAGTTATTAAGAGTTTGGTCTATTACTTTATATGCAAATGTGGACAATACATGCTAATATTTTGGCTTTAATCACAATGGTGGGTGGCACACTTTCAGCTGGTAATGTGTGTGTGCCATCTTGCCATCTTAGAGGATAAGGAAATGGACACAGTAACAATTTAAGATAATCAGTTGAACTCGTACTGTGGCTTATTTGTTCTTGCTGGAAGCATCATGCATCCACATGCAAAGACTCATTCTCTGAAAATGAAAGGAATACTTTCAAGACCTGCACTTGTTTGAATTATCTGGAAGCGTAAAGACCCGACTGTTCCCTGCTGTTTTCTCCATGGTAATACTTCAGCCAATCAGAATCAAATTGCTAACCAATTAGTACCCATTTCCTCCTGTAATTGTTATCACCATTTGAAGTTTGGTATTCTTACATTTGTTCAAATGAATACAAAATGAAAAGATTAAACAACAGGTCTCTCTTTTTAGCAATATTGAAATTTCTAAAAAATCCTTTTATGGGACGTGGGTATCATTAACAAGGCTAATCTTTCTAGGTATCATTAGCTGGGTTAATGATACCTAGAAAGGGTGCAAACCTATTTACTTAGAACTAAGTAAAAAGAACTTACCTGTTACTGCATGACTGCTTCCGCTTGCATGAATGCTTTCACCCTCATGGCTGCTTCTCCCTTCACTGGCAAGATGTGATGTCAATGAGAATCACTACTGTTCTGCAGCAGCATGGACCAGGCTTTGTGGCCATGCTCAGGGAATTGAAAGCCATGAAGTACTTGAGTGATCTGGACCATAGTCAAGCATTGCCCATTGGGCAGTGTTAGCCTGGTAGTTTAGCCTGGTTGACAGTACCCGGTTGGGCACCATAAGTGAGCAAGAACAGTGCCAAGAGGCTGGGGCCTTTGTGGAGTGAGGATAAATTGGGGCAGGTATGCATGATGACTGGGGAGAGTTATGCCGGGGGGAGCTCCGCAATAGGTGTGACACGCAGGGCAAACTTTACAAGGGGAGGGGGTCATGCAGCTGGATGGCTGTGCAGGGGAGGAGGTCATGCAAACAGGATTTTTGCAAGAAGGGGAATTATGCAGGGAGTGACTGTGCAAGAAAGGGGCCTGCAGGCTGAGCTATTCTAGGGGGGGTGGGGTATTTGTGCAGGTTGAGATTGTGTGGAGGTGGGCTGAGGAAGGGATGGGAGATACGTAAGGGATCCACCAGGGAATTCATTGGAAAGGATCTGATGTCCCAATGTGGGTGACCTGTGTTGGTGTGGAGAATAGCAATGCCGTCAATGATGGGGGGAGGGTGACAAGTGTCAGATATCCATGGGGGAGGGAGAGATGGGAGGGAGTCTCCTGATTCACTGGGAGATTGGGGCACCCTGTGCTGTAGTACCAGAGCACTCTAAAGCTAGCTTCCGTGGTGTACTTAGGTTCCAGCCCCCCTCCTCTTCGTTGGTGTCAAGAACTGAGAAGAGTACGAGAAGAATGCAGTGCCGAACTCACCAGAAGACCAATGTGGATCACACCCGTTTTCAACTTTTTATGACAAATTATGTTGGGAAAGTTCCAGCCATATACTTGGAGGTACTTGGAATTTGAAAGATACATCTATTATAAACTTTTATATATTTAGAGGCACGTTTTTAATAGATTCTATGAATCTGGGTCAGTGCACCTAATAGAATAATTTGAAAATCAATGAGGTATTTTAAATGTATCTGTAATTAATCTCTGGGAATAATTATTTAGTGCAATGAATATATCTCCTTTTCTTAATTCATAGAAATAGTGAGCAAAATTCATTGCATTGCTTGGTCACATTGATCCATTCAGAATGAAACAGTGAACATGTGTCTCGTGAAGTCCAATCGAATAACGGAGACATAAAAATGACATATAAATGTGAAGGCTGCAGACTGTATTTATTTTAATTTTAAAGGGTTAGGGATTTAAATCATTTCAGGTCATGACGTTTAAAGTTCTCAAGCAATGGCTTCTTCAATTTTGAATACAAAACAACATTTTTCACAGTACTGTAATGTATCTCAGCACTTACACTGCTGAATTTCATGGTCAACTTACCTTAGTAAGACAACCAATCACTGCTGTAAAAACATATGCTATTTATGATACTACAATATAAAACTATTGAAACTAACAGAGCTATTTTTCAAAATTGTATTTCAGTGTTTGTCAATGAAAGCATCCCAGAACAGTTGACTGGGTTTTTTGATTTCCCACTTGGGACTGAAGATCCCCTGTGATTCAAAACTCCTTTGAGGTATTATGAAGCAAGTATTCTTAAGAAGAGTCTGACTACACTGGCAGTTCTACTGTCTACCCCTGCAATGGAGTAGGCAAAGGCAGTAATTTTGAGCATGGGAGGGCTGTCCACCCATGTACACTGTGCTGTCAAAATGACCGGAATTTGGAAAAGGGGTGGGAATTCCGGAACTTGGTCATTTTTGGAAGGCTTCTGATTTCACCAAACTGGGAAAAAAAATCTAAGCCAAAATGCTGGACCTTCTTTTGAATGTATTTCACAATCACACTATGTGTTGTTGAATGATGCAATTATTGAAATTTAATTGAGCCACTCGGAGTGGGCATGAAGGCAGAGGTTAGGAGAATTGGGCAGGAGAATAACCTCTTTGGATTCCTGATATCAGGAAAACTATCCCAACTAAGCTGGAGGCAGGAAAGGGCCGATGTGGGAACCTCACTTGCCAATTAATTAAATGCACACATAACGAGCCACTTGATACCAATTATCTCTGAATTGACTCATAATCAGTGGTGGCTCAGGGATTTAATGCAACTCAGGCAGCTTGCCCTTGCAGCCTGAAGACTGTGCTCTCACAGCTGGAGGTCCAGGCATCCAGTGCCTGATTGAGGGAGCCAGCATCAGGAAGGGGGATGGTACTTCCCTGCCTCTACCTCTGTCTCTGTCTCTCTTGCACCTGCCTGATCAACTAGACTTAATTGCATGGAAAATCTGACAGCAAGTATATGGACTGATGGTAGACTTGCTCTAGAAAGAATTTCAGTGTCTGGTAGTTTGTCTTGCCATCTGATGTGTAATATTCTGTGAAGACAAGTCATGTGGAAATGATTGAGCTGGTACCTAAGAAAAACCAAACAGCATGCCTCGATGACTATCGGCCGGTGGCTCTGACATCCATCATCGTGAAGTGCTTCAAAAGGTTAGTCATGGCACGAATCACTTCCAGCCTCCTGGACTACCTGAATCCACTACAGTTTACCTACCGCTGCAACAGGTCCACAGCAGACACCATTTCCCTGGCCCTGCACTCAACCCTGAAACATCTAGATAACAAGGACACCTATGTCAGGCTCCTATTTATTGACTACAGCTCAGCCTTCAACACTATTATTCCCATGAAACTCATCTCCAACTCTGTGGCCTGGGCCTCGGCACATTCTTCTGTGACAGGAAATTCAAGATCCAAACTCATAGACCACAATCAGTAACGATAGGTAACAACACATCCTCCAAGATCATTCTCAACACCAGTGTCCCACAAGGCTGTGTTCTCAGCCCACTACTATATTTCTTATACACCTATGACTGCGTGGCTAAATTCCTGTCCAATTCGATTTTAAGTTTGCTGATGACATAACCATAGTGGGTCGGATCTCAGGTAATAATGAGACAGAATACAGGAATGAAATAGAAAATTTGCTGAATTGGTGCGGCAACAATAATCTCTCTCTCAATGTCAACAAAATGAACGAGATTGTCATTGATTTCAGGTAGCGTAAAGGGGAACATGCTCCTGTCTACATCAATGGGAATGACGTAGAAAGGTTGAGAGCTTCAAGTTTTTAGGTGTCCAGATCACTAACAATCTGTCTTGGTCCCCTCCATGCCAATGCAATAGATCAGAAAACCCACCAATGCCTCTACTTTCTCAGAAGGCTAAGGAAATTTGGCATGTCATGCACCCTAGAAAGCATTCTTTCTGGTTGTATCGCAATTTGGTATGGCTTCTACTTTGTCCAAAACTGCAAGGAATTACAAAAGGTTGTGAATGTAGCCCAATCCATCGTGCAAACCAATCTTTCATCTATTGATTCTGTCTACGCTTCCCGTTGCCTCAGCAAACCAACCAGCATAATTAAGGATCCTAAGCACCCCAGACATTCTCTCTTCCAATTTCTTCCTTTGGGAAAAAGATACTGAAGTCTGAGTTCACATACAAATGACTCAACAACAGCTTCTTCCTTGCTGCTGTCAGACTTTTGAGTGGACTTAACTAGCATTAAGTTGCTCTTTCTCTACTCCTTACCTATGACTGTAACACTATATTTTGCACTCTCCTATTTCCTTCTCTATGAACAGTGTGTTTTGTCTGTACAGCACACAAGAAACAATACTTTACACTGTATATTAATGCATATGACAATAATGAATCAAATAGAATCATTCCTAGCTGCTGAATCTAAGATCCCCTATGCTGACTGGGTGCCGTTGTTTGATTTCTTTCAAATTTTTGTGAGAGATTTTCTGGTACAGTCTGAAAGGGATGATATTATTCTGTGCTTTGGGATTTATCATTATGAGCTTATCTTTCTCATTTTCTGGATTGATTTGGGTGTCTGAATTTCATTTCTCCTTGAACTGTTGCACCCAATCATTTTTCACAGTTTCTCCATCTGTTGCCAAACTTCTCATCACCTTCCAGGGTAAGTCATCTTGGTTTCATTTCCAAAAGTTTTTTTGCTGTTCTCCTGTGGGTTTTCTGCCATGAACAAGTTCTGAGGAGAGCAGTTTCGGGAATCTAGTGTCAGGTGTACAAATGACATATCCCACCGAGTAGAGCTGGTTTAGAGTGATTCGCTCCTTGGACAAATTAGCTTGGGAGAAGACACTGCCAGTGACCACCCTTCTTGCCATTGGATTTGAAGGATCATGCAAAAAAAGTGGTATTTTTCCAGTGCCTGAGATGCCTGTTGCAGGTTATCTAAGCCTCTGAAGCATATAAAGGTATGGTGATCACTACTGCCTGGTAAATCATAACTGAGGTCAAGTAGAATTAATTGAATAGATAAAAAACTTATCTTTTTCTGCTATTAGTCTCAGTGTCAAAACACTTCAGATCATCGAATGACATCTAACTGGGTTTTTAAAAGCGTATAAAGCTCATAATTATTGTGATACAGCTTCTGGAAAATCGATCTTAAGTTTACAGAATGTCATTTTTTTTTTTCCAACATGATAAAAACACATTTTTAAGATAAAATATTTTCATAAATTTGGTTTTGTGATATTTTAGTCTCTAGCTTAGTTGTTGTATATCTCTCAATCATTTATTTTGATCCCTGAAAAGTGTTTCATTCAAAATGAATAATCCAATGCATTTTATTTCCTGGTTTGCCAGCTATGGGAGTGCTTCAATATGATTGGCTGCTTCTCCTGTTTGATGACATCACTGCTATGAGATGTCAGGCAATCCCTCGAATTGGTGCCAGGGGATAGGGAAAGGGAAACTCCACATCACATCAATCTTTGTGGACAGCTTTCTTTGAGGTCAGCTGTGAGAGTCATCACTACACTGCTGACTCAAGGGGATAGGTGGCCTACTCCTGCTCCTATTTCTTATGTTCTAATGACACAAAATCAGGCCACACCATTTTCCTTATCACTTACACACTCTTCATTCTTCCTCTTACATTATACAGAACCTTATCTTTATCCACATGCAATACTGTCTTCCATTTCTTATCCTATCTACTTATATAGTTTGCATCTCAGATTCCTACAAACCTGTCAGATACTTGGGGTCTGATTTTACCATTTTGATTCTAAATGCTGGGCAGACTTGAATTTGGGAGTGTTTCAGGTCCAATCTTTAAACCCGTTCTCTTTTTCGCCCCCATACAACTCTGCCTGAAAAAATCAGTGGTTCTGAGTGGGTGGGGCAGAAGATGTCTCCCTTGCCCCCCCTCCCCCCCACAGATACCACTCCTACACATTACTGACCCCCTTAAGACTCCATCTGCCCACCACTCAGACCAATGTGGCTCGCTCCCTCCTCCCCCCCCCAGTGATATCAGAGTGGCAGCAGATCCCCCCCTTTTCCCTTATTCATCTCAGGCAGAGAGATCCACCCTCCTTCCACCCCAGAGTCTCCCCGTACAAGGCTCCCATCTTCTCCAGACTCCGATGGCTGTGTGACATCTCCCTCACCATCATTTTCCCAATCATTGTGCACTGATCCACCATGCTCCCCACCCCACTCCCCCCATCAGCACGCCTGCAAGTGCTCGCTTGCCTCCCTCTCAATGCCTACAAGCAAACGACATGGAATCTGTTGGTATTCTCTGCCAAACTGCCTCCGGCTGATCTGCCCTAACAAGGGGCAGCACCGTTAAAAACGCAAGAATGGACAGGCAGGCAAGCATTCCTGCACAAAATATGTACTCAACCAATCCCCCGATTCTCTGAGGGTGACCTGGGGAGGCTGCTAGCTGCAGGAGAGGCAAAACAGGACACCCTCTTCCCCCCAGAAGGATGCTGATGGAAATGCAGCTTTGGTCGTTGCTAGGGCATTGGCCCCCCGAGCTGAGAAATGGTGTTTGGAAAAAAGTCAATGGCCTCATCCTGGCAGCAAGTGTGAGTGCTGAACCCTATTTTGCATCTTTCCTCATATCTCCCCCACATCCTCCCATTCCCAGCACTCTGCATGCTTCCAGCCCCTGATTCTCAAGCACCTCCTTCCTATCCCCGCCAAGAGCCCCACTGTGCTTGTCCTCTAAGGGCCACCACCTGATACGCTGCAGGAGTCACGCCACCATTTCTTTCATGGCTCCTTCTGTCTCTACAGGAGAAGACAGAGCACAACACCCATGAGAGGACGAAGGCAGGGGTGGTAAGCCAGATCTCTGAGTCTGCACCCCCTTTGAAGAGTAAGCACTGGAGCTGTCAAGGGAAGGGGAGATGTGGGCTGTCAGCGACAGCGTAGTCAGGTTGCCGTCATCTGGTCCGGTTTAAGCATACGCTAATGACGTGAAGCACTAGGCAACTCTCGAAGCAACATCCAAGAGCAGCCTTCGCATGACCCACTGCATATATGCCGTTTGTTGGACAACAAGGTGGACCAAATCAGCTGTGGATCAAAAGAAAAGACATCAATAAACATGCACAACTTATACAGACATTCACGGAATCCCCAGAAGCTCAGAAGTAAGACAGTTGAGCCATAACAATATATTGGAAGGCCCATAGGAATCGATTGATTCCCAGGAACGTCCCAAGGTTCTTAATCTTTATTTAGAACAGTCTCCTGTATCCCTCCATCTCCAGTCCGCTCATGTGCCTATCTAAGTAAACCTTAAACAACCCTCGAGTGCCTGCCTCTACCACCCTACTTGGCAGTGAATTCCAGGTCCCCATAACCCTCTGTGTGGAAAAACCTCCCTCCAACATCCAAATTATATCTCCCACACACACCCCCCCCCCCCCGAGCCCCTGGCCCCTCATAATTTTTGTATCCAACCTAGGAAAAAGCTTACCACTATTTAGTCTATCTATACCCTTCATAATCACATACATCTCTATTAGATCTCTCTTCATTCTCTGCCTTTCTAAGAAGAACAGCCTCAGTTTGCCCAATCTCTCCTCATAGCTCAGTCCTTCCATACCAGGCAGCATCCTGATAAACCTCCTCTGCACTCTCTCCAGGGTCTCCATGTCCTTCCAGTAGTAAGGCGACCAGAACTGGATGCAGAACTCCAAATGTGGTCTAACCAAAATTCTATACAACTCCAACATTAGATGCCAGCTTTTATACTCTATACCTCTTCCTATAAAGGCAAGCATACTATAAGCCTTCTTCACCACCTTCTCCACCTATACTGCCACCTCAAGGACTTGTGTACTTGCACCCCTAAGTCCCTTTACGTTTCTATACTCTTAGTAGTCCTACCATTTATCGTATAACTACCCCCTACGTTATTTCTTCCAAAATGCATCACCTCGCACTTATCTGAATTAAATTCCACTTTCTATTTCTCTGCCCAATATACCAGCCTATCTATATCCTGCTGTATTGCCTGACACTGCTCCTCACTATCAGCAAGTCCAGCCACCTTCGTGTCATCTGCAAACTTGCTGATCGCACCACTTACTCCCTCTTCCAAGTCATTTATGTATATTACAAATAGCAACAATTTATTTGCACAGAGAAGGTAGTGGGGGTGTCTGGAACTTGCTGGCAGGGGTAAGCATTCTTCAAGGCGGCCTTATGACACACGACAATGTAGAATCGCTGAGCAGAAACTGATAGCCAAATTCCGCACACTTGAGGACGGCCTCACCCAGGATCTTGGGTTCATTTCACGCTAAGTGTACTCTCCATGACTTGCCTAGGGTTGCAAAATCTCACTAACTGTCCTGGCTGGAGACAGTATGCATCTTTTTTAACTGATGCTTCACCCTATCTCCATTCACGTTGTCTGTATCTATAAAGACTTTATTATCTGTAAAGACTTGTGTTCCAACTATTAACTTGTAAACTGTGCCCAAAAATGAGCGCAATGTGATGGTGGAATCAGGCCCTTGCTTTCTAGTCACATAGCATTTTTTAGAATGTGCTGCAAGAAATATCTTTTTCCATACCATCTTTCAAATGGTCCAGTAGCACAGTTATTGGCACTGCTATTTCACAGCACCAGGGACCTGGTTTGATTTCCGGCTTGGGTCACAGTGTGGAGTTGGAACATTCCCCTGGTGTCATTCTTTTGGGTGCTTTGGTTTCCTCCTACATTCTGAAAGATGTGCTGGTTTGGTGCATTGACTTGAGCTAGTGCCAGACTATGGTGGCTAGGGATATTCCACAGTAATTTCATTGCAGTGTAATGTAAGTCTTCCTTTGTGACTAATAAATAAACTTTAGGCTTAAATATACAAATCAAAGAAGGTCCAAACTGACAATTGCAGAAACGTATTAGTGACTTACTGCCAGACAGAGATTTTTTTTGTCCGGCAACAAAATCATCTTCTGCTATTTTTGCTATCAGTTTAAATTTGCTGTTAATTTCATAAACCGCAATCTTCTTCATCAGCTGTACTTTCATTTTATCTATCTGAAAATCTGAACAAGTCATGGCTGTTGAGTATTCCTTGTCAAATTTAGTTGCTTCCTCCAAGAACTGTAATAGACTTGTACAACATGACCTATTGCTTTTAGAACTGTGATGACTACTCCTTATGATTACTGTACTCACCCAGCCACTTCCTTTCGTGGCATTACTGAGGCAGTTAAGTGTGAAAGCTGAATTAACATTGGTGGAGATGGTCATTAAACCAAAACATTTCTCTGGTTGCATAATTTTACTTATGTGTCCATAAATGTAGCTCGCTTGGCCTATTCAGCTCACTTTATCACTAACATTTTCAGTTTTCTTCTCCTGGTGATGTCAGCTCTAGGACCTGTTTAAAAATAAATATTTTAATGTGAAAAAAATAATGTTTTAAAGTCAATGATAATTATTGAAGTGTTTTCCTTTTCTTTACTGTCAATTGAAAGTTCTTGAAAATCCACACAAAGGAACAAGGTTAAACCTTTCATCCCCCTTTGTTCCTGTTGCACCATTCAGTTAGACCACACTGATCTGTACTTCAAGTCCACTTATTGCTTTTGACAAATAACCCTTACCTAGCAAGATGCAGCAATCTTCGTCATGAAATTTTAATTAATCCAACAAACATAGCCTCTTGGGAGGTTGACGTGGAGAGAATCAACTTCTAGATTTCCACTGGGTTTTTATGTGAAAAACACTTCAATAATTATCATTGACTTTAAAACTTATCCTGATTTCAATCCTAACTCATCTCCTTCTACTTTTAGGATTATGTCCTCCATTCCCGGGTTCCTTCACCAGAGGAATCCATATGTCAGATTATTTAATCATTCAAACCTCCTCAATTAGGTTATCCATTGGGTTTCTAAATTAAAGAAAGTAGAAGCCAAGAACAGAGTTTAACTAATTAAATCCCAGTTACAACATTCTGTGGCTGGGATTGTCCAGCCACGGTGCTGTGATGGATACAATGAGCCATTCAAACATCTGTTGGCTTTACTGATGAAGGAGTGGCACTCTGAAAGCTAGTGGCTTTTGCTACCAAATATACCTGTTGGACTTTAATCTGCTGTTGTGAGACTTCTTACAGTATTTACCGCAGTCCAACGCCAGCATCTCCACAATCTCTTGTCCCAGTTAGGAGGTCCAGGAAAATTTCAGCCTGTGTTTTACATTTGTCAAATAAATTATAGTACACTTCTCATTTTGTTAATCTCACTTACAGTAGAATTTTCATTTAATAAAATCTGGGAGGGAAAATTCCAATTTGCAACTTTGAATGGAACATCATTATAGTGAGAATGCTAAAATCATTTGGGGAGGTGATGGCCGAGTGGTATTATTACTAGACTATTAATCCAGAAACTCAGCTAACGTTCTGGGGGCCTGGGTTTGAATTCCACCATGAATTGTGGAATTTGAATTCTATAAAAAAAAAAATCTGGAATTAAGAATCTACTGATGATTATAAAACCTTTGGGATGTCCTTTAGGGAAGGAAATCTTCTATCTTTATCTGGTCTGCCCTACATGTCATTCCAGAGCCACAGCAATATGGTTGACTCTCAACTGCTCTTGGGCAATGAAGGATGGGCAATAAATGCTGGCCAGCCAACGACACCCGTGTCCCAAGAATGAATAATAAAAAAAATCAATCACTAATAAGAAAATCGGTTTTTTTTTTTTTGAAGCCTCCATGCAATGTTGAGACAATGCCTTTATTTACTCATGGCTCATCTATTGTAACGGTAAAAACCCAAGGAGTAAATATCCCATCCCCTTTGCGCTGATTTTTTAGCACAGTGCGATGGGAGATTTCAGCAGGGACAGATTAGTGTGATGTGCACTGGGCGTCCGGCCATGAGCATATCCCCCCAGTGCTGGATTTCTGGTACCATCAGCTCCGTACCAGAAATAGGCTCGAGCTGAATAGTTTATATTAATTTAAATTTTCATGTCATTTAAATGCTAAAAGTGGGTCCAGGATGGACATCTCTAGGCCCACGAGCATCTCCCCTTTGTCAAGAATGTTTCACTCCAGCGGGAACAACAGTAGCTCTTCATTTTTAGGGAGCTGAGTCCCTAACCTTATAGGAGTGGGGGCCTCCATAAGGTCAGGTGTCAGAGGGCGCCTGTTGGGCAACTTGGTGTGCCAAAGCAACCTGGGGCAGTGTGGGCCAATAATGGGGCAGTGCCAAGAGGCTGTTACCGAATAGAGAGAATTGATGGGGAGGAGGCTCCTGCTGCCTTTGTGCACTTTAGGATCGCAAGCAGAGAGAGGGAGGCCAGTGATTGGGGCTGGGCACTGGGATGGGGGTTTGGTCGGGACTGTTGAGGAGGAGGGGGGTGTTGAGGCTGCTGGGTGGGTGAGAGTGATTGAGGTGGGCTGGGTGTGTGGGGGAGTGGGTGGTCAGGCTGTGTGGGATTCGTATGGCCAGCAACTGGGAAATCCTCAGACAGGGAGCACTGCCCATGTACTGATCTCAGTGCTGACAGATTGGTTCATGTACAGTGACCACTCAGCTCATTGCTGTCAGCCTCCTGTATGGGAATAGGTCCCACCCCTGATGTTTAGCATGATTCACACTGTTGGCCTCTGCAAAGCAGAGAGTGGGAGATTCATCTCTGAGTTCCCACTGGATAAAAAACCTGATTTATTACAGTTTTCACACAAATTTGACACTTAGAATATTTTTTGGAGAATATTTTCTTGACATGTTAAATTTTATATCCTTCTACAAATCTTACCATTGGTGGTTTCCCTCATGAACCTGTAGAAAGATAAGGTTATGAATAATATGAGGGAAATAGGCTTTGTCAGTATGTGGAGTAAAACTGGACCATAACAGGTTGGCAGCCAATTCTGTACCATGATCAGATGCAGTGTTAAATGAGCTCCAGATTCATTATCAACTCATTTTGCACGATTGATGAGGGCCAGTTTCAGCACCAGATTAATTTTGGTATTAGAATGCCTATCGTGCAGAAGGAGGTTATTTGGCGCATTGAGACTGCACTGATCACAATCTCACCTGGGCCCGATTCGCATAACCCCACATATTTACCCTGCTAACCCCACCACCATTAGGATCAATTTAGCATGGCCAATCAACCATCTTTGGCCTGCGGGAGGAAACCAGAGCACCCAGAGCAAACCTACGCAGACCCTTAATATTCTAAGTTCAGATTTGTTCTGTGGATTCTGTGTTTCTTCTTTTTAGTTGTCTGAAGAGGAACAGCAGTGGAAACCAGAAGCTCATGGCTGCCATCGGCCCAGCTACCTCTCTCTGATCTCCAGCTTCTGCTTTTACTGCAACTGAAATGGTTTTGCTTGACCTACTTTAGAGCACTGTGCTGCTAATGTGAAATTGAAATAATGAGATCCTCTTCACTCTACACCCTAAGACAGTTGACAAAGTTACATCTTATCTACGAAATAGTTAAATCCTGCCATTCGATTTTTCTGCTTCATTAGGTTCGCAATGACAAATGGGAGCTGAATCATCTGAATTTTTTCATTGATTTTGCTCCCATTTAGTACCATCAAGACGGCAGAGAGCACAGTTCACAATTTGCAACTGAATGACCTCAATGGAAACAGCCCTGCAGCAGTCATTTGTACCAGTCAGTATACTTAATATTGAGGAGAAATAATAAAAGGCAAACCAACAGCACAAACCAAGATTTCTATCTGCAACTTATTATTATTTTGGTGCAAGTCTGAAAGCAAGATACATTTTCTAGGAAATGAAAATGTGATTTAAAAATAAGCAATCCACTAAAGATTCAACAGATAGGAATTTATTTAAGCATACAGAAAGTAATCTGTTTGGCTTTTTGTCCAGTTGGAATTGACCTGCTGCTTTGTGGAAAATGTATCTTTCGGCTCCAGGGATGAGAAAGGTGTCATAGAAGAAGTTCTTATTGCAAATGTTTGTTTCTTAGGCTTACATTAACTCTGCAATGAAGTTAATGTGAAAATGTCCTAGTCACCACACTCCAGCATTTGTTCAGGAACACTGACGGAGAATTTAACATGTCCAATCTACCTAACCAACACATCTTTCAGGCTGCGGGAGTCAACCAGAGCACCTGGAGAAAACACATGCAAACACAAGGAGAGCATGTAGACTCCACACAAATAGTGACTCAAGCTAGGAATTGAACCCAAGTCATGGTGCTGTGAGGCAGCAGTGCTAACCACTGTGCCACTGTGGCACCCTACTTCTGTATTCTGTATTTCTTTATTCAACTGGATTCTGGAGATGGACTTCCTTTGGTTGGAAATTTCAATGATATCTTAAGGATCCTGGAAATTTTTCATATTTTTAGCAAAATTGTGAAAGTCTTCTAAAAGAACATACTTATAATTCCACTAGAAACAATCAGAAGAAAAAGTTATGGTTACATGGAACAATGTTTTTCCAGAAACATTGACAGGTATTGATTGCAGAGCTGAACCTGATAGGAGTCGATACCCTGATGAACCTTAACATTGATGTAGAGATGCCGGCGTTGGACTGGAGTAAACACAGTGAGAAGTTTCACAACACCAGATTAGAGTCCAACTAGTTTATTTGATAGTAATCTTCCTTCCTTGTAAGAACCTTCCATGCACCTGATGAAGGAACACCATTTCCAAAAGCTTGTGAGATTATTATCAAGTAAACTGGTTGGACTTAAACCTGATGTTGTGAGATTTCTTACTGAACCTTAACAATGCAGGGGCACCAATACCATTTGTAAGCAATCTTAATGTTATTGTTGAAATAAGTACAAATAGGAGTAAAACACAGCTTCCTCCTGGCCCAGCTGTGTGATTCGACTGTTTATTGTTTTAACTATTCTGAATAGCTACTGGCAAACTCACTGCAGTATTTTTTGCAATGGTAGAATTTCTTTCCAAAACAAAATACCATGTGGGGAATCTATCCTTCATTTCTCTGGATATTACAATTTTGCATTGCCAAGTCAAGAGTGGAAATCTGTGAAAAAATGTTCATTGATAGCTTGAATCGGCCAATGTGTAGAGGAGTTGACAGTAATGTCTTCAGTTCCGGTTATTTCACTCCCTTTAATTGGTGTTTGGAGCTTAGAAAGGCAGCAGAAATAAAGAAACTAAAGAAGGGAGTACATAAATTATTCCAGCAACAAAAGAAAAAAGTAATGCATGTAACCTGTGAGGTTATTGAATATTGTAGCTTCAAAGTTAGATATAAATTTTTATCTTGCTGTAATTAGAGAATCACAAACCACTACATCACTTTCAATTATAAACTGTCCTTCTGAGTCTGTGAGTGCCTTTTGTAGCTGGAAATCAAAGCTCCTCCAGGCATAGATTGGCATTGACCTACTTCTGAAATCGAACATATACTACAGCAATTATATTCTCCCTACTCATTTTTATTTGTGTTAACAGCTTTCTTTCTTTATACATTGGATTTCCAGTAAACATTCAGATCTCAGTGTCTTTTCCAGTCAGGATACGTTCTGGTACTTAACAACATTAGGGAATCTTTATATTTTAGTAAATACTGGGTGGTTTGTTAAACAATGAACATAGTTAGCTGTAAGGATTTGTCTCATAAAGTACCCACCTTAGAAAGTCAGGCAATAGATTAATTCTTTTAATAATGAAGAGGAATTTGTCTGGGGTGAGATACCTGAAGGGGATGCTGCAAAAATAACAAGTTGTCCTGTCATGACTCTCTATTCGCCCCAGTCCCAATTCCAACTATTCCAAACATCAGTGCAGGAGATTACAAAGATCATGAATGGCCATAGTGCATGACTCTTGGACTTAGGTCTAAGGGTTTGCCCAACTTTTACTGCTAACTATATTCCCTGCTGCGGGAAATTGCATGGCATCGTCACAACTCATTTGTGGCTGTAAGATCTTTGCGAGATCTTCAAAATGATATTTGGGATGTTTCTTCATCTCTGTGAAATAGTCTGGTGTGGGGGTGGAATGTGTGACGGAGGCACAGTTACTCCACAAGCCCACACCAAATAGTTACTCCACAACTTCACAACAAACCATTACTCCACAACCCCACACCAAACAGTTACTCCACACTCCCACACACTGTTACTCCACAACCCCACATCAAAGCATTATTCCACACTCCCACACCGAACTGTTACTTCACAACCCCAGACAAACAGTTGCTCCACAATCCCATACCAAATAGTTGCTCCACAACTCCAAACCTGTTATTCCACATTAAAAGAAAAAGATCAGCTGGTGTTGAGAAGGAGAGGACAGCTAAATACATGCATGAGGCAGAAAGGAATAGAAAGAAATGCTAATTGGCTGAAACAAAATAGGTTTGGACAAAGTCTGTGTGGAGCATGAACAGCATGGGAGACCAGTTGGGCTGAATGGCTTGTTTCTGCTGTAAATTCAATGTAAGTCTATAGGCTAAATCCAAATGTAAAAGTTAAGGGTGAGTCTGACTCAAGGCCTTTAATTGGCCAATTGGTGATCTTTAAAACCCGATGCCTGCCCTGCTGCGGTTAAAATACCTGCAGGGTCAGGTGGGCAGTATGTGATGGGCACTGTGTTGCTGGAATGACATCCAACTTTATGTCCCCCCCACCGCCCCCCACAGTCCTCTCATCCTGACTCCATGGGGAATGTAATTTTCCAGCCTATACATGCAGTGCAAGAGGAGAAATATGCCAACGGTTACCCATTTGATTGCAAAAAGAACAGAAGCTTGAACCAGCAGGGTCCTTTGGATCTAGCCAAATCTCAGGGATAAGTCTGGCTTTTAAATATGCATCATCAGTGGGTATACATCCAGGACAACAACCTTTTGATGTATGTCCCACATGCTACTGTGCAATAGATGGCAACAGGAATTGCAAAAGTATGTGTACTTGAAAGCAAATTCTTGAAAGCTTAACATTTAGAAAAGCAGAAAGAAACATAGGGCTGGACTTTACTCTTTGAGCAGTATGGCATGGGCAGGGATAGGGCATGTAAAATCTTGCAGGCAGCTTGTTTGGCACCTATCCACTCGCATGCAGCCTTTCAAAATGTTATCAGCAGTGGGGGATGATTAGCATTGGGCTGCCCATCATTGGGTAATTGAAGCCTGTAGGTTAATGGGTAATTAATAGCTTCATCTCACTGTCACCCGTTCTAGGTGCCCAGCCCAGCAGGTTTGCTCGGTGGTAGGCAGGGATTGGTCCCTCCTTAATGGACCTCCTGCGCACATTGGAAAGCATTCCTCTGCCACCGGCCAAGATATAATCCCTCAAGGTCGCGCTCTCCAATGGCCTTGTAAACCCCAGGCCTCCACACCTCTCTCGCCGAGGACAACCTGAGAGGCTGCAACAGAACTCCAAACACCTGCAAAGTCCTGATCCAAATCTGAATATTTACACAAGTCCCAAATACAGTATCAGGAAAGGAAGCAAATCCTGAATTCCAGATTATGCTACCTTGTTGGACAGCCTGCCCCACGTGCCCATACATATACGGGTCAAGAATCAGCCTGTCCAGTCACATGAAGACCCTTGGCAGAAACCAAGAACCTTGATCCTCAAACTGAAGTACAGCCACAACTGCCAACTCGGCTGTTTTTAAGCTCCATGGCATTTTCTGGTTTGTGTGTCAATTTGTGTGTACCCATTCTAATCAGTATTCTGTAAATGGTGTGTGCTGTTATATGCTCTGTCAGAGACCAGAACTCTCCACTCACCTGACGAAGGGGCAAACCCAGAAAATTTGTGGGTTTACTATCAAATAAACCTGTTGGACTTTAACCTGGTGTTGTGAGACTTCTTACTGTTTTTTCTGGTTTGTCAGCTTTTTGAGCTGGGTCAGTCTTTAAAAAAAGGTTTGTCAGTTTTCCAGAGTTTTTAGGTTGGCATGTATTACAGATAACGACTGCTTCTTGATGACACTCTGTTGAACTTACGGTATTGCTTCAATGGTCTTATATATATATATATATATATATATCAGTGTGGGAAAATTATTAGTTAACACATTGGAAAAATGTTGCAGTTCAATATGATCATTGGAGGATAATATTGTAGGCAACAGTAAATCCAATTATCATGTCTAATTGACATCATAAATCAATACAGGCAGTCTTAAAGAATATGCTCATTCCCTGAGATCACTGCTAAATACCCAATATCTTTGGATTTTATGGATGAATCTACTGTGGACACTTTCTCAAATGTCAGAAATTCAGGCTGTGAGGTGGGGGCAGATTGTGGCACTCTTTATGGAAAATGATTAAGTAGATCCTTGATCAGATGTGCCTGGAGTAAAGACTCAGGAGGGTGATGGCTGGTAATTCAGATGTTTCCTAACTGATCCCTAAGGTACAAAATCTGCTGGTAAGAAAAACAACGGGGATAGAACTCGCAGTGCTTTTATATGAAATTAAAGCAAAAAAATGCTGTAGGATCTCAGCAGTTCAGGCAGCATCTGTAGAGAAAAACAGAGTTCATGGCTGGGAACATTATTTGCATACGTTAGCATCCTATGCATGCCCATTAAATGGTCACGTCAGCAAAATTAAATGCCTTCTCCAAATTAAGCACCCCATCAGTCAGAAGTTAGAATGTGCACTTTCATGACGGCACCTGGCAGACTTCAATTATTATTCGATTTTGAGATAACAGCATGTTACTTCCATATTCTTGGGGATTGGTCCCATCTTGAAACAAACTGGATGCTCATAACACCAGCTGCATGAAGGCTGGAAGATGCGGTAGGGTGGAGCAGAGGCTGGACCTGTGAAGCAGACTAAAGGGGGAAGGGAGGGAGCTGTCTTGGTGTCCTTTAAGTATGGTGCTCGAACCCTTGACCTCATGAAGTAATGGTGGGGCAGGCGACTTTCTGCTTGCCTCACCACAATATTTACCTTCTCTGCATAGATGCCAAAGCTGTAAATTAGCCAGCCCAAGAATACGCATGGTCAACCGGGACAGCCCCCAATGGACAGCACTCTGACTTCAACTGCTGTCACCAAACACAGGCTTCAGAGCAGAAGATTTCACCTATGTCTCAGGTCAAGTCACTTTTTGTTAGAATTGAAACAAAACCAGCTCTTTAACAAAACTTTCTAGAAGCATACAAGTGTGACACAGCTTTATTTAAATGACCTAGGTGTTGATACAATGATTACTGTGATAAGGATGGCATGATGGCACAGTGGTTAGCACTGCTGCCTCACAGCACCAGGTACACAGGGGTGATTCCCAGCTTGAGACACTGTCAGTGTGGAGTCTGCATGTTCTCCCTATGTCTATGTGGGTTTTCTCCAGGTGCTCCAGTTTCCTTCCACAGTCCAAAGATGTGCTGGCTTGGAGGATTGGCTACACCGAATTCTCCCTCTGTGTACCTGAACAGGTGCCAGAGTGTGACAATGAGGGATTTTCACCATAACTTCATTGTAGTGTTAATGTAAGCCTACTTGTAACAAACAAATAAACTTTACTTTTCATGGAGTATATTTACAGCTTTCGTTTCTCATATAAAATGTGTACTGGAGCATCTTATGATTTTTGAGATGTCTTGAGATTTTCCATTCTGGCCAAATTTGCATAACTTCCAAAGTTGAGTGTCTGCAGTTGGTAGCAGTATTCAGTTGGCATGGGCACGGTGCCACCCTGATAGTGCCAATCTGTGCCAAGGAACAGTACCAGAGGCATTGCTGGCACACTGCCTGGCCATGTCCCTTTCCCCTGGGGGCTACACTTACCTTTATGCCCCCAGAAAGACCACCAATACTGCTAGGTGAACTTGTTGTAAACTGTGCCAATATGGTATCAATATATTGCGGGGGGTGGGGGGGGGGGCGGGAGGGGGGGGCGGGAGGGGGGGGGGGTCAATATCTGGCAAGGAAGTTAATTATATTAAAATCCATTCAAATCCATGTGAAGTAGGTTCATGCCCATTATGGGTGTGTATTTGATAATGTCATCAGTGAGAATTGTGACTTCTGGATCTTGAGTCCCCGCCAGCATTCGAATGCAGGCTCAGGATCGCCCCAGTGTGAAAGCACCAATGAAAAATACAGTCAAGGGTTGGGGAGAGGGATGGGTACGAGCAAACTGCTGACACTTTATTGCCTATCTCGTATTGCCATCAAAGATTAACTTCATCCTCCAGGTTTTTTAAGAGCACCTGATAGATTCTCCAGATTTATTTCTGCCTTTTCGGCTCTGCTTAGCAACACAATTTTTTTTTCAAATGTATCTGTAATTTATATTCAGCGGTAATGATGAAAAATAAGATGTATGGCAGCATCACATCATTACTAACTCATTTAAATATAGCCTCTTCATTTTTGTCATACAGAACAGATCAGAGCAGGGGGATTAAATAGAGTAAGGTCCTGACAGGATGCAGCTGTACCCACGTAATGCAGAAAGTATATTGAAAAGAGTTTCGAAGAATGAGAGGTAATCTCATTAAAATGTATTAAAACAGCTTGATGGCGCAAACGCTCAGAGGCCATTTCTCCAGGCTGGCAAATCTAGAACTCAGGTTCATATTCTTAACAAAAGAAGGGTTAACTATTTTGCGACTGACAGGAGGAGAAATTTCTTCACTCAGAAGGTTGTGAATTGTTTGAATTCTCGACCCCGAAGGGCAGTGGAAGCTCAGTCAGTGAGTATATTCAAACAGAGAGATTAATCGATTTTGAGGCAACGAGGGAATCCAAGGATTTTGGAAGAGGGAAGTGAAGTTGATATAGAAGTTCAGGCAGGATTCTGTTGAATGGTAGAACAGGCCCAAGGGGCTGTACAGCCTTTTCCTCCTCCTATTTCTTATCTAACAGCGATATGGTTTCGATCAGTCCAGGACTATAGCTAAATATTTTTGATTTCAATCTGTTGAGAGCAGATATGTAGTAATTTTGAATCTGGCTGATAGCATAAAGCAAGGCAATATCAATTTAACTGTTCATTTTACAACTGTCCGCATTTTCATTTCCATCATTTTAACAGAGAATCAAAACGTGGAGAGATGTACAACAGGCAACTGCAATGCTACCATTCATTTCAAACAATTACCCATAATCAAAATTGAATAGGCAAAAACGAAGAGTGACAATATTAATCAATAGTTCCATTACAACTTTAGAATGATAAAGGTGAGATAGGGGATGGTAAGAATTTCTGAGCTGAGGAATAAGAAGGTAACTTTTAATCCATTGGGAACTTATTACAGATTGTCAAACAGCAGCAAAGACATAGGGACAATGTTGACAGATCAGATTAGAAAAATAAAATGCAAGAAAACCAGCCATAATGATGACTGGTTAATTATTCAGAGACAGAGTGGGATAAAAGGAATATAATGGATAAAGGAGGAGATGGTTTATAGAATGAGCTGGGAGCTAGTTATGGCCATTTTTAGATCCAACAGTGCATGCCTCAATTGGGAGGCCAAAGGCTGACCCAAATTATAGAATTTACAGTGCAGAAGGAGGCCATTTGGCCCATCAAGCCTGCACCAATAACAATCTTACCCAGGTCTTATTCCCGTAACCCCATATATTTACCTTCCTAGTCTTCCTGACACTAGGGGTTGCAATTTAACATGACCAATCAACCTAACTTGCACATCTTTGGAGCATGGGGGGGACCTGGAAAAAACCCCTGCAGACACGGGGAGAATGTGGAAACTCCACACAGACAGTGACCCAAGGCTGGAATGGAACCTGGGTCCCTGGCTTTGTGAGGCAGCAGTGCTAACCACTTTGCCACCATGCCACCCTGATCCTCTAACCAATGCTGGCAATTGTCTTGCTTCCTTAATCAACTCAAGTATGTTTCAACAAGAAGAATATAGACTCCTTACATCAGCAGCAGCCTGAAAGTTAGTGCTGGAAGGGTGTTGATGGGGTTGCCAACTCTGGGGAATGATCTTTAATTCCTATAGATCCAGGCCAATCTAGGATAAGTCTGGAGTCTACAGGAATGAAAGATCATTCCCCAGGACACTGCTGCTTACATCTCTAGATAAAAAAAAATTATCAGAACATTCACAAAGACTGTTTCATTTTGTAATTATCTTTGCACTTTTCTCTTTATCAGATATAAATATATTGAAAATGGTGGAAGATAAGGCTATCTGGCTGACAGCCAAGCATCATCCAATTGGGTAATAAATCTTTTTGCTTTCCAATTGGTGTAGCAAGGCAATGCATCACGAGGAAGAATGTGTTGGCAGAATAATAATTGGAACATAAGGCCAAGCCATGTGAGGAAATCTCCAGGAAGACATTTAATCACAGTTGCCAACTGTAGACGTTAAGGTGGTGTTGGATTGGAGGTGGGGGAGTGTGGGGACTGGGGTGAGATCGCAAATTTGCCGAGTTAGAAAAGCACTCAAAATCCTGCTGCTTCCAAAGTTCTTTTAAAGACCAAAATGTTTGCTTAGGAAGTCAAAATGGAGTACACCCAATACTTGTTCCACTCATTTGATATTGATTTCTACAAGGGGGCCAAAATAGGCTTTATGCTCTGCATCTAAGGCATAAAATTTGTTATGGGCATCTGTCCAGGATGCTTGCAAAGCCAAAATGCAATACAAATCAATGGGAACTAATGTGTCCAGATCTACTATCCAGACCAGCAGGTTTCTACTCCAAGTAGAGGGAGCCGGGTCTGAATACAGTTCTAAAAAATGAATTGGAGTAATTAGGTGATGTAAAATTAAGGGATCCTTAAGGAAGTAGCAATCATTTCACAATATAGTTTGATATCAAATATTAAGGAGAGGAATCTTCAGCAATGAAGATATTTGATAAAATAAAGGCAAATGTCACATATAGTGAGAAGGGAAACAGCCAAAATAAGTCAACAAGCCAATGGATGAACAGTAAATGTTTTTTAAGGCAGCAGATGTTTAGAGTATAAACTATACACATACCCAAAGAGTGCAGCAAAATCTCGGGTTTCTTGGATAAGTAGATAAACCAAAACTAAAATGTGACTTCAAAAAGAAGTGCATGACCATTCCTGGGATAATGTAAAAAAAAAGCAAAGAAAACATCTTTGCTTTTATAATATAATAAAGGCAAAAAGTGAATTGGAAGCAATAAGAGGGGAACTAAGGGTCTTAAAAACATACAAAAGATGAAAGAATAGTTAAAAAGGGAGAGTTGATTAAAGATGGGAAAGAAAATACTCTAAAGTCCTCATGAAGTCCCAACATTTATGAGCAATGAAGTAGTCTTGCAATGTTATCACTGTTGTAATATATAAAACGTAGCAACCAAATTATATCCAGTAAGTTCCAACAAAGAGTAATAACCAAATTATCTATTCTATTAATGTTGGGGAAAGGGTAAATAGAACCCAAAATACTGGAGAAACTTCCCTCTAAAACCAATACATGGGAGCTTTTATACCCAGTGAGAGGGCAGACAAATCCTCAGTTTGTGAACTTATTCAAAAGATGATGGGTGAGATCTTCTGGCTGTTCACACCAGCAGGATCATGTGGCCCTGCCGACAATGCACCCTCTCCTCAGGTTCCCAGCAGCATGGGGTGGATTCAATAAAAACCTCACTGATAGTGGCAGGATCTTAATGACAGGCTGCCTCCCAGCACTGAGAAGCACATCATTGCAGGTAAGCCAGAGAATCTTGCCCGACACCATCACTTGGTACTGCATTGATATCATGGCTTGGATTTTTTTTCCCAAGTCATTTGATAGGGACTTTGAGCATGGAAATTTGTACCTCTTTGATGAGAGGTCCACAGAGTTAAGTCATCAAAACAATTGAACTTAAAAAGTGGGGATTGTAGTAATTCATCCACATGCCAGTTTCCCATTACCAGCACACTTTATTGTGAACCAAAGAAAAAGGCCACTTCTGCAGCTTACGGTCAAGTAGTCTTTACCTTCGATAAAGTTACCTATTGGCTGCTTCCCATTGAGCAAGCCTCCCTCTGCTCACTCAGTAAGGCAGCTTGTGCTCCATGAAGCCCAAAGGCAGATCTACTAATGATTGGTCATCATAACAGTGATGTAATTGCAGTGTTTGATGAAAGGAATATATAGAACAGGTACAAAAAAGCTGTTGCCTCCAGAACAAAGGAACACAATTTGAAGAACTGAACTAGGCTATTCAGAAGTGAAATTGTGAAAAACCTTTTTCCTCAAAGGGGAACCCTAAAATGTTCATCCCTGAAACTGTTCATGCTGGGTCAACTGACATTTTCAAATCTGATGTCAACAGATTTTTGTTGATTTAAGGGTATCAAGGAATAAGGCAGATCAGTCATTATCAAACTGCTTGTCCAGTTTGATAATGTGAAATAATTGCTATTGCCTTGAGGATCCCTTAATTTTACATCACTTAATTACTCCAATTCATTTTTTAGAACTGTCTTCCAGAGGCAGAATGACTTGATTTGATTTGATTTGATTTATTGTTGTCACATGTATTATCATACAGTGAAAAGTATTGTTTCTCGCTTGCTATACAGTCAAAACATATTGTCCATAGAGAAGGGAACCAGAGAGTGCAGAATGTAGTGTTACAGTCATAGCTAGGGTGTAGAGAAAGATCAATCTAATGTAAATTAAATCCATTCAAAAATCTGACAGGGAAGAAGAAGCTGTTCTTGGTACGTAACCACAGACTTTTGTATCTTTTTCTTGAAGGAAGAAAGTGGGACCAAGAATGTCCTGTGTGCATGGGGTCTTAACTATACTGGCTGCTTTGTCAAGGCAATGAAAAGTATAGACAAAGTCAATGGATGGGAGGCTGATTTGTGTGATGGATTGGGCTATATCCACGACCTTTTGTAGGTCTTCGCAGTCTTGGGCAGAACAGGAGCTACACCAAGCTGTGATACAACCAGAAAGAATGCTTCCTACGATGCATCTGCAAACGTTGGTGAGAGTCATAGTTGACATGCCAAATTTCCTTAGAATTCTGAAAAAGTGGAACAAAGTGGACTTTCTTAACTATAATGTCAGCATGGGGAGATCAGTTCAGGTTCTTGGTGATATGGGACACCTAAAAACTGGAAGCTTTAGACCCTTTTTACTTCATCCCTGTTGATGTAGAAAGAAGCATGTTCTCCTTTATGCTTCATGAAGTCGATGACAATCTCTTTGTTTTGTTGACATTGAGAGACAGATTATTGTTGTTGCACCAGTTCACCAGATTCTCTCATTCCTGTACTCTGTCTTCTCACTGATTGAGATCTGACCCACAATGGCGATGTCGTTAACAAACTTGAAAATTGAATTGGAAGGGAATTTGGCCATGAAGTCATAGGTGTATAAGGAATATAGCAGGTGGCTGAGAATACAGTCTTGTGAGGCACTGCTGTTGAGGATGACCGTAAAGGAGGCATTGTTGCCTATCCTTACCGATTGTGGTCTGTGAATTAACAAGTTCAGGATCCAGTCACAGAAAGACATGCCAAGGCCCAGGCCATGGAGTTTGGAGATGAGTTTCATGGGAATAAGTGTTGAAGGCTGAGCTGTAGTCAACAAATAGGAGCCTAACATAGGTATCTTGTTACCTAGGTATTCCAGTGTTGAATGCAGGGCCAGGGAAATGGTGTTTGCTGCGGATCTGTTGCGGAGTTAGGCAAGCTGTAGTGGATCCAAATAGTCTGGGAGGCTGGAATTGATTTGTGCCATGACTAACCTTTTGAAGCAGTTCTTAACAATGGATGTCAGAGCCACTGGCTGATAGTTATTATGGCATGCTGCTTGGTTTTCCTAGGTACTGGGATGATGGTAATCTTCTTGAAACAGATAGGGATCTCAGATTGTTATAAAGAGAGGTTGAAGATATGTGTGAATACCTCCACCAGCTGAGTGCATGTCCGGGTACTCCACCCAATTCCCTGGCTTACTCCAATTTCTGTATTCTTATACTCATTCAAAGAGTTAACAGTGACACATTTTAACTACCTGGGAATGTGATAATTAACTACAGTGAAACAACAGCATCCAGCTAATTAATTATCATCTAATAGTCTGTATCCTTTGACACCCCCCATCAGCTATTGGAAAGCAAGCCCAAAGAACACAAATTACTAGAGACGAATTGTTAGAACTGTTTTTTTTTAATTCTTTGAGTTCCACGTATAGGTTGCCAGGCCAACTGGAAAATATCGTGAGGGAGGCCTGCCTCACTCAGAAAATTAGAGCCAAAGCCATAATATTTTCCATTCTGTACAAGATAACACTGTCATGTGACTGGCATGCTCAGTTCTTTTTCTCTCATTATCATTCATAGTTTCATTCTGTCTGCTCCATCATGAGAAGAAAAGGCTTGTTAGTCTAATTTGATTTGCTTCATTTCTTTTTGGTGAAATAAAAATGGATTGAATGCACCTGAGACCAGAATTTTAGATAACATTTTCATCTTGTATACTGGATTTTAACTGTTTATTAAAAAAAAACCAAAGTAAATA
Organism: Sphyrna mokarran; assembly: GCA_024679065.1. Classification (NCBI taxonomy): domain Eukaryota; kingdom Metazoa; phylum Chordata; class Chondrichthyes; order Carcharhiniformes; family Carcharhinidae; genus Sphyrna; species Sphyrna mokarran. The sequence continues at coordinate 104,816,319 of JAGIQG010000001.1, read as the reverse complement.
AATCTGTTCCTGCTTCCAGGTGGTCAAGCATCTTACTGTCATTACGTTTGATGCCAAGAATAACTTGGCTGAGGAAAAGTTTTGATCAGATGTTCAGAATAAGGATTTCAAAGCTGTCCTTTTGACTGAAATTTGCCAGGGGAGCTGTGATGCTGACATTGGGATGAATTATATGTTGGGAACCTGGAAGTGGGCATGGTGAGACATCAAGCATTATTTCCCCGGTCAATTAAGAAGTAACTTCCGGAGTCCTGTCCAGTGAGAGATGTGTTCCAGCTTCGGGTAGTCCAATCACCACTGCGGGAGGGCAGGGCCACTGAACTCCTTTGCACCGTATGAGTCACACCACTATCAACACATTGGAGGCAGCTTCAGCAGGGAACAGGTGCTGTTGCCGCATGTATAACATTAACTCAGACATCAGCCTCCATGTCGTGTCCTCACTACTAGCATATGCTTTATTTGAGAGACCGGGCACTGCAGTTTACTGTAGGCAAATTAATGAGAGGTCTTAAATGTTTTACATAATGGACATATTGCTGTGCGGCAGCATTGTTGGACTTCTTATAGTGATAGAGTTTATGATGGAGCTGTGCAACATTGGAAACTTTCAATCCACTGCCAGAATTGGGACTGATTGCACTATTAAACACACTGCTGGGAGGAGAGGGTAACTGGCACTGCTGGGAACCCAGCTCTGAAAAAAAGCAGATAATAATCCAGAGATTAATACCTCTATGTTTCTTCTATTTAATTTAGCCCATAGCCATTCATAATCCCTGTGCAGAACCTTTTACCTTGTTCTGCTTGTCACTGGCACCTACATTGACCACAATAATGGGACCCTCCCCCTTCTACTGCAAGCTCCTGTCTACCTCCAAGCAGATGTTGAAAACACTGGTATTGGCAGGTACATAGCCTTTGGGCCTCATAATCACAGAAAGTTATGTCTATCCCCCAACTATACCACTTCCAATTACCACTACTTTTCTTACCTACTCCCCATACTTGAATGGCTTCCTGTACGAGAGTGCCATAGTCACTCACCACCCCACAGTCCCCTTTCTCATTCCCATGAGCTGCAGTAATCTCAAACCTATCATACAATTGCAAGGACTTAGACTCCTCCACTTCTACCTTTTTGACACTTGGACTAGCCTCACTTAAAGTCACACCTTCCTGTCCCAAATCAGAAGATCCCTAACCGAATGGATGTGACTGCCTTCAGGAAAATGTGTCAATGTAATTTTTTTGCCTTCCTGATGCTTTGCAGTGTTCAAAGTTTGGACTTCAGCTCACCTAAGCAAGTCTAAGTCTACATTAATTGCAGATGTGAACAAAAACAAAAATTGCTGTAAAATCTCAGCAGGTCTGATATTATCTGTGGAGAGAGAATAGAGCCAACTAACCCGGATGACCCCATGTCAGCAGATCTCTGAGATTTTACAGCATCCTCTGTTTTTGTTTCAGAATACAACATCCACAGTATTTTGCTTTTATCTGCAGTATTTTGCTTTTATTACTGCATATGTGCTTGCTATGGATTACACTGGTGTCCACCAGACCCACATGCTGCACATTACTTGCCACCATTATTTAATTTAACTAATTCGGTTTAGAAATAACACTCAATGACTATATGTTGTTTTATCAAGTTCTTTAACTGGTTAAGCTGTAAATTAAATGCAATACTCATAACTATATCAGTTTAAACTATTGCAGTCTAGTTACAGAATAAAAAAGAAATTGAAAACTCACCAGTGACTCACCCATCTAATTCATCCAATTAATATGTCCAGGCTTCAACTCTCATATCCCGCTGCTTGTCCCTCTCTCAGCCCACTTCTTTCATTTTAAAGTTTATTTATTAGTGTTAAAAGTATGGCTTACCTTAATACTGCAATTAAGTTATTGTGAAATTCCCCAAGTTGCCACACTCTGGTGCTTGTTTGGATACACCGAGGGAGAATTTAGCATGGCTAATGTATCTAACCAGCACGTCTTTCAGAATGTGGGAGAAAACTGAAGCACCCGTTAGAAACCCACACAAACACAGGGAGAATGGGCAGACTCCACACAGACAGTGATCCAAGCCAGAGATTGAACTCAGGCCCCTGGTGCTAATAGCCAGAAATGCTAACCACTGTGCCATCGCACCACCACGCAGAACGCAGCTCACCACTCAATGCACCAAATTCCCAAAATCATACACATGTCCAGCTGTATTTTGCGATGAGTTACTCTCTTTGTGTTTTTTCACCATCAGATATTTTGAACAGTTTTTGCGTTTATTTCAGATTTCTACTTTGCACAGTACTTTGTTTCTGCAATCAGTGCTTTATGTGGTCCATCTGGATAGTTTATGTTTGGTTAAACTAGTTATCTAGCCTGAATGCTTATATTGTTTGGACTTGAGAGAATGGAGATGAAGGCTGTGCTGGTGGTGGGGGGTGGGGAGGTGACTAGGATGATGGAATGCAATGGCTTTCATGGCAAAAAGGACATCAAATGATAGTGTTGGATTTTATTTTGAGTCACTGACGATTTTTAAAATTCATTCGTGGGGTGTGGGCATCACTGACTACACCTGCATTTACTGCCCATCCCAAATTACCCTTGACAAGGACATGAGATGTAGGTATACCCACAGTGCTGTTTAGGAGGAAGTTCCAAGATTTTTACCCAGCTTCAGTGAAGGAACAACAGTATATTTCCAATGTCATTTGAGAATCCTGGCAGCTTTACTTCTGTAGGTTGATGTCAGGTAAGTTGGGGGGACTGCTTTTGGCGATGTCCGATTGGAAGTACCATCTGCTGCCCCTGCAACCCCAAGATCACATTTTTCCCTTTAACCTCCTTCTTGGCCTCCCAACTACCCCTCCATACTTGAATCTGCCATTCTAACCTCAGTGAAATCTGTTCCAGTTAGCTTGATGTCCAATTCAGTGATAATCTTCCCTGGGCATGCAAAGAAAGCATCTAACAAGAAAACATCTAACTTCTTGTTTACATTTTGGATTTTCATATTTATATTTTGGATTTTCAATTTTGGATAATCCTTGCGGCGGCCATCACTTCTGCTTGGCGCTGCTGGGACCACCAAGCTGATTAGTTGGCCCTGAGGTGGTACTTCATGTCCCTCAAGGGCAGTCTATTAATGGAGAGTTGATGATTAAATGACAGCCATGCAGCTGTTTTTCCCTTGAGAGGGCTCCTCACGATTTTTTTTTGCCAGCCTGCCCATTGAAACAAAAATCCACAACAAAATTAACAATCAGCAGGACAAATGTGGATTAATTTCGAGAAGCTCGCATGAATTTGTCAAAGACAAGTCCTGTTTAACCAGCTTGATTGAGTTTTATAATGAAGTAACATAGAGAACTGAGGAGGGCCATGCCGTGTATATAGACTTGCAAAAGGAGTTTAATGAGATGTCACGTAATAGCTTTTTAGCAAAGTTGAAGCCCATGAAATAAAAGGGAAAGAGGTAGCATGAATACAACATTGACTGGATGACAGGAAGCAGTGAATAATGATGAAGAGTTGTCTTTTTTGAAACTGGAGAAAGGTATATAATGAAGGTCCCTGGGGGTTGGCATTAGGACTGCTACTTTTCTTGATTTAGGCTTGGATTTGCAGGAGACAATTTCAAAATCTGCGGATAACACAACACTTGAAAGTATAGTAGACTCTCAAATCTGGCTGTCCAAAAACTGAAGTTGTCCAAAAGCCAGACATTTTAGCATCATAGAATCCTACAGTGCAGAAGTAGGCTATTTGACCCATCACAATCTCCACCCAGGCCCTATCCCCATTACCCCATACATTTATCCTAGCAAGTCCCCCTGACACCACGGGGCAATTTAGCATGGTCAATCTACCAACCCACACATCTTTGGACTGTGGGAGGAACCAGAGCATCTGAAGAAAACCCACACAGACATGGGGAAAATGAGCAAACTCCACACAGACAGTGACCAAGACAGGAATCGAACCTGGGTCCCTGGAGCTGTGAGACAGCAGTGTTAACCACTGTGTCACTATGCTGCCAGACCACTGTGCCACCTCATGACTAAAATAAGAAAAACTTACTTGCGCAATTTGGTTAAGTGCTGCATTGGCACGATGTGGTGCCTTACAAATGATCCCCTTCACTGCTTGCATACCAGTCTTCTCCATGCTCTGAGTGACTCTTGACCCCACCTGATCCAGTTTGGTCCAAACTGCCCTTGGCAAGAGCTAAAGGTTGTTAATTTTGAGATTTTTTTTTGTTCATGTATTATGAAAATAATGGTTATAGACTTTATGAAAATGAACGCAAAAAAATGTGAAGTGATATATTTTGGTCAGAAGAATGAGAAGAGGTAATATGAATTAAATGGTTGAATTCCAAAGGGAGTGCAGGAATAATGAGACATTGAGGTAAATGCACACATATCATTGCAGGCAACAGGACAGGTTGAAAAAGTGGTTAAAAAGACAGAATAATACTGAACAATATAAATATAGATGGAAAATACAAGAGCAAAGAAGTTATGGTGAATCAGGATTGGCATCAATTGGAGTATCATGAGAGATTCTGGGCACTGCACTTCAGGAAAAATGTGATGCTGCTGGAGAGGATAGGAATGAAGAACCTTAGTTACATGGAAAAGCTGAACATATTCTTTTTAAAGATGTGAATTTGGCAGAGGCATTCAAGATCAGAGAATCTAGACAGAGTAGATGAACAGAAACTGTTTCTATTGTCAGAAGGCTAAGAACGAGAGGACGCTGATTTCAGGTACATGGTAGAAGAACAAAGGACAATATGAGGAAAGATGTTTAAAGGAATGAATGGTTAGGATCTAGAATGCATTGCATTTGGTGGAGGAGGATTCAGTTGGGGCTTTCAGAAGAGAATTACCTGAGCACATTTTTCTTTTAAATTTCAGAGCAAAAGCGACAGGACCAGAGAATGGGAATAGTGAAATTGCTTTTGCAATGAGTTGGCATGGACTCAATGAGTCAAATAACCTCCGGTATGTTGTAACAATTCTATAATTCTAAATATTTAACTCAATTTCCTCCATAATGGCATTTTGGGTCAACCCACAGCACATGGATTGCAGCATTTCAAGAAGGCAGTGTGGACCAATTTTAGGGGCAAATAGAGAACAGTAATTTTACCTTGTTACAACAGGGACAGACAGGAATATACCTATGTCTTGGTATGACATAAGGCTTTGCATGTTTTCATCTTTCATCTTTAAGCTTTACAGGTTCAAGTCTGTGGTGGTGTTCCAGCTTCTCCTTTACTAGGTGTGTGTCCAGTACATGTCCGTTGCTTTTTAGTTAGTCCAACTCAGAGATGCTGCTAAGCTCCCTTCAGATGAATGCAGTGCACTGCTGATACACTGCACTGACTTTATATCCAGGTGTGAGAAAAGAAGACAAGAAAACTAGGCCTATTATGTTCCTTAATATCTAAACCACAAATTATATATTAGTACAATAGTTTGAATTCGAGTTAGTGGGAAGACAACCCATTTACAAAAGGTACCCCTCATGATTAGAATTTGATTACACACTACTTGTTAAATGTTCTGCAAGTACTTAATTCAGAACCAATAGTTATTGTTTTGCAATTCTGATCTAACTCTCTATCCTACTCTCCTTGTGAACCACTTATTAGAAAGCATACTATCAGAAGCCCATTGCTAAGAATCCCTGCTCTGAGCCTTGCTCAGATGTGATCTCTAGATTATCTACACCAAGTGCACTGAGGCGCACTGAGTTCCAGATGGATAAATATGAGTCTTATCAGTGGGGTCTAAGGGTGGCACGGTGGTATAGTGGTTAGTACCACTGCCTCACAATGCCAGACACCCAGCTTCAATTCCCGGCTTGGGTAACTGATTGTGCATGTGCTCCCTTTGCCTGGATGGGTTTCCTCTGGGTCCTCTGGTTTCCTCCCACAGTCCAAAAGACATGCTGGCTAGGTGCATTGGCCAGGCTTAATTCTCTCTCAGTGTACCTGAACAGATGTCTGAGTGCAGCAACTAGGGGATTTTTACAGTAACTTCATTACAGTGTTAATGGAAGTCTTGTGACACTAATAATAAATAAACATTAAACTTTAAAAACTTTAAACAAAACGTAAATCATAGAGTTGTACAATTATACAACAGAGTGAAGCCATTTGCTCCAATATATCTGTGCATGTCCTTTGAATGAACTATCCAGCTAGTCCCATTCCACTACTCTTGCCCCATAGTCCTGCATTTGTTTTATCTATTTCAATTATTCTAAGAAATAGGAATCTTATATTGTTTAGGATTGCATTCTTACATAATTGATAGGTACAGTATTAGGTCACCTTGGCAGAGAAACTATTTCCTTTCCTTCCCTGTTAAAGCACATAAACATTTCCTAGAAATGTCAAGATCTTTTGACTCAGGCTTTCATGCTGACTTTCCTAAATTCATAGAATCACATCTTGTGGCCTCTTTTATCCATGTGAGTATCTGATAAAGGCTGACAAATTTTAACAGGAGGCAAATTACAAGTGACCTTGAGCTAAGTAATGGCCAGGAGGTGGTGACCACTCAAGCATCGTGGGCATCCTGTCCTGTATTTATTGGTCAGAATAGATCAAACAAGTGATTGTCACAGCATAAACTACCAGCTTGTGGAAATAAAGAATATTAACAAATCCTCGTAGATAGGGAGCAGTCCTCACCGCGTGGGAGCCATTGTCAGGCAGATGGAATTTGGAACAGGAAAGAACTAGGAAATTTGAGGAAATGGTGATCCTAAAACATTAACAAGTGAGTACAATTCTGCCATCACAAGCTACCTAGCAACCTAGGCCCCAAGCCCAGTGGTTATCTCCCCACAGGTGTATCAACTGTCTAAAATAATCCTTAACAGCTACATGTCATAGGTCATCTCTCTACATGTAGCTCATAGTTCTCTAACAGCTATATCTTCATATCTGCTTGCAACATTCATTGAAAATGGGGCAGCACAGTGACACAGTGATTAACACTACTGTCTCACAGTGCTGGGGACCAGGATTCAATTCCCAGCTTGGGTCACTGTCTGTGTGGAGTTTGCACATTCTCTCCTCGTCTGTGTATGTTTCCTCTGGGTGCTCCAGTTTCCTCCCACAGTCTAAAAATGAGCAGGGTAGGTGGATTGGCCATACTAAATTGCCTCTTACTGTCAGGGGCAACCAGCTAGGGTAAATGCATGAAGTTATGGGGATAGGGCCCTGGGTGGGGTTGTGGTCATGCAGACTCGATGGGTCAGATGGTCTCCTTCTGCACAATAGGATTCTATAATTCTACGAAATTATTAAATACAGTAAGTTCTGTGCCAACAATCCATTCGTCCGTGGTATTAGTGAACTGCTCTTTACTGTCATGTGGTGTATACTTTTCTTGTCAATTTAGCTAATGCATCATATTTAACCTATTGTTTTTTAATGTGCTACTTATTATTTAAGAATAGATGACTGTCTACCTTAGGCATGTGCCACCTCCAAAACTTAGGTTCTTTCAGAGTGGTGTTAGGAATGAGATTCACAGTAGTTGAAGGATCATTGGCTTGAAATTTGAGAAGCAAGTCTTAGGCTGTGGTTAAGTGCACGTTATTAAGTGCAGCCAGAAGTCAAAATGACATTGGGCTATGCCATGGACGCTTTGATAAAGTATAATTGAGAAAACAGATACGCCTGGAATGAGAGATATCATGGGAATTGTAGACAAGTGCAACAAAGATTACAAATGTTTCTTTGAAAGGCTTTCTAAAGAAATTCAGAAACAAAAGATTAAGTTGAATAAAAGTCTGCAATAGGTCTGTCATGGTGCATGTATGTTTGCCACACAGTTAAATACAAAGTACAAGAAGTTAAGGAAACAGGTCAGTAATTTGCAAAAAAAAGTGATGGCTGGCAGGAGAACATTGTTTTTCTACACAATTAGTTGCGCTGGGAACAATAGAGCAGGATATGCAAGAAAAATACTAGACCAAACTCACATAAGGATTGAAGTGGCTTAGGTGAAGTTACTTGAATCAAAAGAGGCTGAATTAAAGGTGGTCATTGTAGAGATCAAAGCTGTTAAAAGTGTCAAAACCAGGTCAGTAGAATTAAGAATTAAGGCATCAAGAAAGGAACCGTGGAATTTTAAAAAGTAACCAGGTTGACACGTTCTTGCATTTCAGATTTAAATAAGGACGAAAGCAGGCAGCGATTCAGTGAGGGAAATGCTCCACTTAGTTGAAGAACCTCAGGCAAGTCAAATGGTTAAAGCAGGAAAGACAGAAACTGTCTTTCCATATTTAGGGAGGGACCAGGAAAATTTCCAAACAGACAAACAGATGGAGAAGCACGTTACACAGCAATCGAAGCTGATTAGCCACCTATAAGCAATGATGTCCCAAAGGACATAGAATAGATGAGGAAATAATTATTCTTTAAACAAAATCGCATATATAACAGCCCAAAAAGAACTAAGAGCTATTGACACCTTTCATGCACTCGAAATACTAACAGATATTGTTAAAGCAGGGTGTATGTATGAATTAAAGGTACTTGCAGAGCTGTGAAAGGGCTCTTCAATGTGGCTTCCAAAATATAAAGGTAAGCTCAATGTCTTGAAGGATCCGGCAGAAATCAAATTCAAACCTTTCAAGATACTTGGAACAAAGTTAAAAAAGAACTGCCAAAATTCACATTAAAAACAAGTTTACTGGCTCTTTCTTTCAAAATTGCTTGAGTAGTGAACATTTGAACTTGAAATTGTTTTGAAGAAGAAAAAGGGTAAGCAACTTAAATGCCTTTAACTGTTTTGACCTTGAAACTCTGGTTGTACCAAAAATAAAATCTTGGATGAGAAGCAGTTTACAAAACATTGAAAGGTTTAAGCCTATTAGAATTTAATCTAAATTTGGGCAAAGTTGAACATAATAATGTAAACTAATAAAGAGAGTTTGGTTCTCTTTGACTGGAAACATTTTTTTAATTATATGAAGTGACATAATTTTGTGTCAAGCTTCCTACACAGTGTCCCATCCAGCCTTCAACTCCCACCACCCCGAAACGCCCACCTCTTACCAAGATAAGCAGCAGGCATCAAATTTGGACGAAAGATGTTGGTGGTGATTTTTCAGTCCCATGGCCTTGTGCGCAGTCCATGCTGGGGCCAGGGAATTGCAGGGAAGGGGTCCTAGCACGTTCATCACAGCCCTGATATAACTGGTTCAAACCCAGCGAGGGCATGAACCAGATCAACATATTTAAATCCTCATTTAAATATGCTGGCTGGAAACTTCCATCACTATCCATGGCTGGGATTCTTTGGTGCAGCTGCAGTGACTAGAATCTTGCTCGAGTGCCAAATTTTCCATTCTCACTGGCAGCGGACTAGTTACTGACGAGATCGGAGAATCCTGCCCTGCTCTTGGGATTCTTCAACTCCAGGGGACAGCGAGAAACCAGCACCAATCCAAAGACAGAAACTAGTCATGTTGGCCACACCAGGGTTACTCAGGGGCCATTGAAATATCACATCAAAAGGTGATTAGAAGGGTCAGTAACATACTCCTGTCTCTGCACTGCCCTGTGTGCATGGAAGGCTTCAATGGCACTTGAGACACCTTATGTTCCCTCTCCTGGGACACCTGGCCATGAATATAGCTTAATTCGAGGGGCAGACAGTCGGGTTGGATGACCCCCTTCATGTCAAGACCTGTTGATTGCAGGTTTGGCCAGGACAGGAAAAGTCAGGCAGGAAAGTTATTTTGTTAAGCAATTTAGCATAGAGTGACAACCTGATGTTGACTGCCACTCCAAGGAAGTTCAGGCTCAAATTGTTTGTGAATAGGAGACATGAAAGTTATCACTACATTCACTGCACGTGCTTCAGTCTCTTACGTATAAACGTGACTTCAACAGCCAAGCAGGAGCACAATTGTTTCTGAAATTGGAACTGATTAAGTAAATTGATACAAGTTGCTATTTCAAGCATTCAAATGGGAACTTCCGTAGAAACATAGGGAGGGATTCTCCCATCACAATCCACAGATTTTCTGTGGGCTGGGTTGGGAGATGTACATGCATTCCCCACATAAAGGTGTCTTCCAGAGCCAGGGAACAGTCGGGACCATGCTGGAAACTGACGGGAGGAGAGGTGTGTGATTTTAATCTGTTTTAAATGCACTTTGAATCTATCTTACATGTGATTATCGGGCAGGGTACGAACTTGCTTGGCCGATAGCATCTCCAACCCTGCCAGGAGTATTTCACTCCAGTGAGGTTTAGTGTAGCTTCCCATGTTCAAGGAATTACTGGAAGAACACACCGGAATGAAGGGGGGGGGGACAATCGGGACCCAGCAAGGGTTTGGGCAGTGGAGATATGGTGCCCCCTGGGCATGGACACCCTGGCAGTACCAGCCTGAATCCCTGGCACTGCCCATTGGGCAAAGTACCCATGCCCAGGGGACACTATGGCTCTGCCCAGCAGACATTGGGCAGTGCCAAGGGGACAGGGCCTGTTTTAAGCAGGGCCTGGGGTGATCTGTGGGGCTGGGAGAGTTCCACATTTTGCATGGGGATTAGTCTGGGCTGCAGGGAGGCTAGCCAATGGGCTAAAGGAAGGATGCTCTATCGGGGGGGCAGGTCTACCTCCCATCAGGTCTCTCAAGGTGGAGGAGGGTTAGTCAGATGGGGGAGCGGTCAGTTGGGGGAGAGGAGGGGTCTGCTGTGGTGGGGGTGTGTGAAGGAATTGCCACTTCTGGGGGGGTGAGAGGGGGCAGGTGCACCTCGAGAGCGAGGCACTTTGGGATGGCGGGGGTGCGGGGGGGGGATGGTGCAGGGCTGGCCCAGGAATTGTCGTGGGGAATACGATTGGGCCATGATGGTTGGGGAGGGGCAGCACTGCGGGGGCTCCAGGCTGTCCGGCAATCGAGCTGGTTAGCAAACGGGGAGCCTGACAAATCAGGACCACTGCACGTGCACGGAACTGTCAGACTCCGCGTGAAGAGGCCGCATTCCCCGGGTTTTTAACGCCATCCATGACTGGGACTTCTGCCACATTGTGCCACCGTTCAATGAAATATACTTTGGTATTGACATACATTCCAGTGAAGTAAAGTGTAGATGAGACCAATCTTGGAATCCGTGTCCTTGTGCAAGAACTGTTTGAAAGAACTGAGTTTAATTGTCAGGCTATCACCTGAGACATTGGGAAAGCGTCGGTGGGGATTAACAAAGATTTTCAGGTATTCGCTTTGGACTTCTGAGAAGATTACCTGACAATCAGGAAGGCTTATCAAGTGTGGCATGTGTGGTGCGATATGTGCAACCTCACTGGGAAGAGGTTGTGCGTGTGCAGAAGTGATTTGTTACATGTGAAGTAACTAACGTACAGTAATTGCATGGTGAAGCGGCAACAGGCATGTTCAGCCACCAGATAAACAGCATGGTGTGAAATGGTTCATATGGCCTGAAGAGTGAGAAAACATTTTAAATGATCAAAGCACTGTCACATTCTCCACAGAGAAACTGACTTTCAGGCAACAAGCTCAGATTCAGAGGGAATAAAATTAAAGCAAAAATAAAAGGAATGTTGTGTTGGGACAAGGTTAAAGAGAAATAATAATTAATAGGAATTATTCGCAAGACAGATATAGACGCAGGGAGAGCTGGAAAATCTTCTAAAACCAAGCATAATCTGTCGGTCTAATTGCATGTATTTATATGCTAATAGCCTAGAAATTAGCATCACTAATGCAAAAGAATAAGACAAACCATAGAGTAAGGTGATCTGCAAGTGGGGAGTGCCAATCTAAATCGATAATAATTGAGGTAATTTTAGCATGTTTTCGACGATATGTAATCAAGATATTAGGGAAATTAACTTCACTTTAGAAATAACTAGGTTAGCTAAACCTTAGTTGTGAGAAGTCAGTGAAGATGTTTTTTTCTGGAAAGGTGGGATTGGGGCTAGGATTTGTAAGAAATCAGGACCGCCACGAAGTTGTATTTCTGGAGTTGTATAGAATCCTTATGGAATTGGTCAACATAGCATGAGGTCACCTTGACAGAGAAAACGGTCAGAGTTCTCTGATCTCACCCACAACTGGGATTATTTGGTCCTGCTGCTATGAGCAGAGTTTTGGCTGAGTGCCAAATTCTTTATTTGCACTGTCAGTGGTAGTGGAGTGTGTGAGACTGGAGAATTCCAGCTACTATTTTCCTTCTCTCTCTGAAAAAGCACATCAAGAGTCCCTAAAAATGTTAGATTTCCTGATTCAAGAAATTCCTAAGTCGATAAGAGAGCATCTTGTATACCATTTTATTCCTGTAAGTGTCTAGTGAGGGCTGGCAAATGAGGCCTTGAGCTAAGTGATGGATAGTGGGGTATGTGACCATTCTGACATCTTGAGTACCTTTCCTGTATTTATTAGTTAGAAAGATTTCCAGAAGTGATTGTGTATAGGGTAAACTACTACTTCTAGAAATGAAATGTTTTAAGCACTTGGAGATGGGGGCTGTCTCCGTCACATGGCAGTACTCATCAAGCACTGGCTTCTTCAGATGGAAGATTAATTTTAAAGTTTATGTATTACTGTCGCAAGTAGGCTTACATTAACATTGTGATTAAGTAACTGTGAAAATCCCCGAGTCACCACACTCAGACGCCTATTCGGTTACACTGAGGGAGAATTTAGCATGGCCATTGCACTTAACCAGCATGTTTTTTGGACTGTGGGAGGAAACCCAGAGGAAACCCATGCTTGTACAGGAAAAGCCTGACAGACAGTGACCCAAGCGACCCTGGCTGTGCGAGGCAGCAATGCTAACCACTGTGCCACTGTTCCACCCATGAGGAGAAACTGGGGTAAAAGTTTCCTAACATTTTAACTAGAGGGCAGAGTACTGCCCCTCCACTAACTATTGATATCAATACACTCTGAACCAACAACCATTTGTCTTTTGGGATCAGTGAGACATGCTCCGCTATGATGGAAGATATATATTTCCTGTTTAGGAAATGCATCATATCTAAACTGCTGCTTCTAAATAAACTTACTTACAAATATTCAACTGCCTATCTTTGATATCTGTGACTCCCCAACTCAAAATCTTATTGCATGCATCCAATTTCCATCTCTTTTGTTCTGTTTTTGCTGACTGAGCTCTTTACAAGGGAATCGAGGAGGTCATGACCAGGGTTGACAGTGGTGGAGGGGGGGTGGTATTTGAGGTGGAGGAAGGAGGTTGTAGTCCTGGAAAACTTTCCTAAACCAATGGCAGAAAAGGCCCATATTTTTCAACTATATGGCAATGCAACATAGAAGAACTTGCAGCCAATAACCACATACAAATATGTTACCCCTCTTACTGATCCCACAGATACCAGTGAGGTGAGTACTGAAAGGAATTGTGTATTGTTGGGACTACAACCTTAGGAATTTATTACACCGACTAAGTTCTTGTTCAGCAGGAATGTGAAACTGAAATCATTTTACACTTCGTATTTTGCGTGTACTTCTAAACCATGAAAATTTTTAAAGTTAGTCAACATCTTATTGGTAAAGGACATTTAGGACTAGATATCTTATCCTTTTTAGGGTTAAGTCATTATCTGAAAGCAGACAAGGTCAATTTCTTTTACCACAGAAGTAAGGAATCATAACAACTTGACGAATAAACAGATAGCTTAGCTCATTGTCTTGTTTATTCAGGTCATCCTGACTCTCTCGGATTCCCGGCAAAGCTCTGAGAGAAAAGTTTTGCAAGCAGCAGCACTTTATAAGCTGATTCATAGATAAGCACCTTAAAGCCCATTGCTATGAGATAGCTTAGGATTTATTCTTCCTTCCCAATGTTTGTGAAGAAAGATGAGATGCCCAATTCCATCAGAATGCAACAACAGTTTCTGTATTTAGGCTAGAATTTCCTGAAAATTTGAATCCAAACACACACGCATAACCAATGTCTGGTGTAAAGGATTGAAAAAATTAGGACACCTATTTTGTACCTGCTTGAACATTCCAATATTTTATTCTCATTCATCAAGCCTTGTGCTTAAACTTACTTTGGTTCATTTTAACGGCTGTCCCAAAGGTAAAGAGCGTTATGTATGAATCTCATGTGATTATGCATTCCCTGAAAAGGGCAGAATGGTAGCACTGCTGCCTCACAGTACCAGGGCCCAGGGTACAATTCCCAGCTTGGGTCACAGTGCGGAGTTTGCATGTTCTCCATGTGTCTGTGTGGCTTTCCTCTGGGTACTCCAGTTTCCTCCCACAGCCTGAAAGTCATGCTAAATTCTCCCACACTGTACCCGAACAGGGGCTGCAGTGTGGAAACTAGGGGGTTTTCACAGTAATTTCATTGTAGTGTTAATATAGATCTATTTATGACACTAATAAATAAAACGTAAAAAATTCATTTAAGCATTGTTGCAGCAACAAAGTCCTACTTCTGATGATTCAAAGTCATACTTCTGAAAAATCACAGTGATATTTTAACTGCTTTTTAAAATGATCTTCACTGAGATTGGCATTGCATGAAGGTATTTTTACAGCATTGGTATAAACTAAATTAAAAATTGGAAAACATCCATCATCACAATTTTTATAAATGCTGTGCAGTAAGCACGAATAGTCCTCAGATGATTTTAAACTTCAATTTTATACTTAAAGAAAGAAAATGTGGTGTGAGATTGAGGCTTCCTTTGGGCTCTGTTGTTTACATTAATTTCCATCAGCTTACATTGACTTTTCAGCACCACTGTATGGTAATAAGAAATTTCAGTTCAAGATTGCCCTGGGCAAAATGGGTTGAACAATGGGTGTACTTTTCTGTGCAGCTTAGCAATTATGCCTCTCTGGGAAATTCCAGGCCCAATTATATCCAAACTGTACGAGAACATCACAAAATGACATCGAATGACTTCTAGTTTTTCAAAAGAGATTTGTTGGACTTCCTGTCCATCCCAGAAAACAAACACAATCTGATAAACAACACCTTCTTGCTTTAATCTTCTGCTTAATTCATGCACATTTACTCTGGATTCTACAAGGGTGTTTGGTATATTTTGCCACAGCAGAGGATTTACTGTAATTCCTTTATGGTGTTTTAAAGGTTAAAGTTTATTTATTAGTATCACAAGTAGGCTTACATTAACATTGCAATTAAGAAATGTGAAAATCCTGTAGTAGCCGCACTTGGGTGTCTACTGAGGAAGAATTTAACATAGCCAGTGTACCTAACCAGCATGTCTTTTGGACTGTAGAAGGAAACTGGAAGAAATCCATACAGATATGGGGACAAAGTGTAGCCTCTGCACAGAAAGTGTAGCCTCTGCACAGACAGTGTCCCAAGCCGGAAATTGAACCCAGATCCCTGGGACTATGGGACAACAGTGCTAACCGCTGTGCTGCCCTTGTTTACTATAGTCTGTGGTGATCTGGAGAGGTTTCCATTTGAGGGTGTTCTCCTAAAGATGAAAGAGATATTTAAAAAACACTATAGGGTAGAGGTAGAGTGATTCTTCCCACTAGAAAGGCTAGCAGTACAAGGGGGCACAGCCTCAAACTAAGGAGGTGCGGTTTAGATCAGATTTGAGGAGAAACTTCTTCACTCAAAAGGTGGTGAATCTTTGCAATTCTGTGTCAATTGAAGTGGTGAAGACTACCTCGCTGAATATATTTAAGTCACGGTAGATAGGTTTCTAATAAGCAAGGGAATTAAGAGTTATGGGGATAAAACAGGGAAGTGGAACTGATCCACTTCAGATCAGCCATGATCTTATTGAATGGTGGGGCAGACTCAATGGGCTAGATGGCCTATTCCTGTTCCTATTTCTTATGTTCTTTTGTTCTTATTGAACCAGATTTTCCGGCCCTACTGTGCAGAAAGCCTCTGCGATAGATGCGATAGGCTATTCAAACACCCATTGACTTCGATGGGACTACTAGTTCCTGCTGACAGGAAGGGCTGGAAAATTCTGGCCACTGTGTCTCCTGCCAATGCAAGATGGCCACCAGCACCCACCTGCGCCTGTGCATTTGTCTGGGCATGTGCAGAAAACCTAAAACTGAATCTTATAAAGAATGGGGAACAGATACCACTCAGAATGTGAGGCTACATAAAACATGGTCGACATTTTTAGTATTCTCATTGATGTTTTTAAAAACTTGGTGCGGATTGTTTGACTTTATTGAATCATCCAAGTGCGGAGCATTGTGAAAGAAATCAGGTGAGGAAGATCTCCAACCCATTAGGGAGCCAGCCAGCTTCCCAAACCATTCTCAATCTTTGTGGCTGTGTCCTGGTGCTCCAGTATCTTCAGAAGCAGGAACCTGAAATCTGCTCTATTGCATTCTAAAGGGGGCTTGAAGCCTCATATCACTAAGTGCGTACTCACTTGTTTGAAATGGGTGTGCACCATAGAAAAGAATCATAGTCATTTTGCTCTACAGTACAGAAAGAGGACTTTAGGCCCTTCATTTGGCCAGATGGTCTATTCTGGCCATCAGGCACCCATCTATTCTAATCCCATTTTCCAGCACTTGGGCTATGTATGCTATGGTGCTTCAAGAGCTCATCTAAATGCTTCCTAAACATTGTGAGGGTTCCTGCTTCTACCATATTTTCAGGCAGTGAATTCTTGATTCTCACCACTGTCTGGGTGAAAAAAATTTTTGTCAAATTCTCTCTAAATTTCCTGTTCCTTACCTTGAATCTACACCTCCTGTTTACTGACCCCTCTACTAAAAGTAAAAGTTTTTTCTATGTACCCTATCCATGTCCTTCATAATTTTGTACATCTCAGTCAGCTCTCCCCCCACCCCCCACCTCAGCTTTCTCTGCTCTAAGGAGAACAACCCCAGCTTAACTAACCTCTCTTCACCACTGAAACACTCCTAGCAACATAAAACATGATCAAATGGGTGGCATGGTGGCACAGTGGTTACCACTGCTGCCTCACAGCATCAGGGACTGGGTTCAATTTTGGCCTCCGGTGACTGTCTGTGTGGAGTTTGCATGTATTCCCCATGTCTGCGAGGGTTTCCTCTGGGTATTCCAAATTCCTCCCACAGTCCAAAGATGTTCAGGTTAGTTTGGTTGACCAAGATAAATTTCCCTTTAGTGCCAGGGGTATTAGGACTATAAATATGTGGGATTACAGGGATGGAATCTGGGTAGGACAGTTGTAAGTGCAGGCTCGATGGGCCAAGTGGCTTCCTTCTGTACTGTAGATTCGATGAACATCCTTGTGAATCTCCTCTGCACTCTCCCTCGGGCAATCGCATCGTAGAAAGATAAAGCTAAAGGAAACCACTTTGATAAAAATGGGTATTCTATGTTTTCCGACCTTTTGGTTCTGAATTCTGACCGGATTCTCTGACTTCACACGTAGCCTAGATTCTCCCATCTGTTGCAATGAAGGGAGATTTGGCTGAGTGCCAAATTCTCTGACCACACTGCCAGCAAAAATGGGTGTGAACTGCCAGATTATTCCTGCCAGGATGGGGGAATGAGTAGAGTTCTGGGACAGAATTTTCCCTTCCTGCCTGCCGTGGGAAACTTAGCAGGCAGGATAGAAAATTTGGCAGATAAAGTTAAAGGTCCGTTAACCTCAGGTGGGAAGTTCCCGTCTTGGAGTGCAAGTGGCCAGAAAGTTCCATTCCAGTCTCTGTTGCTTGTAGTGACATCACAGAGTGAAGCTGTAAAATGTGCACGCATTGTATTGGTAGCAAACACAACATAAAAAAGAAACCTTAAATGGGTTACTTATTGAGGTATGATATCCAAATTCCTGACCTTAATTTCATCATTCTTGCTTTGAGTGACAACTAAACTGATTAATAAAACTTTGAAAGTTCAATGAATGATACCTTTGAGAAAATATTCATCACATAAAACAATGGCATTGGAAAAGAAAATATTTCACTCTTAATATCTGACTGCATAACTTACACCTGGAGTACAAATTTATTATGAGATCCAATGCCACTTGGGAGGATGCTTTCCTATCCTTTATTTATATTTAGTTTATTAATATTGTTTCAATGCAGTGGAAGGTTTAATTGCTCCATGTAAATTAGCTTTACCCATGGGTACTTTAATTGGCATGATAAGGAGCTCAGTTCCTCAGGATGTGATGCAACAACTTCAAACACTTTCACTCTCCTGCTGTTGTATCAGAGATTATCTTAAATCCAGTAAATTGCTGTAAGAAAGTTAGATGTGACATGGATAGAACTGTGACATTCCAGATGTTAAAGTAAGCTGAATTGTTCTGATCCTTTCGTAGGCGAGCGTACCACCCAGTGCTGTACTAATTTTCCAAACCAAGAGAGGTCAAGGTTTAATTCCCATCAGCACAAAGTCAGCTGATCTTGGCCAAGGCAGCAGAGAAGGTGCTGAAATCGAATTTGGCACCTTCAGCAGAGGGAAAGGAAAATTGTGCAGCGTTCTTCCTTCTGTCATCAGTATGGGTAAATGTGTCTTTGTGAACACTCTGACACTATGCTGAGATTTGGCTGTCATGTCATTCCCTGTCACATGAGAAGAGTAGGAGCATACTTCATAGAATCCCTACAGTGCAGAAGGAGGCCACTCAGCCCATTGAGTCAGCACTGACTTTCCAACAGACCATCCAACCTCGGAACTTTCCCCATAGGTCCATGTATTTACCCCACTAATCCCCCCAACCTACACATTTTGGGACACTAAAGGGCAATGTTAGCATGTCCAATCGACCTAACCCGCACATCTTTGGACAGTGGGAGGATCTGCAGCACTCAGAAGAAACCCATGCAGACAGAGAGGGAATGTGGAAACTCCACACAGACAGTCAGCCAAAGACAGAATCAAACCTGGGTCCCTGACACTGCGAGGCAGCTGTGCTATCCACCGTGCTACCTTGGACAAGATATTGGAGGGCTGCAAATGGCTGGTACCACTGGCAGAATCTTGCTGATGTAGAGATGCCGGCGTTGGACTGGGGTAAACACAGTAAGTAGTCTGACAACACCAGGTTAAATCCAACCGATTTATTTGATGGTAAACTCGCAAGCTTTCGACTTGTCAGGCAAATGAGGTGCTCTGGTCTCCAACAGCATACATACCAACACAGACTGTTTACAGATTACTGATTAGAATGCGAATCTTTACACCTAACCTGCTATTCAAGTCTTAAAGTGGCTAACAATGTGAGTGGACGGAGCACTGAGCACAGATTAAAGAGATGTGTATTGTCTCCAGACAGCACAGTAAGTGAGGTTTTTTGCTATCCCAGGCAAGTCATGGGGGTTACAGATAGTGTGACATGAAGCCAAGATCTCTGTTGAGACTGTCCTCATGTGTGCGGAACTTGGCTATCAGTCTCTGCTCAGCAGCTCTGCGCTGTTGTGTGTCGTGAGACAATACACTTCAAGGGGGCCTTCACGACACACGGCAGCGCAGAGCCGCTGAGCAGAGACTGATAGCCAAGTTCCGCACACATGAGGACAGTCTTAACAGGGATCTTGGCTTTGTTAGCCACTTAAAGACTTGAATAGCAGGTTAGGTGTAAAGATTCACATTCTAATCAGTAATCTGTGAACAGTCTGTGCTGGTATGTGTGCTGTTGGAGACCAGAACACCTCATTCATCTGACGAAGGCCATAGAGTCGAAAGCTTGCGGGTTTACCATCAAATAAATCGGTTGGATTTAAACCTGGTGCTGTCAGACTACTTACAGAATCTTGCTGCCCACAGTGCTACAAGGGACCAGAGGATCTAATTCAATGTAAGTAAGTAAGACTACTTAATACATAAAGTGGCAGCATCATTAGGGTGGAAGAGGAGATATTTACCAAATAATATAGGAATTTGGAAATTAAAATATTTTTAACTATTCTATGATAATGTTGCCATATCTAACAATTTAAGCTGCATTTCATAAATGGACAACTCAAGCTAGTGGGCGTGATCTTGCCAGCTCACTGCAACCACCAATCAACGTGGCGAGTCGGGCAGAGAGCGTGCAAAGTCAAAATTCTGACTTGTGCCGGACATTAGTTGGATTGCTATCTTCCCTGCTCCATTTTATCAGCAAGAACAGCATGTCATTAGCGAATCCGGCACAGCTGCTTCCCACCTCCTGGATGTCTCCAACATCACCAGCAAGTCGCCATGCCAGCCAGTATCACTACTGCTTTACAGTAGCGCAGACCAGGTACTATTTCCACACCTGGGGGATCAGAGGCCATTGAAGCCCTGGACAGTTGGAGGCATGGCTGGGTAGTACCTACCTTGCACCTTGGCAGTGCCTGGTTGGGCACCGTAAGTGTGCCGAGGCAGTGCCGAGAGGGTGGGGCTAAGTGGGGTGCTGCCTATGCAAGCGGAAGGGTTGTGCTGGGATAGGCAGAGGGGTCATGATGGAGGTGGCATGTCAGGAGTCTGTCAGGGGAATCACTGGGAGAGTCCTGATGTCCTGATGCTGAGAGCCCATGTCAGAGTGGAATATATCCATGCTGCTGAAGAACTGGGGAGTTGGGGGTGGTGGAATGTCTGTTGTGGGGCTGGGATAGAAGGAGGGGTCCCAGCTCAGTGATGGATTGGAGCACCTTGCACAATGGTGCCTGAGTACTCTGAAGTTGATTTCACTGCCATATTTAGCCTCCGTACCCTCACCCCACCCCTACCTCCACCCCACCTTTTTGGCACAGATCTCCCAATTGTCAAAGATATTGACAGAGTGCCAGAAGATTGCAGTCCTGAACCACCAAAAGGACCAGTATGAATGACTCTCATTTTGTTTTGGAAAACTCTATCCATTATCTTTGCATTGATAAACCACAAATCATGCTAAGAATTATAGTGAAATGTTGATGGAGAGAATTATCCAGTATAAAATATTGGATCAGTACTGGCTGGAACAGCACACCCCACTCTTCACTCACTTTTCAGATTACATTTTCTCAGCAGTCCAAACAACTGACAATGAGAAGTGATAATGGGGCAGGTCAACATCACATGTAGGACTTCATTAACAATGTACCCAATGATCTATCCCTTAACCAATAAAACAAAAGGATTGGGAAAGAAGTGATGAGAACAAAGATGAAAAATATTGAAACAAAAAGGAGGAAGTGCTGGAAAATCTAAGCAGGTCAGACAGTATCTGCTGCCCTCTCCACAGATGCTGCCAGACCTGCTGAGATTTCCCAGCATTTTGTGTTTCTGTTTCAGATTCCAATATCTGCAGTAATTTGCCTTTATCTAAGTGAAGGAAATAGGATAACTTAGACACTAAAGGAGAAATGAAGGGAAATTAATAGATTCAGGAGAAAATGAGGCAATTTAAGAAAAAATAATTAAAAACAATAAGAAGACGAGGATATTACAACCCTGTTGTGTTTAGGAATTTCTGTGGTGATCTTTGAGAAATTTTGAGTAAATGGAAGAAAATATGTGTAAAATGTACAAACATTTGTGAACCATGAGGTATAGAGCCACCCATCACTAGGAGCTTGCTATATGCTCCAGGGTACATCGCAAAATTGAAAATCCCTGCATCACCAAACATATGGTAGGATTGGATTACTCCATCTTCTCTAACATATTGGACAGTGTGTCTAGTAGGACTGCCAATACCTCACACAATTGCTGCCCTGTCTCCAGCATTCTCCTTTCCATTGCTGTCATACAGGTTTCAATATTTTATCCTGTTGAGTGGTGTTTGGGAAGGAACCTTCCCTCCAGAACATCCTCTCCTCAGCTTTCCCTGTAACCACTATTTATTCATACTCACTTATGTTGGAAACATGCCATTTCATCCTCCTGCCCACGAGGTTCAATCAATGTGTTGATATCTGTGTTAGTGCCTGCAATATCTGCTCTTTATGATGGTGTATCTTCAGAAGATACCATTTCTTTGAAGAGGTCTTCATACTATACAGGCAAAAGGTTGTGCTTTTTGTGTTGTTTCCCTGGCAGTGAGGAGAAAAGGATATGTTTTGGTGGTAGTTCTTCTAATGTTGACATGCATACTTAACTGGAGCAGAATCACTTGTTCAGAAGTCCACTAAAGGTGAAGTTGCTTTCTGGAAGATGTGAGTTGAAAAGATTGGTGTGATCACCCTACTCCTCTTGTCCACCAATTTTGCAATCTGCAATGTTCAAGCAGTTGGAGATATTACTGATTCCAAATGACTCCTCCTGTGTCACTTCAGCAACCTTCTACAACCATCCCGGATCTTTTTCCTCACCAGGAATTCTGTGCTGTCTTCCACTGCAGGTTAGTATCCCAGGCTTGTGAAGTAGTTCTCAGAAATGTGCATACTCTATAGCTGTAGTGTGAAGAGTGGAAGTGAGAATCAGAAACTTGCAAAACAAATGGGACTAGCATGTTCTTGAGAACAATGATCATAGCATCATTTCTGGATATATAATAAGAGTGGTTAAAAGTGGATGAGGTCTGATGGGATGAGATGAGGTTTGAGGCTGTTGCAGTCATTGGAAGGAAGATGCAGCAGATAAGAAATGAAAGAAATGAGGGTGAAAAGCACCCTGATTAGTGGCGAACAAGTGATTCAGAGATAAGGAGTGGTCTGAATGGTGTAGGGTAGATAAGATTGAGCAGGAAATAATGCACTACAGAAGACGAGTAAAGAGGGACATGGCCTGACCATTCCTTACCGAGCCAAGTCACTGAACTATGTCTGGAGCATCATGCAGTTGATGCTGACTTCTTTAATCCAGTCAATCCAGATTCTCACTTTTTGTAGTTGGTTTCTTTTTCTAATGTGTGGGAAACAATATATCTCTTCTTTTCCACTCAGCCCTCAGCATCCTTTCTCATCATTATTTGACTTGGGAGGTTCCTTTCCTCTCTTACCAGCTATAATTCCAATAGTCAATGATTATTTCAGTGTTTCAAGTCCTCTCCCTGAACCTCTGCTACACTGATGAACAGTGTCTGTGAACAATATGTGGGAACTTCCACCAGTAAACTGGGTCTAGCCATTAAAATTGGCTAGTGTTATGCATGGCATAATGATGTAGATTTATTGATACATACTCGACGGGCTAAATGGCCTCCTTCTGTACTGTAGGGATTCTATAATTCTACAATTCTATGAGAAACACGTTCACATGCCATGTTCCCATTTTTGGGACATCATTGGAGCTGTTCTCCTCGTGTAACTAAGAGTGCAATCTTCATTGCAACCTGCAAATTTTTTTGGCTGGTCCATCGGAAGAATCGTGTGCCAGCCATTTTGCAGGATTCATGCATGCCTTCTGGATGCATTTGAGTCTCCTACAGCCCGAGAACAATTGTAGTCGAGACCGCTCTGGAAACCAGCGGGAAGAGAGCTAAATCTTTTAAATCTATTTTAAATGTATCTTAAATCTATTTTGCATGTCATTATCAGGCCTGGCACAGAATATGACGGGACATCTTGAATCTCACATCCCGCCAGGAGCGCTTCACTCTGGCGGGATTTAGGTAGCTCCCTACATTCAAGGAGCTAGCTGGAGAGCCCACTGGAGTGAAGGGGATCAATCTGGAACCCCCAGAGGATTGGACAAAGTGGGGGAGGGGTTGTGTCCCAGGGCATGGATACCATTGTAGTGCCAGCCTCTGCCCCTGGAACTGCCCAAGGGGCAAAGTGCCCAAGCCCAGGGGTCACCCTAGCACTGTCCACCAGGCTCAAGCCACTAATGCCAAGGGGATGGGGCCTATTTTGGGCAGGGATCAGAGGGCAATAGGTGAGATTGAGGCACCCTGCTGCCACTTTGCATGGGAATCTGCTTGGGGTGGAAGGAAGCCAGCAATCGGGGTGGGGCGGGGTGGGGGTTGGGGGGGAACCGGGGACTGGATGGTGGTTTGCCAGCGATGGGGGAGACGGATGAGTCTGCATCCCGGAGGTGGGGGGGGGGGGGGGGTCTGACCTGGCAGGGATACAAATCAGTGGGTGAGAGGAATGGTCTGCTGTGGTGAAGAGGGTGGGGGAATCACCTCTGCTGGGGGAGGGGAGTGGGCTGGACATTGGGATGCGCTGAGATGGTGGGGGGTCATGGGGGCCACAATCAGGCCATGGAGAGGAGGGGGAATTGGCTGGAGGGCAGCATTACAGGGGTACTGGGCTGGCCAGCTTTGGGGCTGGTCAGTAAAAGGGGAGACTGACAGATCAGGACCACTGCACATGCGCAGAGTTCCGGAGCTGTTAGACTCCAGCTCGAATAGGTCCCGCCACAGAGTGGGAGATTCAGGTCTGAAACTGCATGAAAAGTCAATCGTGATCCAGACTTGTTTTCTCACCAGCACTTTTGGGAGAATTACCCCCTAAATTGAAATGCAGTTACAAAGTTCAAGGTCTGAAGGAGCTTTGGTTTGTCTTTTCCTCGATGGACAAGCAGCCAATGATCAAATTTTAAGCTTATTTATGCAAATTGTTCATAATTTATTCCGATTTGCACTGGTCCAGATAGGCAGTTGATAATCCTTTCATGACTAAATCTTTCCAGCTTGACACTGGCAAATGAAGATTGATCCTATTGGTTATTTGTGAATCATTCTTGATTGGTCAACAAAAAGACCATAACCATCTCTCATTCAACTATACCACAGATTAATAGCAAAGTCTTCCTACATTTCAATGTTTGGTTGCCAGCGTCTTCTAGGCAAGATTTTAAACCTAGGATCATTTGAAATGTTTTGAACTGAAGTTCTTAAAGAAATAAAGTTTGGTGGAAGTTTACTATCTATAATTCACCCACAGATATGAGTGCTTGTCGAAAACCATTACCCATCAAACAAATTCAATTATAGGAACTAAAAACTAAATCCACAATTGTTATAGGCAGTGTTTTATAGTTACAATTGAATTCATTCAGCTGCCTCCCACTTAGTGATAATGAACATTAAATTTAACATTGATTCCCTGTTAAGTTGAAAGTAGTTAACAAAGTGCCAATTGGCATGTTGGACCACCAGCTGGTCTCCATCCAAGTGCTTTGAAGGGAATTGAAGGCATAAGGTTAGCTTTCTGACAACATGAATTGGAACAATCTCAGTCAGGTGGTTTCATGCTCAGAATAACTTGCTATCAACTCATGCAAAGATGCAGACTTCATGTCAGCTCAGAGTAGGCAGACTGCATTTAAAACTACAAGGCTCTGCACCCGATCCAAATAACAACATACTGGCACTCTTCAACAGCCCTGGTTCCAGAAAACTATTTCTGATGTTTTTCCATGTGGTAGAAATCTTTTTGTAGATAGAAAAGATCAGGCAGGAAAAGGAACACAAACCATGGGAGGTCTTAATATGAAAAATCCCTTCAATCAGCCACCAGACAGAGATGTTGGAAATCAATATTTAACTGTCTGACTCACAGACAGGTTCCAAGCATGACAAAAATATAAGAATGATGGACGGATAAAGATCAGCGATTCCAAAAGGCCTGTCCCATTCTGTCATGATATCAATCTGCATACAGTCTCCAAATATCCAGCCCTCTTCATCAGCAGGGTGAGGGTTGGGGGGTGGGGATTGCTCTGGGTGGGTGTGGGTGTGGTGGGCTGGGTGTGGGTGGGGGGTTGAGGTGATGAAATGAGTTTCAGGAGAGCACAGTAATGTGGGTGGGGAGGGGGAGGGGAAATTCCTCAAGGCCTCACCTACCTTTTATTTGTGGAGATATCGGACTCATTTAGAAACTCTTCCACCTTTCTTTTGCAATGATTTCCAACTCATTCCAAAATCTGATCCATAGGTTGGCGATTCTTTGTGAAAAGAAACACTTCCTGACATCTAGTCAGTTCTGGTTAACATAAAACATACCAATGTCTCCTGGCTTAAATTCAGATATCTATCCAGATAAACCAGATTCAATCCTTTACAACTTTAAACACCTTAATCAAATATTCTAGATGGCTGCACTTTTCTATTCTCTACATCTATGCAGGGAACTAATTACCTTGAAACTGGACTTCATAAAATCATAGAATCCCAACAGTGCAGAAGGAGGCCATTTGGCCCATTGAGTTTGCATTGATCACAATCTAACCCGGCCCTATTCTCATAACCCCATGCATTTACTCTGCTAGTCCTCCTGACACTAAGGGGCAATTTAGTGTGGCCAATCCATCTAACTTGCACGTGTTTGGACTGTGGAAGGAAACTGGAGCACCTGGAGGAAACACACGCAGACAAGGGGAGTATGTGCAAACTCTACACAAACAGTGACCCAAATCGGGAATTGAACCTGGGTTCTTAGTGCTGTGAAGCAGCAGTTCTAAGCACTGTGCCACCATGCCACCCCCTATGGCCATCTTTTGAATTTTTTCTAAAGTCTCCATATCATTCTGTATGTGAGGGGACCATATCTGAACACTGTTCTTGATGAAGCCTGACTAAGGTCAAGGACAGTACGGCTAGTCTTTTTTTTTAATAGTGATTGTCCTGGAAATTCAAATTCGTACATTATTTCCTTTTGCAAATTCTCAAGTGAAAATTGACAGATTTATGTAATGTGAAACTTGATCAATCTCCCATTCAACTGCATTGAGATTACAACCCTGCATCTATGGAAAATAAACTATTTATTCAGCCCAACTTCATTATTATCTCAACAATGGCAAAATGACATACACATACCTGAGGTTCTGGAAAAATGGCATCTTCATCTGAAATGTTAATCCTGTTTTTCCCTCACAGTTATTGCCTGACCTACTGAGTAATTCCAGCAATTTTTGTTTTTGATTATACTGTGCCAACATTCCTGGACGTGGCTCAGCAGTACACTTGTTGGAAAGACCTTGAACTTCAAGATCACGTTCAAAAAACTTAACTGCGTCAACTTAATCAACTGAATCAAGATTAAACAGAACAAGTTAAATATTTCTTCTCTGCTGCTCACATAGGAACAACAGTATTTCATGATATGGAGCATAATTCTGAGTGATTCTGAGTTCTACCACTTCATTGCACATCAGATTGCTACACCAAAGTCATATATCACTAATACAGTTTAACATATTTGATTGATGGCATGGAAAACTGAGGGATATAGCAAACTACAAGCCTTTCTTTTCTGATGAAGATCTGAATCTTGCTCACTTTAAGGGGCTGCTATGCCCCATTAATAGCTGATTTTAAGGATTCTAGGGAAGATTAGATCCAAATGGATATGAGTTTCAAGTACAAATTGTTGAAAACACAATACTAATTGACATTAAAATTGTCCTTTTTTTCTCAAACAGGTTGCATGAATGTTTGATGTAAGACACCTTAATGGAGGTGAATAGCATGAGCATTGAACTTCATCTAATCTATGCTACCTTGAACCTGGAGTGTCTGATGTTAAAATGAGCTGCCAAAAATTGAAGTGTTTTATTGTCTAATAGTGACATCTCTCGCTTTGATTAAGAGAGAATTTTCCAAATGAAATATATATTTTGAATTACTTACTGCTTGATGTAATGCACCAACATTTTTTCACTCCAGTGAAAAATTTTACTTCTACAATCAAAATGCTCATGGTAACAATTTGGCCTTTGGGCAGTATATCAAATCAATGAAAGGAGAAGGTAAATCAAAAGAGAAGGAAAAGTTGGGCGTAAATAGAAATTCCCCTGAAGAGGTTGGGCTCGGAATGGAGGATGGTTCTACTTGAGAACAGAGCAGGGATCTGGTTGCCATGGATCTGTGCTATTTCCAAAGTGCTTCATGGAAGTACAGTCAGATTAAAATAGATGCTGAATGAGATTTTTGGAGGAGTCACTAGAAGCTTTGTCAAACAAATATGTTTTAAGTAGGGTCTCCAAGAAGGAGAGGGAGAAGTAAAGGAAGAAAATTCCCAGACAGCTGAAGGTGGTGGGGTTGAGGGCGGGCAGTGGGGTGGGGGTGGGGTGTGTAAAATTCAGCTCTGTGAGATACAATAGGAATCCAAGTTTGGATACTTCGGCTCAACCTCACAGAGTAGGTGGGGAAAGGCATTGATTCAGTTACAGACATATCCTTAAATCTTCATCTGGACAGTCATAAGAACATAAGAATTAGGAGAAGGAGTAGATCATCTGTCCCTCGAGTAAGCTCCACCATTCAATAAAGATCATGGCTGATCTTTCTGTGGATTCAGCTTCACTTACCCGCTTGCTCGCCACAACCTTTAATTCCTTTACTGTTTAAAAATGCATCAATCTTTGCCTTTAAAACATTCAATGAGGTAGCCCCAACTGCTTCACATGGCAGAGAATTCCACAGACTTACAACTTTTTGAGTGAAGAAGTTCTCTTCATCTCTTTAACGTGCTCCCAATTATTTTGAGGCTATACCCTCTAATTCTAGTTTCACGTACCAATGGAAACAATCTCTTGCTTTTATCTTATCTATTCCCTTCATAATTTTACATGTTTCTATAAGATTCCGCCCCTCCCCCAAAACCATTCTTCTAAATTCCAATGAGTATAATCCCAATCTATTTAGTTTTTTCTCATAAGCCAACCTTCTCAACTCTGGAATCAACCTAGTGAATCTTCTCTGCACCCCCTCCAGTGCCAGTATATCTTTTGCACACACTCTTCTTTTATTGTTCTCTTGCACTGTCCTTCGTGGTCACTCTCGTCAAGTATTCTCGTTCCATCCTCAACATTCATTCCACTTCTCACACTCATAACACTCAGCTTTTTCCCATTGCAGATCAGAGCACATGGCTTCAGAGTGAGGTAGATAATTAAGGTTGGTCCTGCAGAAATGTTCACCCTCAGCTTAATGGAGGGAGATGCTCAGATATTGCCATGCTGGCATTAACATGAGGCATAGGTGATGGAGCGAAAGGGTAGTTTCTCTGGTGACAACATAATATATAATGTTGTCACCAGAGAAACTAACCTTTCTCTCCATCACCTATGTCACGTAACAGTCACTTATGTTGGATTGATGTTCCCACTTTCTGAGCTGTTATAATATACAAGATGTAAATGGGCCAGTCTTTGGTTGAGCCCTCATAAGCTCCAATATCCTGGGGACATAGAATTGCTGAAGTGCTGCTGAAACTGCTATATAGAAGTACGAGAAAATATATGAGGAAAATATCTTACTTCAACAAGGGGATCCTTTGGCTTGCTTATAATAATATCAATGCATTAATAATGCACTTTATTTGAGCAAAATGAGTTTATGTGAGTTCCTAATTGCTATGGCTTCTACTTTGTTGCACCTTCTTACATTGACCCTGATCAGCTTCCTTCCAGTGAATGGTATGATCAGCCTTCCTGTGATGGAGAGTGCGATGGTTGACTGAGTGACTGTTGTGAATATTTAGGATTGTGGCAGTAAAAGGGTTTATGATGGAATTCTCAGATTGCTGAAAGCATGCATAATAAAAGCACACCTTGGAGTTCTCTTGCCGCTAGTGTGTTGTTATAGACACCATAGGCACATCTGGTTCTTTCTCCTCATTCCCTTCAGGGGATGCTGGCTGCTCCCCAACTTTGTCTTACTCAAGTTCTTTCTGTAGCACAATGTTATGGAAGACGCAACATACAACAGGACACAACATACTCTGTGGGAACATTTTGAAAAGCTCCTTCTATCAGACACTTAAACTGAATTCTGGATAAGACAATGGACTTGTTCTAGTTCTGTCCTGATAATGATCTGGTTTCTATTGTATCTCTCCTCTGGAGTAGTGGCAAGAGCCAAATCTTCAATGGGCAGCCCTAGTTTCTCATGAACCAGTGGCCAAGGCTGTGTGGAGAAGAGGTCACTGAGAGTACATGAGATTGCAGAAGAATGAAGAATTCATGGAAGGTCTTCATACCCGATTTGGCAATACCTGATAAGTTGGCAGTGATCACAAATCAGCTGGATATTAAGGGAGGGGAAGCATTTTTTAAACTGTATTTAAGAAATGCGGGCATCGCTGACTAGACTAGCATTTATTGTCCATTCCTAATTTCCCTTGAGAAGGTGGTGGTGAGCTGCCTTCAACTGCAGCTCATGTTGTGTAGGTACACCCATGATGCTGTTAGGGAGGGAGCTCCAGGATCTTGGCCTAGCGACAAGGAACAGTGTTATATTTCCAAGTCAGGATGGTGAGTGACTTGAAGAGATTAATAGATTAATAAAGATTCCTGTCTAATCTGAGGGTACTTTGATTGCCAGAAGTGTGCAATCAATCACCTCCTTGGACCTATGGGAATCCAACTAATACTGTGTAATTGACAACTTTTGCATTTGTGTTGCCTCATCCATGACAAAGTAGATACAATTAGCGGACTTGTAAAGAAGACACCAGTGGCACGGGTGGATCTATGTCTGGATAGCTGACCGTGATATTCTAGAGTTGTCCCTGGAAGGAGCTAAGTGTAACCTTCACATTCACTGGCACCTAGGTCTCTTGGACTGAGGTTTGCTTCCAGCAGGCTAAAAGTCCTTCTACAAGAGCCCGAACTTTCTGAAGCACTTTTTTTTCTGATATATTCAAGAAATTCACCCCCGGCCCATCTCCACTGTCTACTGATAGAGCAAAGATGGGTGCGAGAGCAGGAGAAATTTCCAGTCTGCGAAAGAGTGAGGATTTTCCATGTGCATAATATGGTGAGGAGAGAGAGAGTAACTGAGCAGATTGACAACTGCAGCAGTTTTGGAGCAAGCAGAGGGCCATAGATTAGGCAGCTGGAAGTTTGAAGCTATTGTCGTAAATGACCTGGGGGAAAGCTTCTTTCCCAGTGATTGGCATTGAAACAAATAAATAGTGAGAAGGGACTCAAAGAAGTAATTGGAAAGGAATGCAAAGAACTATTAAGTCAGCTTAATATGGAACTGACATAGTACAGATAGAGAGGCCATGTGAGATGGTAAGGTCAAGAGAGCCGTCATGAAGTTTGTATGGAAGTTGCAGATAAAGAAGCAAGATGAGTTAAAATGGAGATTGAAATCACTAAGGATAAGAGGATTCTCAATGCAGAAGCTGAGGGAGAAAAGAACTGAGAGTACCTCAGTGAGAAGCATATGATGAGGCTAGGGGCAGTCGAGAACACAGATTTTAAACAATAGGCCCAACTGGTAGAAGAAGGATGGGAAGATGTCAAAAGAATCGAGGGAGAGACCAAAGGTGGATGATGAATGTCGCATTATGTTTATGGTTTGGGCTTTGAGACTGAAGTTTATGGTAAAACCCTTTATCACAATTGAGCATCAAAATCTTAGCAAGCATTTTAGTAGAACACGAATTTGCATTTAAATAGCCTATTTAATGAATTAAAAAATCCCAAAGTCCTCAGTAAGTTGAGGAAAAAATGAAATGGGGAAAGATCCCACAGAAACCACAGAAAGATACTACAGAGGAAGTGAAAAGGTTGGGTAACCAGCAAATTGCTTCAGGAAAAGATTGAGACACTCATACATCAGTTCACACATCAAAATGTATTGAGAAATCTAATTGGCTGCAGAAACCTGAGAACTAACATATGACCAAGGTGTTCAGTAAATGCCATTGCTGGAAGGGAGTTAGTGGGTGACAGGGAATGCCCAGGGAACAGAGAATACCGAGGGGACAGGGAATACTGAAGAGGCAGGGAATACTGAGAGGACAGTGAGTATTGAGGGGACAGGGAATACCGACAGGATAGTGTGTATTGAGGGGACAGGAATTACCAAGGGGACAGTGAATACTGAGAGGACAGTGAGTACTGAGGGGACAGTGAATACTGAGGGGACGGTGAGTACTGAGGGGACAGTGAGTACTGAGGGGTCAGTGAATACCGAGGGGACAGTGAGTACTGAGGGGACGGTGAGTACCGAGGGGACAGTGAGTACCGAGGGGACGGTGAGTACTGAGGGGACGGTGAGTACTGAGGGGACGGTGAGTATTGAAGGGACAGTGAGTACCGAGGGGTCAGTGAATACTGAAGGGACGGTGAGTACTGAAGGGACAGTGAGTACTGAGGGGACAGTGAGTATTGAAGGGACAGTGAGTATTGAAGGGACAGTGAGTACCGAGGGGTCAGTGAATACTGAGGGGACGGTGAGTACTGAAGGGACAGTGAGTACCGAGGGGTCAGTGAATACTGAGGGGACGGTGAGTACTGAAGGGACAGTGAGTACCGAGGGGTCAGTGAATACTGAGGGGACGGTGAGTACTGAAGGGACAGTGAGTACCGAGGGGTCAGTGAATACTGAAGGGACGGTGAGTACTGAAGGGACAGTGAGTACTGAGGGGACAGTGAGTATTGAAGGGACAGTGAGTATTGAAGGGACAGTGAGTACCGAGGGGTCAGTGAATACCGAGGGGTCAGTGAATACCGAGGGGACGGTGAGTATTGAAGGGACAGTGAGTACCGAGGGGTCAGTGAATACTGAAGGGACGGTGAGTACTGAGGGGACGGTGAGTACCGAGGGGACGGTGAGTACTGAGGGGACGGTGAGTATTGAAGGGACAGTGAGTACCGAGGGGTCAGTGAATACCGAGGGGACAGTGAGTACTGAGGGGACGGTGAGTATTGAAGGGACAGTGAGTACCGAGGGGTCAGTGAATACTGAAGGGACGGTGAGTACTGAGGGGGCGGTGAATGCCCCGGAGATGGTGAGTATTGTGGGGATGGTGAATACCGAAGAAACAGTGAGTACTGAGGGGAAGATGAATATTGAGAGGATAGTGAGTACTGAGGAGATGTGATGGGTACCAACGGGACGATGTATACTGAGAGGATGGTGAGTACCGAGGGGACAGTGAGTACCAAGGGTACAGTGAGTACTGAGGGGACAGTGAGTACCAAGGGTACAGTGAGTACTGAGGGGACAGTGAGTACAAAGATGAAAGGCAGTCTGAAGATGGAAAGGAATTGAAAAACCTATATCATGATCCCATCATCATGCAACTCTTATCTACCCCCGCCCCGATTTCCCTACCTTCTCCTTCCCATTCCCCTATCCTCTTCCCCATTCCCTATCCTCTTTCTCCCATTCCCTCCCCTCTTTCCCTATTCTCCGACCCTCTCCCGCATTCTCCTACCATCTATGCCCCATTCCCTTACCCTGTCCCTCCCACTCCCCTACCCTCTCCTTCTCAGTGCCCTACCCTCTCCTTCTCAGGGCCCTACCCTCTCCTTCTCAGGGCCCTACTCTCTTCATCATCCCCCTACCTTCTTCCTCCATTTCTCTAGCCTGCCCCTCCCACTCCCCTTGGCTATCCCTTCCATTACTCTACCCTCTACATCCCATTCCCTACCCTCATCCGCCCATTCCCTACCTTCTCCCTCCATTCTCCTATCCTTTCCCTCCCTATCCCCTACCCCCTTCCTTCCATTCCTGTACTCTATTCCCCATTCCTCTACGCTCTTCTCCATTCTCCTACCCTTTTCCTCTCATTCCCCTATCCTCTTCCTCCATTCCCTTACTCTTTCCCTCTCATTCCCTGACTCTCTCCTTCCCTGTCCCCTCCTCTCTTCCCCCATTCCCCCAAACTCTCCCTCCCATTCCCCTATCCTCTTCCCCTACTCTCTATTTTTCTGCTCCTGCTCCCGTTTCCCCCTCCTTCCCACTTCCCTGCCCTCTCCATTTTCTGAAGGAACGGTTTTATTCAGGACCTCGATTTTATTTTCATTTCATCTTGAGGTGTCATTAGTGTGGGCTGGAGTTGTTATCCTCTGAAGTGAAGAGCTTGACAGGTTTGCAGATTATTTTCCCCAGTGTAATGACACAACCCAGCCTGTGCTCTCTCTCTCACTGTGTGGGTGGCAGCCATGCTTCTGCGGGGTTACAGGTGCTGTTCTGCAGAGGTAGGAAGTTCCAGGAAGTCACACTTATGCATGGAAACACCACCAGGAATTCACCAAAGGAAAACATCTGAGGATTCCCCAGAGCCAGAAGTGAAACTGCGGTTTCAAAAATACCAACATTGGATATTCCAGGCAAGAGGAATTTTTTTACTGGGAGCGGCACTGCCTTCTGTTCCTGGCCTACATTTCCTCCTTTCTAGACCAATTAGGCGTTTACAGCACTTTTCCGTTTTTATTAGCAATCTGCTGCATCTGCTGGATTTGATTCTCCCCTTTTCCTTCAATGTGGTTCTCTCCCACGTTATTGGAAAGAACCACTGTTGCATGCACAGCAATCAAATCACTGCTTCGTATGTAGATGTTTTTTCAGCATTTTAGTCTTTTATCCACTTACTGTCTTTTAGTGCCTCATTTAGGTGACATTTTTATGAAATCTAATAGTTTTCTAATTGCATGCACTGTATAAATAAATAACAATTTTCTATTTCGCAGTCTGCAGTTGAGATCCCCTCTATGATTCAAACATTTGTGTTGCTTCCTTTCTTTTGCTTTTCAAAATGATTGCTATCTTTCATTCCTTAGCACTGATGAAAGATATCATATAAAACATTGCAGTGGTTTTCATCTTTGCAGGGAAGTCAAAAAATGGTATTCAGTTTTTATCCAGTGTGGCTCAAAACTTGAAGTAATCACAATGTGCAATAAAAAAACTAGAAAAGTTAGAAGGTAAAATAGACAACTGAGTCATTGGCTCGAACACTATTACCTCACCCACGACGTAATCAGCACGGACAATGATCCAACAACAGAAATCACCATTGACCTCAGGCGGGAATTTCTGGTCTCGTCTGACATGACTGTAAAATCCCGCCCTCTAATTTGAACTTAGAATCTTAGAACCCTTAAAAGTGCAGAAGAGACCATTTAGCTTATCAAGTTTGAATCGACTCTCTACAGAGTATCTTACCCAGGTCCTCTACCCTGTCCTATGCCTATAATACCACATATTTACCATAGCCAATTCACCTAACCTACACATCTTGGGAAACCAAAGGGCAATTTACCATGACCAATCCACCTAACTTGCACATCTTTGGAATATGGGAGGAAACCAGAGCACCCGGAGGAAACCCTCACAGACCAGGGGAGAACGTGCAAACTCACACTGACAATGACCCAAATCCAGAATTGAACTTGGGTTCCTGGAACTGCGAGGCAGCAGTGCTAATCACTGTGCCACCCTTTGCCTCGAGCCTGCCAGGTTTTGTTCCATAGCATGTGCAAAATTAGCAGATCATCAGCAAACCTCGTGCAATTGACCTCAGCTCTTTTCAATTTAAAAAGGCAACAAGTTGGCCAGATGTTCTTGTCCTGACTGTGACCTTGCTGGAAGTTTGTCTGAGGACTGGTAACGCATTCTGCAATCTACACTTAACAGTTTAAGTTCATTTGAGATATCATAGATTACTTTCACCATAAAACCACTCCCTCGATTCATGATGTGGAGAGATGGAAGTTTTTTTATGAGCACCAGAAAAAAGACTCCGATGTTAACAGAGCCAGATTTCTAAACCTGTTTGGGAGAGGTGGGGAACTAGAGGGGTGGAGGGAGAAGGGGAGGGGTTGGTCCTGGTTGAAGGCACTCCAGAGCTGGTCATAACCACAGGCCGAAAGCCTGCAACTTTTAGCGGCACTGTGGGTCTTGGATTCTGACCCACAATCCCAAAAAGGGTGGGAAGAAGCCAGGGAAGCTGGTAAGTTTGAGGGGTTGGGGAATTTTTTTTAACTGGGAGCAAATCTGTCTTCTGTTCCTGGCCTAATTTCGTCCTTTCTAGACCAACTAGGCGTTTACAGCACTTTTCCACTTTTATTAGCAATCTGCTGCATCTGCTGGATTTGATTCTCCCCTTTTCCTTCAATGTGGTTCTCTCCCATGTTATTGGAAACAGCCATTGTCACGTGAATGGCAATCAAATCACTGCTTCGTGTGCAGATGTTTTTGTAGCCTTTTTTTTGTCCTCTTACTGTCTTTTAGTGCTTCATTTAGGTGACATTTTAGCTGCAGCGTTAAAGCTGTGTTTGCCAATGTTGGGCTGCTAGGTATCCCGGAGCCTGGGTAATCTACCCAGCGATGGTCAATCCTAGTAAAAGTGGGTAACTGAAAATCCGCCATTCTGATATTTGAATGGCCACCCCATCTCTTTCAAACCTGGAAGTAGATGGGTTGGGGCCAGGTTTCAGACTGATTAAACTTTTACATCTGGCCCCAAGCCATATCCCCTACATGGAGATCAAAAATATTTGCATAGGCTTGATTCAGTTAATCATGTGACGACAGTAGAAAGGTATAAACAACTGTCCTACCATAACAGCCACGAACAAAGTCATATTATTGAGCTCAAATCCATTCAAGAATTCAAGAACTGTTGCCCAGGATAGGACAAAACAAAAAGCAGGAATTTTGATAATCCATACAGGATCTTTGATTGTGTTGGATCATATTTCATCTAATTATCTTACAATATTTTCACTTACTGAAGCCTGTACTATCCATCCTCAATTCAAACCTTTTGTTGATAGATATTTACAAACTGGTTTGGTTCACCTTTGCATCGATTGCTGGATGGCATTTGTTATCCATGTATGACTGTTTAGCCAATGAACGACAATCATGTCATCCATAGTCTGGTCACTTATATGACCATAAGACCAGAAGACATTGGAGCAGAATTAGGCCACTTGGCCCATCCAGTCTGCTCCGCCATTCAATCATGGCTGATATTTTTCTCATCACCATTCTCCTGCCTCTTCCCTAAAGCCATAAGACCATACATGACAACTCAATTGGTGGACTCCGATTCCTGGAAACTTGAAGTTATCCTCTTGCAACAGAAGTAAATATATACATGCTTTTGCCCTTGAAGCTGTTATTTATGACAAAGAACAATCAATATATGACAGTCATTTCATGAAAGAGTTTCAGAGACCGTCATAATTGGCAAGAATGAAACTCAAATCACGAATTAATTTACTTTGGAAATCTATATATTTTTGCTCAAGTATAGTTAAGTAACAGAGTGCTTTTGTTTTGTTTTGGGCTCTTTCTACCAACAAAATTTGCCATATGGATAGTTGGCAGTGTGTTTTATATTGTTAATGTAAAATTGATCTGTACAAAGAATTAATAATTGTCAAAATGAATAAATGATTAATGGTAAACAGTAGTCTCAGCGGAATAGGCAATCATCATTCTATAAGTTTTCAATCATTATTTTATACCATACCAATGGTTTTGCATTACTTTATTTCCTATTTTGTATCCCTTACCTTCACCTTTACTTTCTTCCAACGATAATTGTAGCCACTGATATTAAAACAACGCTAATTTAAAAGATGTCCAAAGATGTGCAAGTTAGATTGATTGGCCATTATAATTGATCTTAGTGTCAGGGGGATTAGCAAGGTAAATGCATGGGGTTATGGGAATAGGGCCTGGGTTGGATTGTGATTGATGTAGTGGGCCAAATGGCCTCCTTCTGCACTACAGGGATTCTATGATTCTATGAATTTCACACAAATTCCTTTGATGGAGACACAAACCTTTAAATAGGAGACAGCATCTGTTAAAATTGTGGATGAAGAAATTAGCTACCAATGTGTGTGTATGTGTTTGTATGTTAGGAGTTTTAATGCAATTGGGTTTTACCACACAACATAATCATAAGAGCCGAGTAATATTTGGACCTGGATATAATGGCATTAGCTAACAGGAAAGCAAGATTTTCCAGAAAGAGAAAAGGGGCCCCAATTTTTGAGAGTTTCTGGGGCAGGTAATGCGAATAAAGAATGCAACGTTTATAGGGATGGAAAGAATGTTTTATAGGGATGGAAAATATGAAAACAAATAGGACTGCTATGTGGATGGAGTGGTGACGTGGAAGGGAAGTGAATTTTTAAAGTGAGAAGGAAAGACATTCCACCCTGCCCCTGCACCTTCGCCCTCTCCTGGCC
This sequence comes from Sphyrna mokarran, assembly GCA_024679065.1. NCBI lineage: Eukaryota > Metazoa > Chordata > Chondrichthyes > Carcharhiniformes > Carcharhinidae > Sphyrna > Sphyrna mokarran. The sequence continues at coordinate 104,778,525 of JAGIQG010000001.1, read as the reverse complement.
AACATCTCTCTTTCAGTCAACTCCAATAAAATTGATTGACTAATTATTTGCATCATAGAAACACAGAAATGTAGAAGATAGGAGCAGAAGAAGGCCATTTGGTCCTTTGAGCCTGTACCGTCATTCATTACAATCATAGTTGATCATCCAACTCAATAGCCTAATCCTGCTTTTTCCAGTCAGTAAGCATAGGCAGCAACACCTGCTCCACCATCATCCTTAACACTGATGCCCCACAAGGCTGTGTTCTCAGCCCTCCAGCATACTCCTTATACACCCGTGACTGTGCGACCAAATTCCCCTCCAATTCGATTTTCAAATTTGCTGACAAAACTACCATAGTGGGACAGGTCTCAAACAATGATGAGACAGAGTACAAGAACGAGATTGAGAATCTGATCAACTGGCGCGGCGACAGTAATCTTTCCCTCAATGTCAACAAATGATTTCAAGAAGCATAGAGGAAAACATGCCCCTGTCTACATCTACAGGGACAAAATAGAAAGAGTTGAGACCTTCATGCTTTTAGGTGTCCAGATCACCAGCAACCTATCCTGGTTCCTCCATGCCAACACTATAGTTAAGAAAGCCCACTAAAGCCTCTACTTTCTCAGCAGAATAAGGAAATTTGGAATGTCAGCTACAACTCTCACCAGCTTTTACAGATACACCATAGAAAGCATTCTTTCTATGGCTCCTGCTCTGCCCAAGACTTCAAGAAACTATAAAAGGTCATGTATGTAGCCCAATCCAGCACGCAAACCAGCCTACCATCTAGTGACTCTGTCTATACGTCCCACTGCCTCAGCAAAGCAGCCAGCATAATTAAGGACTCCATGCATCCGGGACATTCTCTCTTCCACCCTCTTCTGCCGGGAAAGGGATACAAAAGTCTGACATTACGTACTAACTTCTTCCCTGCTGCCGTCAGACTTTTGAATGGACCAACCTTGCATTAAGTTGATCTTTCTCTACATCCTAGCTATGACTATAACAATACATTCTGCACTCTCTTGTTTCCTTCTATATGAACAGTATTCTTTGTCTCTATAGTAAGAAATAAATCATACTTTTCACTGTATGTTAATACATGTGACATAAATCAAATCAAATTGAATCAAGTCCATTGCCTTTGGTTCCATTTGTCCCAAGTGCTATATCCAGCCACTTCTTGATGTTTTGGCATCAACTACTTCCTGTGGTAATGAATTCCACAGGCTCACTACTCTTTGGGTGAAGAAATGTTTCCTCACCTCCATCCTAAATGGTCTATCCTGAATCCTCAGACTGGTTCTGGACTCACCCACCATTGGGAATATCCTCCTTGCATCTACCCTGTCTAATCTTGTTTGAATTTTATAAATATGAGATCCGTCCTCATTCATCTGAACTCCAGTGAAAATAATGCTAACCTAGTCAATCTAACCTCATGCACCAGTCCTGCCAATCCCGGAATCAGCCTGGTAAACCTTTGCAGTACTCCGTCCAGAGCAAGAACATCCTTCCTCAGAAAAGGGGACCAAAACTGCACAGAATAGGTGTGACTTTGCCAAGACTCTTATAATTGCAACAACACATCCCTGCTCCTGTCTTTGAAACCTCTCAAAAGGATGGCCAACATGCCATTGGCCTTCTTTACCACCTGCTGCACCTGCATGCTTAGCAACTGGTGCACAAGGACACCCAGGTCCCACTACATACTCCCCTCTCCCAATTTGCAGCCATTTAGATAGTAAACTGCTTTCTGTTTTTGCTTTCAAAGTGAAGCATCGTAGCGTGGGATCTTATTGTATTTAAATGTGGATGCTGTGTTTTCCAACTTAATAATATAAGTCAATGCATTGCACTGTACGTGACACACTTTGAAATGTTTCTGAGAGCTGTAATAATGTACTATATATATTTGATATATTGCCTAAGTCACACAAATTTCATTCAGTGTAATATAAGCTGGCAAGCCAATGTGATGCAGTGCAAGAATAATCAAATATCTCTCTCCTGATAAGTTTCCTGAATTGAGCAGATGCATTAAATGGTGTGGAATAAAATTTTTTAATCCCTATGTTCAAGAGAATGATCTTCAATGACACCTCCAGGAAATGGATCAAACGCCTAAACTCACATTTGATATCTACAATTAACTCAGTAGCTTCACCTTTCTTTACTCTGGTTACAGAATTCTTGCCAGAATTCTTGCAATAACAATCCTCTCTGCCAAAGACATTGTGTTGTAGGACTGTGAAAGTTGTACCTTTGTTTAGGAAGCGAATAAAGGAGAGGCTAAATTTGGAAGTCTAGCATCTGTGGTGGGAACATGATTGCAAACAAAATTCTGAGAGATTGTATAAATCAACATTTAGAAATGTATAGCTGAATTAAAGATAGTCAACATCGATGTGTTAAGGGAGAGTTGTATCTGATTAAATTCATTGCATTTTTAAGGAGATGACAAGGAGAGCCGAAAAGTGTAGCATGTTTGATATAGTCTGCATGAATTGGAGAATGGCTTTTGATGAGATTCCACATGATAGACTGGTTAGTATCATAAAAGCCATGGGATCCAGGGACAAGTAATAAGATGAATGCAAAATTGGCTCAGTAACACAAAGCAACAAATAATTGGTAATGGATGTTTTTGTGATTTGAAGGCTGCTCTCATTGATAATGTGCAGATATGCTAGAACTGTGTGGAACACTAGTTGGACCACAACTTCAGTACTAATCATTGCATTAGCAGAAGGATGTGATCGCACTAACAAGGATATCAAAAAGATTTGCAGGGATATTGACAGAATGGAGAATTTTACATATGCAATAAGATTGGATAGACTGGGTTTGTTTTCTTTGGAACTGGAAAATCTGAGAAGGGGTTTAGATGAGATGTATAAAAATTCTAGGGTCCTACATAGATTGTATAGTATGGAAAAATTTCCTTTATCAGAGATCAATAACTAGGGGACGTTGGTTTAATGTAATTAGTGGAAGAATTAGCAGATGGTAAAGAGAATCTTTTCAAACTGGTGGTGTTTGGAATCAGGAACCCACTGCCTAAAGAAGTGGTATAGATAGAAACTCCAATCATGTGAACATGCACTAAAACTGCTCTAATCTACAGAGCTACGGGCGAAAAGCTGAAAAGTGGGATAAGGTTGTTTAGGTCTTTCTAAGCTGGCAAAGGCTGAAAGGCCTCCAACATATTGTAAATTCCCCATGTTTTCAACAGTAGAGTAGAAGATTTGATGCTCTTCAATTTTACAAGCTCTCTCATCATCAGCTTTCAAAACATCAGGGATTTTAGGTAAATCTCAGAATCAAAACTAAAATATTGCAAAAGCAGTCAGTCTCAGATACTGTTGTTTGATCAAGCTCCTCTACTTAACACTGTTAGTTCAAATTTCCCTTGCCGGTATTACTGCTGCCAATTGTAATGAATTGTGCGAGCCATGGGTGTATTTTGAAATGACTTTTCACTTTCACATGTAAATTAGAAAATCTAACGCATTTGCCCCTACAGATTTCTGGTATGGCTCTAAGTCTCTCTTCCTATTAAGTATGTCTCCCAGTCACCTCTCCTTTGGCCTGCTGTTACATGCCATTCTTTTTTTTCACATTGGCAGAGATTCAGTAAATGCTACTGGAAGGCAAATGCAGCCTAGTTTTCCACTCATTATGAAATCAATCTGTTCACCATTGTGAAAATTCAGTCTCGGAGCACAGAAAGCAAAAGTAATCCTGTCTCCCACTATCAGTGCCTGACTTGTCTCATCATGAGAGGAATTGTTTTGGGGCATATTGGAGACCGGAAGAGGCAGGTGATGGGGGAAGGGTGGAGAGGGATGTTATCTGAGATTCATGCTGACCTAGAAATGAGCCACAATGAGCAGGGACAACAAAGGATTCAGATGTAAAGTATGATTTAGATCCGTTTTCCAATATATTACATTTTCTGGTTCAAAATTTGTCTTCCATTATTCAACCCTTTAATAGAACATTTCAGTGATGATCTTACAAGTAACAGGCCTATTCTGCAATCTGCCACTGTTAATCCTGAGCAGAAATAGGTCTCGTTAGTCACAAAACAACTCACCGCAAAATCTGTTGATATTTTGGGTTATTGTTTTCGGCACCAAAGGACGAATAAAACAGGTCATGGAAAAAGGGGGCAGTTCAGGATAGAAAGGTTGGTATAGAAGGAGGAGAATGTTTCAATGTAACTCCAAATTCATCTTCCAGTCTTCCTTGGCATGTTTTAAAATAAGGTTCTGCTTTTGATATCAGTAATTGGAGTTTTAAATCAATTCAGATGTGTATATACATATAAAGTAAATAACTATATTTGTATATTTTCCCAGCCCCAGGGAATCTCAAAGTGCTTTGGAGCTAATTAAAACACTTTTAAAGTTGTAATGTGGAAAATAGGAGAGCTAAACATACACTGAACAAAGTCCCACAAGAATATAAAAATGATCAAATTATATATTTTTTATTGATCTTGGTCGAGCAATAAATATTGGCCACTACTCCTCTGTTCTCGGAGCTTGTCCATTTTAGAAAAAAGGCAAGGAAATGAGTTACTCTCTGAACTAAAAGACTACCTCTCTGATAGTGCTGCAATCCCTCAGCAGCACTAGGGATCGTATTGGGGGTGCCACCTTACTTTTTATGGTCAAGTCTGGGGTGAGGGATTTAAACTCAGTCTTAAGCAGAGGCACAACTGATTTGACTTTGGCAAATGAGCATTAACTTTATTGTCATCATACTGTACCTACCTGTCTCAGGTAAGTCTCAAGAGAATTAATTCCACTCAGGTAGGACCTGTTTTATACCACCTCAACTGACAATTTAACTCTCCTAGCTATGAGAAAGCAATGCCTGTGTCTGCTTCCAAACGTGCACAGTCTTTGTATGTGTTGAGGTCATTGATGTCTTCAAACATTTAACTAAACATTCTGCTTCAGAATTAAAAGACTGGTATACAGGTATAGCAAGTAATTAGGAAAGCTAATAGGACATTATCATTTATTGCAAGGAGAATTGATTACAAAAATAGGGATGTTATATTTCAATTGTATAGGGCATTAGTGAGACCATATCTGGAGTATTGTGTATAGTATTGGTTTCCTTATTTATGGAACAGAGGAACAGGACTAGGTTATTCAGCCCACCAAATAACCTAGTGATACTAAGTGAAGTGAATTTCAAATGTTTTTTACTAATTTACCTTCACCATTGCTGACACTACTGAATTCCCTGAGTAGAATTAGTCTATCTAAGGCAGTTTGATGAATTAGACCTAAAATAAAGAATATCAGATAATTCAAGCAATGTGAAATGTGTTTTGTAGCTACTCACCCTAAAGTAAAGGCAAAGGTGAACACAGACAGTTTTGGCAGATTATTGGTACAGGCAGAAATGCCTATTCCTAACTGAAACATTAAGAATAGACCAATGACAATACCAAGATATAGGAAGCCTGACTGGCTATAAAGCAGAATGCTTTCTCAGAAGCATCACAATCACAATTATAGAATCATGGAAAGTTTTCAGCATAGAAAGAGGCCACTTAGCCTATCTCGCCTGTGTTGAATGGAAGATAAGCCACTCAGCCTAACTGTATTTTCCAGCATTTGGTCCATAGCCCTATAGGGTTAAGGCACTTGAGATGCATATCTAAGCACTTTCAAATGAGGGTTTCTGCCTTTATTACTCTACAGGCAATGAGTTCCAGGCCCCATCCATTCCTTAATCTTTCTACCAATCACTTTAAATTTATGCCCCCTAGTCACTGACTCCACCATTCAATACCGTGGTTGATCAGACACTTCAATGTCTTTTACGCACACTATCCCATAACCCTTTATATTACTGTTAATCAGAAATCTATCAATCTCTAAATTAAACATCTCAATGATTGAGCATCCACAGCCCTCTTGAATAGGGAATTCCAAAGATTCACAACCCTTTGTGTAATGAAATTTCTCCTTATCTCAGTCCTAAGTTGCATCCCCCTTATTTTCAAGTTGTGTCTTCTAGTTTGAGACTCCTCAACCAAAAGAAACATTTTACCTACATCTATGCTGTTCATTCCTTTAGGTATTTTGTAGGTTCACATTACGTTAGAAGTTTTATGTCCGCATGGAGTTTGCACATTCTCCTCGTGTCTATGCGGGTACTCTGGTTTCCTCCTACAGTCCAAAGATGTGCGGGTTAGGTTGATTGGCCATGCTAAAAATTACCCTTAGTGGTAATTTTTAGCATGCATAGGTTAGAGAGATTAGTGGGTAGACATGGGGTAGGCCGAGGTGGGATTGTGGTCAGCGCAGACTCCATGGACCGAATAGCCTGTTTCTGCACTGTATGGATTCTAAAGTCTAAAGTTTACACAAATACATGAAAAGTAATTCAGAGAAAGTTTACTAGACTAAGTCCAGGAATGGGAAGATTGTCTTATGAGAAAAGTTGGAAATATTGGATTTGTATCCATTAGAGTTTAGAAGAGTAAGAGCCAAAACTCTAGTGTAGAGAATTTATATTAAATAATGTTCAGGAGATTAAACATTAATTAACCAAGCCAGTTTAGACCCTACACCTGACTGGACTTACAGCATCTATACATTTTTCCTGAAACTCCTAAAAAGCTGTATGGATTTTTGTTTAGTATATATTTAGTTTTGTTTTAAATTTTTTTACATTTAGTTTTTATTTCATAAAAAAAATCTTTTACATGCTTGCCTACAATTTGATTAGTTTGCTGTATTTTAAAAAGGGGAAGCAACCTAAAATGCGTTGACAGGGTGAATGTGGAGCAGATGTTTCTGCTTGTTGGAGAATCTGGAACTGGGGTTCACTGTTTAACAAAAAAAGATGGCTCATTCAAAACGGACATTAGAACATTTTTTTTCTCTCAAGGAGTCATGAGTCTTTGGAACTCTTCTTCAAAAGGCAGTGAAAGCAGAGTTTTAGAATATTTTAAAAGCAGACTTAATTCTTAAAAAACAAGAGGGTGAACGATTCTGGGGTAGGCGGGAATGTGGTTACAATCAGATCAACCATGATCTCATTGAATGTCAGAGAAAGCTCGAGGGGCCGAGTGGCCTTCTCCTGCTCTTAATTCGTGTATTCCATTGTAGTTATCCAAGGGAGTACTTTAAAATGTAGTTTTGGTCTCCTGCAACAGTCATACTCACAGGTAATTCACTTGATCTATAAATGCTCACATTCGGGAATAAAACGCGGCCCTGACTCTGGCCCTGACTGCACTATTGAGAAACACAAACGACTTTGCAACAATTCAAAACCTGCATCAGAGCGTTTGAGGTTAGTTTGATTTCTGCATATCGCCATAAATTGCCTTCTAAAATTTCCAAATCATTAAGTTATCCTAACCCCGTGATCTGTGATCTTTAATAGCTCAGTAACAGAATGCTGTTGAAGTCAAACTGGACTCAAAGGACAAGTAGTTAGGAACTAAACGTGGCCTAGAAACCCAGCAGCCGATTACAGAAGTACAGACGTGTCATGTTCCTCGTCCCACTGAATAGTAATCGATTTACCATAAATGGTTTAACCCCAGGATAACAACATGAAAGGAAAGTGAGCGGAATTTTACACGGATGTTCTCGGAGGGACAAGGGGGAGGGGAAGATTAATGTTTAATTTTAAAAAAACTTACTGTTTCAAACCTGGAAACTGGACGCTGTTCCCTTGTTGATGGGATTTTCGCTAAAACCGAAAAGAATTCTTCTGGCCTCTTACGTCTTTTAGGAACAGAAAAGAAATATGGTTATATTTTTATGGACTTTACTTGCCTGCTGAAGGTGAGCTACTACTCAGCGCTAACTCTGAAATGGCAATGCATTGTCCCTGATATCACATTATTTCAACCCATAGTCAACAATTTACTGAATACCAACAACAGGCCATTGGTAACATGATCCCATTCATCTGGAGATCATGCTGTGTCTATCGACGAGCTTTTTTATAGGAGAACCTAAATGTCAGTGGTAAAAGTGTCAAAAATAATAGAAAAACAAAGAGTGCAATGCTGAATGATGTGTGCGCTGCTTTGTGTAGGAGAACTGATACTAATAGAATGATCAGCCGGTGAGCATTAATTCACTAAACCAGTTTAGGCCCTACAGCTGACTAGAATTTCAGCGTTTTCTGAAATTTCTGAATTGCTGTGGGACTTTGCCACTGTATATTTAGCTTTATTTTAAGCTTTTTTACATTTAACATTTTTTTAGAAAAGAAAAATCTCCCAGGGTTGCCTGCAATATTTGATTAGTTTGCTGGATTTTTTTTTAAAAAAGGGGAACAATAGATCAGCTTGTGAAATCAGTCCTAAAGGTCAAACATCAATTCGCATTCAGAGAGCGCCTTGGATGTGGCAAAACGCACACCACGCGCTCAATACGATGGGGAGAATTCTTATGGTCTATTAGAACTGATACCTCCATCTGGATTCGAAATGTCAGTTCTCTTCTCTCCTTACACATGCTGCCAGATCTGCTAAATTTTCCAGCATTTTCTCTTTTGGTTTCAGATTCCGGCATCCGCAGTAATTTGCTTTTATTTATTAGGATGAGTCTTCAGCAGGTGGAATTATGCTTGAAGTTGTGAAAGGCTGTTTAACAATTGAACTGCTGGTTGAATAGGACGCCTTACAATTTGACAAAAGGCAAGGCCTGCGGGTGTTGGAAATTTGAAATAGAAATACGGGAAATACTCAGCACATCAGGCAGCAAACGTTTCAGATCCATGGCCCTTCCTGGGAATTCGGGAGTTCGAGTCATAGACCGAAAATACAAAGCTTGTTTCTCCCACTTTATGCTTTGAGTAGTGCTCAGCTGTCGGCGTGATATTTGTTAGAGAGAAAACAAACGCCAATGATTTGTTACATATTTGTATGTTCAACAATGTCACAGATTAGCACTGACACTTTGCCGCAAAAAACTATTCCCACGCAGAAAGCAGCTACTTCCCAGAAGCAGATCTCTACGTATGTTACAGAGAAATGAACCTCCAACTAGCCCCAATCGAAAAGAGATAGGCCTAAATAGATTTCTGTTCAATACATGTATGAGGGTACTTACAGTTATAAAATTATGATAAGAAATGAGACTACTAACAGTAATTGTGGTCCAATACTTTGTTACAATGGTAGCTGCTGACATATTCCAGAAAACAGGGCGAAGTATGGGTGCGTTTCTTTTAGAATGAAAGTCGGGATATTAAAAGTTATTTGTAATATTTAATCCCCAATTTGATAGGAAGCATTGAAGATGACAATTTCTTTTAGAGATGTTAAAATATGTAGAAATTCTATACATTGAAACAAAAACAATCAATGGTTTAAAACATTTCCAGATATTGAATTAAAGACTACAACAGCAAACTTTGATGGCAGAATGAATTCTCGTGCTTGACTCTGGTACTGAAATGTCAAGAATGCAAGTCCTGAACAGAAATCACTCATTAGATTGCAAGAGAGGCAAAATAACGGGAAGGGACAGGAGAAAGGGAAATCATTTCAATACTATATTTGAGGTGTAGATATACCATAAGCATCTGGTTAAATTTCACATCACATATCGTAAATCATTTGGACAAATGAAAGTACGCATGCGGTTTCAATGGTGCCTTTTGGATCCTTTTGAATCTATTGTACATTGAGTGAAAGTTCAGCAGGTCCCCTTACCAGGCTTCTGATTTCTTTAGTTCCGGGTGGAAGCTAAACATTGCTCTTTTGAACTGGGGTACATCCCACTCACATCTCAATCACTTTTACATCCTGGATCAAGCTGTGGGTTATCCCAGTGTTGGGAGCTCGAGGATGGGGGAGCTTCTTGCAGCCACCTAGAAATGTATCAAATTGCAAGGACTGCGTGCTCAGGCTCTGTATGTATTGGGGGCTGGGATTACTCTGTTCATTCTCCTTTCCTGCTACCTTCTGGATTGAACGCAATGAAGGACAATTTGCAGCCATTTAGTATGTCAAATTTGTGGAATTTGCTTTCATACAATACTGTATGTCTGACTCGGGCCTTGCAAAACGCAACCTTGTGATCCTGGGACCCGATTGGGTAAAAGTTCAACTCACTCAAAAGCCTGGGGGGGGTAAAGATCAGCCCCCTGCACCACCCCCCCCCACCCCACCCCGCCCCCGCGCACATTGATGGGTTTTGATTGAGTTAAAATCTCCCCCAGGAGTTCACATCGTGGCATGACGCTGGGGAATTCAAAATTAGTTCATAAACCTGCAATATAAACTATTCTTGATAACGATCACCATGAACTGTCAGGTGATGGTGAAAAAGGAACATCAGGTTCGTCCTTTTAAGGCTAGAAGTCTAATCACTAGACTAGACCCACAACAAAATGATCGTCTCTCAAAAGGCAAGCCACTCAGGGGAAAAAATGGAATAAGCAATATATAAGCAATAATACTTGCCACTCACCATAACCCTTATTTCATTTACTGTATTTCATTCAAGAATGTATCTATCCTTGCCTTAAAAACATTGAATGAGGCAGCCGCAACTGTTTCACTGGGCAGGAAATTTCACAGATTCACAACCCTTTGTGTGAAGAGTTCCTCCTCAACTTAGTCCTAAATCTGCTCCCCCTTATTTTGCAGCATCACCCACATCCCACAATGAATACTGTGCCTATTTCCGCGCCTTCTGCCTATCCTGCCATGAACTGACAGTCATTGGTCTCATGCTCAAGTTCCCTTGCGAACATGTTGACACCGAAGTGAACATATTGCACAAGGTGGCGATGGGTCAACCAGACACAATGAGATATGGGCGATGGAGTGGACGGGAGCTCCAATTTAATGGTGGACCCTGAAGCTGAAGATCTTCCTCAGGTTGTGAGTTGAACTGTTGACTAAGTGGTGAAAATAGATTAAACACAAATTGGGGAGAGAGTAACTTCAGACTTGGCCAATGGTTTATGTTTTAGCCCTAAAGTTATAATTGGATGAAACTTTCACTATGGCAGCAATAGTGTTTCCGAATTCTTGCTTTATTTTAGATTTAATTCGAACTGGTCTCTAACTGACGAATATAAAATGGCAGAAGTTAAATAAAAGGTGAGATCTTCGTGTTAAAAACACTTGCTTTATTTCATAGTTTACGGTCTGGTTAGTACAATATAGCGGAAAAATCCGTAGTTTACAAAAAAACGACAGTATCCAGAACAAGTGGATACCCAATACAAAAAGAATCATATTTACCGCCCTCCCGCGTAAATAAATAAAAGTAAATTAAAATTGAAATACCGTGGGAACTAGTAGCAAATATAGAAATGGCGTTCTGAAGTCTAATGGTGTCCTTGCCATCCGCTGAGAATCTATTATTGTCCAGTTGTTGGGGAAGTGCTTATAATGCCAATGAACAATAGCAGCGTGTGTGCAACACCTTTTAGAATAACACGACTCCAGCAAAATATTGCACTCTTTGGAGAAAATAATATTTTCTTGCAAAATGTAAAGGAAAAGTATATCGATATAATAGTATTCCAACATTAACGACATGATCCGGGCTTTTTACCACGAAACACATCAGGCTATACTGACCCCCTCCCTTCCACCCTCCCTCCCATTAAACAGACGCTTCTGGCTCTGTTACATAACCAAGGAAACAAATAGAACTCACATCGGGAAGTTGAGCTTTACAGCATCGTTGCGACAACGTAGAAAAATATAACTAGCTCTGGATAAAGATTGGTCTACTTGTAATATTGTACAGTTACTCGTTCTAAGGAAATCCACTTAAATTACTATTTCAGTGTAGTTTTTTTTGTACATTGTATATCATTGATTTTAGAAAAAAAGAACCTCAGTTTGCAATCTGCAGACTGGTCTGTTCAATGCCAATCGAATGTCCTGCCAAGCAAGTGGAAGAATTTGCGGTTCGGCTCATTAAAGAATCCGTGTAGTTTGTCCAGCACAGCCGAGTCCACTTGCGGGTGGGTTCTCCCCTTGGATTCGTGCAGGCACCTCTCCCTGCCGCCCTCCCGCAGGCAGTAGAACCCTTTGGTTTTGTTGAAGTAAAAATTGGACCTGTTAATCCGCGGCGTGAGCCTCAGGAACCTCTCCACTTTTTCCATTTCGGGGAAGGGGTCCCTGATCAGCTTGTCGCCGTCCACGATGTGGATCTGACTGAGGGGGAAATACTTGAGCCAGTTCTGCATGTGGATGTGATAGAGGCTGCGGTTGATGGCCTTGTAGTCCACATTGATCTGGCCATCCCGGATCAGCAGCTGCTCCACCGACTGGAAGGGTTTGTGCTTTTGCATGCGGTTGAACAATACCTGAGTGTAGTCGGATATGACCCTCTCGGTGGGGTCCCGCAATATTAAAAGGAGGCGGATGCTGTGGTTCATGTGGTAGATCCTTTCAGGCACTTTGTGTGAAGTGAAATAGGCCGGCGTCTTCTCCACCGTGGTCTGGTGGGGGTAGGAGAGTGGCATCTGGCGGCTGTACCACTCGAGCCCCTTCTCGTAGTTGCCTTCCCAGTCGAAGAAGTGGATCTCGCTCTCCGCCGCCCGCACCTCCGGGTGCAGGTTCAGCATCTCCAGCAGAGCCCGGGTGCCACCCTTCCTTACCCCGATGATGATGGTCTGCGGCAGCCTCTGCATGGTGCCGTTCGGGAACACGGTGGGCCGGAAGGCGGAGCGGCTGGACAGGTTGCTCTGTAACAGGTAGCGGAGGGCGTGAGAGGGCAGCACCCGGTCCAGGTCCAAAGGCGGCCTGGAAGGCACCACCACCGGGTGGAGCAGGAAGAGGAAGAGCCCCAGGAACAAGGCCGCCATAACGGAAGACTTCAGTCTGGATTTATTAAACCAGCGGAGAGAGTACGGACTAAACTCCACATGGAAATTCACAGAAACCCTTCGGAGTATGCTGAGATTCCTCTGGGGGCCGCACTCACTGAAGACAAAAAAAAGAAAAGTAGGTTTAAATGTGTCTTATCAATATAACTCATTTAAACAGATCGGATGCAACCTGTAATCATTTTGCCTTAAGTATTTGTTCACACACACACACATATGTTTACCTCCCCTATCGATTTAACATCATCCAAAACAGACAAAGTAACTTTTAGTATATTTCCACGGTGAGCTTCAATAGCCAGTTGGGGAACTCCTGAATATGTGATTTACAAATAAAACTAATCATAGATTGCTGGAAATACACATTGCATCAATTGGCTCCGTGGAGGGAAAACCTCCAAGCAAGTGAAACAGCAAGTGGGGCCTTGGGAGGGTAAGCTTCCTCTTCAGAACCGAAAAGTGGCCTGGCCCTTGCTCGATACTGTGAGATCCGCTGGGTCTTGCTCTTTCAAATGTGTCAACATGTTTTGGCTAAGACAAATGATCCAATAATTTTTCACTAATGGAACTGAATATCAGCACTTCCCCAGAATCCGTTCGCGTTGAATTTTAAGGGCTCAACAATAAGGCTACTGTTCCGGCAACCAATACTTCTTATTTTGGGGAGAGCGGGGGATAGGGAACATACGCGACAGACATGAAAAGATGTGCTAAGTAAAGTCTCTATTTTTGGCTTTAGCCGAATTAATTTCTATTGAAAGAAACAACTTTTTTTTGTATAAAACCCCACCGAGTGTGCTAGCATTCCATTCTGCCTCTCAACCACATCCATACAAGTCACTGCACTCCCAAAGCAAAGCGCCCAGCAACACATCCTTTGTATTTGCTTCACATAAATAGGGAGGTTACTTTCCCCAATCACTGCATTTGTTTATTGTTTTTTTTTAAATCCCCTTTTGTCTAGTGTAATTTTTATACGGAGCGGTAGAATCACAGTGACTGATGAATGGGGTATCCTGGCTTTATTTTTTTTTGCAGCGGCTAACATTGACTGAATACGGCGCCATCTGCTGCCATTTCCACTCGTTAATCAGACCATAAGCGATGAATTCCCAAAACGTTGAGGTCAACCCAAACCCGCGAAGAGGAATGGTCTGCTGACCAACCCTTTCAGAGTCTGGCTAATCTGCATCTGCCTTCGGCTGTGCTGGAAGCTGAGGCTTTTAGTGATGCGCGGTGCAGGCCAAATGTGCAGAATGTACACTGCAACCTTTCCAAAGTCCCCTGCACGCTAGCAACCCCACCAGGGAGCTCGAAACTGCAAGATAGTGTGGGGAACTGAGACAGAAGAGAAGAGAGAGAGGAGCTAACGCTCCAAAGGAACTAAAGCAAAGGCGTACTGACATTAGCAGCAATAGAAGTAGATCTGATTGGTAAACAAGAATTTGATCTGAAGATTGATCTGCCACTGGATAAATGGCGACCAGTTGGTAGGGAGGGGGGAGGGAGGGGGTCCCTTGGCAGAAACATATCCGACTGCAGTCACAGAGTTTGTTCTAAACAATGGATTTTAGAATAGTAATCAACACAGCCATGTCAGAAAGAGGTCAACGCACTTCATTTTACCTAGTTACTTACGAATGAAAATGCAATGCCATCGACTTGAAGAGTTTCAGAAATAGAATTTCAATAAGTTGACTATGTCCCAGACTTTCTTTGTGCGGAGTTGAATGGATGGATAGCAGGGGTTCGATCTCCATCGGCGCTCAATACAGTAATCTGAGCAAGTCTGTCCGCAGACTGGGGATTCAGTACCGCTCTTCAGAAATCTACAGTGATAGCTCTTGCAGTGCCAATTAAAGAGCACCCACTGTCTTGTTTCCATCGCCATTTCACTGACATTTCTGAAATTGACCAGCCCAAGGTGGCAGCTGATCCGGCTCCCCCCCTTCTCCGCCAAGCGCTTTTAATCCGGCACAGTCTGACAGAGTGAAAGCGAAATGAGCTCCGGCAGTTCCATCAGTCTGGAACAACCACAAGTCCGTAATAATAGAAAACCACAACAATTGGGCAATCTTACCAAGAGAGGCTACTTTGCAAATCTTGCTGCTGCATGATATTTTGGCGCCGGGGATCACGTACAGGGAGAGACTTAAAGGCAAGAAGATGGAAAGAGAGGATTTATCTTTAAACTGATCCAAGGCAAGTTACCCCTGCATCAAGGCGAAAGTAGCCTTGGCAAAAGAGTCATCGGGATTCGAAACGTCAGCTCTTTTTCTCGCCTTACAGATGCTGCCAGACCTGCTGAGGTGTTCCAGCATTTTCTCTTTTTGGTAAGTAGCTTAAGATTTAAGATCCTGCCACAACTCCTGTTTAAAATCTCTGCATTTAAGCGGAATATAACCTGACACCGCAATTATACACCGCAATCATACTCTTCTGGTTCAGAAGAGTCAGCGAGTGCAGAAATTTTAAACAGTATAGGTCTGTAAATAACAGAGCGACCCACACGACTCTTAAAATGTAGCCATCTGTTAGAAACTTCCGTGAGACGTCGAGACACCTTTAACAACAGCGAGTTCTGTGGATGGCGACACAGAGCGTTTCCCTTTTTGTTTGGGAACAGATTGGAGGATTATTCTCAGCATGTTTTGTTCATTGTTTTACAGAATCACACACACACACACCACTTCAATCACCTAGACGCGGTTCTGTGTTGTTTCAGAAATAATACTCCAGGCTACAAATGGTTGGGAAGACAATCGATAAGATCGCAATTAATCAGAGACAAAGTGTTCTCGGTTTCAAAAGTTTGAGGCCGCACCTGTTTAAAAGTAGCCTCCCCAGAGTGGAAAAATGACATCAAAATGAATCTAGAAGGCGAAAGGTAAGTAACCCAGCAAGCACCTTCCGCTTTGCAAAGCCGACATAAAGGCAACATCAAAACAATTCGCACCATCTGCTGCCTTTCTGAAGTCAAATTATGCAACGCCTTCAACAAAAAGAAGAATACACCATTCGGTCCAACATTACCTGTGACACAAATCTGCTTTACAAGCCACGGTTCAAGAGCGAGTCTCGCATATCAGCGAGCGGTGAGTCCCTGTTCGCTGCTGCTCTTCCAACCCGCCGGATGAGTTTGTTGTTAAAATCAAACCGACTGTTGATTATATTTCTCTTGTCTCTCTTTCTCTCTCTCTCTTCCTGCCTCAGCGGAATGGAGCTAGGCGATCACTTTCAGATACACACATACACACACAGCCAGAACTGGAACACACACTTGGACCCTCTCGCTGCGAAGACTCTCCGGCTTGTGGTTGCTGCAGTCGCGCTGACAGCAGCGTCGCTGGCGAATCGAAGCCCCGCACCCAGTGCTTAGACCCGCCCGAGCCTTCACATTGACGCGGCTGTTTGCGTGACGGGGCTGCCCCCCCCCCCCCCGGCGCTGCTCCACCCCTCCACGCAAACACTCACTCACTCTTCCGCTCCTCTTCCTTGTTGCTGTGCCAAGTGACTTCCTGCAAAGACACCTCGTTCCCAGAGCAATAAGCCAAGGTGGAAGGGCGGAATTAGAGGGTGCTTTTGAGTGTGTGTGTGTGTATGAGTCTGGATCTCTGCTTCAGTTTGCAAGCTAGGATTCCAAATCCAGGAGAGACATCTCCCCTCAAGCCCCAACGCGGCGGTTCAAGGCACTTCCTCGAGTAGTTTCATCCCGTGCAGCTAAGAGCGCAGTCGGTTCCGCACAGTTTGTTCCATTCTGCAAGTCTTGGATTTCTGGGCATTGCAATTTGATTTGTTTCTAAGGAAGCCGGAGATTTCATTGTTCCTGAGCAGAGACTGGGAGTACCTTCCCAAAGAGTCACCTCGCCGCTTCGCCACATATCCTCTTCGATCTGTGTGAGCTGAACTCTTTTCACCGTGGGACGGCATCGCACTTCATCCCTCTGCTATCTGCTCACATCAGCGTTCCCACTTAGAGGTCAAATGCGTAGCCGTCTGAAACAGTGCCCTGGTTGCATGTTAACTTGTTTTAGAGCTCGTTTACGGGAGGGCAATCGTTAAAATCCGCTCCATAGATTGCAACTGGAATCTTCCAGCTCTACCGGACTCACAACACGCTGTATTTGCTCGCCAGGCTGTCAGTGTCTGCAGGCATGAGACTTCCCAGCCAAAACACGTTTGGCTACACATTTAGGCAAAAGTGGTACCGGAGCCTGACACCAAATACATACCAATTTATCAATGAGGAGTAGGCCATTCGGCCCCTCGAGCCTGCTGGGCCATTCGAAAACTCATGATGTGGAGATGCCGGCGTTGGACTGGGGTAAACACAGTGAAAAGTCTCATAACACCAGGTTAAAGTCCAACAGGTTTATTTGGTAGCAAAAGCCACTAGCTTTCAGGGCTGTTGCTGTCCCTTTGTCTCACCCGATGAAGGGACAGCAAGCACCCCAAAAGTTGGACTTTAAGCTGGTGTTGTGAGACTTCTTACTCCATTCAATAAGATCATGGCTGATCCGGTTGTATCCTCAACTCCACATTCATGCTTATCTCCCTTAACCCTTGTTTATTAAGACATCTATCCAGCTCTGCCCGAAAAATATTCAAACTCTGTTTGTCTTTTGAGGAAGAGAGTTGCAGAGACTTACCACCCTCAGAGAGAAAATACATTCATCTCATCACCTTAAAAGGGCAACCCCTTATTTTTAAACAATGACTGACCCCACTCCCCCTCCCCCCCATTATAGATTTTCCTATACAAGGAAATATCCCCTCCATATCTACCCTGTCAACAGCATCTAAACATTTCCATATAGTTGTCCCTTACTCTCCTCAACTCTAATGGATACAAATCCAACCTCTCCAATCTTTCCCCATTAGACAGCCCACTCATTCCTGATTTTAATTTAGTAAACCTTCTCTGAACTGCTTCTAACACAGTTACATCTTTCCTTAAATAAGGAGACTGCTGTAAGAAGTGCCGCAGGTATAGTTTCACCAATGCTTTATACAACTGAAGCATAATCTGCCTACTTTTGTAGTCAATTTCCCTTACAATTAACAAGACTTTTAATTCACTTTTCTGATGATTTGTTGTAGCTATATACGAGCCTTTTATCTCCAGCCTGCTCTGCCATTCAATAAAATAATGTCTGATTGTCTACCTTGATCCTATCCTCCTGCGGAATCCTCCTTCATTCTCTTAATATTTAAAGATCTGTCTATCTCTTGTGAATATTCTTAATGACTGTGCATCAACAGCTATCTGGAGTAGAGAATTCCAAATATTCACAACCCTTTAGTGAAGAAACATCTCATCTTAATTATAAATGGCAGACCACTCATCTATAACCCTAGTGCCAGACATGCCAGCCATAAAGAAATCCTCTTAGAATCCATCTTATTAAACCCTTTAAAGAATTTTAAAATGTCTTAGTGAGATCACATCTCATTTTTCTAAACTTGACAGAATACATGTCCAGTCTACTCAGTGTCTTTACATAGGACATCCTTATACCCGATAGGGCAGCATGGTGACACAGTGGTTAGCACTGCCACTTCACATCAACAGGGTCCCGGGTTCAATTCTGGCCTTGGGGACTATGTGGAATCTGCATGTCCCCCCACTCGCTCCATACACACACATATACACATAACCCCACCCCCCTCCCCCCAGCCTGCATGGGTTTTCTGCGGGTGCTCTGGCTTCCTCCCACAATCCTAAGATGTGCGGGTTAGGTTGATTGACTATGCTAAATTGCCCCTTAGTGTCAAGGGACCAGTGAGGTAAATAGGTGGGGTTAAGGGGATAGGACATGGGCAGAATTGTTGTTGGTGCAGATTTGATGGGCCAAATGGCCTCCTTCTGCACTGTTGGGATTTTATTCTTTCATCAGCCTAGTGAACGATTGTTGCACTTTTTTTGGGGAAGTATACACTTTTCTTTCAGTAAGAAAGCATGTCAGAACCTCTGGTCGTAGAGCAGAAATGCAGTACATCTGAAAGCTGAGATGCCCATGATGTTTGTAACTGCAAATGTAAGAGAATAAACATAAAAAGCGACTTCGAGGATTGATCTCTATGTAGCACATTCTTAGCAGATTTCGAGGTGCAATGAGCTGTTTTTGTTTTGTACTTTATGCTGTGCTGTGGTCACTAACTCCCACACAATGATCTTGTACTGTCAGCAGAAACACAAAAGTAATATTGTTGAGTGCCAAGACACTGACTAGTAAGTTGCAGTTTAAATGGACTGCTGCTGTTCTGTGAGATCTGCACAAGAATCTGTAGTACTGGCAGAATACTAGAGCATCATATAAGCAGCTAGGATCCACAAAGTGATGTTTGCATCATATATACCATCAGAAAGAGATAGCCCAGCGATTATGATATGGGACCAGCATACTAGTGGTTACAATTTTCAACCCCATCATTGTAAATTGCTAAACTGAATTCAGTAAACTTGACAATTTGTGGCTTATTGCCACAAAATGAACATTAAGAATACTAATCTGTCACCAAAAAAAAACTTTCACTAATGTCCTTCAGGGAAGGGATACTGTCATTCCTACCTGGTCTGGCCCACATGTGACTCAAGTCCCACCCCTATGTCAATTAGGAATGTGGGACAAATACTGGCTTTCCAACATTACAAGATAAAAAAAATCTGAACTGAGATTACAGCCTTGAAATAATTTCAGGAGGTATATCTGTCAAGTATCATCAAGATGAGAAATG
This sequence comes from Sphyrna mokarran, assembly GCA_024679065.1. Lineage (NCBI taxonomy): Eukaryota > Metazoa > Chordata > Chondrichthyes > Carcharhiniformes > Carcharhinidae > Sphyrna > Sphyrna mokarran. The sequence continues at coordinate 104,758,944 of JAGIQG010000001.1, read as the reverse complement.
TTGATATTATTTTTCATTTTGGGCACTTTTTTTAGACTTATTGTGTAATGAGTTGACATAACTGTATCTGAGTTTTCATATAAATTACACAGGTCAAGATAAAAACATCCTCTATCCACTGGAACATTATAACTGAAGTCATGTATAACTGGAATGAGCTTTTGATAGTCTCAACTTGGTCTCTAATGGGAGCAGACTTATGATTAAATACTTCTTATCTTTTACTACAAATTGGCCCTATTGACAATGTCATTTATATAAAGTTTTAATGATGGCCCATTGGGAAACAGAAAAGTTCACACTAATGCAGTAGAAGTTGTTGCTCTGAGATTGATCTTGAGGCAGATTTTGAGAAGGTTTTTGCCACGGTGTACATGCAATAAAAATGCAAATCCATTTATCAAAAATAATTTAGTTTTGCTAAATGGCCAGGATAAAAATCTTTCCTTATTTTTAGACTTGTCCTATAACTGATTTAGGATTGCACGAACTGAGGGACAGAAATTAAAGAACAGTCAACTTCCTGGTAATGAGAACCGATCCAGTGGAGAACACAGACCAAAAGAATTAGTGTCCATTGAAGCGAATTCTTGCATTTCCAAGTGCAATATTTTAGCAGGGGTGTTATCACACATCTACTGAATGAAGCATTACTGTAATTAATGTTATTAATTAAAATTTCATTTGGTGGAGGAACAAAGAACAAAGAACAATACAGCACAGGAAACAGGCCCTTCAGCCCTCCAAGTCTGTGCCACTCATTGGTCCAACTAGACCATTTTATTGTATCCCTCCATTCCGTGGAGGGATGTCTGTCACGTGACTATCCAGATAAGTCTTAAACGATCCCAGCATATCCGCCTCCACCACCCTGCCTGGCAGTGCATTCCAGGCCCCCACCACCCTCTGTGTAAAATATGTCCCTCTGATATCTGAGTTAAACCTTGCCCCCCCTCACCTTGAACCTGTGACCCCCTCATGTTTGTCACCTCCAACCTGCGAAAAAGCTTCCCACTGTTCACCCTATCCATACCCCTCATAATTTTATTCATCTCTATTAGGTGTCCCCTCATTCTCCATCTTTCCAGGGAGAACAACCCCAGTTTACCCAATCTCTCCTCATAACTAAGACCCACCATACCAGACAACATCCTGATAAACCTCCTCGGCACTCTCCAAAGCCTTCATGTCCTTTTGGTAATGCGGCGACCAGGACTGGATGCAGTACTCCAAATGTGGCCTAACCAACATTCTATACAGCTGATGCTAATTTTTATACTCTATACCCCATCCTATAAAGGCAAGCATGCCTTCTTCACCACCTTCTCCACCCGTGCTGCCATCTTCAAGGATCTGTGGACTTGCACACCCAGGTCCCTCTGTGCGTCTATATTTTTCATGGTTCTGCCATTTATTGTGTAGCTCTCCCCTACATTAGTCCTACCAAAATGCATCACTTCACATTTAGATGAATTAAATTCCATCTGCCATTTCTCCGCCTAACTTTCCAGCCTATCTATATCCTGCTGTATTCTCTGACAATGGTCATCACTATCCGCAAGTCCAGCCATCTTTGTGTCATCCGCAAACTTACTGATCACACCAGTTACACCTTCTTCCAAATCATTTATATATATCACAAATAGCAGAGATCCTAGTACAGAGCCCTGCGGAACACCACTAGTCACAGACTCCAACCAGGAAAAGACCTTTCCACTACTGCCCTCTGTCTTCTATGGCCAAGCCAGTTCTCTACCCATCTAGCCACCTCTCCTTTTATCCCATGAGATTTAACCTTTTGCATCAACTTGCTTTGAAGGACTTTGTTAAACGCTTTACTAAAATCCATATAGATGACATCCACGGCTCTACCCTCATCAACTGTTTTTGTCACCTCCTCAAAAAACTCCACCAAATTTTGAGGCATGATCTCCCTCTTACAAAACCATGCCATCTGTCACTAATGAGACTATTCTGTTCTAAGGCGGTGTCTTACAGCAGAAACTGGTCAGATTTAGTTTTTGTAGCTAAAATATAATATTACAGAGCAGCAGGAGCCTTCCTGCACATTTGGCAATGACTTAGAGCTTAATGTTCCCGTAATCAAAATATGTGCTGACCCTCAGCACTAATATTCTTGACTTGATGAGACCAGACATCACAGTGAAATGTTAAAAGTAATGATTTAGAATCAAATATGGGTTGAAGGTGTGATAACGGGCATAATTTCTTTCCATGGTTAAGATAGCAACAAATCTTCAGCTTTGCATTCTTACTTTAAAGTGCTATTGGCAAGATTGATGCTTTGTATTCACTCCCACCTCTTCCCCTTAAATGATACACACTAGCTGTTATTTCCCAGTAATGGACTGCACATTGTGATTCAATAAATTCAAATAGATACTATCGCAATGATTAATCTTCAATTATAGCAGCTTTAGAATGTGACCTAAAAGCGGTTGTCCATCTCAGGTTGAGGTTGGGCATCGGACATACAAATTAGAATAAGGATGTTTTCCCAAACTGCATATTACGTATATGAATGATTTCAATCAATTCACTCATCAGTTCCCATCCAGAATTATTGTACAGCAACAACCAGCATGCAATCCACATAACGCCTCCACCTGTAATATGAAACAGATGGTGGCGTGTTATGGAATACCACAAAGTGAGAGGCAGAAAAAAGGAGTTCATGTCCGTGATTCTTCCCATGAGCATTCTCAGTTTTTGCTACGTCATGAAAGAAGCCATTGAACAGGGGAATTGGAAGGCCAAATTCCAGGGTTATTCTTGCTGACCTAATGACAAGGTAGCACGAGTTCAGGTCTGGGGATAGCACAGTGGTTAACACTGCTGGCTCACTTTGCCAAGGTCCTCGGTTCAATTCTGGCCTCGGGTCACAGCCTATGTAGGGTTTGTATGTTCTCCCCTCGTTTGTGTGAGTTTCCTCTGAATGCTCCTGTTTCCTCCCACTGTCTGAATATGCACAGGTTAGGTCGATTGGCCACGCTAAATTTCCCCTTATTTCCCAAGATGAGTAATTAATGGGTAAATTTGTGGGTGGGATACTCTCGGAGAGCTAGTGTTGACTCGATGGGCTTAATGACTTCCTTCTGCATTGAAATGCATCTGCTGCGCACCCTGGGGACAAGAAAGTGGTTCCCCTCAGGGAACAATAAAAACAACAACTTGCATTTAGATAGGGCCTCTATCATAGTAAAATGTCTTACAATGCTTTGTTTAAAAAAACAAAATCTGATATTCAAAGCTGTATTAGGACAAATGACAAAAAGCTTGATGATGGAGGTAGGTTTCAAACAACATCTTAAAGAAAGAAGCGACTTAGAGAAGCAGAGGAGTGAATGCAGTGACTTCCAGAGGCTAAGGCATCCAGATAAAGGCATGCCCATCAGTGGTAGAGTGACTAATTTTGGGAATGTTCAAGAGACCAGAATAGGAGGAGTACAGATATTTTGGAGAGTTGTAGGGCTGGAGCAAATTAAAAATAGAGTTGTAGGGTATGGATGAAATAGGATTTGAAAATAAGGATAAGAATTTTAAAATTGATGTGTTACTTAACTGGGAGTCAATATAGCTCAGTAAAATCAGGTGTTGATGAGTGAATGGTACTTGATGGAAGTTAAGACATAGGCTGCAGAGTTTTGGATGACTGCAAGTCATCTTTAGGGTAGCACAGTGGCACAGTGGTTAGTACTGCTGCCTCACAGCTCCAGGGACCTGTGTTCGATTCCAGCCTTGGGTGACTATCTGTATGGAGTTGCACATTCCCCTCATATCTGCGTAGGTTTCTTCCGGGTACTCCCGTTTTCTCCCCTAGTCCAAAAATGTGCAGGTTAAATGGATTGGCCATGCTAAATTGTCCCTTATGTTAGATAGATTAGCCACAAGAAAGGTATGGTGTTATGCAAATAGGGCAAGAGTGAGGGCCAGTGTATGATACTCTATCAGTGAATCAGTGCAGATTCAATTGCTGGAATTTCACCGCCTCACCCACCCGAGACTCATAAAATCACGCCCAAGGCCAACAGAAAATGCCACTCTGTGAGTCTCACCTGTCCCAACTCTGGTAAAATTCCTTTTCTGCACTGTAAGGATCCTATGATTAAATGATTCTATGAAGTGTACGGAGGATACAATGTAGGAATGAAGTCAGAAACATGTTAGAATTCTCAAGGTTTAAGGTCACAAAAATATGGTTGAGGGTTTCAACAACAGATGAATTAAGGCAGAGTGGAGTTAGGCAATGTTACGGAAACAGATGATCTTCAACGACATGGATATGTGACCCCCATAAATGGGGTCAAATTTGACAAAAAATGTTGTCAAATGTCTGGTTCTTCTTGAGACAGTGGTCTAGAGAAGTGATGTTAGTGACTGGGGAACAGAATTTGTGGCGAAGGGCCAAACATAACTATCTTTGGTCTTTCCAATACTCAGCTGGAAGAATTGTTGCTTATCCTGTTCTGGGTATTGGGTAAGTCATCATTAATTTAGAGGTAGTGGATGATGTATGGTGAGACAGAGGCTGATGTCATCAGATTACATGTGGAAACTAACAGTGTTTTTGGCTAATGTTGCTGAGAACAGAATGTAGTGAGAATAGGCAGAGACCAAGGATTGATTATCACATTTGTTAGATAGGAATTTGAATCCAACTTATAATGCTGAAACTTTAAAGTGTTGCAGAATAAATCTTCCTTCCTTTGTATTCTCTCTTACACCATACAATAATGTTATATTAATACCATCTAATTAATACATAAATTACTTTCAGATGGGGTAGTCTCCTAGACCTAGCCATCTTTCATTGCTCCATCAATAATTTTCCATCCATCACAAAGCCAGAAGTGGGAATGTGAGCTGATAATTGCACAATGTTCAGTGCCTGTTGCAACTTCTTAGACACAGAAGACACTGAACCTGCTTGCAGCAAATTCTGGCCAACATTCAGACTTGGGCTGATTATTCACAAATAAAATTTGCGCCAAGCAGAGGCCAGGCAATAATTATTTCAACAAGAGAAAATTTAACCATTTCTACTTGATGTTCCATGGTATTACTATCACTGAATCTCCCACCATCAACATCCTAGAGGTTACCGTTGATCAGAAACTGAACTGAACCAGGCATGTAAACACTTTGACTACAAGAGCAGATCAGGGGCTGGGAATTCTGTGGTAAATAACTCGTCTACTGACTCCCAAAGCCTGTCAACCATCTACAAGGCACAAGTCAGTATTGGAGTGGAATACTTACCACTTGCCTGGACATGAGTGGCTCCAACAACATTAAAAAAGCTCAGCCTCATCCCAGACAAAGCAGTCCACTTAATAGATGCCTCATCCATCACCTAAACTTTCACTCCCTCTACACTACCAGTGCACAGTAGAAACAGTGTGTATCAACTACAAGATGCATTGCAATGGTTCTCCAAGCTTCCTTCAACAGGACCCTACAGACCTATGAACTCTACTGCCTGAAAGGAGTCCAAGAGGCATAGGCAAAAGTCATTGGTAAAAGAAGGATTGGATTGAGGCACTCATTGAATATTAAAATGATGGCACAGACTTGTTGGGCTGAAGAGCCTGTTTTCTGTGCTGTGTTGTTCTTTGTTCTTTGATAAGGATGATATGGGAACATCTTCATCTGTAATTTCTCTTTTAAGTCACATACCATCTGCATTTAGAACTATATCACCGTTCCCTCACCGTCACTGTGTTAATATCCTGGGGCTTGCTTTCTAACAGCATTCTAGGTGTATCTACTGATACACTCAGATGGACTGCAGCAGCTCAGGAAGGTAGCTCACTATTGCCATCTCAAAGGACAGTGAGAAATGGGCAACAAATGTTCATCTTGTCAGCGACATTCAGATTCCATGAACAAAGGACAAAAAATAATGACATTTGTATATGATTGCAGATGTAAATGCATTGCCTTGGAGTACATTTTATGATATTATTGGGTTTGTATATAGTAAGCTGTGGGGATGCATTTTTTGACAAAGTGAATAGTTGAACAGATCAATCTCTGTCCTATTTAAGGAATAATATTTTGGAAGACACATGGTTCTGGGCTAAATTCATTTTTTCTCATAAATATAATTGCAGTGATGAAACCCTCTATCAGCTCTTGTAACCTGATCCTTAGCCTGATCTCGAAAGATATTGCTGTAAATTTGGTTATGCTGGATATGTGGTTGGGAGGCTTATTATTAATACATCTAAACACATGTGTACAAGTCCAACTGCAGGCACATGGGAAGTTTAGCACTTGTTTTAAATAATGTTGAATAGCTTTTAAAAATAATGAGGTGAAATTGTTCTTCCCAATTTAATGATGATGAAAATTGGGTGTGGTATCAAACGGGTCACTGCCTTGCCATGAGCTCTGCACATGTCCAATGTGAATTTTATCCCAAATGGATTTACAATTTAAAAAGCTTGAATGACTTTAAGACATAGAAAAAATAATTGGCATTGTGGGGCTGGAGCAGGTCAATCAATGGAGTGTGAATCACAGGAAGTTATGGGCCAGCTGCATTGTTAGTCAGAATTTTATACCAGCTGTATGTACTTTATTCAGCTGTTTGCAGAGGTAATGTGAAGAATGTGAGACATTTCCAGAACTGGAGCCCAATTTTATCAAAGTCACATTACAGCATTGCAGGTTTTGTTAACTATTTGGAGAACACACATCATTTAGGTGTTCATTCCTAAAAACGAAAATGATGCAAACAGGCCATTTCCCTAATTTTAAAATTGCCCTAATTTAAATGATCTGATAATTCAATGTTAGCTCAATATTGTTGCTTTAATAATCCTGCTTGATTAAAATAATTGGACAATTCCACATTTTTGATGGAAAAATGTGACTCGAAATTGTCATAAGTAAACTGTATCTCACAAATATAATAAGCATGAATATGTTGCGTAGAATGTATACTGTATAGAATAACAAGAACTGCTTTGTTCTAAATATATAGTAGAAACATAGAAACCCAGATATAGGAGCAGGAGGAAGCCATTTGGCTCTTCATCATTCATCACGATCATAGCTGACTATCCAACTCAATAGCCTAATCTTGCTTTCTCCACATAACCTTGATCCCATTTGCCGCAGGTGCTATAGCCAGCCATCTCTTGAATACATTCACTATTTTGGCATCAACTACTTGCAGTGATAATGGATTCCAGAGGCTCACCACTCTTTGGGTGAAGAAATGTCTCCTCATTTCCATCCTAAATGGTCTACTCCGAATCCGCAGACTGTTCCCAAGCAAAATTCAACATGTTTATAAATTTACAATCAGTAAGAAGCTGTGTGTAGATAACTCAGACCACTGACATGAATTTTAAAACACTGCATCAGCTAATGAATGGGCCACAGCAAGCCTTTAAATAGCTGCATTCTCAACTTCCCATCAATACGAAAGGATTGAAGCTATAGTGTTCCTGGAAAAAGGAGAACCTTTATCCACCAAGCTCAGATTCATGCAGCTTCATTCTATACTGGATGGCATGTTTAAGATGGGCAAGAGGAAATACACTGCTGAAGCTCAATGTGTGGCCCAGGCCACTTTATCTCCCAGTTTCAGTTAAATATTCAGTTAAATAATACTGGCATTAAGGCTGTTGGGCAAGAACGGCAAATTGGGTCAGAACATAATGATCAATGACCTGCTCCATGGCATAACCTGTGCTCTGGTTCAGAGCTTTGGCAGCTGATGCTGTAATGCTGAAGAAAGTGAAAGTGCTGGGAAGGAGTAAGGACTTTTTGTGTGGATTGAGAGGTGCAGGCCTGTCATCTTGACCCATTATAAATTTTGCCAGAAGTAATTTCATTAAATCTACAATGGCGTCTTCTGGCCAGTGGTATGGTTTTCACAATTTAATCTGTATGAATCTCCCACTGACTCAATGGTAAAAGCACAATGTAACTCCATGTTAGTAAAAATGAAATGGTGCCAGAAAGGAGTGATTTCAAATCAGTGAGTTGACTCAGCCTAATTGTAACCCCTACCATGCACCTCTCTCGCTAGGTGAGGAGAATTTAAAATTGCTACCATAGTTCCTGCTCTTAAAGTCATACTTTTGTAAAAGCGCTTTTCTTAGAATGTCTTTCTAAAATAATCTGCTCTCGGAATGTCTGTTGATTAGTTAGAGCCATATTAAGAATTCTTTGTGCTGTGGGCACCCAATATATTCAGGGTCCCTCTACACTCCATCAAGAATGCCTCCACACTGGTCCATTAATGATTAGAAAATGCATGAAAAAAATAGGTTTGTAGAATGCCTGCATAACATAATAATAAAACAGGTCTTATAACAAGAAACTAATGAATAGTCTACATATTGGCATGGTACAATGATGAAGGCGGAATATTTTGAGACATGGATTCTTTAGGCTTGGTCATTAGCTCACACATATAGTGGTCATTGTGTGTACTATCAGCTTCAACTTCTCTACTTACAATAAAAAATAATGCATAACAGAAGGAAGCAGTTCTAAATTGGAAGACAGCCCAGAAATGTAAAAGCCTCAACTGCTTTGAAGCAACCTCACTTGATTTGGTTTACTATGAGAGCATCAACATTGTGGGGAAATGCAAAACTGGAGAAGCCTCCTTCAAGTTGAGGGGCTGCTCTTAAATAAAACAGGTAGTGCAAGAAAAACTCAGTAAGTCTGGCAGCATCTGTAGCGAGGAAAACATGAGCTAATATTTCAAGTTGAATATGACTCTTTTTTTGGAATGAATGTTAATAGACTTGCCGACTTTTCCTGGCAATTTCTCTTCTTATTTCAGATCGCCAGCATCTGCAGGATTATACTTTTATTTTGCAGTCTTGTTCTTGTTATGTCATTTTCCCATAATTACTTACTCACTGTGAGGGTGCAGTGAAGCAAGAAAGTACCCACTGTATATTTGCAATGTAAAAACTGTCTCAAAGGGTCTCTTCAATGAGCATTTTGCCGTTTATCCTTTTTTCAATTCAGGCCTGAATTAAAAACTTGCCAACGCTGTCAACACTAAGGACAAGGTAATACCTCACAGGACGCTGCAAAGTTCTTCCCGAATGACACAAGCTCTAGTATAGCTATCTAGGTTAACATGGATTTTGATAGTGCTATCTTCTCAAGTTCACTGACTGAGTTATTTCCTTCAGAGGTACTGCTCATTGGGACTGTTCAGGGCTATTTAATAAAGATCAACATTTGTCTGTATGAGAAAGTGGAAGCTGTCTAACTCTCCTATCAGTCAAGGTCAGAGTGTGGACGAGAGTACTAACCAAATCTTAGTGACACACAAGAAAGTTTTTCTGCATTATCATCTAACTTGGATTTCATGGCGACAACAAGACATCTTCAATGGAGACTCCAGTACCTCAACACATGAAGAGTATGTTTTCTGAACACTCAGATTATTGCTTAAGTTTGCAGTGTTTAGTGACACTCTATAGCCCAGTTGCAACATACTGGAGGATCAGACTGCGCCTGAAGGCAAGGATTCACAGAACGCCTTATTATCTAGAGATAGACTGTTTTGCAGTTCAGTAGATATGTTAAATGAATGCCTAACACCAATGATACTGTTGGAAAAAAACGTCTGAATAAAGTAATGCCACAGTGAGCTCTCATGTATAAGTGGTACTAGATGTATCAGATTGTATACATAATCAGCTAACCACAGCTGCAGGGTGACTCAATCAGCTATTGGTCAATCTAGAATCAATGTAAAAAGTAACTTGCCTAAGCAAATTCTCAGAGGCTCCCGTGGGGCTGGAGGCAGTCAACACTCTTGCTTCCTGTATTTAGATGGGTCAAAGGGACCAAAAAAAATCAAAGGAGATATTTGGGGATCTAGCCAGAACCTGAGCCAGGTATTCCCAGCATATGATGACCAGGAAGGGAATGGTCTTCTTTTAACCTGGTAAACCAGCTCCGGACAGATCTTTGGCTTAGGCTGGAGAAGACCCCCATCCTGGGCCCTGCACATAGAGGGTTGTGCCAGGATGTAGGAATGTACTGTCCCCAAACAAAGGCCTCATGGAATTTAGCTGTGAAGGCTAGGACTTGGATTTGCTGGGTCCCTGCCAAATTCATGGAGCTTTGTGCTGCTCCAGCTGTGTGACCATGCCAAATAATTGTGGACTTTTGGATGACATAACTGACAAATGTAATTAATAAATAACTACAGGATGTGTGCTTGCAATTTCCTGGATGCAACAGGTCACAGAATCAACCAACAATTCCTGCTTTGTAAGGCTCAGTTACAAATGTATTGGGACATGTATTACACAGTAAATGTGACTAACACACTGTAATGATTGAGTTCTGGAATCGATCCAGATAGAACAATGTACTGAATTCTGTAACAATAATGAAAAACAATAACCTATGAAAGCAAGATTTTGTGGAACTGGAGAGGGAACTGAGACATCGGGGCTCATGGCACACATTTAGTTACTATGCTCTATTCTTTCAGATTCAAATGAAACACAGACAAATACAAACCGGAGCAGTTTATTGGATTTGTTTGACTGCTATACCCAATAGTAGTGGCAGGTTGTCACTTATTATACCGTGACAAGTTACGTAAGAGGATATTGATCATACGTTCTCAAAATGTGGGCTTGGCAAAGCTTCATTCACCTTCACATCCTGCCTTGAATGAGAGACCTGTGTGGGTTTTCACCTGGTGCCTCTAATAGGGCAACATATCCTTAGTTTGTTTGTGATCTCCAATGCGCTAACTCCCAAGCTGTATTCCTGGTGTGAACTTCGTCGGAATTCTGTAAATGAGCAAGCAACATAATGTAGCGCCAATTTATGGGCGGGAAACTACATTAGTGCTAAATCTCAAGGGGGAAATTGCTTTTTGAATGTAGGACAGAGCAAGCTGATAACAATAAAAGATTGAAACGTTTGTTGTAAGTGACCAAGGGGGCTGTTTTTTCTCTACATTGTTTGCATGGATTTTTATTTCTGGGGAGTAATACAGTGGGGGAAAGGCAAAAACCTCTGACTCCTTTTTCCTTTCTTGTTTGTATTTCATGTACATCTCTGAACTCATTCTAGAGCAGGAGATAAATATTTCACTCAAAACAGAAGTTAGGGCATGGAGTTAATTTATGTTTGTTTCAAATGGCATCACTTCAGTCTTATTTCAGCGGTATAGACCCATTTCTTCTGGATCTGCTGATCACATGACTTGTCTAGTTAGAATGCTTTGTTTATCGTTTCTGTGTTTTAAATATACGTTGTGGAAATAAGCTACAACAAACAAGTAGAGGTTGGAAAATTAGGTGGTGAGGCCAACTACCATGCACCATGCTGCTTTGTAGGAGAGGCTCTGCTTTCATAGAATCATAGAATAGTTATGGCACTGAAGGAAGCTATTTGGCACATTGTGTCTCTGCCAGCTCCCTCAACAGCCACTCATCTCGTCCCACTCCCACACCTTTCCCCCAGATTTTCTCTCTTCAGATAATCATCCAATTATCTTTTGAAGGAAGTGCCAACCTCTGAGATCACAGGGTGAGACCTAGTGGTAGTTTCACTCTCCCCACTTATCACCCTGTCACTTACCCACCTACCATTCCACCCACCTGCCCACTTGCCACTCTATCACCTCACTTAACAAATTTACCCATCTGCCATCCTTCGCACCTGCCACCTATCCAGTTGCCGCCCTACTCACCTGCCATGTATCCTCTGTCATCTGCCATGCTACTCACCTACCACCCTATTCACCTACCGCCCTACTCACCTACCGCCCTACTCACCTACCGCTCTACTCACCTACCGCCCTACTCACCTACCGCCCTACTCACCTACCGCCCTACTCACCTACCGCCCTACTCACCTACCGCCCTACTCACCTCCCGCCCTACTCACCTACCGCCCTACTCACCTACCCCCCTACTCACCTAGCACCCTACTCACCTACCGCCCCTATCACCTACCGCTCTACTCACCTACCGCTCTACTCACACCGCCCTACTCACCTACCGCCCTACTCACCTACCGCCCTACTCACCTACCGCCCTACTCACCTACCGCCCTACTCACCTACCGCCCTACTCACCTACCACCCTACTCACCTACCACCCTACTTACCTGCCATTCTACTTTTCTCTGTAGTTTTTTGAAGAAACTTGGAGATATCAAAACTGTTTAGCAGAATATGGAACTCGATGCCATAGAAAGTGACTATGACTTGCCTACCCCAGCATCACAAAAAAATCATTTCCATTTCAGATCCACTCCCCATTTCTGGAGCAGCCGGGATCTAAAGTCCCAGATAGAAATGCAGAGCTCCTGCATAGCAGGGAAAAGTTGGAGCAGAGTAGGAAACTGATAGTAAACCTGTTAAAGAGGAATAAAAGCAGAAGGAAGTGTAAAGAAAGCAAATGTCTGGAAGCATGGTGTAAACAGGAGAAAAAAGAATAATGTGAACCCCCTGCGTATTCTTAAAATAGCACGAAAGCTCAGCAGAAATGAAAAGTCAGTATAGAGACTTAAGACAAGTACTTGCATTGATTTAACACCTTATCGTGACCTGAGAACATTCCAAAGCACAGCCAATGAATTAATTTCCAAATGTAGTCGATGTTGTTAATAAGATGTAACATGCAACCAATTTCTCCAAAGCAAGACTTCACTGACAACACATATAATGAATGCTTGGCTAATTTATTTTGTTGCTTTTGGCCAAGGGAGGAGTTTCTAAAACAGAGTAATGATTTTTATTTTTGTGTTATTAAAATACAAATGCTTCATTCCTCCTTCCACCTGCTCCTTAAACAGACCTGTTTAAAATAGCGACTAGAGGACTGCCATAGAAACGCGCAAAGAGATTATATGTTAATATTGCAAGAAATTGATTTTTAAACTTAAAAGGTGAGCAGACTGCAGACAGAGCAAAGCAAGCATAAGAATCAACCAGGAAGGCCATGGTTTGATTACATTTGGGAGTCTCAACTGACAGCAGATCAAAGGGCAAAGAATGAAGGGAAGATACGGTATTGAAATCAACTGGCAGCTAGGCAGAGTGTCCTTGTCAGGAAACAGCAGTCACAGTAGACATACAATCAGGAAATTGCCTTAAGTACAGATGAGCAGAGATTCATCAATCTATCATCATGTATAATTCTAAGCAGCATGGGATCTTGGAAATCCTGTAATTCCTGTCTTTTGAGTGTAGTAGATAAAACTAGTAGTCTGCTCCAAGTAGAGATCTGATTTGTTATCTTCCTGTGCACATTTGGAATAATAGGGCATAAAGTACATGCAGGCATGTTGAAATGTTCAAAGAGTATCAATGTTGACTTCATACTTAAGATGCTATCATTTTCTGCGCAAGTACAAGTAAAATGTTTGTGAGTGATTTTTGAAACTTTAACCTTTTCACACAAAAACATGGCACCGTTAATTTTACTTTAGCAGAAGTTCATTCTTTATTTTCAGTCACTGCGCTCGGGACGGTTTTAGCCCTGCTTCATTAGGAACCATTCTCGCAACACCAGGTTAAAGTCTAACAGGTTATTTGGAATCACAAGCTGGAATCACAACTTGTTGGATTTCAACCTGGTGTTGTGAGACTTCTTACTGTGCCCACCCGAGTCCAATGCTGGCATCTCCACATCATCAAAAACCAGGCAGAGAGGCAGAATTGAATGGGACACTTACCTGCCGATGGCATTTCTTTGATTTATTCATTGGATATGGGTGTCATTAGCTTGCCAAGTATTTATTTCCCATCTCTAATTGCCCTTGAGAAGGCTGTGGTGCCTTTTTGAACAGTTGCAGTTCATTTGCTTTAGAAATATCCACAGTGCCGTTAGATTTTCAGGATTTTGACCCAGCAACAGTAATAGAATAGCAACACAGTTCCAAGTCAGGATGGTGTGTGGCTTGGAGGGGAACCTGCTGATGGTGGTGATCCTATGCATCTATTGCCCTTATCCTTCTAACTGGTGGAGTCACATTTTTGGAAGGTGCTGTCGGTGGAGATTTTATGAGTCCCTGCAATGCATCTTGTAAATGGTACACATTGATGCTATTGTGTATCATGGTGGACGGAATGATTTTTGAAGTGATAGCTGGGTGCCAATCAAGCAGGCTGAATAGTGTCAAGCTTTTTATTGGAGCTGCACCCATTCAGTCAAATGGAGATTCCATAACCCTCCTGAATTGTGCTTTATATATGGTGGAGAGGGTTTGGGAAGTCAGGAGGTGAGTTAAGCGTTGCAGGATTCCCAACCTCTGACCTGTTGATTCAGCCAAAACATTGCTTCCATTGAGTAGGTTTCAACTTTAACCTGTTTTGAGCAACATCACATGCCTGAAACTCATAAGGATAAAAACAAGTACATCAATATCATCATCTATTTACACACTTCCCAGGGACTCCCAAGACTCATGATCCCTATTTTAAATCAGTTTTCTATACCTCTCCATTCCCATTCTGTTCATGTGCCCATCTAAGTATTTTTTAAATAACTCCAGAGTGCCTGCCTCCACCACTTTACTTGGCAGCGCATTCCATACCCCAACTACCCTCTGTGTGAAAAAACTCCCTCTAGCATCCAAATTATACCTTACCCCCCTCACCCTAAGCCCGTGACCCCTCGTGCTACTTGAGTCCATCCTAGGAAAAAGCTTAACCCTGTTTACTCTATCTATACCCCTCATAATCTTGTACACCTCTATTAGATCTCCTCTAAGTCTACGTCTTTCTAAGAAAAACAGCCCCAATTTGCCTAACCTCTCCTCGTAACTCAGACCTTCCATACCAGGCAGCATCCTGGTAAACCTCCTCTGCACTCTCTCCAGAGTCTCCACGTCCTTCCGGTATTAAGGCGACCAGAACTGGACGCAGTATTCCAAATGAGGTCTAACCAGCATTTTATACAACTGCAACATTAAAGGCCAGCTCTTGTACTCTATACCCCTTCCTATAAAGGCTAACATACTATATGCTTTCTTCACAACCTTCTCCACTTGCTCTGCCACCTTCAGAGACTTGTGCACCTGCACCCCCAGGTCCCTCTGCGTTTCTATACTCTTAATAGTTCTACCCTTTATCATATACCTCCCCACTACATTCTTTCTCCCAAAATGCATCACCTCACATTTATCAGGATTGAATTCCATCTGCCATCTATCTGCCCAAGCTACCAGCCTATCTATGTCCTGCTGCATCGCCTGACAATGCTCCTCACTATCCATAAGTCCAGCCATCTTTGTATCATCTGCAAACTTGCTGATCACTCCATTTACTCCCTCTTCCAAGTCATTTATAGCCGTGCGGCACACCACTAGTGACCGACCTCCAGCTAGAAAAACACCCTTCCACTATTACTCTCTGCCTCCCATTACCAAGCCAGTTACTTATCCATCTAGCTCTCTGTCCTTGTATCCCATTAGCCTTCACCTTTTCAACTAATCTCCCATGAGGGATTTTGTCAAATGCCTTACTGAAATCCATATAGATGACACCAACGGCTCATCCTTCATCGACCATTGTCATCACCTCCTCAAAAAATCCTACCAGATTTGTAAGGCACGACCTCCCTTTAACAGAGCCATGCTGCATATCCCTAACCAGATCGCAATGCTGTAAGTGCCTATACATCCTATCTCTAAGAATCCTCTCCAACAACTTCCCTACCACTGACGTCAAACTCACCGGCCTATAATTTCCAGGGTATTCCTACTATCCTTTTTAAACAACAGTACAACATTAGCTATTCTCCAGTCCTCTGGGACCTCACCTGTGTCCAAAGAAGACACAAAGATTTGACCATCAGAAGCCCTGTAATTTCACCTCGCACCTCCCTAAGCAGCCTGGGATAAATGTCATCAGGCCCAGGAGATTTATCAGTTTTAATGCTACCTAGAAGCTCTAATACTTCCTCCCTCGCTTTGGATATTTCCCTCAACTGGTCCACAGCTCCCTCAGAGACAGAACTGGTCAATAAGCCCCTCTTCTTCGTGAATACCAACGCAAAGTATTCATTCCGGATCTCCGCCTTTCCCTCGGGCTCTAAGTACAGTTCCCCTCCTCTGTCCCTAAGAGGTCCGATTTTTCCTCTAATCACCCTTTTATTCCTAACATAGGAGTAAAAAGCCTTTGGATTTTCCTTAATCCTATCTGCCAAAACCATTTCATGCTCCCTTTTTGCCCTTCTAAGTCCCCATTTGAGTACCCTCCTACTCTCTCTATATTCCTCCAACGCTGTCTCCGTTCCCAGCTGCTTTGACCTAACGTATGCATCTCTTTTCTTCCTAACCAAGTCCTCAATATCCCTAGTAATCCACGGCTCTCTAATCCTACCTTTCCTGTCTTTCCTCTTAGCTGGCACATATCTTTCTTGCAACATTTTCAGTATTCCCTTGAAAGAGTCCCACATGCCTAGCGTGGACTTACCCTTGAACAACCATTCCTAATTAGTTTCCATAAGTTCCTGCCTAATCCGATTGTAGTTAGCCTTCCCCCAATTCGGCACCCTGCCCCTAGGGCAACAAGCATCCTTTTCCATCTGTATCCTAACGTAGACAGAACTGTAGTCACTGTTAGCCACATGTTCTCCTACTACAACATCAACCACCTGCCCTGGCTCATTACTCAGAACTAAATCCAATGTAGCCTCCTCTCTAGTTGGGCTAGCCACATGCTCTCCAACGATCCTTCCAGTACACATTTTACAAATTCCTCCCCGTCCAAACCCCCAGCTCTAGGTACCTTCCAATCCACCCTGGGGAGATTAAAATCTCCCGCTATAACGATTCTGTTCTTTCTGCACCTATCCAAAATGTCTTTACATATGCTTTCTTCAACTACCTGTGGGCTGTTGGGTGGCCTATAATACACCCCTAGCATAGTAATTGCCCCCTTCCTATTCCTCAATTCCACCCACAGTGATTCCACTCCTAATTCCTCTATATTGTCCTCCCTCTGCACCGCCGTGATGCTCTCCCTAACTAACAACGCCATTCCCCCACCTCTTCTGGACCCCACGCCTGAAACACTTATACCCAGGAATATTCAGCTGCCACTGCTCCCCTTCCTTTAACTACGTCTCCGTCACTGCAACCACATCCAAGTTCCTCGCAAACATTAAGGCCCTAAGTTCATATATTTTTCCAGTTACGCTTCTCGCATTGAAACAGATGCACTCCAGACCTCCAATCCCACTCGGAACCTTCTTCTCCCTGGTGTATTTCTTTTCATCCAAGCTTACTCTATCTCCCATCTCACTCGCTACTGAGCTATCGGTCTCAGCCCCTCCCCCCCTCCATATTAGTTTAAACCTGCCGAAACACTCCAGCTAACTTCCCAGCTAAGATATTCATGCCCTTCCCATTTAAGTGTTCCCTGTCCCTTCTATACAGGTGCCCTTCTTTTACAAAAACTTCCCAGTTATCCACAAATATGAAACCCTCTGCCCTACACCAATCCTTCAGCCACACATTCAGCTGTAGGATCTCATTTCTCCTGGCCCCGCTGATACCTGGCACTGGTAGCAGCCCTGACATCACCACCTGGAGGCCCTGTTCTTCAGCCAACCCCCCAACTCCCTGAACTGCCTTTGTATATCCTCCCTGCTCTTCCTTCCTACATCCTTCTCTCCTACGTGAATAATCACATCTGCCTGGGTCCCCTCACCCTTCAAAATACCCTCTACCCTGTCAGACACATCTTGCACCCCTGCTCCAGGGAGGCAAACTACCATCCCGGAGTCCCGCCTTAACCACAGAAGCGCCTATCTATTCCTTCAACCCTCCCATCCCCCACCATTATCTCCCTTCTAGCCCCCTTCCTCCCCTTTGAGGTACTCTGGTCCTCCTGCCTTACCTTTTATACCCCTGTGCCCTCGATATTTTGGGGGACTGCCACTGTGGACGTCTTTGGACTGTCTCCTCTCTCCTTTATCCCCTTCCTTACAGTAATCCACCTGTAAGGGTCAGGTTCCCCAACCTTAGGCTCTGGGTCCACCACTTTACTCTGCCTCCCTTCCATTATTGCCTCGTTCTCCCTGACTAAAAATGCATCTTCCAATTGCCTGTCTAGTTGCTTGACTCGAGCCCTCAGACACTGCAGCTCCAAACACTTAACGCATATGTGGACCTTCGGGAGACGTCTTGCCTCCAGGAACTCCCACATATGACATATGTACGCAGGTGAGGCATCTTTTCGTAATCCCTGCCATTGTTCTGAATACCTTTGGAGGTGTGAACGCAACTGGAAAACCAGTAGCACACTCTGCCTAAACCTGTTGTCGCCTAAGCCCAGCGAGCCAAAACCCTTAAATCTCTCATTCTGCTTCCCTGCTCACTCCGCTGCTCACTCCCAACACTGCCCGCTGTCTACTGCCACTTTCTTTTTATACTCCCCCGGTTCCCTTCCCAGCTAGCCCCACGCCTGACTATGGCAGCAAAAAGCAATCAAAAACAGAGAGAAAATAAAGCAAATTGAAAAATTTTCACACTCAGCCACCAGCACTTCCAAACACTCTGCTTCAGAGAGCAATAAGTTCCGAAAAAGATCTCCTTAAAAATCCTCCACTGTTCCTCAGCCATCCTACCAACCAATTTGTGCCCCCAATTTACATTCGCCAATTCTGCTCTCACCCGATCATACAACCCTCTGTTCAAACAGAAGACACAGGTTCTCATTCTCCATCTCCATCAGAAATTCAACCATACTATGATCACTCGTCCCAAGAGGATCCCTGACAAGAAGATCCCTAATTCTACCTGCCTCGTTACACAGTACCAGATCTAAGATAGCTCGCTCCCTTGTAGGTTCCGCTACATACCGTTCAAGGAAACTATCCTGACAGCATTCCAAGAACTCTTCCTCAAGTCCACCGCCTCCGACTTGGGTCATCCAATCAATATGCAGATTAAAATCCCCCATAATTATCGCTGTTCCGTTTCTGCACGCATCAATTATTTGTTTGTTTATAGCCCGCCCCACCTCAAAGTTATTATTTGGGGGCCTATAGACCACACCCACTAGAATCTTTCTCCCTTTACTATTCCTTATCTCCACCCAAAACGATTCCACGTTTTGCTCTTTGGAACCTGTATCTTCTCTCACTACCACCCTGATATTATTCTTTACTAACAGAGGTACTCCACCTCTTTTTTCCTCCCGCCTATCCTTCCTAAATGCCTGATACCCCTGTCACCCACTATTTCCTCTCCTGCTGCTGCTTTTTGCTGGTATCAGGGCAGGCTATTGACCAGGGGTAAATAGATGAGGCCTGGAAGGTAATATTGCCTGAGCCTCATGCTGCTGAGGTTAGGGATGGTTTGCACTCACCCTGGCCTTGTTCACTTGATTATCATTCTGAATTAAAATCCAAGTGCTTCCATCAGTGCCTGGAACAACCATGCATTTTGCTAATTTGATAAGAAGCTGTAATGCACTTTGCACATCATAGGAGTGACACAGTTCAATATTTTAATATCTGATTAGTCATCATGTCACAATGAATCCATTAAATCAGTTTCCTAGAAACAGGAGTCTAACACTTGTCCACTGGAAGAGTATTTCAATATTGTTTCCTGCAAAGGTAATGATGCAAGAGGAAAAAAACCCAGCAAAGTCAATGATATTCTTGGTTATTAAAGTTGTTTTTAAATCTGGGAAATAGATTTAAAACCAGGCCAAACTAATAAGGGCTGATTTTAACCATCAGCTTTGGGAATTTGTGTCAATTGTAATGGTTGAAAAATGATGAAGAACATGCCTCTGAATTCCTGACATCTGGGGTCACACAGCTGTGACTTCAAAACAGGAGTATGATTTGAACAAAACCATTCCATTGGCTAACTACTGGTGATTGCAATTCTTCCCTCTACTTGCAGCTTTGCAAAACTGTTTTGAGAAGGAATGGACAATAAATGAATCTTCATCTGTTTGCAGAGTGATGTTGGGTAGAGCCCGTGATAGTTGGGAAATATCTTGGTAGTTTGATTTATTTTGAAAATTTCAGAAAAGAAGTATAATACAGAAGGTAGCATCAAGAGAATGACTTTTAATCCTTTTATAATAAAGAACACACTCAATTACTAGAAACATGAGTAATGTAAAATGATTTACCTCTTCAATCCCTACTGATTTCAGATGAAAATTATGGGTTGAGACTAATAGTCACCTTCTCAATATTCTGATTGTAATATGTCTTCAGAGGTGGAAGTTCCTTCACCAAAATCCTTTATTTACAATTCCAACAGCAATCCGCAGAGTGCTATCAGTCAACAGTCCATCTTCGGGAGTCCCAGAGGAACTGATACTCCTGGTTAATTATAAGAAAAAAAACTTCCTGATTAGCCCATCAATTGATTCCTTAATCAGGGATTTCATTTGTTTATTACAAATAGGTTATTACAAAAACAATTATCAATATTCAAAACACAAATAGGAAAGATACATTATTAATGGCTAACACTATCCATTTATCAATAATCTACAACTACTATCTTCTATTTAGGAAGGGCTACTCCTTAATCAGGGAGTTCATATTCCAATCGGCCAACCTCAATGAATCTGATTGAAGTTATCAAGATTTTCACACTCCCCACTGCCATCATCATTGGGCACTTGTTTTATCCCATGCCTACAACCTCCCATTTCTCACTACCTGAAGCTCCTTAAAAAAATGCATGGGTTTGTATATCAGTACCTTTATGATAAGTTGAAGGGCTTGTGGCCTTGTGGATATTGTCCCTACCTCTGAGCCAGAAATTTTGTGTTCAAATCTCACCCTAGTCCTTAACGGCCAAGAAAAATGCATTCATAATATAACCAATAGGTTGAATATCAACCTGCAAAATCCTTCAAACATGCAGACGACATGCTATAAAAGTGGGGGAGACCCCATTTCGGTCATATTTGGTCGGCCATATTTCTTGCAGAGTGGGGTCCCTCATGCTATAAGGGACCTGTTCTAGGAAAAATCTTGTTATAGGAACCTATGAAAATTTGCCTTGTGGATCACTGGGTACGGGAAGAGAAACAACGATCTTTGTGATAAAAAAGAGATGACCTTCCATGAAGTTGCTTATTAGTGAAGAAGAGAATACTTTATCCCAATGTTCAATTTTGTATCTTAAATCTTTTGAACTGCTGATCAGATAGTGTGATGGTATGCAAAACAGAGTAAGTTGAATATATGTACCCATGTTCAGGAGTACAGAGCAGTTCTTGTGTTTTTATTTTTAACATTGATAGGTTTTTTGGGTTCAGGATGAAAGGTTTGGGAGTGTGATAACATTGAAGTGGGAGTTCTGCAATTTTATCACACTCCTATGGTTATATGGAGGACTCGTGAAAAAATCCAGAACATCTTGCTCTTGATGCCCAGGATTTTGGAAGATTTCTTAACATTCCTAAGAATTCCCAGAAATTATTTTCCTTAATGTTTGAAATCTTGACCAATTTTTTACCAATTTATCCATGTTTCCTTAACTGTTGTGTTAAAAGTTCTTGGTGTGAAAAGCAGAATATTTTTACATAGTCTTCTCTCACTGACCCTCTTTACAAGAAAGAGCAACAAGAAGAATTTTAACAAGAAATCAATGTTGCCTGATATCTACTGTGGCATGTACTATGCAACATTCTGATGCATCATGTAGGCATGGACATAACAACAAAAATACAAAAATGCTGGAAAATCTTAGCAGGTCTATCAGTATCTGCGGAGAGAGAATAGAGCCACATTTTGAGTCAGGATGACCCTTCTTCAGAGAAGCCGAGGTTTTTCAGCATTTTCTATTTTTGTTTCAGATTCCAGAATCCACAGTATTTGGCTTTTATCAGACATGGATTCAACTTCTGATCACAAACTATTAATTCCATTAATGATCACTGTGAAAGAAATTTAGTATTTCTGACTTTTTTACCTTCCTTCCAATTTAGACACTCAAAATGGAGAGAGACTGCTATGTCAGAATGAGGCTTCTGAGCCACACTAGATAATGCTTAACAGAGGGCTAACCAGCACAGATCATCAACTTATGAGACAGAAACTGCCATCTAATAGGTCCAGTTATCCAGAAGGGATAATGTTAACTCAGAAATGTTAACTCAGTTTCTCTTTCATAGATGCTGCCAGGCCTGCTGAGTTTATCCAGCATTTTCTTATTGCAAATTTCCAGCATCCACAATATTTTGTTTTTATTACGCAAAGTTACCTTTGGGTTTGCGCTTTCAATGAAGAGTGCCCATCTGAAACATTAACTGGCCTTTTCTATTTTCTCTGCATCGTCAATGTAATTTTATATTTAATTTCTGATTTCTAACATTTGTGGTTTGTTCTGTTTATTTGTGTTGTTTACTTCATTGCACCTTTTCCAGGAATGCCAAAATTGAAAAAGTCCTGTTCATTTCTTCATTACGATTTTGATTTGACTCTTTCCAACTCCGCCCATCATCTCCCCCCACCTCATCACTGTGACATCTCTAAAACAAAAGCTAAAAATGCCTGACACATTGAGTAAGTCACTTCGATTAAGAAGAGAAAGTCATATTAAGTCATATTTCAGGCATAGATCCACATCCTGGATTTTGCTTCCCTCCTTTTGATTGCGAAATATCCTTTAACATTTACACTTTGTTCTCAGTTGTGACTCATTTGACGTGAATGATTATGATTCTTGGAAAGGTGAATGAACCTCCCAGATTTCATAAGTTCTAAAGGAGAGGTGAAAAATAGAACTCAGTTTATCACATAAGTTTTTTAAAGCTATAATGTTAAGTTAAATGTGTGTACTTTGTTTAATTCTTTTTTTTGTTTAAAAACGTGATATCTTGTGGTATAGTTCTGTTGGTCAATATTGGATGTATGGATTTCTTCTTCAAGCATTCATGGTCTCTAGCAGAATCGTAACAAAGGGAAGGCCATAATCCAGAGAAGCTGAAAAGAGTCTAACTACAGATGATGTTGGTTCCTTTTTTGTTTACTATAAAGATGCTAAATTTCTGAATCTCCATTGTTATTGTGTGTTGCAGTCAGGTGACCCATGACATCCAAGATTGTTACAAAGACATTGATATTTTTTATCATAAAATAAAAACTCGAAATGTGGAAGCCAAGTTTAAACCTAGCTGGATTCTGCAATTTGCAAACTTCAGAGCTGGAACAGACTGTATTCATGCAGTTAGACCTTGGACAATCAATTTCCCGTGGAAACCAGACAGGACTGGAACTGCCTCATCAGGTGCTAATAGTCACATTATTTCAGAATGAACCATTGTTCACACATCCAATGAACCTGCTTTGTTAAAAGAATGCTATGATGTAGAGATGCCGGCGTTGGACTGGGGTAAACTCAGTAAGAGGTCTGACAATACCAATTTTAAATCCAACCGATTTATTTGATAATAAACTTGCTAGCTTTCGTCTGAAAGCTAGCAAGTTTACTATCAAATAAATCGGTTGGATTCAAAAGAATGCTACACAGACTTGGAGGATTCAGTAGGAGGGCAGAGGCATAGAATGACGAGGGCAGCAGTTGATGTTGAAGGATCAAAACCATTCTGCCAACTCCACATATGGAAAGTAATCACCTTATGCATCTTCCTGTCCCTGCCGGATGCTAGCACTGGACATAGGCTATAGAATCTTCGAAAAGAGTGCAAGGATAGGTTAAAAGAGGCAAACTGGGGCCCTAGCTCTCTCTGCTTTCTTCACCTTCTCCAATGACGTCTCCAGAGAGAACCTTCATCTGGCAATCAAGCAGCACAACATCTCCAGTTTTTTGTATCTTGTGGCGAGCATCATCAGACTGACCAGATCCAGCAGACTACCCTGGTGAGAGGACTCAAGACCAGAACTAGCCATTAACAAGAGGGGAAGCCGAAATCGACAACTGATGATCCTGAAATATCAGCCAACCCTCACAGACTGAGGAACAGCCTGACGCAGCCTTGTTGAACGGGTGTTACCAGTCTTTACAGACAATCAATTCCAAAACAGTGATAAGAATCTGTGAATAGGGTGCAGCTAATCCTCAGAAACATGTGTCAGAAGTAGAATAAAATTAAGATTTATTTATTAGTCACAAGTATGCTTACATTAATACCACAATAAAGTTACTTTCAAAATCCCCGAGTCACCACACTCCACTGCCTGTCAGGTACACTAAAGGAGAATTTAGCATGGCCAATGCACCTAACCAGCACATCTTTCAGACTGTGGGAGGAAACCCAGTAAGAAGCCTCACAACACTAGGTTAAAGTCCAATCAATTTATTTGATAGTAATCCCACAAGCTTTTGGAAACGGTGTTCCTTCGTCAGGTGTATGGAAGATTCCTGAGGAAGAAACACCATTTCTGAAAGCTTGTGGGATTACTATCAAATAAACTGGTTGGACTTTAATCTGATGTTGTGAGATTTTTTACTGTGTTTACTCCAGTCCAACGCTGGCATCTCTACATTAAGACTACCATCGGAAGAAACCCACACAGATATGAGGAGAACATGCAAACTCTGCACAAATGGTGGCCCAAGCCAGGAATCAAACCCAGTACTAACCACCGTGCCACCCTGTAGATACACAGTAGATAGCTAGTGCAAGTTTGAGACTGCTCACTTAGAAATTTAAGATTGTTTACTGAAGAGTGTTATGAATAGATTGATAGAGTTTAATTAAAATACACAGTAGAGTCTGATCAATATTGTTTCTCCTTGATAAATTATTCAATAAGATTGTGCTGGACCTTCATCTGACTCTTGTCCCCTTTGTTTATCTCACTGCCTAACCTCCCTGAGTTATAAATAATTACTGCTGACTGGTCAAGGTTAGTCAGGGTATATTTACTCATTTTTCATTTTAGAACAGTGTGATAATCTTTCTACACCTGACACTAGGTACACTTTACATGCACCTAGGATGACAGACTCTTTAAAATGGATCGCTACTCTTCCCTGTGTCTGTATTCTCGCTCTTTACTCGCAACTATTGTGTTGTCTGTGGTTGGAGAGCTGCAGAGATCAGTTCCATTTAGAAGGTTCACACAAGTTTTAACAAATACAACCAGCAGTTCTATTCTAGGTGTTCGCTGTACAGGCTCCAATTACCAGCAAACTGTGGAGGCACTGGTGATGTCATGGAGTGATCACATGACTGTCCTCTTAAAGGAGCTACACCGCTCCAAGTAATTTCCCAAATACACAACATTTCTCCCCCTTTAATTTTAAAGCCTCCCTCCCATCGCAGATCAATCACGGAGGTGTTTATACATCACGTCACCCATCGGGGTACACACTAGGCTATGTAACCGGACTAAACACAACACAATCAATAGGAGAGGCGATTGGGAGGCCGTTGAGCCCTTGCTGATCATGTCCACCACTCGGGTACGTTGCTACATGTTTCTTCCTCTGCAAGGGTGGACGTATCGTTCCCAATACGGCAATTGGCAGCAGTGATAAGATCATTAGTCTTTCCAGGCTCGCCTGATGCTCCAGTAGTAGCAGGTGCTACATCAGCAACTAGAGAGCACCGTTCATCTCTAGATGGTTCTAGCAAGCCACTACACACAGCTGGCAACTGGTCAGCATGGCAATCTAAACCAGTTCATCCTCATACAGGATTGTGTACAATATGGGGCCATTCCAAGCCAAGGCAACTGCAAGTGTCCTCTTCTCCTGAGTAGTATAGCTACATGCCAACATTTGCTTCCTTTGGTGAAATAAGTGTCATTTAACACTCACTTGTCTCCTGGCTACTTGAGTCTGTTGGTTTCACTCTATTATCACTAATGTCGCTTGGGGTATTAAATGTCATTCGCAGGTTTCTCTTCATGAATAGCAACATAGGTATCCTGTAGGATGCTAAAAAGCTACTGAGACACCAGGTTAATGATATTTGATCTCGAGATGTTTTCAGTGCTAGTTTCAGGGATTGTACAAATCATTCATTGAACCCATTAGTTGTTGAGTGATAGGTACAGATTTGATATGTTGGATATCATTTCTCTTGAGGTGATCGTCAACCTCTTGCGACATAAACTGTGGTCCATGATCACTGAATTGTTCCAGCTTGTCAAAACTTGTGATGTTCTACTTCAGTTTCTCAAGGGTTTTCTCTGTGTTGGTGGATTTCATCACAGCTACTTCAGGCCACTTAGAGTGTGCATTGACTACAACATAGCCTTCTACTGGATCGACAAAATCAGTGTGTAGGCATTGCCATGGCAGCTTAGATCATTCTCATGGTAGAAGGGCTTGCAATGGTGATGAGTTCCCCACCTCAATACATTGTCCCACTTCTATTTGGTCATCTAGACTGAACACCAAAACTAACTCTGAGCAAGTACCTTCATCCAGACCATGCCAGGATGCCCTTTGTATGGTTTCTCCAACAACAAGTTAACCCTAGCCTCCGTGACATGTACAGTTTTAGATCGCAATACGTTCCTGCTATCCTCCCTTTCAACACCATATCTAGCATTTTCCCCATCACAAGGTCATTTCTGATGTGTCATTAGAATTGTGATGCTTCCACTGATGCATTATTTGGGAAAAAGTAAGAAATATTGGTGGTACATGGTCAGCAGGCAAGGGCAACTGTGATAATGCATCTGTGTTAGCATGGCTGTTTGACTGTTGATAATTTATGTTGTGCAAATGGGCTGACAAGATGCAGGGCCATAGTTGTAATTTACTAGCAGTGAGTAAAGTTATCCCTTTATGTGGCCTGAAAATGGTTGTCAACAATGGGTGATTGGCCAGCCGTAGAGATACTGATCGGACTTACGGATTCCAAAGATGATATTCAATGCTTCCTTCACCAAATGAGATTCATCAGATTTGACACTTGTCCTTGTGCGGAAAGTGGAAGCTATTGGTCTGTCATCTCCTGTTGGTAAAATGTTGAAATGACAGACTTTCTCCGTGGAAAGGAAGCATCACAAGTGAGATTCAATGGCAGTTTTGCCTTAAAATGAACTGAGACTTTGGACTTCTGTAAAGCATCTTTCGTTGCCTGGAATGCTTGCTCGCATTTGGTATCCAATACCAAGACTATATAACGCACACTGGATTATGTAATGATTTCAACAAGGTAGCAAAATTGGAAACAAATTTTCTATAATCACTGTCCAGACCCAGAAATGAACTTAACTGCATCAAATTCTTTGAACATGGAGCTTTCACAATGGTTTCCATCTTCTTTTATGCCTTATGTAGCACTTTGCTATCGATAATGTGGCCTAAATATTGTGTCGATGTGATATTTACAGAAGTAGGCCATTCAGCCCAACCTGTCCATGCCAGAATTTATGCTCCGTAAGTGCCCTCTTACTCTCTTCTGCATCTAATCCCAGCAACATATCCTTGCATTTCTTTCTTTCTCCTGCACTTATCCAGCTTCCCTTAAATGCTTCTGTGCTATTCACCTCAATTATTCCTTGTTGTAGCAAGTTCCACATTCTAACCAGTCTCCTGCATTCTCTGTTGGATTTATTCATGACTGTCTTATATTTCTGGCCACAAATTCTAGTATTCTTAAGTAGGAATAATTTCAGTTCTGAAGCAGTTTATATTTATAAATCCAAACCACATAATGCTGCAGAAGTATTTCATTAGGTTCATTCAGTGCAGTTATTTGAGACCTTCTGAAAGTGAGGAAAGGCAATGTAAATATATTTCCTGATATTCCAGTGTAGTGTTTAATGGGTGCCCCAGTAATGCACTGGCAAATCTTCCTAAGAATTTCCTATCTAATGGTTTACTCCGCATTTGCCCAGATGTGCTAACTTCCCCTGATAGTTCTGTTGGACTGGGAACCATCCAACAGAAGCAAATTAAATTGTTAAATGTGAGTGATTCTGCTATTTGAGTCTGATAGTTACTCTCTGTGAGAATTAGAAAAAAAAACACTTCTAACTCCAGAGTTAGTATTAAAAAACCCAGACCTAGCCTCACGCACACACAACCCCCGAGAAGCACTCCA
This sequence comes from Sphyrna mokarran, assembly GCA_024679065.1. Lineage (NCBI taxonomy): Eukaryota > Metazoa > Chordata > Chondrichthyes > Carcharhiniformes > Carcharhinidae > Sphyrna > Sphyrna mokarran. The sequence continues at coordinate 104,730,941 of JAGIQG010000001.1, read as the reverse complement.
CACCGCCCCAACAAAGTATACACCCTAGTCTGCCCAACACTGGACAGTGCCTTCACATTGATTTGACCACTTGGCCCCCTTCTTCCCTCTGGGTCCAACACTACCCCCCCCGCACCCCCCCCTCCCATCACCACCACTACCCTCCCCCCGCCCCCACCCGCCTGGGTCTGATACTGCCATCTCCTGATCTGACCTGCCTTCCCTCTTCTGGTCCAACTACCCCTCTCCTGGTCCAAACTCATCCTCCTGATCCAATACCCCTTCCCTCTTCCAGTGTGGCTCCCTCACCTCTCCCAATCGATTTCCCTCCACCTTCCAGTCTTCTCTTGAAAGCTGAACCACCACTTATCTTTGAAACTTAACATAATTCTTTAAATTGTTCCTTTAAACACTTCATTTATGGCAGTTAGTGTGGTAAAATCGGGGCATTTTTCCTCTCTGTGCCCAGTTACTCTGCACCAATGCAGCCGGGAGTGCCTTTCGCTGTTCCTGCCTGAGGGAAGCAGGTTGGGTGAGAAAATAACTTTGAACTTTCAACAAGGCTAAGTCCCTTCAGAGTGATAATCTGCCTGTGATGCTGCTCTGAGGAAGTTACAAGGCCATTGATTTTTTTCTTCCAAACATGGCTATGCTGGATGAATCCCGGCCAGTTTGGACACTTCTGTTTTGAATTCTGTTTGGTCTTTTCGGTATGGGTGCAGTGATAGATGATATAACAATTCATAGTTAACAATTATATTAAAAATAAACATTAAGTTTAAATCTGGACTTCTAAAATAATGTTTCCCATTAACTATATTCAGCAGTGCTCTGGGGATCTCCCTATCATTTTGATCTTCTGGTGAGATCCATAAATTTATTCTAGGTTGTTTGTTGACTCCGTTGGGATGTATTAATGCATATCTGTAACAGATAATAAATATTTTAGAAATACATAAAAGATCTTATGAAGAGAGAGTTAGGAACAATAAAGCAACAACTAGCCCAGATTATGTAATCTGTAAAAGTAGATTATTATTGCAATGACGAATCAATATCTTTTTTCCTTGAATCACTTTAGTTTGCGCTTCATTCCAGATATATACTTTTTGTCTGATGTTTCCTGTGCGGTGATTTACATTTTTATTTACCAAATGTAGAAGTGATTCAATATTTTAACATGATATGAGTAATAAGATGTGATTGTCAAGGTAAATGTGTTCTCTATTTGAGTTTGAAGCTTAAGGAGCAATATTTCACTCTACATTTAGAAAGTCTGCACTAGTTATTTTACCATTTTCATTTATGCTCATGTCAATATACTTGTGAGATCACGGATCCAATTGGATCCATAAAAGTAAGTTCAGCTGATCATCATCCAACTGCTTAGTCAATGTGATTATAACAGATCTTCAACTCATGTGATTGTAGAGGAGAAATAACAAGTACGTTTGGTGAATTTTTGGGGAATATGTAGCACCCATGACTTTTTACCTTATTGCACGATACATTTAACTATAAAGGCAGTTTCAAATTAAGAATTTACACAGTAAGCAATGTTTGTCCAAACACCACAAAAATAATGTGGGTTACAACTGCCTCAGGCTCCTCTTCTTTGATTGCAACCCTTGCTCCCATTTCTCTTGGCCTCCACATGGGCTGACCTACACTGGGCCTCCTCGTAACTTGTGAGAGCAGCTCTATCAGTTGATAATATAACAATTAAAATTATTCCCCATCTCCTCTTCCAATGTGTTCTTTAATCAGACTTCAGATCTCCTCCATCAGCTTCATTGCTCCTAACCAACCATGGTTCCATTGTTTAATTCCATGCTAAAACAGCCACAGAGTTGATTACTATTCCTTGAGCACTGCGAATAAGCTGCTAGGAAGTAAAGGGGATTCGAGATATCTCCAGAAGCGTTAATAATCAAACAGGATTCTCTCTCCACATGTGGTCTCATCTGCTGAGCATTTGCAGCATTTCTGCCCTTTTTTTGAGCTTGCAGTCGAAAATGGGTTTAGATCTCAGAGTCAGAATAGACAGCTGGAATTCTCCCATCCTGCCTGCCATTGGATTTTCGCAGGCAGGTTGCAGACAATGTGAATCCCATTGAGAGTTGGGCGGAATTCTGGCTTTTAGAACAACGTGGTTGGAGAATTCCGGCTGACAAATTCAAAAGTATAATGTGTTTAGATGTTCCTGGGACTTACAAGGACCAAAATAATCCAGAATTAAAAAAGCCATTATAATACATACAAGTGAACATACAAAGACACAAATTAGGAGCAGGAGTAGGCCATTTAGCCCTTAAGGCTGCTTGTAAGTCATGGCTGATCTGATTGTGGCCCCCACTCAACTTTTCTTCCAACCCCCTATGCCCTTTGGCTCCCTTGCCAATAAAGAATCTATCCAACTCAGCCTTAAAAAATATTTAATGATGCCACACTCTGTTGTTCTCAGGGGAAGAATATTCCATAAACTAATGACTATCTGAGAAAAAAAACATCTGCTCATCTTCATCTTAAATGGAAGACCTTTTGTTTTAACATTCTCTCAGCATCCACACTATCAAGTCCCCTCAATATCTTATTGGTTTCAATAAGATCACCTCTCATTCTCCTAAACTCTAATGGAGACAGGCCCAACTTGCCCAACATTTCCTCATAAGCCAACCCCTTCATCCTAGAAATCAACCGAGTGACTTTAAAATTACTTCTGATGTAATTAATCCTTTTTTTAATGAGAGGAGCCAAAACTGTACACAGTTCTCCAGATGTGGCTTCACTAACACCCTGTACAATTGAGGCAAACCTTCCATACTTTTATAAAAGCAAAATATGCAGATATTGGAATTGGAAACAAAGAAGAAAATGCTGGAAAATCTCACCCAAGTCTGACACCATCTATGGAGAGAGAATAGAGCCAATGTCATTGAGATTTCATAATATCTTTATTCAAAGATCTTGAACCATTCGACCCTAGCTTAGAGGATTGGGTTCAATATGTTGAAATCCTGTGATATTTTTCAATGCAGATGAAATAGGGGGGGAGGAGAAGTAATTTGGTTAACAGTCTGCAGTGCTTAAACCTATCGGTTGATAAGGAGCTTGACTTCTCCAGACACTCCTGATACTAAAACCTTCAACAAACTCATGCAAATAGTAAAAGGGTATTGTCATCTGAAGCTCTTAATAACTACAGTGAGGTACAAGCTTAACTCAATGGAAGAACCCCTAGGGAGGTGATAGTAGCTTTTGTGGTAAGATTGAGGCAATTGGCGGAACACTGAATTTGGGCCTGTCCTTAATGAGATATTGAGAAATTGGCTAACGTGTGGGGTGAATAATATTGTCATAAAGAAGAAACTGTTGGCAGAAACAGAAACAATCCTAAGTAAGGCGTTGGAAATAGCCCTCTCTATGGAAAATGCTTCAAAGCATGCAAGCTGGTGAAGACCACAAAGTTTGGCAGGAATTTGAAACTGCATTAGCTCCAGGGATGTAGCGCACAGAGTTTAATGAACAAAGAAGTAGAGAAGCAGAGAGAAGACAGAGATATAGGATATTTGGTTTACAAATTAGGAACTGTGAAAAATGCTACTGGTATGGGGGAACTCACCCCGAGGAGAAGCTGTGTATTCCATCTGCAACAGGAGAGGGCATTTAATAAGCAAGTGCAAGGCTAAACAGGACTGCCCAGTGCTGGAGAGAGAGAAAAAACAGGCTCCAGTGCACAGTATAGAGAGTAATTCTGAAGAAGGACCAGATGTATATAGGTTGAATAATAAGGTGGACAAAGTAGCTCCAATTACAATTGTATTGATGGTTAACTGCCATCTATTAACCTCAAAGTGGACATCAACAAAGGAGTGGGAAAACAAATTTATCAACACCTGCAGGGAGAGATCTAGCTCTTGAGATTAAAAAGCACAATGACCAGGCTGGTGACATATACAGGGGAGGCTGTAAGGATTTTGGGAACAATACCAGCGTCTGTAAGTAAGAACATAAGAACATAAGAAATAGGAGCAGGAGTAGGCCATCTAGCCCCTCGAGCCTGCCCCGCCATTCAATAAGATCATGGCTGATCTGAAGTGGATCAGTTCCACTTCCCCGCTTTATCCCCATAATCCTTAATTCCCTTGCTTATTAGAAACCTATCTACCCGTGATTTAAATATGTTTAGTGAGGTAGCCTCCACCACTTCAACTGGCAGAGAATTTCAAAGATTCACCACCCTTTGAGTAAAGAAGTTCTTGCTCAACTGTGACCTAAACCGCCCTCCCCTTATTTTGAGGCTGCGCCCTCAAGTACTGCTATCTTTTCTAAGCGGGAAGAATCTCTCTACCTCTACCCTATAACAGACAGTAACAGACAAGAATCTGCCCAGCTGCCTTTAATTGTAGTTGACGGATAACGGCCAAGCTTGAGGGGACAGATTGGCTTCGAGAAATAAAATTGAATTGGCTAGAAATTTTCAAAATGGACAGATCATGATCTATGTGACGTACTCTGGAGCTATTAAGAGGGATTTCAGGAAGAACTAGACAAAATAAAAGCTTGAACGCCAAAGTTTAAGTGTGTCCTGAGGCTGCACCAAAATTTTAAAGAGAAAAATCTGACCTCTATTCAATGAGTAAGAGGTGGAAATTGAACTTAGAAGGTTCAAAGATTTGAGCATTATCAAGCCTGTGCAAGTTGCAGTGTGGGGCAGCTCCTATAGTGCCAATACTTAAGTCAGATTAGACTACACAAATATGTGAGGATGATAAATTAACAGTCAATCAAGTGGCAGAATTGGACAGGTATTCCAAACCTAAAATAGAGGGCCTGCGTGCCAAACTAGCTAGAGGTCTAACTTACACTAAGTTAGACGTGAGTCATGGGTACCAGCTGGAACGGGATCAGGAATCCATAGAATTTGCCACTATTAACATACGTATAGGCCTATATCAGTTCACCAAGCTGCCATTCAGAGTCTCATCGGCTTGTTTAATTTTTCAACATAAAGGAAAGCCCATTACAAGATTTAGCAAAGGTTGTCGCTTACGTCGGTGATATGCTTATTGTTGGAGCCACAAAGAAGGAACCCCTAACCGACCTTGAAGAACTTTAAAAAAGGATTTCAGAAAGCTTGAGGAGGATTAAAAGAAAGAGAAATGTTCCTTTCAGACAAATGAGATGACTTATTTTGGAGTAGATGCACCAAAGTTGCATCCAATAGAAGATAAAGTTAGTGCCATTAAAGAAGTACCAGCTCTAAAGAAAGTATCAGGATTAAAATCTTTTCTTAGAATGGTAAATTATTATAGAAGTTTTATTCAAAACTTGTCCACGTTATTGACACCTCTAGATGCATTATTAAAAAAACCCATCAGAAATGGTACTGGAAGACACAGCAAAATGTAGCCTTCTGACAAGTGAAGCAAGCTTTGAAGCTGTCCTGCCTTTTAGTTCATTCCAACCCTTCAAAAGAAATCATTCTCATTTGCGATGCATCTCCTTATGGAATTAGGACTGTCTTGTCATATAAAATGGAGGATGGATTAGAAAGGCCCATCAACTATGCTTCAAGGATCCTAATTAATGCAGAAAGAGGAATTGGCTGCCATCTTTGGGAGAAGAAATTTCACCAATATTTTTGTGAATGGCATTGTCATAGCCAGAAAGGACCTGGTATTGTAAAAAGGCAAAGTTTAAATTGAAAGACTGAAGAAGCACTGAGATCACTTGAGAAAAAGTGAATCACATACTGAACCAGTCAGGCAATCTGCCCAGAATATACTCACCAATAATGTTATTGTTATTGAAAGCTGTGTGGAAACAAATCAGCCTGGGAAAGGGTTGAGCAGTGTTCCCGTGGGAATTGGGGAAGTGATCTGCACTGATGTACCTTTACCAGTTAGGAGTCCTGTTTCTGGAAGTGAAATCAAATCTGCCCCTGCTGATCAGGCACCTTCTGCGTCACCCCAAAAAGGAGTGGAAGTCTCCTGACAGACTGACTTTATAATGGCTGTGGTAAAGAATTCATTCATGGTGTTTCCTTGTAAATAGATTAATTTTTAATGGTTTGATGGTTTGTATTAATAAGGGACTTAAAGGGTAGTAGTGAGCTGCAGTTCAGGAGCATATTGTGATCAGTTTGGCCAGGTGGGTTAAGGTGTGTGAATCCTGTGGCTCTCTCAAGCAGTCCAAGAACTGGAGTCAAAATAATCGGTTGTATCTTTCTCATGCTCTGTACATAGATCTTACTATTAATACTATTTTTGTTATTCCACTTGTTAGTTGCCACTCCTTCCAAGATATAACAAATAGCACATTTTTTATTTGCACATGTAAAATTGAAATCAGTAAAATGACATTTAAGTGGATTCTATCATGAGTGAATAATCTTCCAGGTTGTCTCTGAAGCAACTAAGATGAAAATCTACCAACGCATTCCAGAACAGTTCAAGACTTGCTTTCAAACTTCAAATTCTGCAATCATACTTAGCAATGATCTTTGAAAGATTAGAACAACTGCTTTGAGGATAATCAGATGCCCTTGAGATGCATCAAAACTCATAAGAAACAATTTTGAATAATTTACTGCCATGGATTAGCAGGTACAAGTGTTATTGTTTTGTCTGTAATAGTTCAACCATCATGATTGTGTAACTGATCTTTCTTTGTTCTAAATGAAACTACGTACAGAATACCAGTTCCTGTGCTGAAAAATGTCCAGCAATATCTTTCATCAAAGCCTTTGCATAAAACCTGAGCTTTGAGCTTCTGTGAGTTTGTGCACCTAAACACTTCAAATTGAAGAGATGTAAAGTAGATAGCTTTCACTCTAGTATGCATCTATTTATGGGCCATTGACTATGTGATAGACATAGATTATGTCAACATTGGTCATGTCAATAAAAAAGCTTTGAGGTCACTTTTGTTTTACGTAACCAAATCAAAATCAAGGCTATCGCCTCAAAAGTTACATGGAAGTGTTGGATAAACTTCAAAAATAACCAATAGAACTAATGGAATGTTGACCTTGATCTCAAGAAGGGCTGAGAAGACAATCGTGAGGTATTTATGTTTCACTTGTATAGAGCCTTAATCAGATCCCATTTGGAGTATGGATTCAGTTTTGGGCCCCACACTTCAGGGAATATATGTGATGAGTATACAATGAAGATTCACCAGAAAAAATACCAGACTTTCAAGGATTAAATGATGGAGACAGGTTGTATAAGCTTAGCTACTGCTCACTAGTATATAGGTGGAACTCATAGGAGATTTTTAGAATGATTTTATGAGATAATAATGGGCCCCATTCATATACTGAAAATCAGGGATAACCTGCCTCAGCCATGCAAGGTCTACATCTGATCTTGAGCATTTCCAAGAATACCAAATTTCAAACTATCATAGCTTATACTCCAATAGATAAGGGGGCTGACTGATTTGCAAATTAACTCTCTAGATACTGGAAGGTCTGGGGTCATTGCCTTAAAAAGCTTTTCTACTGATGTTAGTTGACTAACTGTTGATTTTTGTCTCTGCTCCTCTCTTCTTTTTTGAACAGGGTGTAATACTGGGTAATACCAACATTTATCTAAAGAGGAATGGAAGATTTTGGCTAGAAATTCTGTCATTTCCATTCTTACTTCCCTCAGTCTGTTTGCTGTCTACCATTTGCATGAGGTAACCTCTACTCTAAAGACCATAGACCTTTTAAATACAACCTCTTTATTTTTATCCTGTCCATTTGTTTCAAACTCATTCATTGAACTAATCTTGATGCTTACAGAGGTAGAGACAAGGGCCTTGAGAGTAAAGGTGTACATGATTTCTTTGAAAGCTGTCCAATCATTTTCAATACAGTGAATGTTCCTTTTCAGCTGTGCACAGATGATTCTTGAGTTTCTCTGAGGAAGATTCCTTCATGACTGCTTGTTTGATCCTTGAGGCATTGCGATACCTCTTAACCTTCACATTTTGTGGGTTAACTAGGGGAACAGATCTTGATGTTTACACTTGAAATGATAAGACAGTGTTTAGTTCAGTCATCAGCACTGAACATGGTTTTTGCTGTATCCATGTCCTGCCCATCCCTCTGCCTGGTGATTACATATTCGATTAGACATCAATACATCAAATCAAGGCACACCTAAAATGTCCTATTGTGATTAGGGAAGTAGAAGACTGTGTTTGTGAATAAGAGCTTATGATTAACACATATCTTCAGCAAGAGGAGACCATTGCTGTGTAACTGCCAACACCTCTTTTCATCAATTGAAAATCGATACAACAAAAATTCTGCTCATTTTGTTCTATGTATGCAAGACTTGGACTAGGAATTGGACTGTCTACCAATGTCCTGCCAAGAAACTCAACCGTTTTCACTGGAGCTGCCTTCAGAACTTCTGAAAAAAGGATTACAGGTCAAAATACCTGACACTGAGATGCTCACCTGAATTGGCATGCCAAGCATCTGCACTATATCGAGACAGTCACAGCTGAGTTGAGCTAGTAAAGTGGGCAGAATGCCTCTCACTCATTTACCAAAGTACATTGTCGACGGAGAGGTTGAATTGGGAGGATTGTGTTTTCATGGTGGCCAAAGGAAGCACTACAAGGAAACGCTGATGGCTTCATTTAGGAGTTTTGATATCGATTTTGAAACCTGGGTGGCACGGTGGCTAGAATTGCTACCTCATGGCAGCAGGGACCTGGGTTCAATTTCAGCCTCGGGTCACTGCTTGTCTGGAATTTGCATGTTGTCTGTGTGGATTTCCTATGGAGGCTCTGGTTTCCTCCTGCAGACCAAGGATGTGCACGTTAGGTGGATTGGGCATGCTAAATTAACCCTCAGGGCTCGATTTTATCATTTTCATTCTACGTGCTGAATCTGGGCACAATTCAGATTCCAAATTGGAAATCTGCTTCCAGGCGCCCCCATTAGCACTTAGCCTGAAAAAAAACTGCGAGTCTGAATTGTGCTGTAGGTGGGTCTTAGTGTGCCCAAAGCAATCGGAGTTCTGAACTGCGCATGCGCAATTAGAAAAAAATTTGAAAAAGCGCACCCTTGTCAGATCAATCCTGGGCTGAAGAAAATGGAGAAAGCAGCTCTGGAGTGAAAAGTTAGAGTGATAGCCCCACAGACATCACTGTCCCCAATATCGAGCCATCTCCCTGCTACCCAGACCAATCGCAATCCCATGTCCCCTCGCCCCTCCCCGCATTGATTACCCGCAGAGTGGCAGCAGAACCCCCTGACCTCTTGCCCCACCAGAGATCTATCTGGCCTCCTCCCACACCCTCCACCAGAGATACATCTTACCAGCCTCCCTCCTGCCCCCACAAACCAGAGAACAATCTGGCCTCCTCCCCTTTCCTGCCATTTCCTCCCAGAGATACATGTGATCCGCCTCCTCCTCCCTCCCCATCCCCTCACCACAGAATGATCTGGCCTGCCTCCCTTCCCCCCACCATACAATGATCTGCCCTCCCCTCCCTCGGACCCCCCCTCCCAACAGATAATTACTGGCCTCCCTTCTCCCTCACCTCCCCTCACCAGAAAATGATCAGACCTGGCTCCCTCCCTCCTGCCCCAGCCCCCACCCCCAATTCCCCCCCTCACCCACCAACAATCTGAGTCAGAAAGCCTTTGGAAGGACTGAATCTACCTTTTCAGCAGCTGGAGCGCCTAACAGACATTCATTTAGCAGATCCATTTTGGCGTGATTCCGGATTGGCGAACATGGTGGTAAAGGGGGAAATGCTGATAAGATTGGGTGGGCAGTTTGTTAATTCAATTTAAATGCATGCAAATACATTTAAAATGTCATTGCGTCTGTTTTGGGTGAGAATCGGATCACAGCCATTCCCCGGTCTCAGTAAAGTGACCATCTGCTCGGATGTAGGTGAGGATTGCGTTAATGCCCTCACACCCGACTTTACCATGTTTCTGCACGGACGCGATGCAATGGTAAAATTGGTCTTTAGTGTCACAATTTGTGTGGATTAGAGGGATTAGTGGAGTAAATACATGGGGTTATGTTATAGGGCATAGGCAAGACACTCTGTCGAAGATCTGGTATAGACTGACCAGACTGAATGGCCACCTTCTGCACCATAATGATCCTATGGTTCTATAATTACCACTGCTTTGCCTTGTATTCCACGCCATATTTGTTGTTTATCTCCCCCACCCTCTAACCAATCCTTAATTTTTTTTTCCAATTGTCCTTCCCTCCCTTTTTCAGTAACATAAAACTCATTGCCTTCGTACCTCCCTTCAGGTCTTAAGAAGAGGCATGTTGGACTCAAAATGTTGTTTTTCTGTCCACAGAAGTTGCTGAACCTGTTGAGTTTTTCCAGCACTTTCTGTTCTTACTTCAGATCCCCAGCATCTGCAGTATTCTGCTTATACATTACTGCTTTACTCTTCATTAGGTTGGATCAAGAAATTCTTCTTGGACAAATTTCAGGCACAGAAGTTGGACGAAGTGGTTAAAAACAGGAGACCAGGTCCAAGTTGGCTGCAGGGCTTGCTTCAGCAGGCAGCAAATGTCTGCCAACAACTGATGCCACACCCTGGGTCTCTTCAGATGCTGGTGGTTCTGGCACATTGAGGAAGATTATCCTCTGCCTGGGTTTTCTGTGTGCTGGGTATGGCCTCCGGAGAGCTGAACCTTTCGGCAGTTCCCTTCTCTCCTGTGGAGCTGCAATCTGTGATCAGCAGCCTGTTGGTGTTTTGCGGCTGATGCTAACACTGCTGCTCACACTGTTAAGAATCATCTTGCTTCCTATCTGAGGCACAGTATAGCAGAGTATGATGCCCATGCTTATTCGATAGGTCAGAGTTCTAAAACGCAGATCAGCCTCTGAAGTGTAGATGAATCATGCAGTGCTGATGAGTTGTCCAAAGTATGTCAAGTAGTTTCCAAAGCGTGTAAAGTAATTTTTCAGCACAAGAACAACGAACAAACCTTTTCATTAACAAGGTTAAAAAAGCAACTGTGTGTGCTTATTAGTATGTTTTGTGTCTTTGAGACCTGGGCATGATGGCATGGTATTTATGTGGCTGAATTGGTTAGTTGGAGGCCTGGACTAGAGAACCAAATAAATCAGTAAAAAGGCTGGGAAACTTAAGTTCAGATAATTAAAATACATCTGGCTGGCATCAGCAATGTTGATCGTGGAATGACCTTATGTTGCAAAAACCCATCTTGTTCACTCATGCCCTTTGGGAAGGGAAATCTACCATCCTTTCTGGTCTGGTCTACATGTGACTAGAGACCCAGGGCAATGTAATTGATTCTTAGCTCCCTTCTGTAATGGCCTAGTCTCGACTGCTGCACTTGAGGGAGACCATGGCCTGGTGGTATTATTGCTTGACTATTAATCCAGAAACTTAGCTTATGTTCCAGGGACCCAAGTTTGAATCCTGCCATGGCAGATGCAGGAATTTGAATTCAATAAAAAAAATCAGGAGTTAAGAAGTTACTCCTGACTATGAAACTATTGTTGATTGTCAGAAAAACCCATCTGGTTCACTAGTGCTCTTTAGGGAAGGAGATCTGCCCTCCTTACCTGGTCTGGCCTACAAGTGACTCCAGAGCCATAGCATTGTTGTTGAGTCTCAACTATCTAGGGATGGACAATAAATGCTGGCCAGCCAGCGATGCCCATGTCACATGAATGAATAAAGAATAAACATTCAAGGTGGCGGCTCACTGTCATCTACTCAAGGGCTAATAAATGCTGGCCTTGTCAATGGTACACATCCTAAGAATGAATATAATGAAATTTGGTGTGGGATAAGATGCAGAAAGCAGAATTAAAGGCAATGAAGCTGAGGAAGGTGAAGAGGATGGTTAGGAAAGCTTTACCCAACTTTAGAGGTGAGGAGTACATCAGGAGTTAAGTAGACTGAGGCAGAAGTAGGAGTTAGCAATGTAACGGAGGTGCAAGTAAGTGGTCTTTCAGGTGGAAGTCTTTTGATATTTTCCCCACTCAATATTCATGCTCTCAATCAGAAATGTCTCTAATGTCTGTATGGAACTCAGCCAAAATCATTTAATAAGGCTGATCTCAGAAATGACAGCACTTCTGAAGCTGGGTCAGGCGCCATTGTCGTTCCAAAGTACTCCCAGTTGAGACCACGTCTGATGAGAAAATCAAGTCCTTTATGCCTGTGTGTGAGCTGTAATCTTCTCTGCTGAGAAAAAATAGTGTGAATGGGAGCTAGCTGTCTGCATGAAGCCTGACTGTTTTTTTCTGAGTTCCCTTATCCGGCTGGAGATATTTGTCTAGAATGAAGTACCAATACCTACACTCTGTGTGTGATTTGTTTATTTACTTTCCACTGCTACTATTTGTTTGGGGGATATTTGTTGGTATTAGACCACTGCTAACTGAGTACAACTTGGCAATCGACACTGGTGTTGCACAGTCTGTATGAGAGCTTCTGTCTATTTGGCATCTGACTGCTGCTGTCTAAATGGAAAACGTCTGTTACCAGTGAGGTACAACCAAACGAGTGGGACTTGGCTGTTGCATTTACTGTTTGTTTGAGACCTGACTATCGAGTTTTGTAAATGTTTATGCTGAGCTTGCTCTTGGAGTGCTGCTGTCTACGTGGGTAGGATATTGCCTGTGTTAGGGTATTGATTTTCCAGCAGATTACTGGGCCAGCGAAATGGTGACATAGCGGTTAGCACAGTGCCAGGGACCCAGATTCAATTCCTGAAGTCGGTCACTGTCTGTATGGAATTTGCATGTTCTCCTCGTGTCCACATGCGTTTTCTCCGGGTGCTCCGGTTTCCTCCCATAGAGGTGGTTAGGTGCATTGCCACACTAAGTTCTCCCTCAGTACACTCAAATGGGCATCGGTTGGAGTATGGCATCTGGGGGATTTCCACAGTAACTTCATTGCAGTATTAATGTAAGTCTACTTGTGACAATAATAAAAAACTTTAAACTTAACCAACTTTGCTTGCATTTCACGTTTCTCACTTCAACTACTGCCCTTAGCTCTTACCACACTCTGTGGAGTGCAATCTAACTGAACTCTCAAGATGGGAAACACATCAGGCTGGATTTTGCTGAGGGCTTCAGGACATAGATGTTGGAACCACATGTGGTATTGACTTTGCACATATTGACAGCAAGGCCTATAGAATAGACTTCGGAAAGATAGCCTTCTAATTGGATAGTGGGTGGGCTCTTAGTTCTGTTGACCCAATGAGAAGGCTGTAAGTCTCGGGCTTCAGCAGTTCTGTCAAGAGGGGAGGGGATGGCCGAGTAGTATTATTGCCAGACCATTAATCCAAAAACTCAGCAAATGTTCTGGGGAGCCAGTTCAAATCCCGCCATGGCAGGGGGTGGAATATGAATTCAATAAGAAATATCTGGAATGAAGAATCTACTGATGACCATGAAACTATTGTTGATTGTCAGAAAAACCCGTCTGGTTCGCTAATATTCTTTAGGGAAGGAAATCTGCCATCCTTACCCAGTCTAGAGTACATGTGACTCCAGAACCACGGCAATATGGTTGACTCAAAACTTTCCCCTGAACAAGGGGAAAGGAACAGGCAATAAATGCTGACCAGCTAATGACACCCATGTCCCATGAATAATTAAAAAAAAAGAAAGACTAGTGCTCAAGAGGCAGGTAGGGGATCATGTGGATTCCTCATCATCGAGATACCCTCCAAGCACTGCATATTATTGAATCAAAATACAAAATCCATCTAGATTGGTAGGCCAATTGATTTGGAGGGAAGTATTTCTGCAATGGATTGACTTTGCCACAATTGTAATCTTTTATCAGTGTGATTTCTGGCTCTGAAGGTTCCCTCATCCAGTCTATTGCAGAACGCCACCTTCACTGAGCTGACAGCCTGCACATACAGTGGAAGGGCTGCTCTACCACTGGCAAAATGGTAACAAGGCCACAAGATTGTGTCTAATTGGGGCTGCCTGTCTCTATGGAATGCACAGCCGTCCCTATGAAGGTTCTCTAGTGACACAAATCAATCAGCCAGTGGTCCTGACACAGCTCCCCACTATTTTCCCAGATCACTCCCTCCAAACTCCCCATCATAGGGATAGGAAAATTAAATGCATGGGATCAGGTGAGATGCTCCTTTCACACTGTGATCATATTATTCTCCATTGATCCTACAGATAGTAAAATTAGGCAGATATAAAAAATCAAAACTAGTATTGCACCAAGTCCCATCAATTTTCAAACTGGTGGGGTGTCTTAAAATTGCTCCCTTGATGTTTCATATTTGATTTTTATTTCTTTGATTTCTCTTCACATGTCTCCTTTTGTCTCCTTTGCTGTCTTTCATCCATTTCTTAATCTGCAGCTTAATCACTTCTCAGACTTTGTCTTTTTTTAGTGTATCCACTCATTGCATTTTTCCATATTGAACCTTCTCCTTGTGCTGTTCTTTTTATATCATTCAATTTTGAGGAAAAGTTGACGTTTAAAATGTTGACTGATTTGTGTTCTCTTGACAGATTCTGCCTGATTTGTGGCATACCTGTATGATTATTGTTTTTGTATTGAGGCACCGTGTATGTAGATGCTGGTGGTCTTTGCTGTATTGTTCAGATCAGAAATCTGGTCAGGAGCATGAGCCTTTTCTGCTGTTCAATAAGTTCATGGCTGAACTCCAACAATACTCCAGTTTCCCACCTTATTATCATCCCTTGATTTCTTTTGTTCTCGAGAACGTATTAATCTCTGTCTTGAATATAGAGGATTTCAATGATTCACAACCCTCTGAGGAAAGTTTTCTTCATCTCAGTCTAAATAGCTAACCCCTTGGCCTGAGATTATGCTCACTGGTATTGGACTCATCAACCAGGTGAATCAAGTAACGCGATTCTCCCACTGCGACCCAGAATATTTCTGACAAGTCCAGCCAGGAGATACGCGCGTCTACAGCTTTGAACAGGGATTTGCACATGCAGCAGGAATGCATGCACATCTCCCAGAGTTGGTGAACAGTCAGTGGGAAGGCAAGTAAATAATTTATATCCTTTTTGCATGTATTTTAAATATGTATATTAGCTCATTATCGGGATCTTTCCGGTCCTAATTAAATCTCCCACTCCGCCAGGAGAACTTCATTCCATCAGGGTTCAGACTAGCTCCCTATGTTCGGGGAACTAGTTGGAGACCCCGGCGGAATGAAGAAGGGGCAATCGAGGGGCCCCCAGGAGATCGGTCAGTAAGAGGGAGGTGGCACTTGGCATGGGTACTTGGCAGTGCCAGTCTGTGCCCCCTGCACTGCTCAAGGGACAAAGTGCCCATGCGCAAAGGGCACCTTGGCACTGCCCATTCATCATCAGTGGGCCTTTTGTGGATGGGAGCCTCAGGACTCGGGGGGGGGTTCCTGCTGCCACTCTGCAGACATGATCGGCCCAGGATGGAGGGAGGGGTGTGATTGGGGTGGGTTTGTGGCCTGGGTCTGCCGGGGGCACCGCCTCTGGGGGGTTCTGACCCCAGGGCGGGGATCAGCATTGAGGGGGTAGAGAGGTCACCAGGGTGTGGGTGATGGGAGGATCGCCATTGCTGGAGGGGTGCTGTATATCGAGGTGCTCTGGGATGGAGGAGGGGATGGGGTCAGCCTGGCCCAGGAGTTGTGATCGGGCTGTTGGTGGTGGGGGGGGGTGAGTCTGGCAGGGCAGGACTGCAGGGGTCTTTGGCTGGCCAATGATTGAGTTGGCCAGCAAATGAGGAGTTGGACAGATCGGGATCACTGTGCATGTGCAGAGTTCCAAAACTGTCAGACTCCAGTGCGAATAAACTGAACTCCACCCCCCATCTCAGGTTTTTAATGATCTTCATGACTGGAATCTCTGCAACGCACAGAGTGCGGAGATTCAGGTGAGAAGCTGAATCACAGAATAGTCAGGATTTGGAACCGTCCTCCCACCAATACAGCACTTTTGGGCGAATTGTGGCCAAGATCTCAGCATCTACTCTTTCAAACCTTCAAGGAACTTTATATATTTTAATGAGACCATTCTTCTGTTCTAAATACTAGGGAATATAAGTCCATTCTACTCAATCTCTCCTCATTTGACAGCCCTCTCATCTTAGGAATCAATCTCGTGAGCCTTCTTTGCACCCCTGCTGAGGCAAGTGTTTTCTTTCTTAAGTAAGGAGACTAAAACTGTGCACAGTCCTTCATGTGCAGTCTCACCAAATGCCTATGTAATTGCAGCAAGATTTCCTTACTCTTAAACTCTATACCATTTACCTTCCCTTGTCATAGCTGAATGTTCATGTTTTGTGATTCATGTACAGTGTTCCCAAATCCAACTGACTGGCAACGTTTACTTGTCTGTCTCTTCTTAAAAAAAAACTGCTTTTCTATTCTTTCTTCCAAAGTGTATAATTCACATTCCCCACATTACCCTCCATCATCCACCATCTTGTCCAATCACCTAACTCAGTTCAATCACTTTTCATCTATTTGCATCCTCCTCACAGTTTATTTTCGTATCTGGCTTTGCATTATTAGGAAATTTGGATGTATTACACTCATCCCCCTGATTTAAGTTACTGGGAAAGATTGTACGTAGTTGAGGCCCAAGCACAGATCTTTGTGTCACCTCACTAATTACATCGTGCCATCTGAGAAGTGACTCATTTATTCTATTCTCTGTTTTCTGTCCAATACATCTCTCCCAATCCCAGGAGCCCTTAACACACAACCTCTTATGCGTCAACCTGTTGTGCTTTCTGAAAATCCAAACATGTTACACCCATTGATTTCCTTATCTGTCCTGCCAATTACACCCTCAAAAATCTCTAACAGATTACCAGATATGATTTCCTTTTCATAATACCAGATTGACTCTGCTGAGTCACAAGGCAATTTTCCAAGTGCCCTGTTATCACATTCTAATAATAGATCCTAGCAATTTTCCAGTTACTGATGTCAGGCTAACTGGTTTATGGTTGCCTATTTTCTCCCTTCCTCCTTGCTTGAACAGCAGAGTTATGTACATCAACTTCTAATCCATGGGGACCACTCTAGAAATTAAATAATTGAAGAAAACCAATTTATTTACTACCTCTGCAGACACTTCTTTTAAAGCCCTAATATGAAGATTACTTTTGCTTTTTGCTCCATGAATTTCTCCCCAACTTTCTCTTTGCTAATATTATTTACTATTTTTCTTATCAATTAATGGGTGTAGCTGGCAAAGCCAATAATTATTGCCCAATTCTAATTGCCCTCAGATAATTAGGGCATAAGCTATCTTCTTGAGCTGCCGTAGTCCATGTGATGCAGGTATCCACAGTGCTAATGGGAAAGGGATTCATAAGAACATAAGAATATAAGAACATAAGAAATAGGAGCAGGAGTAGGCCATCTGGCTCCTCGAGCCTGCCCTGCCATTCAATAAGATCGTGGCTGATCTGAAGTGGATCAGTTCCACTTTCCTGCTTTCTCCCCATAACCCTTAATTCCCTTGTCTATCAGAAATCTACCCATAACTTAAATATATTCAGCGAGGTAGCCTCCACCACTTCAATGGGTAGAAAATTCCAGAGATTCACCACACTTTGAGTGAAGAAGTTCCTCCTCAACTCCGTTCTAAACTGTCCCCACCAGTGTTCTCCCCCCACTTATTTTGAGGCTGTGCCCTCTAGTTCTGCTATCCTTTCTAAGCAGAAGAATCTCTCTTCCTCTATCCTAACTAGTCCCTTCATTATCTTGTAAGTCTCTATAAGATCCCTCTCAGCCTTCTAAACTCTAACAAGTACAGATCCAGTCTATTCAATCTCTCTTCATAAGCTAACTCCCTCATCTCCGGTATCAGCCTGGTGAACCTTCTCTGTACTCCCTCCAAGGCCAATATATCCTTTCTCAAATGCAGGGACCAAAACTGCACACAGTACTCCAGTTTCAGCCTGTACAGTTGCAGCAAGACTTCCCTGCTTTTATATTCTATCCCCCCTCACTATAAAGGCCAACACTCCATTCGCCTTCCTGATCACCTGCTGCACCTGCAGTCTGAGTTTTTGCGATTTGTGCACAAGGACCCCCAGGTCCCTTTGCACTGTAGCATGCTGCAGCTTTTCACCCTTTAAATAATAATCCCTCCTACTATTTTTTCTACCAAAGTGGATGACCTCACATTTGCTAACATTATACTCCGTCTGCCAGGTCCTCACCCACTCACTCAGCCTATCCAGATCTCTCTGCAGACTTTCCACACCTTCCACGCAATTTGCTTTTTCACTCATCTTCGTGTCATCAGCAAATTTTGTTACCCTGCACTTAGTTCCCTTCACTAGATCATGTATGTAAATGGTAAACAGTTGAGGCCCCAGCACTGATCTCTGCGGCACTCCACTAGTCACCAACTGCCAACTAGAAAAGCACCCATTGATTCCAACTCTCTGCTTCCTGTTAGATGACCAATCCTCAATCCACGCTAATATCTTACCCCCAATTTTTGCATCCTAACCTTTTGCAGCAATCTTTTGTGAGGCACCTTATCAAGTACCTTCTGGAAATCTAAAAACACCACATCCACCAGTTTCCCTCTGTCAATCACACTAGTCACATCCTCATAGAAATCCAATAAATTCGTTAAACACGACTTCCCCTTCACGAATCTGTGCTGCATCTGTTTGATCAAACTGTTCTTTTCTAGGTGCCTTGCTATTTCTTCTTTGATGATAGATTCTAGCATTTTACCAACTATGGACATTAAGCTAACCAGCCTATAATTCCCTGCCTTTCGTCTGCTTCCTTTTTTAAACAGCAGCATAACATTAGCTATTTTCCAATCTTTCAACACTTCCTCAGAGTCCAGTGAATTTTGATAAATAATTACTAAGGCATCCGCTATCACCTCTCTCATTTCTTTCAGAGTTCTAGGATGCATTCCGTCCGGTCCTGGGGACTTGTCTACCTTCAGTCCGGTTAGTCAATCAAACATTATCTCTCTAGTGACAGTAATTGCGTTAAGGATCTCATCTCCTACCATCCTTCTATCTTTAATATTCGGCAAGCTATTTGTGTCCTCCTCCGTGAAGACTGCCACACAAACCTTGTTCAAAGCCTCAGCTATTTCCTTGTTACCCACCATTAAACCCCCCCTCTCATCCTTCAAGGGTCTAACATTCACTCTAGCTATTCTCTTCTTCTTTATATATTTGTAAAAACTTTTACTATCATTTTTTTATATTTAGAGCTAGTTTAGCTTCATACTCTATCTTTCCTTTATCGCTTTTTTAGTCATTATTTGTTGTTTGTTAAACCTTTCCCAATCTTGTAATTGCCCACTATTTTTAGCCACTCTGAATGCATCAGATTTTAATTTAATACTCTCCTTTTTTCCCTTCGATAATCACGGCTGGTTATCCCTTCTCTTACGGTCCTTCTTCATCATCAGAATATATTTCTGCTGTGTACTGAAAAAGATCTCCTTAAAAATCTGCCACTGTTCCTCCGATGTCCTACCAACCAATCTGTTATCCCAATCTACATACGCCAATTCTGCCCTCATCCTATCATACTCCCCCTGTTCAAACAGAGGACACACGTTTGGGACCCTACTTTCTCACCCTTCATCTGCATCAGAGATTCAACCATACTATGATCACTCATCCCAAGAGGATCCCTCACAAAAAGATCCCTAATTCTACCTGCCTCGTTAAGTAGTATTAGACCTAAGATAGCTCACTGCCTTGTAGGTTCCGTTACATACTGTTCAAGGAAACTTTCCCAACAGCATTCCATGGACTCTTCCTCAAGCCCACTGCATCCCACTTGGGTCAACCAATCAATATGCAGATTAAAATCCCCCATAATTATCACCGTTCTGTTTCTGCACGCATCAATTATTTGCTTGTTTATAGTCTGCCCCACCTCAAAGTTATTATTTGGGAGCCTAAAGACCACACCCACCAGTGTCTTTCTCCCTTTACTATTCCTTATCTCCACCCACAATGATTCCACATTTTGCTCTTTGGACCCTATATCTTCTCTTACTATCACCTTGAT
The DNA here is from genome assembly GCA_024679065.1 of Sphyrna mokarran. NCBI lineage: Eukaryota > Metazoa > Chordata > Chondrichthyes > Carcharhiniformes > Carcharhinidae > Sphyrna > Sphyrna mokarran. The sequence continues at coordinate 104,710,920 of JAGIQG010000001.1, read as the reverse complement.
ATTATCATTTATTAACAGAGCTACCTCACCTTTTTCCTCCTGTCTATCTTTCCCAAACGCCTGATACCTCTGGCTATTCAGTTCCCAGTCACCCTGCAACTACGTTTCCATAATGACCATTAGATCATATCCATTTGTGCTGATTTGCACCATCAGCTCATCCACTTTGTTTCAAATGCTTCACGCATTCAGGTAAAGTGTCTTTATACCAGCCTTTATCTGGACCTTATTTGTTGAAATGCTACTAACCTCTCTCGTGCCCCTTACTCCTTTAATTACCGCAACATCCACAACATTAACCTGCACACGTATTCTCTCCTGTACTTTCAATTTTGTAATTTCTCCCACCCCTGCACCCACCCCCCCACTAATTAGTTTAAAGCCTTATCTACAGTCCTAGTTATATGATTTGCCAGCATGATTCAAATGAAGACCATCCCATCTGAATCCAGGCAAGTGGTGAGTATTCTATCTCAATCCTGACTTATGTCTTTGAGATGGTGAACAGACTTTGTGGAGTCAGAAAGCAACTAATGTACCACAGAATTCCCAGCCTCTTCCCAGCTTTTGTGGTTAAAGTATTTATATGGCTGGCCCCATTATGCTTCTGGTTAACTTAGTCCTTGAGACTTTGATTGTGGGAGAGTCAGTGATGGTTATCTATTAAACTTCAAGGGAAGGTGATTAGCTTCTTCTTGCTGATGTCAATTTATGGCACTTCTGTGGTGTGAGTATTAGTTTTTAAATTACTTTTAATATTATTTTTAAATTTTAAATTTCTCACTTTCATTGGGTCATTGTTGCCCATAATTTCTGAGGTATCCTTTGTATTTTTTGCACAAGGATACAAAAGACAGGTGCAATATATTTCTTACTGTCTGTGTGATTTCCTTATTCCCAATTACAACTTATCCTTTATTTCTAAAGTACTGAAGTTTACTTTTAATTTTCCCTTTACATATGTTTGTAAAATCTCTTGCAATCTGTTTTCATATTTTGTGCAAGTTTACTCATTCTATTCTCCCTCTTGATCAATTTCTTTGATCAACCTTTGTTGGTTTTTAAAACCTTCCCATCTTCAGACTTATTGCTTTTGCTGGAAGCTTGGCCTCTTTCTAATAAAAAGTCTAAGACTATCATTAAGTTTTCTAGTTACACATGGGTTGTATCACTTTACTTTTGGACTGTTTATATGTAGTCTGTGTAGACTCTGGTTACCCTTGTTATGGTTAGGTTAATGTTCCAAGTTCTGTTTATCATTCTATGTGTACTGCTTAATTGTGGTTCTTGAACATCATTGAATCCCTACAGTGCAGAAGGAGACTTTTCGGCCATTGAGTCTGCATCAATTCTTCTACACCTGTAACCCCGTACACTTATCCTTCTAATCCCCCTAACCTGCACATCTTTGGACTGTGTAAAGAAACTGGAGTACCAAGAGGAAACCCACACAGACATGGGGAGCAAACTCCACATAGACAATCAACCAAAGCTGGAATTGAACTCGCATGTCTGAGGCTATGAGACTGCAGTGCTAACCACTGTGCCACTGTGCCACACATTATTGTTAGAATACTGTTGCCTGTGTAGACTTAGGTGTTTGGAACAATTTTGAGATTAAGTCAAATCATTCTACTTGACAGAGCCTAATGAGCTCATTTATTGCTCATGATTTAAAAAAAATGCTATAATTAGCCTCTGGTTGTTGGCTGTGAGATCTGATGGTTTCTGGAAATGTATTACTGTGCTATTTTATGGCAGATTCTTGAGATTTTAGTGGCAGACCATTAGTAATTTAGGTTCTGTATTCAGGTAAATTGTCCAAGTTCATTGAAGGAACCTAAGAGGGAAAAATGTGATTCACAGTATCTGAGTGAATAAACTGTAGATTAGTGACAGTTTAGCTTATTGGAAACGGAAAAGGAAGCCACACGGAAGGAAACACAGCAATAATGCTTTAGTGGGAGTGCTGCATTTTATCTCTACAACAATCATGGAAACATAAAGCATGCAATCTGAGTTTTTTTTATTACATGGTTTATATGATGACAAACCATCTTGGTAAATGTACTGTGATGGAAAATGCAAAATAAATGTTAGAAAATTGAAAAATATAAGTGCAAATATCAGAAATTCCTCATGTTGTGAAGGTCAGGTACAATACACAGTCTAATTCTGAGCATTATAAAAGCTTGGGTGTTTCCTTAAGTGTCAATGTTGCAATTAAGGAATATCTTATTCACTGTAGAAATCAGTAGTAGAGTTTGTAGAGTGAAGTAATGTGGATGACGGAAATCTGAAATAAAAAAGAGATAATGCTGCAAATATTCAGCTGGTCTGCCAGCATCTAGGGAGAGAGAAAAACAGAGTTATCAATTGGGACTTTATGGTCTCGCTTATACTAAAACTGTAAACTCCAGCCTGAGGTCAATGGACCATCCCATTGTCTGTCTTTTACTCACTCCAATTCCTTTGGTGGAAGGGGCGGTAAAATTTTGGCCATCATTTCAAGTTGATGATCCTTCATCAGAACTAGGAGTACTTTGAGATGTAACAGTTTTTAACATGGCAGGTAAAAGGAGGAGGGAGCTGGGAAAACAGGGAATGCGGCGGGGTGGCGGGGGAGTTGGACTTTTCCCAACAAGTGGCAAAGTGCTGGATTCTCCAGCCCCAATTAGAAGGCCAGCAAGAATCTCTATGCTGTGCTGAATGGAGTGTCAGCCAGAAATCGCAATTCCCACTGGGAGTGAAGGCTATCAACTTTCACCACCCTGCCCCATTGGCCCTGATCGTCCTCTTGCAACATAACTCGATAATTATGCAAACCCACTAATTGTAATACAATTAGCAATCTGACTGCCCATTCACCTGCCTCTCCAGCAGGAAATGTCACGGGTGAGCTTTGGTACTGGTAATAACCAGCATGAGTCTGGAATGCTGAATCCCGAGGATCCACGGGAGCACTACCAACCCCTCAGCTAAGAGGAGCATCCATCCCCCCATATGACTGAAATAATGGGTCACCCCCTCCCAATCCCTCACACCATGTGGGCATGAGGGTGACCGGACGTGATACCCCTGCAGCTCCATCCAAGCCCTCACTCAACCTTATGTCCCCTAAAGCCCCACTTAGGCCCCCTCCCTCCTCAGTACCCCACTCAAGTCCCCTTCAGGTCACATACATTAGCAGTATTAATGGTGCACAGCTCCATGATACCCTCACATTGACATCCTAATCTTATCTCTGAGGGGCTTTGATGGAGGGTCAAGGAGGTAAACCCATTTGCTCTCTGCTACTGCCAGATCAACATCTTAATTCTTGCCTGTCAGCTGTGAAAGTTTGAAATGACCAGGTCATTTTAATCTCCATGTCCCCTAGACAGTTAATTTTGATTTGATTTATTATTGTCATTATGTATTAGTATACAGTGAAAAGTATTGTTTCTTGTGCTCTATACAAAGCATACCATTCATAGAGAAGGAAAGAAGAGAGTGCAAAAGGAAGTGATATGTCATAGCTTTGGTATAGAGAAAGGACAACTTAGTGCGAAGTAGGTCCATTCAAAAGTCTGATGGCAGCAAGTGTTCTTGAGTCAGTTGGGTTGGCAGGTGCAATTCTGGAATTCTCTGCCTCAGAAGATGGTGGAGACAAGGTCATTGAATATTTTTAAGGTGGAGGTTGATAGATTCTCGTTAGGCAAGAGTCAAAGTTCATGCCGGTGGATGGAAATGTGGAACTTGAAACACAAATTGATCAGTTGTGACTTTATTGAATGGCATAGCATGCTCCAGTGGTCAAATGACCTACTTCTGCTCCTATTTCATATCTTTCTGTATAAGCAGAGCCTTTAAAATGTACTCTGTGACTTCAAAACAATGTAGTGGAGTTTCTGTGTAATTGTAAAATTGCATCTACAATGTGCTCGAAATTGGGCTATTTAGATTATAGTTCAAGCTGCTGTTAAAATTGATTTGAATAATCATAAACATAATATCTGTCACATGTTTTGCAGGCAGTGCATTAGAATGTGTTTCTTTATTTTTGAGTTTTCATTAAAAGTATTCCTTCACGTATTTAAGTGTGACAACCTATTTTAATAATGCAGTTGAAAAGCAAAACCATCAGCACAAAATAAGCATGTTTGATGAGAGTATCTTGCCCTTTACTTGTAAGTAACCTGATATAAAATAATTGACAATTACTTTTAAAAAAACTGTACTAAAAAATCTGCTGGTATCATTTTGTGTACACTCACTAGTTTCTTAGTACATTAAATAAAATGTATTACTCTGTGCCTAAGTGAATGCAATTTGAAGAAGCTTTTAAAACTTTGCAATCAGCAGAATCTCCAATTTTAACTCAGGGTCATGGTTAGTTGTGTGTGTCTGGCTTGAACTGGAGAACTGAATCCTGACTCAACTTATATGGTGATGGAAATCTGAATATGAGCATTTTCAGGCATAAACTATGTTGAACCGCCCCCCCTAATCTTTTGCACTATATTAGCCGAATGTGTCCTCTGCACTGACATTACTATCCCGAACAAGTGAAAACTGCACTCAAAGGTGCAGGTCACAAAACATTTCAAAATATAAATTCATTTATTTAATGAAATGCAAGGGTTTCAGCAGCAGCACAGTCAGTCATTCCAAACATTAATGCATTCAGCTAGTTTGCTTTTATTGGTTGGGTTGCTGCCAGAAATCAATACTTATTAAGATGATTGCCTGAGGGATTCTCATAACAACTCTTCCATTCAAATGATTTTACACTGAAAAGAGACAAAGGAGAAACTGATCTAATCCCAGCAAGATTACTTCCAAGACATGACAATTTTTCCTAATTGTCGGCCATTAACTACATTTTATTATATTTCCTACCTCTGTTTTCGGAACACTGAAACTTGAACTTGGTGAAGCTGTGCTAGAGTGAATTCAGAAATGGTCTTGCTCCATATATAGCCTTCAGTACTGGCATCTACGCAGTAAAGTAAAAAATTGCCCAGGTATTCTTTGCTTAGTAAAAGCAGAGCAAATTCAATCTGGCTCATTACCACCCATCAGTCTACTCTCAATTATGAGCAAAATGAAGGAGTCATAGACAGTGATATCAAGTTATCCTTAATCACGAATAACTTGCTCATTGATTCTTAGTTTGGGTTTCACTAGGAACACTCAGCAACCTTGGTCCAAACAAGAAATGAAGTGAGAATGGTTGCACTTGACATGTGGATCACCATTAACCAGCAGCTTAACTGGACTGACTACATAAATAATGAGGTTGTAAGAGCAAGTTACAGGTTGGGAATTCCTTAGCAAGTAACTCACCTCCTAACTCCCCAAAGTCTCAATGCCATCCACAAGACATAAATCAGCAATGTGATGGAATAGTATCCATTTGTGTGGATGCATGCAGCTCCAACAACACTCAAGGAACTTGACACCAACCAGATAAAAGAACCTTGTAAAAACCTGGGCAATAATGTGGCAGGTGGAGTATCGTCTGGGAAAATGTGAACTTATCTACTTTGGTTGGAGAAGTAGAAAGACATTACACTATTTAAATGGAAAGAGATTACAGAACTTGTTGGTATAGAGAAATAGAACTATAGAACCATAGAAGCTTACAACCCAGAAACAACCAGGGCCTTTTAGCCCTGCTTGTCTGTGCCGAACCATTTTTTGCTTAGTCCCACTAGGCATGAACCAAGATCCGCATATCTTGGTTCATGATTCTCAAAATGTTAGTATGGAGGTACAGCATATGATTAGGAAGACAAATGCAATGTTAGTGATTATTGCAAAGACAATAGGATGTAAAAGTAAGGATGTTTTACTGCAGTTGTGCAGGGCAAGTGTGAAACTCTTCAGAGCTAGAAATTCCTTCACCAAAACCCCTTTATTTACAATTCCAATAGCAGAACACAGAGTGCTATCAGTCCGCAGTCGGCTGAGAGTGCCAGAGGGACTGACAGTCCTGATTAAATACAAGGAAAAAAACTTCCTGATTGGCTCATCAATTGACTTAACCAGGGCATTCATATTCCAATAAGCTAACCTCATCTGGAACTGTGCACAGTCTTGGTCTCCATATTTGAAAAAATATATAATTGCATTAGAAACAGTTCAGAAAAGGTTCACTGGACACATTCCTGAAGGGCTTATCTTATGAAAAAAGGTTACAGACTAGGTCTATACCCATTGGCCTGACTGGAGTCATTATAGAGACCACATCTGGAACTGTACACAGTCTTGGTCTCCATATTTGAAAAAGTATATAATTGCATTAGACAACAGTTCAGAAAAAGTTCACTGGATTCATTCCTGGAGGGCTTATGAAGAAAGGTTACAGACTGGATTTATATCCATTGGACTTTAAAATAATGAGAAGTGATCTTATTGAAACATATAAGATCCTAACGGAACATGATAACAGAGATATAGGAGAATATTACCATTTGTGGGAGAAAGTAGAACTTGGCGACACTTTAAAAATAAGACAGTAGTTCTGAGGCAGGAATCAAGAGAATTTCTTTTCTGCCAGTGCAGTTGATCTGCAAAATTCTCTTCCCTGGAAAGCAAAAGAAGCTGAATCATTGAATTTATTTGAGGCAGAGTTAGATAGACTTTTAATAAGCAAGGGAATCAAAGGCTATGGGGTCAGACAAGAAAGTGGAACTGGGATCACAACCAGATCAGATATGATCATAATGAATAATGCAGCAAGCTTGAAGGGCTGAACAGCCTACTTCTGCTCCCAAATCTTTGTTCCTCTGTTCCTAATCTGCTTGATTGTCACCCCATTTCTCACCTATACATTCACTCCTTTCCTTATTAGCACACACTAGTGGCAGTGTTGTGTATTCTTTGCAAGATGCATTTCAGCAACTTGCCAAGGCTTCTTTAATAAGCATCTTGCAAACCCATAATTTCTTCTACCTAGAAAAACAAGGGCAGCAGGCACATGGCTCACCTGTAAGTTCTCCTGCAAGTCACATACCATTTTATTTTGAAAATATATCTCTGTTCTTTCTTCCTTATGTAAAAATGCCGGCGTTGGATTGGAGTGGTAAGAACTCAGTAAGAATTTAGCAACACCAATTCATTCCTCATTCCACGTACTCCCTGCATTGGAGATCTTTACTGCCTTCCAAAGATACACAAGGCAAACATACCCGGCCGTCCCATTGTATCGGGCAACGGGACCCTGTGTGAGAACCTCTCCGGCTATATCGAGGGCATCCTGAAACCCATCGTACAAAGAACCCCCAGCTTTTGTCTTGACACTACGGACTTCCTGCAGAAACTCAGCACACATGGAGCAGTAGAAACAGGGACACTCCTTGTCACAATGGATGTCTCGGCGCTCTACACCAACATCCCCCACGACGATGGTATTGCTGCAACTGCCTCAGTACTCAATGCCAACAACTGCCAGTTTCCAGATGCAATTTTACAACTCATCCGCTTCATCTTGGACCACAATGTCTTCACCTTCAACAATCAGCTTTTCATCCAGACACACGGAACAGCCATGGGGACCAAATTCGCACCTCAGTATGCCAACATCTTCATGCACAGGTTCGAACAAGACTTCTTCACCACACAAGATCTCCAACCAAGGTTATATACTAGATACATTGATGACATCTTTTTCCTTTGGACTCATGGTGAACAATCATTGAAACAACTGTATGATGATATCAACAAGTTCCATCCCACCATCAGACTCACCATGGACTATTCTCCAGAATCAGTTGCATTCTTGGACACACGCATCTCCATCAAGGACGGTCACCTCAGCACCTCACTGTACCGCAAACCGACAGACAACCTCACAATGCTCCACTTCTCCAGCTTCCACCCTAGACACGTTAAAGAAGCCATTCCCTATGGACAAGCCCTCCGTATACACAGAATTTGCTCAGATGAGGAGGATCGTGACAGACACCTCCAGACACTGAAGGATGCACTCGTGAGAACAGGATATGGCGCTCGACTCATCGATCGACAGTTCCAACGTGCCACAACGATAAACCGCACTGATCTCCTCAGAAGACGAACACGGGACACGGTGGACAGAGTACCCTTTGTTGTCCAGTACTTCCCCGGAGCGGAGAAGCTACGACATCTTCTCCGGAGTCTTCAACATATCATTGATGACGATGAACATCTCGCTAGGGCCATCCCCACCCCCCCACTTCTTGCTTTCAGACAACCGCACAACCTCAAACAGATCATTGTTCGCAGCAAACTACCCAACCTTCAGGAGAACAGTGACCACAATACCACACAACCCTGCCACAGCAACCTCTGCAAGACATGCCAGATCATAGACATGGACGACATCATCAAACGTGAGGATACCATTCACCAGGTGCACGGTACATACTCTTGCAACTCGGCCAACGTTGTCTACCTAATACGTTGCAAGAAAGGATGTCCCGAAGCATGGTATATTGGGGAGACCATGCAGACACTACGACAGCGGATGAATGAGCATCGCTCAACAATCACCAGGCAAAACAGTTCCCTTCCTGTGGGCGAACACTTCAGCAGTCATGGGCATTCGGCCTCCGACCTGCGGGTAAATGTTCTTCAAGGGGGCTTTCGTGATACACGACAGCGCAGAGTCGCTGAGCAGAGACTGATAGCCAAGCTCCGCACACATGAGGACGGTCTTAACAGGGATCTTGGCTTCATGACACACTATCTGTAACCCCCGTAACTTGCCTGGGTTAGCAAAAAACCTCACTTACTGTGCTGTCTGGAGAAAATACACAATTCTCTAACAATGCTCAGGATCCCCTTCACACACATTGTTAGCCACTTTAACACTTGAATAGCAGGTTAGATGTAAGGATTCGCATTCTAATCAGCAATCTCTGACTGTCTGTGCTGATGTGTGCTATTGCAGACCAGAACACTGCACTTGCCTGATGAAGACACGGGAGTGTTGAAAGCTCGCTATTTTACTATCAAATAAATCGGTTGGATTAATAATTGGTGTTGCTAAATTCTTACTGAGTTCTTTCTTCCTTACACAGCCAAAATTCTTGTACTCCCTACCCAATAATCTAGTGGGATTACCTTCGCCACATGGACTGTGGCAGTTTAAGAAGGCTCGCTGCCATCTTTTCAAGGACAATTAGAGATGGGCAATAAATGCTGGCCTATGCATTTGATGCCCACATTCCACAGATTTTTTTTTGTTTGGAAGTTTGTTGCGAAAGTAAGGACAGAAACAAACTTAAGACATTCACAGAAATGCATTCCTTGTAAAGCAGACTGACCACTGCAACAGAGTATTGGAAGCACATCTTCAAATCAAGTCCAAAGAATGAAAGAAGTAGCTAATATAAAATTAATGTGATATTATCAGAAACATACTGCTGAAAGAAAAGAAGTGAAAAGTCCTTGATAGGAGATGATTAGATGAAGTTGAAACTGAAGGAAAATTACTGACTTGATTGATTTCATCCAGGAGATAAAGACTCAAATAATGGACATACAATTACAAAGGGAAACTAATAAGTTATATGAACAGATTAAACAGAGGCAACTCAATTTTGATGGAAACAAATGTGAGTTCATCCACTTTGGACATATAAAGGATACAACAATATAGGGGGTGATTCTCCCATCATGACCCGCAACCTTTCTGGTGGGTCGGGCTGGGAGTTGCGCGTTGTTGGCCTTGTTCTGGAATTTGCGCATGCACCAGGATCGCATGTGCGTGTCCCAGAGCCGGCAAACGGTCGGAGACAAGACCATGCTGGAAACCGGTGGAAAGGCGGGCGGGCTGTACATCCAAGTGCTCTAGGGTGGGTGGTCAGGGCTGGACCGTGAATTGTTGCGGGGGTGCGATCAGAGTATTGGGGCAACACTGTGGGCATCCTGGGCTGGCCAGCAAACGGGAAGTCTGACAGATCAGGACCACTGCACACGCACAGAGTTCCAGAGCTGTCAAACTCAGGCGTGAATAGGCCCAGCCCCCTGGAATTTTAAGAATATTCATAACTGGGACTTCTGCAATGCACAAAGTGCAGAGATTTGAGTGAGAAGCTGAACTGAGAAAACAGCCATGATCTATAACAGTTTTCCTGCCAACTCAGCACTTTTTGGAGACTCACCCCCATAGTTTCTGAATAGTGAAAATCCAGAAACAGTGAAAGTCCAAAGAAATTTGGGTTTCAAGTACAGAGATCATTAAAATAGCACGAACAGGTACAAAATATAATCAAAAAAAAGGTTGCTGCTTTTATATCCAGAGAATAAGGATGCAGTGGGTGCTAGATACACTACCTGAATTAGATCCCACTTGTTGTATTGCGAGTAATTCTGGGCACTACGTGTTAAAGAGGATATATTGACCCTTAGATGCACTACAGCATAGATTCACTAGGATCACACTCAGGCTCCAAAGGTTACATAATAAGAGAAGATTATGCAAAATTTGTATGCCTGGAATTTAGAAGTTTAAGGAATGATTTGATCAGAATGATCAAGTTATTCAGAGGAAAGGAAAGGCTAACAACAACATGTATTTATATAGATCTTCTAATATAATAAAGCATCCAAATGTGCTTCCCAGGCAAGTTATAAAACAGAATATGACACCGAGCCGAGTAAAGAAATATAAGGGCAAATTATCAAAAGCTTGGTCAAAGAAGTAGGTTTAAGTTGAGTCTTAAAGAAGAAAAGAGAGGTGGAGAGTGTTGGGGAGGGTATCTTTGAATTTAGGGCCAAGGCAACTAAAGACAACACCAGTAATGGTGGAGTGATTACTGTCAGGGATTCCCAAGAGGTCAGGACATGTGGAGTACAGATATTTTGGAGAGTTGTGGAGCTACAGAAGATGACAAAGATAGGAAGGGCATGACTACGGAGGGATTTGAAAATAAGGGTGAAAATTTTAAAATCCAAGAGTTGCTGGACTGGGGACAAATATACATCAGGAAGCATAGAGGTGATAATTGAATGTCATTTTGTGTGGCTTAAAACAATAGCAGCAGAGTTTGAGATGAGCTGAAGTTTATGGAGAATGTGGAGTTAGAATCTGATGATTCTAGCAATCGCGAAGGCATGAGTATTCCAATGGCAAATGAAACGTGAGAAGGAAGACTTGGATAGTGTTGCAAAAATGGAAATAAACGTTCTTAGTGGTGGATACGTTGCTGGAAGTTCATTGTGAAAAAATCAGTTCAACTGCAAATAGTTGGCAGCAAGCAGGATGGGGCCAATGGTGAGAGAGAGCCAGATTTGTGGTGGGGTCCAAAGATAAAGGGCAGGATTTACCAAACAACCTGCCACATGTTTCATAGCAATGGGGAGACAGCCTGCCATTAGTTAGCTGCAGAATCTTTTGGTCCCACCTTTGTCAGTGGGGTTTCCTGTTGAATGTGTTCTCAATGTCGGAAAACCTGCAGTGGCTATGTGATGTTGGCAGGATTTGAAGATACCCACTGGCAGGAATGGCTGGAAAGTTCCAGCCAGAGAATAGAATTCTTCCAAGTCCCCACATGCTGGGCAAGGAGAAGAATATGGAGGGATGTCCAAAAAGCAGCTTCACATTGGCATGAATTTACAGTGGGATTTTCCACTGGTGCCTCCCATGGTCCGCTATTAATGGGATCTGACCTGCCATGCCAAATTCTTCATTGTGCTGGTGGGAAAACATGCTGGTATGAAACATATTTGCAACAGCATGGCTTGCAGATGTCAGAGCTCATTTGAACAATGCCTGAGGCTGCCTGCAGAATTCAGGATGAAGACAGCCACAGCTCTGAACTTTGGAACATCACAGTAGTGGATTGGGAGTGCATCTAGACTTGGACTTTCCAGAATTGGTGTCCCGGTGAGAGTCTGTCTTCCAGCCTCTGAATGTACCTGGAGATCCATCTTTCAGCTTCAGAGATCTCGGAGATCTATCTTCATTTTCTGCAGTTCCACCTTCTTTCTGCAATGATGAGTCAGAAATGTTGGGCGTCATTTCACTATGGTGCCCAGATATAACGGCAAGCTATGCACCAACTAGGCTTGCTAGTTATGTAACACCCGTGCAGATAACTAATGAGGTCAGAGCTGGAAGATTTGTGTTTTCCCCACCAGCCACTGCAGTGAGAAACATTTCACATTCCTGCACCCACCATAGGACTTTGTCTCAAAATGGGAGAATTCTGCTTGGATATTTTATTGGAGGGATTTCACTAGTGGATATCACAGAAGCGGTCTGACAATTTTGAGCAGTCAAGAGGTGATGATTGTATGGAATTGGGTGCAGACAGTTACATTGTGGAAAATGACGTGCTTCTGGGTGATGTTACTAAGAGGCGGCATGTGGATGAGAAAGAGAAGGGGGAACAAACTTGGCATCACCAAGTTTGTGGTGGAGTCCAAAGATAAAGGGCGGGATTTACTAAGCAACAGTGAAGAGGCTGGAAAAGAAGCTATTGCAGGAACTCTCTGCTACAAAGGGATAGATGCAGTTAGAACCAGACAAGTTGCAGTCCAATGCAGCTGGATGATAATGAACAAGTGTTAGAGGGGGATGGTGACATTAACTCTGTCAAAACTCTGCAGACAGATTGAGCAGGACAAAGAGGAATAATTTACGTTGTCACAGTCACATTGGATATCATTTGTCACTTTGTTAGGAGCTGTTTTAGCACTTTGGCAGGTGGAGAGAGAGAAGCTATTACTGCTGGTCAGGAGACTGGAACAAAATACTCGAGCCAGAACTTCCAAGAGTAAAATTAAAAGACACTTCTACGCATAAAGGCTGGTAGAGGTTTGGAACTCGTTTACAAATGGCAATGGATGCTAGATCAATAATAATTTTAAACCTGAGGTAGATGGATTTTTGTTAACCAAAGAGGAGTCCCCGCATAACTCCATGTATTTACCCCACTAATCCTCCTAACCTATATAACTGGGACACTAAGGGGCAAAGGCATCAAGAAATATGAGTAAAGATGAGCATATGGACTTAATGCATTAGCCATGATCTCATTAAATGTCTTACCCCTGTTTCTGTACATTGTATTAATAATTGTGCCAGCATTAATGGGTTTCCAATGGGAATCCCTGATCAGGGGTCATGGAGAAAGCTCCTTAAATAACATGTTATAGTGGATTTGTTACAAAAAAGATCAGAAATATCTGAAAACAGAAAAAAGTAATTACGTCTAAAATATAGCGCAGTGACAACCACAATGTGAACTCAAGTTCACTGGACAATGAGTGTAAAGCATTGAGTCATAGAGGTTTACAGCATGGAAACAGACCCTTCGGTCCAACTTGTCCATGCCACGCTTTCTTTATATCCCAAAGCTAGTCCCAATTGCCTGCATTTGGCCCATATTCTTCTATATCCATCTTACTCATGTAATTGTCTGAATGCTTTTTAAAAGACAAAATTGTATCCGCCTCCACTTCTATCTCTTGTTCCAAATACTCACCACCCTGTACGTGAAAAAATTGCCCCTCTGGACACTTTTGTATCTCCTCCCTCTCACTTTAATTCTATGCTCTCTAGTTTTAGACTCCCCAACCTTTGGGAAAAGATATTGACTGTCTAGCTAATCTACACACCTCATTAGGCCCGCAGCTGAACAACACAACCGGAAACCACTCTTTTCAGACAAAAATCAGATCCTGAGAAGGTGATCTGACCACTTTCTTTTTAAAGAAATTAGCAATCAATAATGAAGTCACTGACTAGCTGTCTGAATGTGAGGTCAATGTTATCTTGCTAAGGAACTTACTACTGAAAAGATTAAATTGGTCTCGAATGGGAAGGCATCTGGCTCTAGAGCGAGATTTAGTGGGATTGTTTACCGCAGGCGTGAATCTTATTAATGCTGTTAAATCTCACGAAAAAGCCAGAATGGGATTTGCATTGTTGAGATCTCAGTTTGAGATCTTCCTCACCCACTCCACCAGCAATGTAATCAGGTTCATGTCCAAAAAGGGCACAAGACTGATTTGCATAAATTTAAATAAATTTAAATGTAATTTTACAGCTTTACATTATATTTTCTAACCCTGAGGAATATTTCCCTCTGACAATGAAAACCAGTTGAGATGATCAGGCTAGGGGTACAGAGTTGGCTGGAGGCCTCATGTTTTGAATGCCAAGGCTGGGCAGTACCACTTGGCACCCTGACATTGCCCTCAGTGGGCACTGCCAGGGGTAACCTTCTGCTCTTTGGTGAAAGGGAGTAGTTCCCCTTATGTTGGTGGGCAGGAAAAGCTATGCACTGAGGACAGCATGGAGAGGATGAAGAAAAGGTGGAGAGTACCCCCCAACACCTCTATGATGGGAGATCACTATGAATCTTGTAGGGAGAGCTTCCATGGCCATGGGGGAGTGGGAGCAATTTTATTTGCAGATTGAAGTGCCCTTTAATGATGGTACCTCAACCTCTGTGGAGTCGGCATCACTGGCTCTATCAGGCCTTGTCCCCTGAGTGACGGTGCAAATCATGCCCTCTGATTCTTTTTCACATAGTGTGGCAGAGGATCTGGCTGTTTCTAGAGAGAAACACACCAGTTTTCACTCAGAAGCTGCCATTTTTCTGGAAATGGCTGCTCGGATTACCCATTCAGAAATTCTCTCTGATGTTCATTCTTAAATGTTGGCAGATTATTGAGGTTTTGATATGGTAAGCAACCACTTCCTTGTAAGAATGAAAGGAAAATAAACCAAAGGACATGACTCATGCTTTTGGTGCGTGTTGCTGACCACAATGTATGGCGCGGAAGAGAAGTTTTAAATAAAAATATTTTAGAAAACGCGATGATTCAAAGTATCAATTTGCTACGTATCTCTCCATTGACAGATATTGAAGTTGAATTTTGTACCAATGTATTGGTTAGTTAACGTACATATTCTGCTAACCTGGGACCTCATTATTTTGTGCACTAACACAACACTGAAGAAGTAAAGCTTTTTCTGCCCCTGACCTATTTATTTGGAGTCATTAATGTCCTACTTGTTTAAATTTGATATTTTACTGTCCTCTTTACTTCGTTTTCTGACAGAGTAGAAATTAGCAGTGACTATGGGTGAATTGTGCATTCCTACCTTACAGCAATATTCACTCACATTTTACTTATCTCTTTGCTTTCACTATAGTAACCAAGACTGGAATCTTGATGAAGGAATGACATTGCTTGACTCCCCTGGCAGATTCTACAGTAATTCCAGTGGAAATCCCAAGCCTCAGCTGAAGACTGTTAAGACCTGCAACTGATACTTTGATTTACATTGGTTGTAAAACTTGAAATAATAAAGCGAAAAATATAAGGCGAAGTCTTGAGCCCACGTTTGCTGTCTACGAGGTTGTCAGTGGGGGCTCAAGATCTGGAAAGTTACAGTCTCGCTAGCTTAGCTCCTTGACCTATTCCAAACTGCACTGACGTCGGGTTGACACGGATTTCACAGGTTCACAAAGACATGAACCTGTCGTGAGGTCTCTCTGGGGGCGTAAATATAAATTTAGCCCCCAAGGCAGAGGGGCATGGCCAGGCACTGGCCTGGAAATGCATTCTGGCACCGACCCTAGCACAAGTTGGCACTGCCAGGTTAGCACCATGGAAGTGCCAACCAGTGCCAACAGGCAGGCCCCAGAAAATGCCTCATCAGACAGGGCGGATTCAGTCATTTGCGTTCATGTGGGCTAGGACTAGACGGAGGAACGGGGATGCCAGTGATGTCCATTAGGGAGAGGCACCTAATCTCTGTGCAGCTGGGTTTTGCCCACATGTTTAGCGTCCCCCCCCCCCCACCCACCCCCATAGAATGGCATGAAACATGCCCGTTTGATTTCTTTTGGCAGTGTCGTAAGATCTGGAGAGAAAACCAATCTGTTTCTCTCGAGAGAAACATGCTTTTTTTTCTGATCGAAACAACATTGCCATTTTTTTGGTAAGTTTTTGCCATCCATAAATGAAAAGTGAAGGCTTATTTCTCAGATGAACTGAGCAAATGCAAAAGTAAATTAATTGTTTGGAATATTGGAAAATATTCCTTTATTATTTCAATCGAGACATGGTCTGTTTATTTAAAATCAATTGAAGTCTCCACTAAACTGCTGTTGCTAGAATATTTGGAAAAGACTTCCAACACAGAAAGCTTATCACCCAAACAATCTGCATGATTACCATCTATTTAATTACACACAGATAATCACTTGGTTCCCACTTATCCACAAGATCTTCAAACTTCCAGCATGACCTCTATGTTAGCCAAAATTGTGCACATTACTTGAAATAGATGCAAACATGTAGAGGGAGAGCTTGGGGGCAGGACTAGAGTAGGCACAGCCCATGATGCCGCCCCACTGGGTTGTGTTGCATTGGATTCCTCCAGCCACCGGAGCAAATGATGTCAAATATGTCAAGGAGTAAACAGAACAAAGCAGGACTGAAGTAACAGACCTGGAGATAGCTGTTACGCGACTGTGGGCCAGCATAACTAGATCATCACATCAGTTTAAAGAGTTACTTGCTGATACTTACCAGCAATGCGCATCACTTACTCTTGTCACAATGAAAATATGAAATTTGGTCTGGAGTATCCAAAACACACAAATTAATTAACCCTGGTGGATATATTTGTAACCTTAGAACATAGAACATAGAACACTACAGCACAAACAGGCCCTTTGGCCCACAAGTTGTGCCGAACACATCAAAACCTACCCAGCCATAGACCTATCTATAACCCCCAATCCCATTGGATCCCATATACTCATCCAGAAGTCTTTTAAAAGACCCCAGCGAGTTCGCCTCGACCACCACCGACGGCAGCCGATTCCATTCACTCACCACCCTCTGAGTGAAAAACTTTCCCCTAGCATCCCCTCTGTACTTGCTTCCCTGCACCTTAAATCTGTGCCCTCTCGTCGCGACCATTTCAGCCCTGGGAAATAGTCTCTGAGAGTCCACCCTATCTATTCCTCTCAACATCTTGTAAACCTCTATCAGGTCGCCTCTCAACCTTCGTCTCTCCAGGGAGAACAGTCCCAGCTCCCTCAACCTGTCTTCATAAGGCATGCCTCCCAATCCAGGCAACATCCTTGTAAATCTCCTCTGCACCCTTTCAATAGCTTCCACGTCCTTCCTATAGTGAGGCGACCAGAACTGCGCACAGTACTCCAAGTGTGGTCTGACAAGGGTCCTATAAAGCTGCAGCATTACCTCCTGACTCCTGAACTCAATCCCTCGATGAATGAAGGCCAGTACACCATAAGCTTTCTTAACCACATCCTCCACCTGGGAGGCCGATTTGAGAGTCTTATGGACCCGGACCCCAAGATCCCTCTGCTCTTCCACACAGCTAAGACTCCTACCTTTGATAGTGTACTCATTCATCCCGTTGGATCTGCCAAAATGGACCACAACACATTTATCCACGTTGAAGTCCATGTGCCACTTCTCCGCCCAGTCTTGCATCCTGTCGATGTCATGCTGCAACTTCTGACATCCCTCCAGACCATCCACAACACCACCGACCTTTGTGTCATCGGCGAACTTACTCACCCATCCCTCCACTTCCTCATCCAGGTCATTTATGAAAATGACAAACAGCAAGGGTCCTAGAACAGATCCCTGGGGCACTCCACTGGTGACCGACCTCCATGCAGAAAAAGAGCCATCCACAACCACCCTCTGCCTTCTGCAGGCAAGCCAGTTCTGGATCCACAAGGCCAAAGCCCCTTGGATCCCATGGCCTCTCACCTTCTCAAGAAGTCTTGCATGTGGGACCTTGTCAAATGCCTTGCTGAAGTCCATGTACACCACGTCCACTGCTCTTCCTTCGTCAATGTGTTCAGTCACATTTTCGAAGAACTCAATTAAGCTCGTAAGGCACGACCTGCCTTTTACAAAACCATGTTGACTATTTCTAATCAACCTAAACTTCTCCAAATGCTCGTAAATCTTGTCCCTCAGAAACCTCTCCATCAGCTTACCAACCACTGAGGTCAGACTCACCGGTCGGTAATTTCCAGGACTATCCCTGTTCCCTTTCTTGAAAATAGGGACCACATCCGCAATCCTCCAATCCTCCGGAACCTCTCCCGTCTCCATCGACGACGCAAAGATCATCGCCAGGGGCTCTGCAATGACATCCCTCACCTCCCACAATAACCTGGGGTACATCCCATCTGGTCCTGGAGACTTGTCTATCTTGATAGCATTTAAAAGTTCTAACACATCCGCTTCCTTAATATCTACATACTCAATCTTTTCAGTCTGCCGCAAACTTGTAGTGCATCCTCCCAGATCACTTTCCACCGTGAATACTGAGGCAAAGTACTCATTAAGCACCTCTGCCATTTCTTCCGGTTCCATACAGACTTTTCCCCCTTCACCTTTTATAGGTCCTATCCCTTCTCTTCTCATCCTTGTACTTTTCACCTTATTTGAGGATGGATCACCTAACTTAAACTGAGGCCATTATTGACGCAGTAAGTAGTCTCGCAACACCAGAATAAAATCCAACAGGTTTATTTGGTAGCACAAGCTTTCAGAATGCTACTCCTTCATCAGGTGAGTCAATTTTGGCAGCAAATTTCAGCGAGCTTTTATCCCAGTATTGATGCTGTGATGGTATCTGCTGGTGTCCTCCGAAAGCTCGCGCTACCAAATAAACCTGTTGGACTTTAATCTGGTGTTGTGAGACGACTTACAGTGCCCTCCCCAGTTTAATGCCAGCAACTCCACATTATTGACACAGACTGGATAAGACTCCTGAGGCTGGGATTTTCCTTGGCCTCATAGGAACCTATTTTCAGTTGGAAACTGGTAAATCAAAGGAAAATTACTGCATCATTCTCCTGAAGAGTAAAGGCATGCATCCCATAGCGGAGGGGATTCAAGCCATCGGCATCTGCAGTCCCCAAAGAGAAGGGATAATGATGTGAATAATGGAGCAGGAACCTTTGAGCTTATGGGTTTACAAAGAATAGAGGAGACCTGTTCCTGCTGGTTCTGATGGCACAGTGGTTAGCATTGCTGTCTCACAGTCCCAGGGACCCTCTGGCCTTGCGTGACAGTGTGGAGTTTGCACATTCTCCCTGTGTCCGAGTGCATTTCTTCCAGGTGTTCCGGTTAATTCCCACAGTCCAGTGATTAAGTGGATCGGGTGATTGGGTGCAAGTTAGGTGGATTGGCCACGCTAAATTGACCCTAGTGTTAAGGGGATTAGCAGGATAAAAGTGTGGGGTTATGGGAATAGGGCCTGGGCGGGATTGTGGTTGGCGTAGACTCGATGGACTGAATAGCTTCCTTCGATACTGGAGGGATTCTAAATGCCTCCCAGGGAAATATAGATGTATGGGAATTCCACTTGATGCTGTGTACTCCAGCTACATTGATTGTGGAGGACACTAGCAGATACAGTCACAGCTTCAATTCTGAGATAAATGCTCACTGAAATTTGCTGTCAAAATTAACAAAACAGTAGAGTGTGTCAAACGACTTGGAATTTAAAATGAAAGGATAAATAACATGGAACATTTAGAGCAGCCAGTTAAAAGAGATTGAGTTTATTTTTAAAGTATCAGAATTAAGTGCCCATTTGGAACTTCTTATGATACATTAGATTGTAAGATTTCTCTATATTTAATTTGACAAACTCAGAATTCCAATGCAATGTTCTGAAGAAAACGAGTGAAATTCCAACATCAACATGAAATACTATGCTCAGCTCAATGGAAAAAGGAAGCAAATTCATTATTTCAGGTGAACTATTACAAATGAGAATTCCCCACAAGACAGGACCATGTGGTCCAGAATAGAAATAATTGACAACCATCTCTTTTCTTTCATCAACCCACTCCATCAAGAAAACGTGGGAGAAAGTGCTGTGGTTAGTCAGTGTGAAAAACTGTTGTTTTTAAATTGTGCTCTGAGAAAGCCTCCTGCTACAATGGACTCTTTCACTCAATAGGAACACAGTTCCTCTTCCCACAGGCCTTTCATAATGACCTGTATTTCTTTCCACATTCAGGCTGACACTCCATTCTCACAAGTTACAGCAAGCATGAGTGCACCACAAGCCAGTCTAAAATCTCACATGTGCCTCTATATGCAGGACTTAAATCCTTCCCCACCCTAATTTGTAGGTTAATTCATTAGCCTATGCTTGTCTCCTAAAGGTAATTTTGGAATTGTATATTAGCTGGGTAGGGTTAACTACATTGCACATAACAATTTTCATTAAGTCTGTTTTCTTTTTATCTTGCATGAATGTGGATTGAGTTTTAAGCACCCCCCCCCATTCCCTGCTACCTCACTTCCTCATGGATGTGGTATGACTGCGGGGGGGGGGGAGGTGGGGATGGGAGGGGTGGAAGGCATGCAACAAAATTGGGCACCATGCCAGTAGAGTATTCATGATGCCTAATGGACTATCTCTGTCTCCTCTATAATTTTCCCCGTGGTGAGGGAGGTGTCAGAAGGCCCACTTGCTGGTGCATCAACTGAGACTTGTAATGGACCCATATGAGGGCCTTTTCCATGTTGAGATTTTATCCAATGAGTGAAGCCCACTTATTGAAATCTGTCAGGCTATTTAAAGGAGGGGGTGAGGGGCTCCTACTTGGGCCATTTGGCAATTGGAGTACTGGAGGTGCCTCTTCCCCCCTCCCCCCAAATACTCCCCACCATCATCAGCACCCCCTCCCCCTCATCCAGCAGACCCTATGAAAACCTTGGATTTTACTTGAGGTCCAGTTCCTTTAGTTTGCTTCTCTTGTACTCGATGGCACTGCAGGGACCAGAGAAAATGGCTGGCTTTTTTTGGGGCTGAGTCTTCCCCGCTGATCAGGTGAAAGGCCCAACTCAAGTCGATTAACAGATCTCACCCCCAGCATTAAATTGAGCCCCATGGTTCAGATTTTCAGCCATATCAGTGAAATCATGTAACAATCACAAGGAATTAGCAGCAGATAGCAGAGATTGTAACATGATTGAATTTTATATTCAGTTTGAGGGAGACAGGAGTACATCTAAAACTAGTATTTTAAACTTAAATAAGAGCAATTATGAAGGCATGAAATTGGAGCTAGCTAAAGAGAACTGACAAATGTGTTTAAGTGATAGATCAATAGGTATTCAGCAACAGACATTTAAAGGGACATTTCAGAGCATACAGAATAGACCCTTTCCAAAGAGAAAGAAAAATTCCAAAGGCGTGGCCCGTCATCTGAGGCTCACTAAAAGTTAAAGACAACATTAAACTTAAAGAAAAAACATATAAACAAAGACAATGACAGGTTAGAAGATTGGAAAGAATATAAGAACATCAAAGAATAACAAAAAGATTAATATGGAGAAGAAAACTAGAATACAAGAAAAAGCTAGCCAGTAATATAAGACATAAAGTAAAGATTCATGGTGTAGGAGTAATGGACTGGCTTGGATTGAAGATTAGAGAGATAACATGAAACAGAGTTAACATAAGTAGGTATTTTTCTAGTAAGCTGGATGTGATGAGTGATGTGCCACAGGGAAAAGTGCTGGGGCCTCAACTTTTTATAATTTATATAAATGAATCGGATAAAGGGACTGAAGGAATAGTTGCTATATTTACTGACGGCACGGAAAGGTAGGAAAGTAAATTATAAAGAGGACATAAGGAGGCTACAAAAGAACATTGATAGGTTAAGTGAATGGACAAAGATTTGACAAATGGAGTAGAATGTGATAATGTGAAATTTTCCATTTTGGCAGGAAGAAAGTGAAGTTTACTCCCTAAATGGTAATAAATTGCAGAACTCTGAGGTGCAGAAGGATCTGGGTGTCCTAATGCATGAATCACAAAAGATACAGAAATTATTAGGAAATCTAAATAATAGAGTAATATGGTTTCATGTGAGCGGAACTGATTGCAAAAGTAGGGAGGTTATACTTCAGTTGTACACGACATTGGTGTTTGAACATATTTAAGGCAGAGCTATAAATATTCTTGATTAACAAGAGGGTGTAAGGTTATCAGTCCGCAGGAATATGGGTTGAAGTTATAAGCAGATCTGTTGTGTTCTTACTGAATGGTAGAGCAGGTTTGAGGGGCTGAATGGCCCTCTCCTGCTCCTAGTTCATATGTTTGTATGTTCATACTGACTGAGGATGAAGAATCCAAAAGCAAACAGGTTATGAGTCAGATAGGCACACTGGGATAATGCCCTCCATTGCTAACCCTGATGGAGTTTTGAGGCCACTGAAGTGACACCCTTCTGGAGAGGGCCACTGGGAATCAGAAACATTAAAGGAAGCATTCTCTGGCCATGCAGCCACTTAATCTAATGCTTGGCTACCGACATGAAGGAAGCAGGGGGAGTTCTGGAGATTGCCCACAGGCCAAGGGTATTCCCAGATCTCTGTGATTTCTTCCTTTGTTTCCCATGCCTCTTCATCTTTAAGGGGCTGAGCTGTTTCCTTAGTCTGTCTCCTCTGCAATCACCATCCTCTTATCCTCACCCTCACCCCTCATCAGTTGTGAACCTTGTGATCCCATATGAGACTGGAATCCATTCCTACACAAGGTTCCAGCTGTGCTGAAACAGTAAAGAATTCTAGTGAAGCCCTTGACTTCATTGACATTTTTGTGAGTGATAGCAAATGATATACTTCCCACAAGATCAACAGTAAAATCATGAAACTGGTCAGGATGTGGGATGGGGGAAGAGGTGGGGGATGGGGGATGGGACGGAGGGGGGAGTGATGGGAGGAGGTGCTCCGATGGATCATTGAACATTATTGAAACATTGCCTTGGGGGCTGGCAGTGACTTAGTGCAGCATGAACCTGCTGTCAACTGCCAGTACTCTTGCGCTCCCTCTCAGCCAGCGAGCTCAGATCGCTATCACTCACGCTGAGGTGGTGCAGTCTGAAGACAGACCCTTGATTCTGAAAGACCATCTGCAGTCTCTACTATTGAACATCAGCAGCTTTCCCCAGGAAGATTGCAGGCACTGTTATAGCACTACATAGGAGCAGCAAAACAGTCAAAGGCAAGGGAACTAAGGCAACGCGCAAAGGTGAATAGTTCAGTTCTGTTTAGATAATTGGATGTGTTGTTGGATAATGTTGTTAATGAGAAGCTTTTTATGGGTGGCCTTTATTGTTGGATGGTGGCCAACAGAATGCGTTCATGGGGCCTCTCAGATAGATGTGATAGTGATGAATTGTAGTAGTCAGGGGAGGCAGTTCCATTGAAAATGGCATTTCAGAATGCACACTCAGCCAATCTAATACCGTTTATTTATCAAGTTTTCATTCATCAAGTATCTTAACCACCTCCTCTTTCACGACCTCCTCTTTTGTTGACAACATTCTCTTCCTTGGTAAAATCAGATGCAAGATATTCACTTCATACCTCAGCCTTCAAGTGTAAATCCTCTCTTTGGCCTCACTCCTCTCTTCACCATCCTTTTACTATTTATTTGAATACAATAAACTTTTGGATTTAGCTATTAGAGGCCAGAACTTAATGGCCCTTGTCCATCCCCAGGATTGGAAAATGGGAGTGGCCTGTTTAATAATGAAGGCAGGCATGAGGGACATCAAGTGAGGGCCCATCAGCAGTAAGGGCTATGCCATGGAGGGACCTTCATTCATCTGCCAAACAGACTCCCCTCTCCCCACTGTTTACTGGGGCCTACTTGACTAGGCCCCTCCAGCAAGACTATTGTACTTATTTTCTGGAGCCTCCAGCACTGCACTTCCTTTAGTTCTTCTGCAGTTCCAGCAGTGACCATAGCTCCCAGTGGCACTATAGTGACTGAACGACTGCTAGCTCTTGGAGATGGGGTCCTTATCCTGAAACAGCCAGGAACCTCACTGGTAGGCTAAATGCCTGATTGATTAATCCCACTGGGATTCCAGGAAATACAGTAAGAAGGGACCATCTGATAAAGGAACAGCCAGTTGCGAAAGCAAGTAGCGTTTGCTACCAATATTCCTGTTGGACTTTATCCTGGTGTTGTGAGACTTCTTTCTGTGTTTACTCCAGTACAACGCCAGCATCTCCACATCATGAATTCAAGAAATAACCATGGCGTATTGTCAACGGGTGGCCCCATTACTACAATCATTAAATTCTGCATTGTCTCTTCTCAAACCCTCTTTCTATTATTTTTCATTCACTTACCCTCTGAAACTTCTATATTCAGTTTGGCAATTGTAACATCAACTGGACATCTCCATATACCACCCCCCCCCACCTTCCACCCCTGCCTCCAGCTCCCTCCCCCACACTTTTGTTTCATTTTTCCCCTTTGTCATCCAAGGATCCTGAATTTGTTTGCCCTTCCTGGCACAATTCTATCCTTGTTGAGCCTGCTCCTGACACTGCTCCTGGGTGACGTAAAGGTGGAAGAA
This sequence comes from Sphyrna mokarran, assembly GCA_024679065.1. NCBI lineage: Eukaryota > Metazoa > Chordata > Chondrichthyes > Carcharhiniformes > Carcharhinidae > Sphyrna > Sphyrna mokarran. The sequence goes on along the minus strand of JAGIQG010000001.1, from coordinate 104,686,528 downwards.
GTGCTTAAGGAAAAACTCAGAGGTTTTCCATCTCCACGTTCTTCACAGAACTTCCCATTTCTGCAGTCTCTATCCCATCTGTAGGTCAGGTTGTAAACCAAAAAGCATGGCAAGCGCATCTGTGCAAGATACAAGCTGCAGTTGTACAATTTACTGGTGAGACCCACATCTGGAGCAGTGAGCAGTTTTTGTTCCTTTGTTTAAGATATTTGGAGGCAGTTCAGAGAATGTTCACTCAGATGATCCCAATATGGAGACAACGCCTTGTTAAACAGATTGGGAATTTAGAAGAATGAGATCTCATTGAAACATACAAGAATCTTAAGCGGCTTGACAAGTAAATGCTGAGAAGATGTTTCCCTTCATGAGAGAACAAAGAACAAAGAACAAAACAGCACGGGAAACAGACCCTTCGGCCCAACGAGCCCACACCGCCAACCTGATGTTCCCACCTCTACCCGCGATCCCTGTCCATGTTTATAGATCTATAGATTAAAAACCAGATTTGAGACAATTTAGGGAGAATTTGTTTTGCCAATTAGCCTAAGAGCACATCTTTGGGATGTGGGAGGAAACCGGAGCACCCAGAGAAAACCCATGCAAGCATGAAGAGAATGCGCAAACTCCCACAGACACAGGCCCAAATCCATGTATCTGCACAGCACAGCGATAGTCACTGAGCTGTCGTGTTGTCCATCAAATGGTCCAGGTCAAGCGTACACTAACGACGTGAAGCACTAGGATACTCTTGAAAAAGATCCAAGAGCAGCCCTCTCACGACCCATCACATGTATGCCCCTCGTTAGACAACAAGGTGGACCAAAGTACCTGTAGGATAAAAACAAGTACATCAATATCATCATCTATTTACACACTTCCCAGGGACTCCCAAGGCTCATGGTCCCTATTTTAAATCAGTTTTCTATACCCCTCCATTCCCATTCTGATCATGTGCCCATCTAAGTATTTCTTAAATAACTCCAGAGTACCTGCCTCCACCAATTTACTCGGCAGTGCATTCCATACCCCTACCACCTTCTGAGTGAAAAAACTCCCTCTAGCATCCAAATTATACCTTAATCCCTTCACCCTAAGCCCGTGACCCCTCGTGCTATTTGAGTCCATCCTAGGAAAAAGCTTAACCCTGTTTATTCTATCTATCCCCTTCATAATCTTGTACACCTCTATTAGATCTCCTCTAATCTACGTCTTTCTGAGGAAAACAATCCCAATTTGCCTAATCTCTCCTCGTAACTCAGACCTTCCATACCAGGCAGCATCCTGGTAAACCTTCTCTGCACTCTCTCCACAGTCTCCACGTCCTTCTGGTAGTAAGGCGACCAGAACTGGACGCAGTATTCCAAATGAGGTCTAACCAGTGTTTTATACAACTGCAACATTAAAGGCCAGCTCTTGTACTCTATACAAGAAGTTGAGGACCAGAGGACACAGTCTCAGAATAAAGGGACACCAATTTAAGACTGAATTGAGGAGAGATTTCTTCTCTTAGAGAGTTGAGTCTTGGAACTCCTTGCCATAGAGAGCTGTGGAATTCTCCAGCCATTCTTGACCTGCTCCCACTGACAGCAAGGATGGAGAATTTGGTGCTCAGCCAAATCTCTGTTCACTGTGGCGAGGCAGGAGACTTTTGGCAGGGAGCAAGGTTAGAGAATCCGGCCCCTTGTGTATATTTAAGGTTCAGATAGATAGATTTCTATCAGCAAGGGAATCAAGGATTGCGGGGAAAGGGTAAGAAATTGCACATGAGGAATGCTGGATCAACCATCATCCTATTGAATAGAGACATAGACTCTAGGGTCTGAACGGACTACTCCTATTCCTATTTCTTATAGTCTTATCACTCCAACACCAAATCTTGTGTTTACACTGATTTTAGGTACCAGCTCTCAAAAACACATCTAAACATGTCCCACGTTCAACTGATCAGATGTTTAGCATTTCCCTGTCTCACCGGTATCCCCCCCAACATCTCCCCCCCACCATCTCCCCACCACCCACTCCTATCACCATAACTGTGCTATTTAAAGGCTGAGCTTGATAGATTCTTCATTAACTGGGGGGTGAAAGGCTATGGGGAGTAAGCAGGAATGTGAGGCTGAGGTTACAATCAGATCATCCATGATCTTATTGAATGGCAAGGCAAGGGCTGAGTGGCCTTTCCTTGTTCCTAATAAGTATGTTTGTAAATAGCACCATAGAAAACGTTATTCAAAAGAATGCCACTTGCAATTTGAACCAGAATTTTCAGGATGGTGGGAACATCCTCACCGATTCCAGCATGCCAGGTACCATTTCACACTCAAACAAGTGTTGATTGGGAGAAGGCAGAACTTCCGCCCATTAACGGAAGGGAATCTAACCTTGGAGGGTTGCTGGTCAATCTAATTGGCTGGCAGATCTCAAGTCATTCCAGGAACAGTGCTGCAGTGGCTGGAAGAGGTAGCGCAGGGCACTGATTGGAATTAAATGCCAAATGGAGGGAAGGTAAATGGCAGGGATCAGGTTCAGGGGGTTACAGGGAAGACTTAGATAGGGACAGGTCATGAGGGAGGAGGAGGAGATAATGATTTCAGGGATGTGGGGGAGGAGGAGACTCAGAGGTCACTGTTTTTTAAGTGGAGGATGCCTCCAGTCAGAAAGAGGCCACTTAAAGTTCTTAATTAGACAAGGTGGGCTTCTCATTTGAGGCCCTGGCCTCCCTGGCATTAAATCATGACCAGGTAGGGGTGGACAGGTTTCCAAAAGGAATCATGTCAACTCAGTTTTACATTCTGCTGACCATGCCTCAGAACCCTCACCAGGAGGAGAAGCATAAATCACTGCCCTTGATGTTAGCCCTTTCAAAAACACAGTTATGATGGATGAGGAGGGAAGGTGGAGCTTTTGAGAGGGGCTGGGAGATGCTCAAGCTGCTGAACATCTGAGCAGCTAGTTGTGATCAGCACAGATATATGAGATATGTGTAGATGATCTTCTTGAACTAATGCCAAATCAACCGGAATGATTAATGGTATGAAAGCACCAGTCCTGCCACTTCAGGTGCATGGGTAATATTCATATACTTGTGCCTGTTCCAGCAGTGGGAATTATATGAGCAGTACTGGAATTGGTTTGAAGTGGGTGTGCAGTGGTTAGCACTGCTGCCTCACAGTGCCAGGGAGCCATGTTCGATTCCTGGCTTAGGTCATGTCTGAGCGGAGTCTGCATGTTCTCCCCGTGTCTGCGTGGGTTTCCTCCTGGCGCTCCGGTTTCCTCCCATAGTCTAAAAGACGCACTGGTTCAGTGGATTAGCCATGATAAATTCTCTCTCAGTGTACCTGAACAGGTACTGGAGTGTGGCAACTTGGGGATTTTCACAGTAACTTCATTGCAGTGTTAATGTAAGCCTACTTGTGACGCTAATGTATAAACTTTAAACTTCAGTGCAGACAATACCATTTTGCTGCCTTAACACTTGCTTAGCAGCAGTATTACAGAGCTCAATTTTGTGGCCATAAAGTTTCAAAAATCTCAGTTTTCCCTTCATATGCAAACCACACTTCTAAAAATGAACTTAGGAAATCCGAGGCTAATATCTCATCCAGTTTCTATTTCAGCAGAACCCTTATCTCTAATATTCAAACAATGATTCTGGGTGAAAGGATTGTGAAGTAAATTACTGTCAGAGTAGGAAGCATTTTCACATATAAAATTGCACTCTGAAACCTACAGTTGTAGAGAAAACAATACAATTAAGATGTTCCAATTTTGTTGATCATATGTAAGCTTTTAGCTCATGATAGGAAGAATAGCTTTTGAAAGTGCTATGGTTCTTTTAATCTTTACAATAATGGCTGGCTACAAACATTCCCATGGTACATACACTTCAATATTCAACGGAATCTCTCTAATTAATGCACAAACAATGGTTCAGGGACAATAGAATTGTGAAGGACATCATTACGTGATTACAAAGTTTAAATACTAATACAGAAATTGCTATCTGAAAGCTATAATTGTGGAGAAACAACACCAGGAAAATGTCAGGGACAACACTCCGCTCTTCACAGAGTTTATCTATCTGACCAAAGCATTTTACATAGTAAATAGTGTAGGTTGAGTTCCAAAGGTTTGGATATCCAAGCAACTTCATCCCAATCCTGCAACTGCTTTTTAACAATATGACTGAAACTGTCTTGAGTGGGAGATCTGAAACAGACATCTTCAAAATCCAGACAGTGTCAAGCAATACTGTGAGAATACCTTCTTGCTATTCGCAATCTACCTGACAGTGGCTATTCCCATCATTAGTAATCAATTGCCTTCCAGTGTCAGTGTCAATTTCCATCAAGATGGATAACTCTTTAATATCGGTTGCTTTCATGTCAAAACCCAACTAACCATCACAGACATATTTGGTCTGCAATTTGTGGATGACTACAGTATTGTTATCCACTCTACACTAGACTTATAAGCCATGCTTGATCTCTTCAGTTCTGTATTCAAGAAATTTAGTTTCTCCTTGAATTTTTTTTATTCATTTGCAGGATGTGGGTATCAGAGGATGGGCCAGCATTTATTGTCCATCCCAAATTGCCCTTCATTTGAGTAACCTGCCAGGTCATTTCAGAGGGTAGTTGAGAATCAACTCCATTGCTGTGGATCTGGAGTCACATGTTGATCAGACCAGGTAAGGATGCCAGATTGCCTTTTGTAAAAGACATAAGTGAAGAGTTTTTGTGACAATTCACAATAGTTTTATGCTGATCATCAATTCCAGATCTTTAGTGAATTCAAAGTATCTGCCATAGTGGGATTCAAACCCATATTCTGAGAGCATTATGCTGCGTTACTGGATTACTCTCCAGTAACAATACCTCTCTGCCACCACTTTCCCCATTCTCAACCCTGTCCACTTTCCTTCCCTTCTTCTTATCTCCTGCTACCACCCTTTCCTGCTCCACTCTTCCCTTTTCTTTCCTCTCTATCTCCCATTTCACTATGTCATCATGATGAAAATGGACCCCAGTTCATTACATCCATTTTTTAGAACTGATCTGGTTCACTATGTCCTGGAAATACCCCCTTCTTTCAGTCATTTACCACCTCCCCCCCTCCCATCTCTGTTCATGACTCTTTAATCCTTCCACTTCACTCCCTTCTACCTTTTCTCCCGATACTCTGCCATCTTGGTTCACTAATTACCTGTCTTTGATCTGACCACACCTGAATGCTGAACTTTGACCTCAATTGCTCATATACAACAACACAGAAAACTGAGCAGTTAATAAAGGTTGAAGTGCATAGTCTATTTTGGCTATAAGTCTGCTTAGTTTTGGGTGGACTATATAGTTAACTTTTGGTTGTATGTCTCCAAAGAGGTTTTAAAAAGTATGCAAACAAAAGATGAAAATTAAACACCGCATAAACATATTCTCAGCTTTTATCCGTGTTTTCAGTGAAAGAATAGAAAAGTCAATTACCATTATTCATAATTTTTGAATTAAGTGCTGAATTTATGTGAGCAACAAAATGAAAAAGCTTATTGTACAAATACTAAGTACAACTAAAGCCTATTAGGTAAATTATTAATCAGAGGGATTTAGAACTTAGGATCTGGCTGCAGCCATAATTACAAATTCAAGGTCACTCTAGCAATATTTATGATAGCCTAGAAACTATTATCAATATTTGGTTGGTCTTGCATGAATGAACAGGCCTATTGACATGTGACTGTCTGCCAAGTCTTGATGGACACTGAACACACACAGTATTCAAAATAAAATGACCTCTTATTTTGAGTGATATTTTCAATTATCCACCCACTTTGGATCTTCAACAGCATTGTGCGTGTTGTATACACCATCATTACGCCCCACATTATGATGAGTGGGTTAATAAATGATTTGCTCCCAGAACTTTGTTCACATTTCTTTTAGGAGGGCTAGTAGGAAGTGGTCCCGAATGCTTTGCTTCCTGACTTGATGTAGCTTTGGTATTTGCACAGCTCTTTATTTTACAGAAAACCTGTGATTGAAAACTACATACTTAGGGGAGAGAGGGTTTTGTGTAAAAGGGATGGAGGAGGTGAATCTTTGTCCAAATATTTTTCCCACATCTGCAGTACCACAGGTTTTAGAATTAAGCCACTTATGCTTGTGAAAGTCAGTTTATTGGTGCATTTGGTATATTTAATGCAACGTGTAGTTTGGTCCCGATTGGAAAATTTTAAATCACTAGTATTGTTCTCAAATACTGAGTGTTGCAGGTAAGCCTCTAGATTAGAATAGAAGCAAAGTAATTTTTTAATTCAGTGCTGGATATCAGGGCCCAAACAGAATACCTAAGATTGTCTCTGGAGAATATGTTGAGTAGCCATGTTTTCCTAGCTTAGTGAAATAACTCACATTTGTTGCTGATAATGGGATAGAGTTGAAGGTCTAAATTATGTACAAGAATATTGCATTCTATATCCTTCTTAGGAAGTCATTAAGCATGCAATACCACCAGAACATTCTTTCCAAAGCTTAGTTAAACAAATCATCAATGTTCCAGTTAAGAACAATGGCATTTATCAACTTTCAACATAAATAGCATTGGAACAGAAAACAATAACTAAAATAATAGAACAATAAATTACCACTGCCACTAAGCTTGAGATTTCAAAGCAGATGCTATTACTGAAAGTACACTGTTTTATGGCATCAGTGACATTCTGTTCCCTTGCCTGGTGATGTTATTGAATATTCTTTGCTGTCTCACAGGGAAAGTCATTTTCCCTGAGAATGGTGGACAGACCCTCGATGCTTAAGGCTCAATCAAAGGGACAGCAACTCTGATAACCCCATTGGGAAAGTTGGCCACAGCTGAGACAGGTTAATCCAACAGTTAATACTCCTGCTGAATACAGGGATAAGATAGACAAACTGGTGAACTGGTGTGATGACATTAATTTATCCCTCAGTGTCAACAAAACAAAGGAGATAGTCACCAACTTCAGGCAGCATAGTGGAGAACATGCCCCTATCTACATTAATGGGCACAAAGTGGAAATGCGTGAGAGTTTCAAGTTTTTAGGTGTCCAGATCACCAACAATCTGTCCTGGTCCTCCCATGCCGACACATAGTTAAGAAAGCCCACCAACACTTCTACTTTGTCAGAAAACTGAGGAAATTTGGCATGTTTGCTATGACTCTCACCAACTTTTATAGATGCATCATCAATGGCCTAATTGTACTCCTACGTCTTATGTCTTATGTCTTATTACGTTATCATAGAAAGCATTCTTTCTGGTTGTATCACAGTTTGGTATGGCTTCTGCTCAGTCCAAGGCCGCAAGAAACTACAAAGCATTGTGAACAAAGCCCTCACCATTACTCAAACCAATCTCCCACCCATTGACACTATCTATACTTCCTGCTGCCTCACAAAAGCAACTAACATAATTAAGGACTCCATGCACCCCAGACATTCTTTCTTTCATCTTCTTTAGTAGGGCAAAAGATACAAAAGTTTGAGGTTACGTACCAATTGATTCAAGAATAGCTTCTTCCCTGGTATCAGACTTTTGAAAGGATCTACTTTGCATTAAGTTGATCTTTTTTTAGACCCTAGCTATGACTGTAACACTACAGTCTGCACTCTCTTCTTTCCTTTTCCATAAACGATATGCTTTGTCTGTACAGTAAGCAAGGAGCAATACCTTTCACTGTATACTAATACATGTGACAATAATAAATCAAATCAAATTAAAATCAAATCAGGTTAGAGTCACTGATGGAAACACACTCTTGACAGCCTTGATAGCAATACAGAGATAAACTTTATTTAGGCCCATAAAATTAGAGAAGAAACCTCTCTATTGTATTAAATGTAATATAAATATGGCTTTGCATAGTCCTGTCATTGGACCTCCAGTGCCAATGACTACCCACATAATTGCAGGCTGGCACCTACATTTAGCTAGTGGGGGGAGGGGCATTCTGCCAGCAGCAAAATGCTGGCAAGGCCAGAAAAGATGGCAACCTGTAAATGGGGTTTTAACCAGCATTAACCTCTATGGAGCAGGCAGCCACTCCTATTCCCAGCCTGGCACTGGGAAAGCTTCCTGGTAGCAGAAGCACATTGGCAAACCATCCTGATGCAGCTTTCCATATTTTCCCAGTCGCACTCCTTCCAAGCCTGCAATTACATGGTTGGGAAAATGCAGCCCACTATGTTGCTTTGACTAGTTCAATAAAGCTTCTTATCAATGGTGACCTTTAAGCTGTTGATTAAAAACAAAACAAATGATGTGATGCTACTGAATGTTAGGCTTTGATAGTCTGACTTTCTCTTTTTCGAGGTGGTTATTATGGGCACTTAGTTGGTGACACCTGTCATTTGTCAGTCAAAGTCAGGCTGTTGTCCCACTGCTGCTGTAAGCTTTTCCTTCTTTATTCCTTCATGGGATGTGGGCTTTGCTGGCAGCACCAACATTTCTTGCCTATCCCTAGTTGCTCTTGAATGGAGTGCCTTGCCAGGCCATTTCAGGCCATGTTTAGAGTCAACCACATTTCTGTGGGTCTGGATTTGCACGTAGATCAGATTAAGTAAGGATGATAGATTTCCTTCTCTGGACACCTGATATGGGCTTATCAGCTGCCTCCTCTGTGAAAGGGCTCAGCAGGTCTGGCAGCATCTTTATGGAGAAAAAAAAACTGATGTTTCAAGTCCGCATGCTTTGACAAAGGGTCATTTGGATTCAAAAATCAGCCTTTTTCTCTCCATAAGATGCTGCCAGACTTGCTGAGGTTTTCCAGCATTTGGTTTCAGATTCCAGCATCTGCAGTAATTTGCCTTTATCCTCTGTGGAGGGGTTAAGTGGAACTGAACACAGCGTAACAGCGAGCCCTTATCTTGACAATAAAGTGGAAGGAACTAACTTGAATGAAGCGACTGAAAACGTGGAAGAGAGGATCAAGTGAACCAGGTGACCATACTTTGCCAGTAGTTACCAACATCACCACTGCACTTGAACTCTCCACCCCAGCTGTGACATTTGCAGAATTTCACAGTTATCTGTCTATAAATGCACTATTCAGGTTTCCCGATGATGTATTTGCCAGACCAGGTAATTATGTACTCCCTTCCACCAAGTCAGACTGATTGGGGCCTAGGTTTGCATCTTAATTGGCTTACTATAGATACACAACATTGCTTATGTGGCAATCAAAGCGCTATTCCTAACCCCTAACCACCCTGCCCACCTCCCTCCCAGGTCACCCATAATTTTTTTGTAAACAAAAAGTACTTCAAAGACATCAATGCGCAACTGATCAACAATCACCAAATGATCTTTCTGCAGGTGTATGCAAGATTTCTAGGGAAGTGTCATAATGCAACTCTTCACATCTCAGGATGGACTTACTGCTTGGCTGCTTGGAGACTGTACTATCCACTTAAAATATGGCCAGCGACATTCATGAGGAACGGGAGCAATCAGACACAGGAGCACAATAGTGAAAGCCTTAATACATCCAGATGTGTTACTGAGCAAACAATTGGTATTCTGAGGAATGCACGTCAGTTACATGACATATTTGGTATTGGACAAGCCTGGATCTTCAGGTTGGTCCTGGTGTATGGCATTCTGCACAACATTGCACAACATTGCAAATCTGATCTTCAGAAGGAGCATAGTATAGAACACCGAGTCTCTTTGAGCAGGAGGAGAGACCTAATGCAATCATTTCAGCAGCAGTGGCTCACATTGTTACCTGGGATACCCTCACAATAACAAGTTTTGGTTATGTTGTGACAATGTACCCATTTGACAGTCACATGCTAAACCCATAAACACTGCCCCCTCACCTCCCCACTCACACATCCTCCAATATAATGTAGTTCTGCAATTAACCAAGCATTCTTTTCATGGCCACTCAGTGCTCAGGACTAATCCTGATTACATTCTGATCCTATTCAGCACATGTGAAAAGGCCACTTGCAGGAACAAGCAACATTGTGCAAGATGACAAAATAATGCAAGCAAATTTATGCAGTTAAGTTCATTTATGTAATTAATAAATGAAACAAAGCTTCATGTTCTAACAACTATGCGCATACCATTGAGCAATTACAAACCCTTACTGCAACAAAAGCAAAATATTTTGATGCTAGAAATCTGAAGTAAAGCCAAAATCATGGAAATACTCAGAAAGTCTGGAGAGAAACAAAGTTAACCTTTTCAGGTCAAGGACCTTTCTCTAGTTCTGAAGAAAGGTCCTTGACCTACAAATCTTACCTTAGACAATGCAGCCCCAGTTATTTCAGCAGTGTTGAAAGAAGGCTGCTTGGATCCCAGCCTGATTTGCTGACATACTCTTGATCAATGTCCTGCATGTTTTGGAACCCACAACAGCCCTGCCAAACACTGTTCCACATATACCTACAGAGGCTGAAGCAGACTTAGCCATTGGGAAACAAGACAGAGTGGTATGCTGACTAAGGTGGGGATTGGGTGGGGGTCTCTGGATGATGAGTAGAAGTGCTTTGAACAGAGTCCTCACCCCATGTCCACTTTCAGCATTATCTTTGCCATCTATACACACTGGCTAGCAACAAGCTAGAGAACACGTTGCTTGCACATCATTTAAGATGAATTCATGGGATGCAAACCATTGGTGGGTCTCAGTTTGCATTGGTATGATTGCAACATTTGATACTCAATGCAGGTGGTCACCCTTTCCACAGATAGAAACATTGCAAACATCTGCAGTATCCTGCTGCTTGTACTTGATTCCTTAAGTCTGTCTGCTGGTGTGTACAATGTGACTGGAAAGCCCTACTCATTCCCTGCATATTTGTTGCTGCTGCAGGTATTCCGTTTGTCGACACTTCTGAAGTTCAGCATTTGCTTCAAATGGAGCAGAACTTGAAACATTGTGTGTTCTTTGACACATACTATCCATTGCACTCTCTGGGAGAGAGGGGACATTCCCAGCCAGCCGCACTGCTGTAGCAATTGGTGGAGGTGGGGGGATTGATGGCAGAGGGAGGGAAGGAGGTGATCGGGGGTGGTCATCTGCTTGGGGGGTAAGTGGGGGAGGGTGGGTTAGGGTTGCCAAGTTGGGATGGATGGGGGGTCAGGGAGATTAGGCTGACCAAGGTAGGGAAAGGACATTGGGGCTGACCTAGAGAGGTCGGGGGTGGGGGGGGTGGTCAGGGATTGGGAGGTGAGGGAGTTGGAGGGACCATGATGCCAGGTAGTGGGGCTGGCCAGTGACCAACAGTGCACAATGGCCCACTCAGCGCTACACTACCGGCCTCCCAAGTGGGAAAAGGCCCCACCTAATGATTTTCAGAGTGAGTCACGTTTGGGCACTCAACAGTGCTCAGAATGTTGGAGATTCATTCTGAAAGTCACATTAAAAGAATCATTGGGGGTAACTTCAATTTTCATGAGAATTCAGAACTTAGAATTTTTTTGCGAGAATCGTCCCCAATCTCCCCCATCTGCTCTTGCTCACTTACGATGTGTGAATCACCAGGTGAAAAACTCTTCCTCACCAGTCCCATTGAAGTGTAAGTATCTGAGCTGGTGCATGGCTGATATGGATCCTGTGGTGATGCACTGTCACAGTGTACCTCCTCTGAGGAATTGTCATCTTCGTAAACCACCTGCTGTGGGACATGCGATGGTCCTGTGGGAATTTAAAGACATGAATTGGAATTGTCAAGGTAGGAATACTTTCAAGGAATATTACACACGTGATTATATTACATGGACTGATGTTATAATGTTAATATGAGAAGTATTTTTGGAATGTGGGTGGATGATATTTAATTAGATAGGTATCAGGTAGCAGAGAATGCATCAATTAGTGAAGTGAGCCCTGACCTTCTCGCACCAGGACTCCATTGTGCTATTTAGTTTTTTTGTTCTCTGACAATTTATCAGACGTCATCCTTGCAGTGTCCCTTTAAGTAGTGCAGATGATCTAGGTTGTCATCATACCTGTTCACTGTAATTGGTGAGGAAACCCGGAGGTCAGGGGGAAATGCAATGGCTGAGTTGAAAGGTCACTCAGAGACACACTGCACTTAAATCTGGATAAATACTGGACTCTTTGTTCCCATCCATTAATAATCTGAAATCCTCCCTCCCAATATTGTTGAACAGATTATTGGCGAGTAGGTGTGGCTGGATGGCCCCATTGGTGACATTTTGCAAACTGTAATGGGCAGGCATGATGGATTTCTGGCACCACTGACATTAATTGCCAGATTGTGAAGGATCACGTCCAGTTCTCTCTCTATATTTTGTCATGAACGTGCTGTCAGATCCAAAGCCACCAGCATTTCAAAAGGTGTTTTTGCAAGGTGTGAATCCCAATAATGAAATTAGCAGTCACAGACAGACCAAAAGAAATATTTTGCCTTCCTAATAGGAAACACTTTGGATTAGAGGTTTGCACTGTCCAGGACAAATATATGTATGTTAATGTTAGAACTAACAGAAGTTGAGGGGACAGACAGCCAAATATACAGAGAGTATCTTCAAAGGGAAACAATGATATACTTGGCAACTTTTTTGTGGAAGCAAGAGGCAGTATCCATTTAGCAGCCTGAGGTACAGAGTCCAGCCAGCAGCCTGTAAGCTGGTTCTAGTTAGCATACCAGAAGCAAGAATGCCAAAAACCTTTGTGGAGGCTGTTAAAACCCATACCTTCACTGAACCAAGAAAAGACATTCCACAAAATAACTACACAATCATATACAAAATAGTAAGTATAAGCTGGCCTTTAGTTATGGATCTATTGAATTGGAAGTTGTTTTGGAAGAGAGAAGTCCTGAAAATGATCTTGTAAGTGTACTTTTGGATCAAAAGAGCAATTCTTACTTGAACTTTGAGTGTGTTTAACAGTCTCTTGTATGTAACTGTTTTAGATTATTATAGTCTTGTTTGTGTTTGTTCTTTCCTTTATATAAATAAACTTTAATGAGTGCTACACAATGACTGGGCTCGTTACTGTTCTCAGTGCATACGTATATGGCTCCATACACCATTCCTGTAGACAAAACAATGATTCTGCCATGAACCAGTATTTCTAAGTTGCAAACATCAGTCAGGCTCATGACAATTGGTGCTTTATGCTCTCCTTTCCTGAAAAGAGGGAAAGCAGATACTTATGAGTGGGGTCAGTGGAATGCATTGAAGGGATAGATGGATGACATTTCTTGGTGGTAACTATGAAAGAGACCCAGGTGAGTGTCAATGATGGAAGGACAGATGGGTGTGGGGAGTAGTGCATAGATCAAGAGGGGAGGTAGACCTGCAGAATAAGTTGGCATGAGGATTAACGTGCAAGTGTAGGCTTCAGAAGGAAGAATAAGGTAGCTGGCATTATGTGTACATCAGAATGTGGTTGAATGTGTTATTGAAATCCACCTTCCTGCTTCTACTTAGGTTTTTCAACTAACTCTGACACCATGCTTCTGTTGCTTACCACCTCCAGCCATGTCATTTTGCTTTCAGATGCAGGCTTCTTTGTCCTGGTTGGTAAGTGTATCGGCCTACAGACCCTGACATGATTACCAGTTTGGGATGCATCAATTAGAGAAGCGAGGCATGAACTTCTCGCGTCAGGGCTCCATTGTACTACTTAGTTCTTTTGTTCTCTAACAATTTATCAGATGTCATCTTTGCAGTGTCCCTTTAAGTAGTGTAGATGAAATTGACTAATCTAGGTTGTCACCATACCTGCTCACCCTAATTGGTCAGGAAACCCGGAGGTTAGGGAGAAATGCTGGGTTGAAAGATCACTCAGAGATCTACTGCACTTAAATCTAGATAAATACTGGCCTCTTTATTCCCATCCATTAATAATTTGAAATCTGCCCCCCCTCCAATGTTGTTGAACACATTATTGGCAAGTAGGAATGGCTGGATGGTTCCATTGGTGACATTTTGTAACACTTGGAGTAAATCTGACATTGCAGAGACTGGTTGGGTCAGATTTACCCTGATTTTTATGAATTCCATGAATGGTCACTTCAACAGTAAGTTTTGCTGGCTAGGTAGATATGGGGAATTCAAGTATCCATTCCTTACAATTTTCCATTCAAACCTGGCCCACAAAGAACACACAGTGGAAGTTCAGTCAGTGATGCTCAGTGATGAAACTATTAAACTATGATAGCTTGAAACCATCCTGGACAAAGCATCCAAGACTGGCTTTCCTTGATGGATAAGTTTGTCTGAACATTTGCTGTCCTGCACAAGTAGCTGAGGAGAATGACGCACTAATGGCTCGTGGGTGAAAACAGAAGCTTGCACTTCCAGGACCTCATTGCAGCTAGAGGCTGTCACAAAACTCACTGAGTGACAGGAGCTGCTGATCAGTCAATGGTTGGAGATGGAGAACCTTCTACACCCCTGATGAAGGAACACTGTTTCCGAAAGCTTGTAGGATTACTATCAAGTAAACTAGTTAGACTCGAATCTGGTGCTGTGAGACTTCTTACTGGGAAACAGAGAAGGCAGCTCTCCAGCAGAAATTGGAATCAGATAAGGCATTTCTCCAGCAGAAATTGGAATCAGAGAAGGCATTTCTCCAGCAGAAACTGGAATCAGAGAAGGCAGCTCTCCAGCAGAAATTGGAATCAAAGAAGGCAGCTCTCCAGAGAAACTGGAATCAGAGAAAGCAGCTCCAGCAGAAATTGGAATCAGATAAGGCATTTCTCCAGCAGAAATTGGAATCAGAGAAGGCATTTCTCCAGCAGAAACTGGAATCAGAGAAAGCAGCTCTCCAGTAGAAACTGGAATCAGAGAAAGCAGCTCCAGCAGAAACTGGAATCAGAGAAAGCAGCTCTCCAGCAGAAACTGGAATCAGAGAAAGCAGCTCCAGCAGAAATTAGAACATGGAACATTACTGAGCAGTACAGGCCCTTCGGCCCTCAATGTTGTGCCGACCAATGGAACCAATCTAATGACCCTCGAACCTAAACTATTCCAATGCTATCCATATGCCTATCCACTGACCATTTGAACACCCTTAAACTTGGCGAGTCACAGCAACATTCCATGCCCTTACTACCCTCTGAATAAAGAACTCACCTCTGACATCTGTCCTATAACTACCACCCCTTAATTTAAAGCTATGTTTCCTCGTGTTAGCCATCTCCATCCAAGGGAAAAGGCTCTCACTGTCCACCCTATCTAACCCTCTGATCATCTTATATGCCTCAATTAGGTCACCTATTAGCCTTCTTTAATGAAAATAACCTCAAGTCCCTCAGCCTTTCCTCGTAAGACCTTCCCACCATACCAGGCAACATCCTGGTAAACCTCCTCTGCACCCTTTCCAGTGCCTCCACATCTTATAATGTGGCGACCAGAACTGTATGCAATACAGTTACTGCTAAATGGAGTCAGACATGTTCAGAGATGGTTCATATATGGTCACATGTGCCACACTTCATAAACGCCGGCACACATGACGCAGCAAAATCCCTGTTCTTACACAGGAAGAGGAGCATTTTCAAAGGTAGCCTTCATCAAGCACTGCTACTCTTTGATTGCAATCACTGGAGACATCCATTTTTTTAACATCTCATCTCTCCCTGTGATAGATACCTCTGTTATCTCATTTGTGATCTCTGTTCTGATTTTAAGGGCTTCAATGTGCCCATGCTCTTATTTTTCCTCTTCCCTTCTCATCTGCAGCATGTTTTACCCATCGATTGAAGACAAAGGGATTGAATAAGGAGAAGATTTCAAAGGACATAGGCAAGCTGGAAAATTACATCATGGAGAAAATTGTGGATCTTAACAGAAGATCAAAATGAGTTTAAAATCAATCAGTAGTGCAGTGTGGTGATAATCTGCAGTTATTATTGTTTGTTTCCTTTATCCAGCAATAGGACTGGTGAAGCTTTTGCTGAAACATTTATTCTCCAGGGTCAAGTCTGTCTTTTAATTATGTACAGCTTTCATTTTCTTACAAAAAAATTTGCAGCTTTTAGGCAATATTTTATTCTGAGTGTTTATCAGGACATAACTTCCAGATCTGCAGAAGCAGACTTATTAATCTTCAGCCACATAAATACACATTTTTAGGGGACTGTGTACTTGCAATTTTTTTTTACATTTATTGCTGCTCTTTCGAAGTTCATCAGCAATAAAGACCACTGGATAAACTGGAAAAATAACCAGTTTGGCCCAGAACTAGTAATATCACCGGTAGCACTTGGAGTTCCTATGAGCCTTATCAGCAATATTACCGGCATCACTATCAGTGTTACTGCCACTTTGCACTGCAACACCAGTTCCGAAATGATCTTATTTCCCAGTTCAGGACTGGATATAACTGGTGCCAGTATTACTGGAACATCCTCCTGGCAATATAGCCCACTTTTAAAGTGGACTTTCTAAGAAAATTAAATAAGCACGTAATTAATCTAATTAGGTAAACCATAAGGAATAGTGGCAACAGTGTTGTTAAGGCTCAACATAGGAACAAAAGGAGTAGAATATAAATTTTAAAGATAAGGGTGCTCCATTGGAAAAGAACAGTGAGATAAAAATGCGTCTTGTGCAAATGAACTCATTTAGGAAGAGAAAGGGAAAGTGATTATATGGGCTTTCAGAAAGTCGTCAAGAAGAACTCTCGGGTTTGTTTCCATCATATGAGGCTGAACTTTTCAGTTCCAATTTGGGAATTAGAGAAAATGACTGCTCAGCAATGAAGACAACAGTCCCACTTCCACTTCTATCACTGGCTATTTTCAGCAGAGTGGGAAAAAGGACAGGCAGGAAACTACATACTCTTGTCTGAACGTTGGAGGTGCCATTCTGGAAGTGGGCATTTCAGAACTTCTGCCATTATCAGTGAAGCAAGTTTTGGAAATTCAGAATAGAGGCCTTACCCATGGATTGGAGGAAGGAAGAGTATGAAAGGCCACTAAAATCATGTTATCTCCTTTACAGTTTATATTGAATTTTATAGTCTCATTTATATCAGTGTTTACTGAAGTGACTGATGGCAGCTCAGTGATTGGAAAAGGTAAGTTACCATTCAGTAGAGTAAATGTCAGATTGTTGATTCTGACAACTGGCAAGCTGAACAAGTGGAATAACAGTATTGAATAAATGGAAAAGTTTTCAGATGAATAAGAATAGATTATGTATCGGAGAAATCAGAAAAGAAGATGATTGTGTTTTTTTAGAGGTCAATCTTCTCAGTCCTGGGATATCACTGAAGGGACTTCATCAGGGTAGTGGTCTAGGCCCAATCATCTTCAACTACTTCAAAACGATCGCACAATGTTTCGCACCATTCTCAACTCAAACAGTTCATGTCCATATACAGCTAGACCATTCACTCACTCCACCACAGTGACAACAGTGTGTACCATCTACAAGATGCACTGCAGCAGCTCACCAAGACTCCTTCGACAACCAAAGGGCCTCAAGTACCTTGATACATGAGAACACAACTACCTGAGTGTCTCCCTCCAAGTCCCACATCATCCTGTCTTGGAACTGTATTAGTGTTTCTTCCTTAACACTAGGTCAAGATACTAGAATTTCCTTCCTAATAACAGTGTGGCATACCTCCACCATGTGGCCTGCAGTAGTTCTAGATGGTGTCTCATCACTATCTTCTAAAAACAAATTAAGGATGGACAATAAATGCTGTTCTGCATCACCTGATTTTTGTTTAAATATGTATTTTATATTATTGAAAAGCTAGCTATAAGAGACTCAGAACTAATTGTTTAAACCCTTTTCATTACTGTCATTTATTCTTTGTAGAATAGTTCAGCTATCTTTTTAGGTGTTCAGAAACTTTAAAAGCCATATGAGCTCTCATTCCTTGCAGAACAGCTCAGGCATCTGTTTGGCTGTTTGTAAGCTTTGCCAGATATATAATCTCTTGGCTACCATCTAAAACACTAACAGATTCTATAATACAGCACATATTTACATTGCTACACTAGAAAATCTGAGTTTATTTATTTTGACACGTTTATGAGCTTTTGAAGAGGATATTGTTTTATGAAATGCTAGTTACAAGGCTAATAAGAGATGGGGAAAGGTAAAGTGGTGAGTGGCATGAAGAGGATGAGGGTTGAGGCATTACACATGTCTGAAGAACTGGGTTATTGCCTTTGGGAAATAAGTGGGCCTTTTAACTTGGCTGCCTTGACATAAGTCTATCTTTTTTTTAACACCAGTGGTAGCCCCAGGTTTAGGCCATCTTGCCCACCATGAGATGAAAATCCTCCCAGGTGGCACTGCTGGGAAGGGGGTAAATTCCTGATTCCCACCTCCACAATAAAAAATCCAGCCTGTGATATAAGGTGAATTATAGCAGTACAGCTGTTTGATGACCAGCAGTTGCTTGGATTAGGTGTTGCTTGCATTGAAGCAAAATTGGAAGTGATGTACTAAAAGTTTTGTGTAATGCGCAGAGTCTTGGTAAAGCACAAGAACACCATAATGGATTGGAAGAAGCTATATGCAGATTAGTGGAATAAGCAAATTGATAACTGATGCAATTTAACATGGAGAAGTGTAACTCAATACAACAAAGCCGAGGTACAGAACACACATCATGCAAAGAGATTTATAATGTGGGCAAACAGTACCCAAGGGATTCATTGAGGGTGACATTGGGCTACCTAGTACCTATTTTGCATGTGTGGAAGTTTGCGCAGACTCCATATTGAGTAAGGCTAGTTAGGCTTACTTCGTGCTGCCTCAGGGAAAATCAAAATTAAACATTACATAAATAGAAGAAGAGCAAGTGCTTACTTCAATCCCTATCCTTTTTCCTGCTACTGATATTCCTAATCTTCTGGCACTGGTCTAACCTCTGATAATGCCCTCTCCTCACCATCAAGACTCTAATACCTCCCTCCCCCATTTGCCAAGCTTCCAGGCAACCTCTCTTACCTCACTTCTTTCCTAAATTCCCATGATCCCAACTCTGAAGCCCACGATGTCTTACTGAAGCTCAGGATCCTTCAGTTAACTGAGTGCTTTCCATAAAATTGTTGACAAGGGATGGAACTTTCCCACCCGCCCGCCATGTGAATTTTTGTGGGTGGGACACAGACCATGCAAAGATCCGTTGACCTCAGGTAGGAAGTTCTGATTTTGGGGGTGAGCGAAGCCTGAAAATCCCACTTAAGTCTTTTAAATAATGTTGTTTATCCGCTGACACCCTCTTGAATTCTTTTCTGATGTGCTACTTATGCCAATGTAAAAACTCCTTTTGGGTTCCTGAAGCCTGTACTATCATAAAGTTAAGCCCTTGTCATATCTGTTGGTCTTCCTGAAATCTTTACAATGCCTTGTGTACCCCTCATTCCAAAATCACTTGCTTCTGTGTGTAAAAAAAAATCAGTATGAGGATGCACTGGAGCCTGCTACAATGATGTAACCTCATCTCTTATGATGATGAACCTACTGCTGATATTCACATAGATTTGATTTACAAATATACCAAACCATATTTCTCCTGAAACAGCACCAATGTATGGCATTTATTGTTCAGGTAATTGCTGACTTGTTTAGTAAGGCAATGCTTCACTTATCTAAGGGCTGTTGCATGATGATGAATTTCCAGGCCAACATTTGTTGAAGGTGGATGTGTGTAAATTGTAAAAAAGCCAAATGAAATATGAACATAGAGTATTAATGAATTTAATGCAAAATACTGGCAATATCACAGTTGTACATTTTGTATAGTTTTGTTCACCCCTACCTTAGAAAATGTTATTTTTATTATAAATCTTTGTCATGGCATTTCGCTTAGCAGTTAAACGTTATCCATAATTCTGCAGTTGCACATAGGCCAATAGATTCTAGAATGCACTTGAATGTGAATTGTGTATATTGTGCTAAGTAGCCTGAAGGGGGATAGTACCATAACAGATATTATTTGTGTACTGATTCTTTGCTCCCAATATGATCTCCTCTATACTGGGGAAACATATCGCAGACTAGATAACGGCATGGCTGAACACATTCGCTCTGTCCATACGCCAACCTTCCTGTCACTTGCCACTTCAACTCACCATCTTGCTCTCATGTCCACATATCCATCCCTGGTTTGTTGCTGCGATGCCCAACACCAGCTGGAGAAACAATGCTTCATCTGCTGATAAAACATGATAAAGCCTCCTGGACTGAACATTGAGTCCAACATCTTTAGACTGTGCATGTCCTATCCTTCCTTACTCTTTTTAATCTAAGTTTGATTAAAAATACAACCACCCTGCATCCCTATTCCTCCACAGAACCAAGTGTCACTTGTTCTTCAGTTTTTCTTTCACTGAACATTGACCTTTGTTCTCTGATTCACACTTTCTGCTACTTTATCTTTATGCCACTATCATCACCTTCTATAGTCCTTCGCACTCCATTAACACTTCTTTTGTCTTGTGCCCTGAACATCTTTCCTAGCTCACACCTATCATTGACTATCTGTTTTGCTCCACTCCTCTCTAACAGTATAAAATCCATCACATTTCTATCTTTTTTTTAGCTCTGAAGAAGTTATATGGACCTAAAATGTTAGCTCTCTTTTTCTCTCCATGGATGCTGCTAGACCTGCTGAGTTTATCCAGTATTTTCTATTTCTAGATCTATTACTGGGCTAGTCATCCAGATTCCTAGATCAATAATCCAAAGGCATAAGTTCAAATCCCAACACAGCAGCTGGACAATTTAAGTCCAGTTAATTCAATAAATCTGGAATATAAAACTAATAGTGATTACAAAACAACTGGCTTGTTGTAAAAGCCGATCTAACTTCTTTTAGAGAGGAAATTTGTTATCCTAACCTAATCCAGCCTATATGTACATCCATAAATGTGGCTAATCTTTAACTGCCTTGTGAAATGGTTTAGCAAGCAACTCAATTGTAACAAAATAACTGCAATCGATAATAAGAATAAAATTGGATCAACTTCTTAGCTTTGGCCTAGGCACTGTTCAGACAGGATAAAGGTTTTTTTTAAATTATTCGTTCATAGGATTGCTGAAGAGATGATGTCGCGATGCCGGCGTTGGATTGAGGTAAACACTGTAAGAAGTCTGACAACACCAGGTTTAAGTCCAACCAATTTATTGCTGAAGAGGCCAGCATTTGGAGCCCAACTCTAATTGTCCTTGAACCAAGTGACTTGGTAGGCCATTTAAGAGAGCATTTAACAGTTAACCACATTGCTATAGTTCTGGAGTCACTAGTAGGCCAGAACAAGTAAGGACAGCAGATTTCCTTCCCAGAAGATATTACTGAACCAGATGAGTTTTTATGACAATTGATTCATTATACTTCTAATTCCAGATTTTTTATGGAAGTCAAATTTCATCACTTGTCCTGTTGGGATTCAAACCTGGCTCCCCAGAACATTAGACTAGGTCCTTGGACTACTAGTCCAGTAACAATATCACTATGCTACCATCTCTCCCTAAAGGATAGTCTCAGTTGATTCTGAAAAGTCCCCACTAATATAGGAGGGTTTATAGCAAAAGTGGGAGAGGTGGCCTAAGGTTCAAGAGTTTCACAAGATCAGCTTGTTATATACACAGAAATCACAGCTTTGAGATAATGTGCCAGTTTACTTCATCAATATCCCTGGGTACATTCAGTAGAGATGGCAACATATTGATGTGCAGTGAATAGGGAGTGGCATCGAGAGCCCTTAGCAATGACCCACAAAGTCTCATGTCATCAGGTCAAACATGAGCAAGAAAGAATCCTGCCGATTATCAACAATTGCTATCCCTCTGCTGATCAATCGGTATTCCTCCCTTCTAAGAAGCACTGAAAGTAGTAGGGCCAAACATATTCTGGGTGGGAGAAATTCAATGTCCCTCATCAAGAGTGATTGCATTTACTGATTGAGGTGGTTGCGTCCTGACAAATATATCTGCAGAGGTAGTGAGAGAACCAACACGAAGGAAAACCTACTTGATCTGGTGCTTGTTCATTTACCTGTCACAGATGCATTTGTCGATGACAATATTGGAAGGAGCGACCATTACATAATCCTTGAAGAGACAAAATCCAGTCCACATATTGAGGATGCACTCCATTACGTTATGTGGCATTAGCACTGTGCTAAATGGGATAGAATCAGAATACATCTCACAGCTTAAAAGTGGGCATCCAGGAGGTTTGGTGAGCCATCAGTAGCAGCACAATTGTATTCCACAAGAATCTATAACCTCATGGCCCAGCATATTCCTCATCCAACTATTAACTGCAAGCCAGCTGGAGACTTTAGTCAATGAGGAATGT
This sequence comes from Sphyrna mokarran, assembly GCA_024679065.1. NCBI lineage: Eukaryota > Metazoa > Chordata > Chondrichthyes > Carcharhiniformes > Carcharhinidae > Sphyrna > Sphyrna mokarran. Next base: position 104,664,229 of record JAGIQG010000001.1, on the reverse strand, counting down.
CAGGACCAGCACCAGCTGTAGCTGAAAAAGATCTGCCAAGTTAATGTAGCTACAACACAAGACTACAATATGCTGAACAGAAGCAACATGCTGCAGACAGAGTTCACAGATCCCCTAATCAATGAATTAGATCAAACCACTGCAGTTATTAATGGTAGTGTGCAATTATGCAGCTGATTCTCCATGAGCATCCCATCCTTAATCATGATAGAGCCTGCTACATGAGTGCAGAAGACAAGACTGAAACATTTGTAATAATCTTCATCCAGAGGGGCCAAGTGGATAATTCATGTTATACTCCTCCTGGAATCTCCAGCATCACAGATGCCAACCTTCAGCTAATTCAATTCACTCCATACAATATCAAGAAAAGGCCAAGCATATTGGATACAGCAAGGATACAGATCCCAAAATCCTCCCAGATATAGTACTGAAGACTTATGCTCCAGACATGCTTTTATCTAAGCTGTTTTAGAACAGCTACAACACTGGCATCTAGCCAACAAAATGGAATATTGCCCAGGTATGTCCTTTCCACAAAAAACAGACCAAATCCAAACTGTGTATTCTGCAGGGACTAACATGTGCTGACTGCCAAAAGACTTTCCACTAATAACATGGCAGAAGTCTGGAGAATGATGGAATGCTCTCCACTTGCCTGAATGACTACAGCTACCACAACAGCCCATGTCCCATGAACGAATTAAAAAAAATATATTGAAGAAGGTTGATACCAGTCCAGACAAAGCAGCCTGTTTCATCAGACCCTCTCCACAATCTGAAACATTCATTTCCTCCACTATCCACAGTTCCTGTGCAACAGGAACTCATCAAGGTTTCTTCAACAGCATTTTGGAAATGTACGAACTTTACTATTTGCAGCATAAGGACACCAGGCACTTAGGGACATAACTTCCCAACACAAGTTTCCCTCCAAGTTACACACCATTTTGATTTCATTGTTTCCAAGTTGAGATGCTATAACTTTATCAAACAACAATTTACCTGACAGACTGCAGCACAGTTCAAGAAGATAGATCACCACCACCTATTCAAGGTCAATTTGCAATGGGCAATATATGTTGGCCTTGCCAGCAATGCAGACATTTTGTGAATGACTGAAAGAAAAATTACACAGGTGGGAAACTATTGTAATGAAGAGATATTTGTGATACCTGGATTTTTTTTGCTGGAACAGAGAAGACTAAGAGGAAATTCTACAAAAACTTTAAAATTTATGAAGGTGTGAATACGGGAATGATATTTTCAGATGTGGGCTCATTAGATAAAAACATCACGAAGAGGATAGGAAAAGACTCCAGGAAACTTTCAATATTGATTAGAACATTGAATACATGGAGATGTTTAGGCCACTGTTTGTTTTCAGGGACAATTCAATATATAAAATAAAGAATCCTGCAGAACTCTATTGGTGACAATGGAACAGTGAGGTTAGCTTTGTTTTGATCTAACAATGAGGTAGCACGTATATGATGGATCAAAATGGATTCTTTCTCTGTTGTAACTTTCTATTCTTCATTGTTTTATTAACATACAGCAAGCTTGTTTTCAAAGGCTATTTTATGTGAGAAATCTAAGGAACATTTATCTCCGGAAAACATCAAAAGTTATTATACCTGTGGTAATGAAGATTCCAATTTATTATACTATGCTATTCAAACTCATTTAGTATCATAATGAAATAAACAATGGCAGAGTTGCAAAAGCTTGGTTGAAGCTCCCATCTGAAAGTTCATGATCAGAGTTTTTGATGAACACAGACATCTGAACCTCTTTGCTCACCTCCACCACCCCTCAGTGTTTGGGTTGCACCACCTGGGGTCAATAGCAGCAACAACCAAAATATTTCCACTTATTTTTTTTTTTAAAAGCAACACAGCACGGGAAACAGGCCCTTCGGCCCAACGAGCCCGCGCCACCGTAATACCAAATCATTATCCTATTTTAATAGTCCTATATAATAATATATATATTAATCCTAATTTGAAAAATTTTCACCATAGGGACAATTTGTTACCCAATCAGCCTAAGAGCGAATTTTTGGGTTGTGGGAGGAAACCGGAGTGCCCGGAGAAAACCCACGCAACCACGGGGAGAACGCGCAAACTCCCGCAGACACCGGCCCAATTCCCAAGTGTCTGCACAGCCACATCGATAGTCTCTGAGCTGTCATGGTGCCCTTCAGGTGGTCCACATAAAGCACTCATATACTACATGAGGTACCAGGCAACCCATGAATCAACATCCAAGAGCTGTACCCGCACCACCTGCCGAATGCGTGCTCAAATTATGGACCGAATTACCTGTGGAAAAAAGCCGTATTTAAACAGTCCTAATATATCCCTCTATCTGCATACCGCTCATGTGGCTGTCCAAGAGACCCTTAAACAGCCCCAGCGTGCCTGCTCCCACCACCTTACTCGGCAGTGCATTCCACACCCCCACTACCCTTTGTGTGAAAAACTGCCCTCTAATATTCGTCCTATACATAGCCCCCCTCACCCTATGGCCCTGACCTCTCGTCCTATCCATTTCTAAAGGTGGAAAAAGTTTACCTCCATTTACTCTATCTATACCCCTTATAATCTTATACACCTCTATGAGATCCCCTCTAAGCCGACGTCTTTCAAGGGAAAACAACCCCAGTCTATTCAATCGTTCCTCATAAGACAGTCCTTCCATACCAGGCAGCATCCTGGTAAACCTCCTCTGCACTCTCTCCAAGGACTCCACCTCCTTCCGATAGTACGGAGACCAGAACTGGGCGCAGTATTCCAAGTGAGGCCTAACCAAAGTTGTATACAACTGCAACATCAAACTCCTACTCTTATCTTCTATACCCTTTTCTATGAAAGCTAACATACTATACGCCTTCTTTGTCACCTTCTCCACCTGTGAGGACACCTTCAGAGACTTGTGAACCTGCACCCCAAGTCTCTCTGCGTCTCTATGCTCCGTATAGTTTTACCTTTTATCCTATAATTCTCTTCTACATTTTTCCGGCCAAAATGCATAACCTCGCATTTTTCCGGATTAAATTCCATTTGCCATCTATCTGCCCAATCTACCAACCTGTCTATGTCCTTTTGTATTGCCTGACACTGCTCTTCTGTACCCGCCAATCCAAGCATCTTGGTGTCATCAGCAAATTTGCTGATCTCACCACCTACCCCTACTTCCAAGTCGTTTATGTAGACCACAAATAGAAAGGACCTAGTACTGAGCCTTGTGGCACTCCACTAGTGACAGGCTTCCAGCCGGAAAAAGAGCCTTCCACTACTACCCTCTGTCTCCTCCTTCCGAGCCAGTTTTCGACCCATCTACATACCCGACCCTGTATCCCATGCTCCTTCACCTTCTCTATCAGTCTACCATGAGGAACCTTGTCAAACGCCTTACTGAAATCCATGTAGACGACATCAACAGCATGTCCTTCATCAACTGTTTTTGTCACGTCTTCAAAAAATTCCACTAGATTTGTAAGACAAGACTTCCCCTTGACGAAGCCATGCTGCGTATCCCTGATCAGATCGCAGCGCTCCAGATGCTCATACATCCTGTCCCTAAGGATCCTCTCCATTAGCTTACCTATAACTGAAGTCAAGCTCCCCGGCCTATAGTTCCCTGGGTAATCCCTCTGACCTTTTTTAAACAACGGTACTACGTTTGCTATCCTCCAGTCCTCTGGGACCTCACCTGTGTCCAAGGAAGAGACAAAGATTTGCGTCAGAGGCCCAGCCAAGTCTTCCCTCAACTCCCTTTATGTTTCCAAAATCAGAAATAGTACACCTTCCAACCACTGACATGCCACAAAATGCCACGATACTTGGCCAAACGCGTCCACTGTGTACGCTGCCATATGTGGACCTTCTTGGAGGCATCACGCCTGCCGAAGGCCCACATATGCGCAAAATGTTTAGAACTGCAACGTTTACGAGCAAAGTTGAGACAGCTGGAGCTGCGCTTGGAGGACATTTGTCTAGTGAGGGAAAATGAGGATACAATGAATAGGGAAGGCAGACCTGCGGGGACTCCAGGATCTAGTAGTAGGGATGGGCTGGGTACAGTTACAAGGAACAAGAACAAAAATCAAGGCACAAAGGCCATCTCTAAGGAGGATTCCCAGAAAACCAAGGGGGGGGGTAAAAGCTGTGATGGAGAGGGCAGGTGAGGGGGAACAGAATGCCACAGAGACCGGCGGGAAAGCAGGAGGTGAGATAGTGGGGGGGGATGGGATGGTTAAAGGGATCGATAGGAGATTCTGTGGGCAAAAGAGAGACTCCAGGATGGTAGTCTGCCTCCCTGGAGAAGGGGTCCAGGATGTATCAGAGAGGGTAGAGGGAATTTTGAAGAGAGAAGGGTCTAAGGCAAATGTAATAGTTCACATAGGACAAAAAGATGTAGGAAGAAAGCGCAGGGGGGACTTACGTAGACAGTTTAGGGAGTTGGGGGCTCAACTGAAAGGTATGGCCTCCAGGGTGGCGTTCTCTGGGCTGCTGCCTGTGCCCGGGACCGATTGGGTAATAAATGAGACACTCCAACTAAATGCAGGGATGAGGGATTGGTGTAGGGCAGAAGGCTTCATATTTATTGATCATTGGGAAGTCTTCAGGAGGGAGGGTCACCTATTCACAAGGGATAGGGAGCAGTTGTCTGGGAGGGGAACACATATTTTAGCTGGGAGGTTAGCTGGAGTATTTCAAAAGTGTTTAAACTAATAGGGAGAGAGGGTGGGGAGACAGCGGGAACTGGGAGTGTGAGAGAGAGGGATGATAGGGTAACACCAGTAGGTAGAAAGGAATATCCGAGAGCTGAAGGTCTTCAGTGCATGTGTTTTAATGCGAGGAGTGTGACTGGCAAAACAGATGAACTGAAGGCAATAATGGTCACGAGGAGTTTAGAAGTGGTGGCGGTGACCGAGACGTGGTTGAAGGAGGGGCAAGACTGGCAATTGAATATTCCAGGGTATAAGTGTTTTAGGCGTGACAGAGTTGGTGTGAGAAGAGGCGGGGGAGTGGCTTTATTAGTTAAGGACAACATCATAGCAGTGCAGAGGGAGGGAGGTATGGATGATTTAGGAATTGAGTCTCTATGGGTGGAGTTGAGGAATAGGAAGGGATTGGTTACTCTGTTGGGTGTTTACTACAGACCGCCCAACAGCCCGTGGGCCGTGGAAGAAGGGATATGCAGGGACATTTTAGATAAGTGTAGGAAAAATAGGGTAGTAGTGGTGGGAGATTTCAATTTTCCTGGAGTAGATTGGAGAGTGCCCAGAGCTGTAGGAGTGGACGGGGAGGAATTTGTACAGTGTGTTTTGGAAGGGTCCTTGGAGCAGTATGTGATGGCCCGACTAGAGATGGGGCTATACTGGATTTGGTTCTGGGAAATGAGCCAGGCCAGGTGGTTGACGTCGAGGTAGGAGAGCAGGTGTCAAATAGTGATCACAACTCTGTCTGCTTTAGGATATTAATGGAAAAGGATGAGACTGGCCCAAAAGGGAGGGTATTAAACTGGGGGAGGGCTAGATACGGCCAGATTAGGCAAGATCTTAAAGATACGGATTGGGATAAGCTTTTTGAGGGCAGGTCGACGAGGTACATGTGGGAGTCCTTCAAGGGAAAACTAAACTCTCTGCAGGAAAGATATGTGCCGGCAAGGAGGAAGGATGGGAAAGGTAGGATTAGAGAACCTTGGCTTACCAGGGAGATCGAGGACTTGATCAAGAAAAAGAGAGAGGCTTACATTAGATCTAGGCAACTAGGGACTGAGACAGCGCTGGAAGCTTATAGAGATTGTAGACGGGATCTTAAAAGGGGTATTAGAAAGGCAAAAAGGGGCCACGAGGTGGCTCTGGCAGGTAGGATAAAGGAAAATCCAAGGGCATTTTACACCTATGTAAGGAGCAAAAGGATGGTTAGAGGCAAGATTGGACCTCTTAGGGACAGAGGAGGGGATCTATGCTTAGAGCCTGAGGGAATGGGGGAGATCCTGAATGAAAACTTTGCGTCGGTATTCACGCAGGAGACTGGACAGATGTCTGTGCCTGATGTTGACAAAGTTGAGGATCGGTTGAGGGAAATAAGGATTACGAGGAAAGAGGTGTTGGGGCTGTTAGGCAGCTTAAAGACATATAAAGCACCAGGGCCTGATGGCATTTACCCCAGGCTGCTAAGGGAGTTGAGGGAAGACTTGGCTGGGCCTCTGACGCAAATCTTTGTCTCTTCCTTGGACACAGGTGAGGTACCAGAGGACTGGAGGATAGCAAACGTAGTACCGTTGTTTAAAAAAGGTCAGAGGGATCACCCAGGGAACTATAGGCCGGTGAGCTTGACTTCAGTTATAGGTAAGCTAATGGAGAGGATCCTTAGGGACCGGATGTATGAGCATCTGGAGCGCTGCGATCTGATCAGGGATACGCAGCATGGCTTCGTCAAGGGGAAGTCTTGTCTTACTAATCTAGTGGAATTTTTTGAAGAAGTGACAAAAACAGTTGATGAAGGACATGCTGTTGATGTCGTCTACATGGATTTCAGTAAGGCGTTTGACAAGGTTCCTCATGGTAGGCTGATAGAGAAGGTGAAGGCGCATGGCATACAGGGCCAGGTATGTAGATGGGTCGAGAACTGGCTCGGGAGGAGGAGACAGAGGGTAGTAGTGGAAGACTCTTTTTCTGACTGGAAGCCTGTCACTAGTGGAGTGCCACAAGGCTCAGTACTAGGTCCTCTTCTATTTGTGGTCTACATAAACGACTTGGAAGTAGGGGTAGGTGGTGAGATCAGCAAATTTGCTGATGACACCAAGATGCTTGGATTGGCGGGTACAGAGGAGCAGTGTCAGGCAATACCACAGGACATAGATAGGTTGGTAGACTGGGCAGATAGATGGCAAATGGAATTTAATCCGGATAAATGCGAGGTGATGCATTTTGGCCGGAAAAATGTAGAAGAGAGTTATAGGATAAAAGGTAAAACTATACGGAGCAGAGAGACGCAGAGAGACTTGGGGGTGCAGGTTCACAAGTCTCTGAAGGTGTCCTCACAGGTGGAGAAGGTGATAAAGAAGGCGTATAGTATGTTAACTTTCATAGAAAAGGGTATAGAATACAAGAGTAGGAGTTTGATGTTGCAGTTGTATACAACTTTGGTTAGGCCTCACTTGGAATACTGCGCCCAGTTCTGGTCTCCGTTCTATCGGAAGGATGTGGAGTCCTTGGAGAGAGTGCAGAGGAGGTTTACCAGGATGCTGCCTGGTATGGAAGGACTGTCCTATGAGGAACGATTAGATAGACTGGGGTTGTTTTCCCTTGACAGACGTCGGCTTAGAGGGGATCTCATAGAGGTGTATAAGATTATAAGGGGTATAGATAGAGTAAATGGAGGTAAACTTTTTCCAACTTTAGAAATGGATAGGACGAGAGGTCATGGCCATAGGGTGAGGGGGGCTATGTATAGGACGAATATTAGAGGGCAGTTTTTCACACAAAGGGTAGTGGGGGTGTGGAATGCACTGCCGAGTAAGGTGGTGGGAGCAGGCACGCTTGGGCTGTTTAAGGGTCTCTTGGACAGTCACATGAGCGGTATGCAGATAGAGGGATATATTAGGACTGTTTAACTACGGCTTTTTTCCACAGGTAATTCGGTCCATAATTTGAGCATGCATTTGGCAGGTGGTGCGGGTACAGCTCTTGGATGTTGATTCATGGGTTGCCTGGTACCTCATGTCGTAAATGAGTGCTTTATGTGGACCATCTGAAGGGGACCATGACAGCTCAGAGACTATCGATGTGGCTGTGCAGACACTTGGAATTGGGCTGGTGTCTGCGGGAGTTTGCGCGTTCTCCCCGTGGTTGCGTGGGTTTTCTCCGGGCACTCCGGTTTCCTCCCACAACCCAAAAATTCACTCTTAGGCTGATTGGGAAACAAATTGTCCCTATGGTGAAAATTTTCCATATTAGGAATAATATATATATTATTACATAGGAATATTAAAATAGGATAATGTATTTGCTACTATATAGTATGACGGCGGCGCGGGCTCGTTGGGCCGAAGGGCCTGTTTCCCGTGCTGTGTTGCTTAAAAAAAAATGTAAATAAGTTAAATAGTGAGTTGTAGGTTACTGATCATTGATCATGATGCACTAGGATAAAAATATTTTACGCAAATTACTCCCATATTCAAGCAAGTGGCTTATTTAACTGGTAGATTTTGTTCCCTTGCAAAGTGATGGATTCAAAGTGTTTTATAGGCCATGGTTGATGTAACGTAAAACCTCACCAACAATTGGATCTTTTTTTAATGGTAATAATTGCACCGCTGAAATAACTCATTTGTTACTCATAATGCTCATTTGTAAAGAATAAGAACAGATCTTTCTTGGCACTCTGTCGATTAGCAAAAAGAACAATTGACATATATTGGCATGCATTTAAATCTTCAGAGAATTCTATGCCTTAATGAACATAATTTAATTAAAAATGCACTCTCAGCCTTTGAGGATTTTAACTTTCTTTCACTTTCCCTGATTTAACACCACGATTAGGAAAAATAATCAATACAAACCTGTTTTACATTTTATAAAGTGTTTATCAAGCTATTTAGTATTGCAACAGGATACCCAGCTCACAATACGTTATTGCCAATTGTACTACAAGTCAGTTCAATACTGCTAAAGGGCTAATCTGTGTACCTTGTAAATCATAATTACCTTGCATAAGTGATGATACAAACAGCTTTAAATATTACTGGGACATTATCTTCAATATTCTATTTGTTCAACCATTTTACATGTCTTTATTAATTAACTCAAAAAATTGTGTACCAATATCGTTCTGAAACAACTGATTACCCTACTACAGAGCAATACTGTGAATGCCTTTCATTTCCCTTTAATTCTTAACAGAATACATAGTAATTTTCACGACTAAGTTCCTCAGATTTTTAATGTGTTTCTACCACATTTCAATCTGGAAAATACTATTTGTGATATTTGTGTGCAAACATATTGTTTAATTATGTGACATTCCTTTCTTCATTATTTTATCTCTATTCTGATGCATCCATGGTTTGTGTGCTCACATAACATTTTCTTGGCTCTTACTTCTGATCTGTGAAAAACATTTTTTTAAATTTAAATCATGATTAGCGCTGATTAACACTGCTACCTCACAGTGCCAGGGATCTGGGTTCGATTCCTGGCTTGGATCACTGTCTGTATGAAGTTTAAATGTTCTCCCCATGTCTGCGTGTTTCCTCCAGGTGCTCTAGTTTCCTCCCACAGTCCCACAGTCCAAAGATTTGCGGGTTAGGTGCATTGACCATGCTAAATTTCCCCTTAGTGTCAGGGGAACTAGCTGATAAATGCATGATGTTATGGGGATTGTAGTCAGTGAAAACTGAATGGATTGAATGGCCCCCTTCTGCACTGTAGAATTATACGATTTTATGATGATAAATTAAGTAAATTTAACCTACATTTGTTCCCTCTCATCTTTTCAGATCTACATAGAAATAAAGGCCTAACACTATGTTTGAATAAAACTTGATCTGAATGAAACATATCAGAACTCAACATCAAATCAACCTTGATTTGATCTAGTTATTGCATCAATAAGCATTTTGTATGGTGGCACTGTGGTTAGCGTTGCTGCCTCACAGAGCCAAGGAACCCACTTCCGATTCTGGCCTTGGGTGACTTTATGGAGTTTGTATGTTCTCCATATGTCTGAATAGGTTTCCTTTGGTGCTCCGATTTCCTTTCACCAACCAAACGTATGCAGGTTTGGTGGTTTAGCCAGGGTCAATATGTGGGATTGGGTGGAGGGAATGGCCTAGATGGGATATTCTTTTGGCAAGTTGACACAATGGGATGAATGGCCTCTTTCTGCTATGTAAGGACTCTATGATTCCCAAACACTGAACTGCCCATTGTAACCTGGTAAGAAATATAAGCATACATGCAGTTTAAAAAAGCTTAGAATGATACAATACAGGAGACTATTCAGTCATTGTATTTATGTTCAACTCTTGCAAAGAGCTATTGAATTATTTTCACTCCTCTTCCCTTTCTTGCAATACTACAATATTCTCTTCTTCAATTATGCATCCATCATGTAGGCATTATATGTTTAATTGGTTGTGTGATTGCTTTAAGAGCTAATCACATGATTTGATGGTGATCATTGGGGTGCTTCACAGTGTCAGTTTCTGTTCCATGCAGAAAACATCTCTTTCAATAAATTTGTTGTTTGTTACTTCGAATCCATGTATATAAACCGTGTATTGTACTTTTTCTTTAAAAGTCACAACCCCTAACATAGTGAGGGCATTACAGTGGGAAGGTGATTTATTTGCCACTCCTCGTATTTCACATTTCCCCTCTCCCACTGCTGAAATCATACTGATGTGGGCTGTAAAATTCAGCAATTATTAGATCACTTCTGAAGCTGCTGGGTTGCCTCCCCTTTGATTGGGGATGATCTGCTGTCATTAATAGAATGGCTGTCACAGGCAAAATGCAGCACCAGCTCCTGCCATTTGACTGTGCTCTGCTTTTGGCCCCAGCAGAAAGGATCCTTGCCAAATCTGTAAAACTTTGCCCATTGTTTGATAATCAGAAATGGGGAACATATTAATGAAATATTTAGAGAAAAGGAAGGGGGGTGGTTTGCATGGGTTATGGGCTGCAAAATCCCATCCTGAGTTTCCAATTCTGCAACACGTTCTTCAGTGAAGCTGACAAGCAAGGAAGGTTTTGTTCATTTACACTGAAACTCCAACCATGGCCAGGTGACAGGCTGATGCCCAAGGCACTCTTTCAGTCAGATAAAGTGCAGTCATTGTTCAACAGATGATTTCCCAGCATTTGGAAGGGCACTTCACCTTCATTTATTAGCACTTCACTTGCCTCCAGCTACACATTGCTGCTATCAGCCTTTAGAGTTGTTTATGCAGTTCTACTATCCCCTTTTGCTGAGGGTCAAGGGCAGGGTCATCAATGCCAATTGATCTGCAGCAGCAGGAACGATGCCAGCAAAGGCACCGGATGCCCCCTCTTCAATTACATACTATCGAATTTGGATAGAGAGAATAGGCAACAAGTTCTAACTGAAAGGAGGCAAGACTTCCAATACATAGTTAACAGGCAGACTTCCTTCCCTGTGGACCAGATGAGTTCACATTACAATAGTTGTCAAACTGCATGAGACCTACTTCCTGTAGGGAGTGCTGGTATTAGCTTGTGTGCAGAGGATAGAAGCAGAAGGATCTGTGAGATACAGTGTGAGAAGACAATGGAATAACGGTGAGTGTAAGTGTTAGTTGCTCAGATAAGTATATGAGCTGCTGGGAGAGAAAGGGATAACTAGAGCTGTTAACTTGATGAGTGTTGCACAGGAAAATGCTGTGCGGATCAGGGCATGTGGACATTGGCACTTGAAAATGTTACTACACTCACCTGTTATTTCCTTCTGAGGTCCTGATCTTCTTGTTGCACTGTCTCCAGATTGAAGGGAACATACTTTACCCAACGACTTCCTCTGCCATTCTACCCACACCTGCTTAGTTAGAGACGTTAGTCACTTTCTCTTCTTGTCTTCAGGACATGTCAGTTCACTGTAGCCCTTCATTCCTCTCAGCTAGACCTCTGATTAAGGACAAGAGAGCTGTGATGCATTGTTCCCTGCTCTGCTTTCTATTCTTACGTGTGCTGTAGCCTGAAAAATCCAAGTACAGCTCAAGTTTTCTGATCCAACCTATAGTGCCTAGAAATCCTTTCACTGGCAAAATAGTCATTTCATTTCATTCGCCCTCTTTTATGGGTAAGGGAACCAGGACACTGATTTGTGATTGGTTTACTCCAGTAAAGAACAACTTGAGGGTCTACTCTTCTGAGCTTGAGTTCCCAATCCAAAAATGTTTTGTCAGAGATTATAGTGATAAGATTCTGTCCCATGAATATGGCGAAAACAATCAAGGATTCATTTCTAAAAAGAGATCCAGGAACTTTAGTAGACTTCACGTTCAACTTGACTACAATTTGCAGATCATCTTCAACAAAGGAAGTCAAATGCTGATGTCAGCAAATCTTAAATACTGTCCATGCTATATAAATCACCCATCACATTTTCTGCTGGATTCACCTTTGGTGTACTGATTGCAAACAACAGCAAAATCTAAGAAGCATTCGGTACTTTTTAATGTGACTGCTGACATTTAAAAGGAATCATAGGATCCCTACAATGCGCAAAGAAGCCATTCAGCCCATTGAGCGTGCACTGACAACAATCCCACCCAGGGTCAATCCCTATAAACTCATGTATTTACTGTGCTAGATTCCCTGAGTCTAAGGGTCAATTGAGAACATAGAACACTACAGCACAAACAGGCCCTTTGGCCCACAAGTTGTGCCGATCATATCTATACCTACCAGGCCATAGAACTACCTGTAACTCCCAATCCCATTAAATCCCATGTACTCATTCATAAGTCTCTTAAAAGACTCCAGCGAGTTTGCCTCTACCACCACTGATGGCAACCGATTCCATTTACTCACCACCCTCTGAGTGAAAAACTTACCTCTAACATCTCCTCTGTACTTGCCCCCCAACACCTTAAACCTGTGTCCTCTCATAGCGACCATTTCAGCCCTGGGAAATAGCCTCCGAGAATCCACTCTATCTATACCTCTCAACATCTTATAAACCTCTATCAGGTCGCCTCTCAACCTTCGTCTCTCCAGGGAGAAGAGACCAAGCTCTCTCAACCTATCTTCATAGGGCATGCCTCCCAATCCAGGCAACATCCTTGTAAATCTCCTCTGCACCCCCTCAATAGCTTCCACATCTTTCCTATAGTGAGGCGACCAGAACTGCACACAATACTCCAAGTGGGGTCTGACAAGGGGTCTTATAAAGTTGCAGCGTTACCTCCTGACTCCTAAACTCAATTCCTCTATTAATGAAGGCCAGTACACCATATGCCTTCTTGACCACATCCTCCACTTGCAGGGCAGATTTAAGAATCCTATGGACCCGGACCCCAAGATCCTTCTGCTCCTCAATGCTGCCAAGACTCCTACCCTTGATATTATACTGCTTCATCCCATTGGTTCTGCCAAAATGGACCACTACACATTTATCCACGTTGAAGTCCATCTGCCACTTCTCCGCCCAGTCTTGCATCCTATCTATGTCTCGCTGCAACTTCAGACATCCCTCCAGACTATCCACAACACCACCAACCTTCGTATCGTCGGCGAACTTACTAACTCATCCCTCCACTTCCTCATCCAGGTCATTTATGAAAATGACAAACAGCAAGGGTCCTAGAACAGATCCCTGGGGCATTCCACTGGTGACTGACCTCCATGCAGAAGAAGGCCCATCCACAACTACTGTCTGCTTTTGCAGGCAAGCCAGTTCTGGATCCACAAGGCCAAAGCCCCTCTCACCTTCTCAGAATGACCAATCAACCTCATCCGTGCATCTTTGGTGTTTCATAGGATCTGTAAGTCAGCACAAGGATGCAGAAGTAAGGAGGGTAAATAGTAGGAACAGAGGAGAAGCAAGGAACTGCTAGCAATCTGATTCAATCTAAGTGTTGTGCACTTGCTGAAGCACAGTAGCTTATAGAATGGAGGTCTCACTTACAGGGGAAAGGTTTTGAATGTTTGTCTCTTGTTAACGAGGCAGCTGTGCACAGTTAATTACTGTTTGACATATGTCACAGACAATATTTTAGAACGATCCAAAAGCAGATATATCCTGAATACATGATTTATGATTCAATAAGATAGTAAAAGAGTACTGCATTGTCTGGATGTGTTGGGGTAAGAATTTGCATTTCACAAGATTTTCATGCACTAAAATGAAAGTTCCACTTACCAATCTTTGTGATAGGAAATCCTACATGAGAAATGAACACAAAAAATCTTTGTCCTCCACCTCTCTCCCAGCCCCTGCCTCCCCCCACCCCCACAACTCTCCTGATTCCCTACCTCCACCACTCCCCCCGTAATAGGTTAGGTACTCCTTAGGGATCAGACATTGCTAACACCTGTCTGAAATGAATGATGGCCTCATTAAAACAATAAATAGGAGTCCACTGCTTGTTTTGGGGCCCTTTGGGAATCACAATATATTAGCATGTCTATGTACAGAAGGGGAACAACTGATCTGTAGTAACTCAACTGATTCCACTTTACCACCCTTCCCTACAGTCTGGATTTTTTTTTCTCTTCAGTTACTTCTCCCAATTCTTTTTGCTACCTGGGAGTCTTTGGGTGTGATCTTATCAGTTGTTCACCCATGCTGTATAGCAACTTCGAAGAATTTGGCACCCAGCCAAATCACCATTTGGCAGGATGGGAAAATCCCATCAGCCTGAACGGTGATAACATCCCAACCTTTGACTTGGTTATTTTATCATTTTTGAAAGAAAGAAAGTTGGTAAAATGCTTTGATGTCTAAACAAAACAACGGCACTGAGGTGGGAAGAGTGGCAAGTGTGTGAGGTCAAGGCAGTTGCAGTCAAGAGAATAGGAGGTACACTCCCTAGCTTTAGGAGTAAATAGATGTTAGTGTTGTATAATCTAGTGAATAGAGGAGAGTGCTGATAAGAAGGAGATAAAAAGGGCGGTGAATGCTAGGACCTCTTTTAGTGCAGGCTATGTAGCGAGTGATGCAAAAAAGAATTTGGGAATCATATATTAAAAGCTTTAGTGAATTTTGTGGAAGTCTTAGTGGGTTTGACAGGGTACATGATGAATAAGTGTTTCTCTTCAGTCACGAGTCTAGGATCATTCAGGATATGCAGTCAGTCAGTTAGGACCGAGATGAGAAGAAATGTCTTCTTTCAGTGTAAATTTTAAATGTTCTATCATAGAAAGCCGTGGATGCTCAGTCAACAACATATATTCAAGATAGAACTCTTATCTTTTAAGGGAATCCAGAGGGCAGCACTGAGACACAATGGTTAGCATTGCTGTCTCACAATGCCAAGGACCCAGGTTCAATTCACGACTTGCGTCACTATACAGAGCCTGCATGTTCTCCCTGCATCTACATGGGTTTCCTCCAGGTCCTGATTAGGTGCATTGGCATGATAAATTCTCCTCAGTGTACCCGAACAGGCATTGGAGTGTGACGACCTGGGGATTTTCACAGTAACTTCATTGCAATGTTAATGTAAGCCTACTTGTGACACTAATAAATAAATGTAATGTAAACTGTTTGAAAATGCAGTTGAGATTGAGGATCAACAATGATCTCATTGGAAGTCCAAGACATTTCAAAGCACGAAATCACCTTCTTCAGTGCCTATTTCTTAACTTAATCTCTTATATCTTTAATCTTTTCCCTACCTTCCAGCCTTGTCCAGGGTGATGGTCTAGCATTGAAACACTTTGCCGTGTTTGTCCATTGCTGCCCATTTTATGCACTTCATAAAACTAACTAGACATTTTGAAACTGTGAAGGATACTCTAATTGCAGGTGTAGGAGTCCACACTAAGTTATGTAAGCTCTGTATCTGACCATCAAGGTTGTATTGGCATGCGCTCTGGCATCTTCTGCAATTGGAATTATATGTAGACGGATGCAAGAGAGTCACCAAAATGAAAATCTGTAAGTAGCAAAGTGGAACCAATTTAATTTTGCATTAGATGACAGCTGTTTTCAGCATTCATCTGACCCCTGTGAAATGAGATTTTATTTCTCCTTAAAACAACTGCAAATGTTTCATGCCAAAGGTACATTACAATAGTCAATCCCAAGTTGCTATTGTCTAAATGAGCTCAGTACATCAAAATTCAGGGTTGAATTTTACGGAGGAAGAGATTGAAAACAGAAAAATAATTCAGTGTATTGTAGCTGATATTGTTACTACTTAAGTGCATAAATGAATTAAAAGTATCAGTATTGAACTTTAAGCAGTTAGAAGTGATGTATGTTTCTGTTATAAGGAAAAAGATGAATGGATCTCTGTTTTACAACAACCGTATTCAGTATCACCGTGACCCTGTTGCAATTTAAAATTCTGCTTCGACTGAATATTGCTGCAAGTATTTTGTGCAAAATATCAAAAACAGTATCCCTGCTGAACTGAATGTGAAACCAAACCAAGGAAGCATGCAGTACAACATCTGGGCTGTGCACAATAAAGGGAAATTCAAGGGAATGCTGAGCTCAACAGTTAATTGCTATTTATTCATGGGCCAAGGAAAAGGCTGGCAAGGTCAGCATTTTTTGTCCATCTCTAAATGCCTTGACAAGGTGTTGATGAGCCACCTACTTGAATTCCTGATGTTCATGTAGTGAAGGTACTCCCACAATGTTGTTAATTAACTAGGACTAAGATTTTGACCAATCAAAGCTAAACAAGCAGCATTATATTTGACGTAAAGGGGAATCTGCATCTGCTGTCATTCTCCTTTGAGGTTGTGGAAGTTGTAGTTTTGGGAAATGCTATTGAAAGATCTTTGGCAAATGGCTGCTCTGCATCTTGTACATACTACTGGGAATGTGAGTAGTAGAGGAATGAATATTTAAGGTGGCGGATGGAATGCTGATCGAGCAACCTGCTTAGTCCTGAATGGTATTAAACTTGTGTGTTTTTGGAGCTGTATTTATTCAAACAAGTTGAGTACTCCATCACACATTTGACTTTAAGGGAAGCACAGTAAAATAGTAGTTAGCATCTTTATTTCGCAATGCCAGGGACTTGGGTTCAATTCTGGCCTCAAGTCACCATCTGTATGGGGTTTGCATGTTATCCCTGTGTCTATGTGGGTTTCCCTCGGGTGCTCCAGTTTCCTCCCATAGTCCAAAAATGTGCACATTAGATTGTTTGGCCATGCTAAATCGCCCTTGAGTGTCAAGGGATGAGTTGGGTAAGTATGTGGGGTTACAGAGATAGGGTCTTGGTGGGATTGTTGCCAGTGCAGGCTTGATGAGCCGAATAGCCTCCTTCTGCACTGTAGGGATTTTATGACTCAATGACTTGTGCCTTATATATTGTGGACAGACTTGCACAAGTCAAAAAGGAAGCTATTCAATCTTTTTGAACAAATTAAACTGAACAATTAAATTGAATCAAATCAACTTAGGCACAAATTAAAAGGGACAGCTTCCAAAAAGAAGGGAACCACTTGAAACAAAAAAAAGCAGAAAGGAAATTTAAAACATCAAACTAAAATGATTAAAAAGATTGATAATACATCCCAGCCTCCGCAGTGCCCAAAGGGCGTGGAAAATCTCACGGTGCCCTTGGGCACTGCACGTTCCTTCTCCAGGGACACTTGCTGCGCATATAGCCAAAGTGGAGAGGCAGACAGTCAGTTTGGACCAGCCCCTCAGTCACCTGCTGCCTGAACCTACTTAGGCAAGTTTGGCCAGGACCAGGAGCAGGTTCTGCTCCTGCCTTCCCCATCCTCCTCCACACCAGATGGCTGTAAATGAAGAAAGTGGGACTAAAGTGCAAACAAAACATCAATAAAAGGTTTTTAAGCTAACTGAAAAGGAAGTGCAGCCTATAACATTTAACATTGATACAGGCCATGGACTCTGCAAGATTGTAAAAAAGGCAATTTTAAAAAGTAAGCTATTCGTTGCAGAATTACCAGCCTTTAACTTGCTCTTTCAGCCACAATATTTATGTGGCTCATCCAATTAAATTGCTAGCTAATGGTGACTCCCTGGAATTTGATGATGGTGATGATGATGATGATGATATAGTTATTGATGCCAATATCAAGAAAAGATGGTTAGATTCTCTCTTATTTGTCAAGATGTTTTCCATGCCTGCTGGCCATCACAGGGACATGAATGCATTATCAATCCCTTTAATCACATCTTAATTTGACGTTCCCTTCCTTTTAGGGAGCTGCCTTTTTGAGTTTTCCCTAAGTTGATTTTCTTCATTTAGTTTAAACACAGAGTTCCCTGATTGAGTCCTTCCACAAAAGAGGTCTCTTATTGTCACTGTATCAGCAAGTGCATGCTTTGGCAATTACACTGTTAAGATAGTTGCCTTAAAGACAGTTGATGATCATTGACTCAACATAGTATAAATAGATACAGCAGGGATAATTGGGGAGAGGAAAATTGGTTGAAGAGTAAGGCTGCGTTAGTCTACCATACATTAACATTGATGTTATTGGAGAAAGTCTTGTTTTGTGATTGGGATATTTGCTCAGACTGTGGGGGATGCTTCATCTAAATCTTTGCATTCTCACTGAATATCCAACCATATTTCAATCAATGTAAATTTTCCTGGAGCCTCCCCCCTTTTCTTCAAAGTAATGTTAGCTAATGACTCCGTGCTGCCAAAACCATTCCCTATTTACATGTTTAAAAATTTTAAAAGCTTCCATTGAATTTCCTCTTGGGCTTCTCTGTTCCAGCACAAATAGTCCTAGTATTGCTGTATCTGGTGTAATAAATTCTCATCACTGGCATTTTTCTTTGTTTCATTTGTGGTATATGGATGTTGCAGGGATGGCTGTTATTTTTTGTCTATCCCTCATTGCTCTTAAGCAGGTGGTGGTGAGTTGTCTTCTTGAATTGCTGTGGTTTTGTGGTGAAGGTGTTCCCACAGCATTGTTAATTAGAATTTCAGGATTTTGGCCTGGTGACAATAAAGGAATAGCAATATCTTTCCAAGTCTGAATGTTGTGTAACAGGGAGAGGTGGTGGGACTTGAAAGTGATAGTGATACCAAATGCCTGTCTTTGTTCTCCTAGCTGTTAGTTTGTGGTTTGGAAGTGCTTCTGAAGAAACTTTAACTTGTTACAGCGCATCTTTCAGTTGTGACACAACAAGGGTGGCAGAGGGTGTGAATGATTAAGATGGTTGGTGAGTTGCCAACCAAGTTGGCTGCTTTATCCTGTATGGTCTTGTGCTTCTTGAATGTTGTACCTGCATTCATCCATGCCCATCACACTCCTGACATGTAGCTTATTGAAAGTGGAAAATCCTTTGGGTGTCAAACCTGTTATTTACTGCACAATACCTAAATGCTAGCCTGTTTTTGTAGCCATAACGTTCATGTAGATGGTTTGTGTGGCAAATCTGATCAATGTTCACATGATGATGATGCCATTGAATGTTGGGATATAGTAACTAAATGCTCTCTTTCCAGTGGTCATTGGGTAGCATGGACAAGTTGGGCCGAAGGGCTTGTTTCCAGGCTGTAAATGTCTATGACTCTCTATCACATGCACAGTCATCTCAGTTAGACCTTACTTACATAGTGAACTTCTGTCTTGATAGATGCATTCCCAGTTGAAACTATTGAATGGATCATAAACCTCTACATTGAACTATAATTGCTTCACCAGATGCATGAATAAAAAAAAAAATTGTGGTATGGATTTTACATTGACACTTATAATCCAGGCCTGAATGTTGTCCTGGTCTTAACTGCAGGAGGACATGGATAATTCATTATTGCTGAGATGTGAATGAAATGATACGTTGGATAATCACCAGGAACATCTCCACTTCTGATATGATTGAGGGAGGTTAATTGAAGCAAAGTCCCAAGTGATATAGGGCAGCACAGTGGCCTCAGTGCCAGAGACCTGGGTTCAATTCTGGTCTCGGGTGACTGTGAAGTTTGCATGTTTTCCATGTGTCTGTGTTGGTTTTCTCTAGGTGCTCCAATTTTCTTCCACAGGTTAGATGGATTGGCCATGTTATCTTGTTCCTTTAATGTGTAAATTAATGGGACTGGCAGGGTAAGTATACAGAGTTATGGAGATAGGGCCCATAGGGTTGACGTGAACCTGACGGGCTGAATGGTATGTTTACACATTGGAGGCCAAACATCACTGCAGGACTTACAATAACCACATGCACCCTTTGTTTGCACTAGGAATAAATCCAGCTAGTGAAGATTACCCCTGACTCCCTATTGTTATCACTGGCATTATGCTATTTATTTAAGATGAAGGACATAAAACAAATCAAATCTGCTGGAGTTGGGGTTGCTGCATATAGTATGCTTTTGCTGATACACAAGGCAAGTTCTGCCACAAGAATCACATATGAAGTGGTTTCATTGTGGGTTGCTGTTTTCAATGTTTCTATCTGTTGTCAAGCTACTGTAGTCACAAATTACCATGATAGCACATGTAGACTCACAGGTGATACCATTTTTCACTAGTGTTTCTGGGCATGAAAATCAATGCTTAGTTCCTTTGTGTGATACTTGAACATCCTTTTGGATATCAGTTTTCGTCTCCCACTATCTCATCAAAGAGAGAGTCCTTGGGAATGTGGCCATTTTTGAGCTGAAAACTCATGAGCTGTGAACATGGCTGAGTCTGTGATGCCATGTCTGTTTAATAAGTGTTAATATATTTAGGTGACTTGTCTTTGAGAAGATGGCTGCACTTATGATTTGGTCCTTTCATGAGATACCAGAATTTGTAGCAAACAACAAAGGTGAAAACTGTTGGAGTGCTTTCTTGATCACTAAGTTGTCCGTGTTTTTCAGACATACAATAAGATACTGTGAACATAGGCCTGATACTTGATGTTATTCCATGCAGGTTTGTGAGATAGCTGAAGGTGGTAGCTGCTTTCCCTTTGCCTTTATTGAGTTCTGCATCAGGAGATAACTTGTCTGCCATCATGAACTCAAGCTGGCAGAACTTGCTGATTACTTTCATCTCCTCAATTCCCAGTGAGTTTAAATTTTCCAGGAAGTTTGCCATGCTCAATAAAATTCTGCTGGAGCAGTTACATTCTCCTCACCTCCAGAATTCAACTCTTTCATCCATTTTTGGACCAAGACCATATTACCTAATCCTATTGGATCCCAACTGGCTATCAGTCAGCGTGTTGGTGAGTAAGCGCCTTGATAGTACTGTCAGTTGCACCTTCCATCATTTTGCTGATTAATTGAGTAAACTGATGGCACAGTAATTGAACAGATTGCCCTGCTATTGCTATGTGATTTTCAACTTTGCTGAGTAGATGTTGTAGTTACAACAACCTGGTTAGAAGCATGAATATTTTGGAGCATGAGTCTTCAACTCGAAAGCTGGGATGTTGTCAAGGCCAATAGTCTTTGCTGGATCCAATGCACTTGCAGTTTTTGATATCACATTGAGCCATCTGAACTGGCTGAAAACTGGCATCTGTGATGCATTTATAATTGTCCTCAGCCAGAAGCTCAATGCTTTGACCTTGCCTTCTGTGTTGATGAATTGGGTTCCCTCATCATTGATAGGAAGAACCTCCTCCTGTTTATGTAATTGGGCAGTACCTTTCATGATTGGATGTTAAAGGACCACAAACTTTTGCTTTTGTCCATTGATTGTGGGATCATTTAGCTGTCTATGGTTTGGAATATCCACTGTTTAACCACATTATCCTATAATATAATTTCACCAGGTTGGTACCTTATTTTCGCTTCTTCTACATTCATCATTAAGCGAGCATAAGCCTTTCAATTGATGGGAATGTAGTGAGGGCTGTGCGGATCCATTAGTTTATATGTTAACATATCCTGTCAATGGCAGTCCATAGCACTTCACATGCCTAGTTTTGAGTCGCCTTAGCTATTTTGATTATTGTCTCATTTACCATAATGGTACTGCTATATGTTAGGAGGAAGAGTGTCTTCATTGTGAAGGTAGGACTTCATCTCAAAGATTGTGCAGATGTCAAGCCAACAAATACTGCCTTGGACAGATGCAAAAGAAGGAGCTGCACAGGTAAAGCTAATGTTAAGTATATATTTTTTCTCACCATTTGTCACACAGCCATCTGGCAACTATAGCTTTCAGAACTTGGCCAGCTTGTTCAATACTGATGTGATCAAGCCATTCTTAATTATAGACATTGAAGTCCTCCACCCAGTGTACATTTGAACCCTTGTTATCCAATGCTTGTCTCAAGTAATGTTCAAAGGGGAGGAATGCTGATTTATCAGCTGAAGAAGAATGATGGGCAGTAATCAGCATAAGATTTCTGTGTGTGTGCTTAACAATGAGACTTTATGGGATGACTGTACCACTGTGCTACCACCTCTAATGGAATAGTACATACCAAGAAATGACAATAAAAATATCTGGGACATTGGTTGAAAGTTATGATCCAGTGAGACTACTCTCTCAATTTTGACACAAGTCCCCAGAAGTTAGTGGAAGGACTTTGCTGGACACGCCTTTGGTCAAAGTGATCTTTTACTCAGATCATAATGACTTGGTACAATTGAGTGGTTTGTTTTAGTGCTGATCATGTATAGACCAGAGCAAGCAATGATGGCTTGTTGCCTTCTCTAAAGAACATTATTGAAAATGATTTTACAGTAATTCAATAGCTTCATGCTCACCATTATTAATACTGGTCTTTTATTTCAGATTAATTTAATTAACCCAACTCCTTAACTGCTATGAAGGAATTTAAACTCAATTCTCCAGATCCTTAGTCCAGCTTGCTGAATTACTAGTCCAGTGACATAATCACTATACTACCATACTCCAGCTCTGAACAATTATGCCTATTCAAGGTCAATTACAAAAGATTCGCATCTCCCTACTAACATTCCGAGCAAAATCAGTTCAAGTGTGTGAAGCTCTACTTGTCAAGTTCTAATCAGTGTGATTGTTATAACCCGTAATGTAGTACAGAATAACACTTAAAACATGAATGGATTATCAGACCCCCAAGCTCAATTAGTGTTTAGATAGAAGAGTGATTTTCAGCTTTGGAATTTAACATGTTTACTGAAGTGCGGAAGTAATTAACTCCCTCGCACTGAATTTGCAAACAGAAACAGGTCATTTTGCCCAAGTAGTTTGTATGCTGTATGAGCCTCTCGCCCTACCCGCATGTTCCTTGAGTTGATTCTTCTCCAACCTAACTTCTTTTTTAATGCCATGCACGTCCATAATGGTTGCAAGTTCCACATCTAGCCATTCTCTTGGTAAAGAGGTTTCTCCTGTAATCTTATTACATTCATGGCTATCTTGAGGTTTGGGAAGTCATTATTGCTCTCAGTATAATATTTTATAAATAAAGCTGAAACAAGCTGAAGCAGGTCCAGTATCTAGCAATGAACAGGACATGCTGGCAGATTTATAACCAAGTGAGATTTATTCACCTATTGCAGTTGTTTCTTTAAACACAATGATAAGCAACCCTAACAGTGAGTCCCCTCCCTGGCCCCCACAGAATACTCCTTTGTCAAATACCCCTTCCCTCGCCAAACATCTCTCCCCTTGCCAAATACCCTGTCCCTCACTGAACACCCATCTCTAACAAGTACCCTGCCCCCACAATTGAACAATCCTCTCCCCTGTCAACTTCTTCTTTCAAGTCACAGAACACGCTTTCTGCCTTAATCCATACAGGCTGAGTGTTGATCCTAATTAAAAATGGAATTTCTTAAATTATACAGCTAACACAGGCCAATATTACATTTTATATAGCTTCTTAAAATCTGCCATGGGGGATATGGAACTTATGAAAGTCTTATAGAACATAGAACATTACAGCGCAGAACAGGCCCTTCGGCCCTCGATGTTGCGCCGACCAATTAGGAACAAGCAGTGACCCTCTCACCTAAACCATTCCCTTTTCATCCATAAACTTATCTACTAACCTCTTAAACGCCACCAAACTTGGCGCATCTACAACTGATGCAGGCAAGGCATTCCATACCCTTACCACCCTCTGGGTAAAGAACCTACCTCTGACATCCGTCCTATAACTACCACCCCTTAATTTAAAGCTGTGTCCCCTCGTGCTAGCTTTCTCCATCCTAGAAAAAAGGCTATCACTGTCCACCCTATCTAAACCTCAAATCATCTTATATGTTTCGATTAGGTCCCCTCTTAGCCGCCTCCTTTCTAACGAAAACAACCTCAAATCCCTCAGCCTCTCTTCATAAGACCTGCCCTCCGTACCAGTCAACATCCTGGTAAACCTCCTCTGTACCCTCTCCAATGCCTCCACATCTTTCTTATAATGCGGGACCAGAACTGCACACAATACTCCAAGTGCGGCCGCACTAGAGTTTTGTACAGTTGCAACATGACGTTGCGGCTCCGAAATTCAATCCCCCTACCAATTAAAGCTAAGACTCCGTATGCCTTCTTAACAACCTTATCGACTTGATTGCCAACTTTCAGGGATCTATGCACACATACACCAAGATCCCTCTGTTCATCAACACTATTAAGAGTCCTATTACCTATTAGTCCTATTATAACACTTAATAGTTTTCATCAACACTATTAAGAGTTATGGCTCACAGTGTCATTCTTTCACTTTATCACAAGATATACTTGCATACTTAGATTGTTATACTTGTTTGCAGAGAAAAATATTGAACTTTATTCATATCCTTTGCAGTTGTCAAATATGTTTTAGTTTTAATTTCTAGTATTAAAGAGCTCACACTTGATAGCTACTAAACATGAATTCATACAGTTGTCAAATGGTTACAGCATAGAAGGATATTTGGCCTATTGAGCCTATATTTGGCTCTCTAAGAGCAACTTAGCTGGTTTCGCTCTGCCTCCCCACCCCCAATTCATTCCCATAGCCCTGCAATTGATATCTCCAGATAATTATTCAATAGTAGCTTCTGCCTCCACAACACTCTGCTAATATATATCCTAGATTCTAGTTACTCCGTTCATTATAAAAGCCCTCCTGTCTCCTGGTTCTTGACTTGCTACCAATGGGAACAATTTTTCCCTATCTACTCTACACAGGCCCTCAATCAATTTGAAACCTTTTCAACTTTCTCTTCAAGAATAGCCCCAGTCCCTCTAATCCAGCTGAGCAGTTGACATACATCATCTCTGGAACCGTATTCATAATTCTTTTCGAAAGCTTTCACATCCTTCCTAAAGTCAGATGCCCCCAGATATTAACACAATACTTATCTGAGTCTGAACTAGTGTGCATCATTATTTCTTGCTTTTGTACATTATTATAGCACCACTATCTGAATTTAAAATGTGGAAAAAATAAAGTAAGCTGAGTTGTTCAAAAATAAAATTTTCCTTGGAAAATGTCAAATCTGAACAAAAATGGTGCTGGAAATATTCAACTGTGGAGGAAAGAATAGTTAACATTTCAAAACAAAACAGAAGATCTGAGATTAGGTGGAAGGATTCAATAATAAAGGGATGATCCTGCAAAGTCAAAGGAGATGATAAGAGGGCAAGTTTAGATATAAAAGATGCATGGAGTAGGTTTTGAAGAAGAATTATCTGGACTCATGTTAGCTCTGTGCCTCTCTACATTGAAGGTAACTACCATTCTGGCTGGGCTGGTTGCAACCTTTGCAGAACCTATCTCATAATGCTACATGGGCATTGGGTCACTGGGGGCAGACGGAGCAGCAGGTTAATTCAACTGGACACATGAAGGGGAACTCCAGCATGTCATTTCTGTATTGCTAGGGCCTGGGATATATGAGAGTTTGAAGGCTCACCATGTGAAGGAGAATGCTTGCAATGTTAATAGTTTGTTGGTGTAATTCTTTGCATTCTTGGGATTGTTCCATAAATGCTATCCGATCATGGAATCACATCTAATATTGGCCATCTTGTACTGAGTTTTGCAACCTGGGCTGATTGAGTATGGTCAGTACTCTGGCTATTGCGAAAGCTGAAGCACTGTTCTGTTTGGTATGGTATGCCAGTTGTGAGAGGAATGACTTGCAAGCCTGGCATTGTATGGGCTCTAAAATTCAGATATCACATTTGTCATTGTGTGTTGGATTTGGAAAACAAGCTTGAAGACCAAATGTTCTGCATGCACGAGAGAGTCCTTGCACATGCAATCTTAAATTGCTGGTGAGTGTAATTCTCAGTGTACACAGGATTGTTCAATAAATGTCTTTTTAACTTTATGGCAGCAACTTGTTTGTAGAAAACAACACTCATATTGTAGCAACACAAAATGAGTAGTGTCACCTGTTGCTCATATTTTTGAGATATTTTATCATCCTTCTTGGATAAGTTGAAAGAGACTAGGCACTTTTTAAGGTCTGAAGGTGATGACCTAGGACTTCCTTGAGAGTTTTCATGATAGTGAATAAAGAGTTGATTGGAGATAGCTATTAATTAGCAAAATAGCTTTGACGTGCCTTACTTTGTTGTGGAGTAGCATGGTGAGCAAACAGCCCAGGCGATATGTATAAGAGAGAATAGCAACTTCAGCATGGATTCAGAAGGAGAAGCAAGACTGAAAATAGAAAACACAAATTAGTGATAGAAGACATTCAATTAAGAGCAGCAGTCAGTCCCTTGAGCCTACTCCACCATTCAGTGAGATCACGGCTGATATGATTGTAACTCCAACCCCTTTTTTCGACCTACCCCATAAACTTCTAGCTCCTTTGAGGGAGGCAACAGCCTGGTGGTATTATCGCTAGACTATTAATCCAGAAACTCAGTTAATACTCTCGGGAACTGGGTTAGAATCCCACCATGGCAGATGGTGGAATTTGAATTCAATAATCAAGAATTAAGAATCTACTGATGATCATGAAACCATTGTCGATTGTTTTAAAAACCCATCTGATTCATTAATGTCCTTTTAGGGAAGGAAATCTGCCATTTTTCCCTGGTCTGGCCTACATATGACTCCAGAGCCACAGCAATATGGCTGACTCCAATAGCCCTTCAAGGGCAACTAGGGATAGGCAATTAATGCTGACCAATCAACGGTACCCATGACTTATGAATGAATTAAAACAAAATCCAGAATCTATCCTGATTTGTCTTAAATATTCAAAAAATCTGCTTCTACTTCTTTTTGAGGAAAAGAAATCCAGAGGCTTGACTGAGAAAAGCAAAAGCCAGAAAATAGGTATAATAGGAATTCTTCAGTATCTAATCATATATAGTTGAATGCCAAGAATCTAATGAATAAGGCAGATGAGCTAGGAGCATAGATAGACATTTGGAAGTACGCTACCATAACAATTGGTTTAAAGATAGACAGAATGGCAGCTCAGCATTCCTATTCAGCATCAAAATGTTGAAGGATCATAAGTGAATCACATGGGCTCAAGTTAGGAACACAAATGTAGAAATCACAATGTTGGGTGTATACTACAGACTTAACAAGACAAACAAGCAAAAATGTGGTTCAGGACTTAGACTTGTTAGATTGTAACCAATGATAACATTGGATCTGTTAAGTGACCAATGGTGACATGTGAGGAGCTGCTGACCAATAAACTATGTAGCCAATCTTGAAATGACGTAGTGGCCAGCTGACCAGTTGAGTCAGTATAAATAAGAAGCTGTTGGGATTGTGGCAGCTGGGAATAGCTAGGGTGATATACCAACTGGTGGAGTGATGAAGTTTTATCTTTGATAAGTTGGAGTAAGTCTTGTTTTATTACCACAATTGAAGAATTCCTTCTGGTGGATAACTGGGCTTAGCAGGATCATGATTTAATGGTAGTGATTACAGTTCAGTTAGATTGTGAGTATTTGTGGAAAAGAATAAAGACAGCCCAGAGTAAAAGTTTTAAGTTGGGAATAGAAATAAGATGTATTAAGAAAATGTAGGCCAAAAGATGCCTGGGGACTGAAGGAATTACTTTCTGGAATTTCTGAATTACACAAAATAAAATTGGCCAGAGAAAATGGAATGTTCTACTATTTCAGATGGACACTTCAAAGGAAGGGATGAAATGGAACTGTAATGTCCTATGGAGATAATGGAGACTGGAACCCTCTCAGCAGAGACCATATTCTCCAAGCTATATCCCCTTTATAGGAAGGAAATCTACGATCCTTAAGGGTCTCCAAAAGAGTCTAGGGTTGGGCAATGATACTGTCCCAGCTAGCAATTCTCATGTCTATGAATGAATAAAAAAACCCCACACTGTTGACATGAGATGAAATAAAGTAGTTCTGAGTGAAATATATGCTGTGATTATATTTTCTTTCCCTTTCAGGAATACACAAGGAAAGGAGTTATAAGCCAACTGCAGCCCTGGCCTCTGTGCTAGCCTGATGTTCTACTTCTATTAGTGTGTCTACTGTGTTGGTCACAGCTGAGGAACATCTTTGTATATCTGTGTTTGCCACTCTCACTCTCTGCTGAAAAGGGAACAACCCCTATCAGCGAAGCTGCAGCACAAAGAATTTCTAAACCAACTGCTAAATTAGAATCACCCTATTCACTGACTATAACACTTCACCATATGTTTTGCATCTTGTATTTGGCTGAGGTTAAGTATGAGATGTTTCAATTCAAGTGATTTAAATGACCCAGTGTGGAGCTTTTATCAAACAAGCTTATATATGAATATAGTTAAAATGTATGGTAATACATTTATATATAAATGTATAGCAAGAACTTTTACCAATTAGAAATAAGAAACAAAACAACCACTATTAATGTATAACTTTTAATAAATATCCCTAGTGTATTCTAATTAAAACTAAAATAATAAAAAAATTTAAACAGATTTATCACTACATAGGTAAAACTCACATGGTACTAGAATCCAGTTCCCTGGGTTGAATGCTGATTTCAAATGGGCTTAAACTCATCAGCTTGTAATCATCAGCCCCCTAAAACACAGATTCTTTACTGCAGCAGAGCAACAGCCTTTTTTTCAGCCAACTGATAAAACGTTCAAAGAAAACAGAAGGAAAGACTTTTTTCAGCTTGCTCCTAAGACTGCCTCCAACACTGCAGCCAAATGAAACTAAAAATAACTCTTGTCACCTGAGCTGCACAGTTTTTTTTTTTGCTCCTCCCAACAATAACATCACCTAAGGCTGTGAGCTGAGAAACAGAGTGCTGCAGAGATCATGATTAAAAAAGAAATCTTTCAAAGGGACACTGACGCCAAAATATTTAAAGAAATTCTTACTATTGGATTCTATGTTACATGTTTGCTTATCTTTTTTATATACTTTTAATACTAGCTTGCATTTATGCTTGTCAACATTGACATGTTTCTCACTCTTTACATTGATCACAAAGCACTGACAATATTTTGTGTATCAATATGTTAGGATTGAGTCTTCAACCTCCTGTGTATCTGCAAATGGTTTGATTTGTCTTTGTCAGCACAATTTCCAGGGCAAGTATTCTGCTTGTTCGTAGAACAGAGTTGATCACCACAACCACAATCCCGAGTTCATAGATGTCAGCATTTTTATCAGAGATCGCTAGTACTTTGATTTATTTTGTTCTTGGAGAACAAGAATGGTGGCAATGACTTCTGTTTGTACCACTGTACTAACACATTATTTGAAGTTCAATGTGTGCTGAAGGTCTCATCACTTTCTGTGGATGGTCTAGTATCCTCATCATCTGATGGTATAGCTTGGCTAGATATTTCTTGAATCTTGTCTTGATGCTGTTTGGCCCAGGCTCTTGGTTGGAATGTTGAACTATCTGGCCTCTGATTGTGGCTTTTTGGAACATTGGACCACTTGTTTTAGCTTTTGCCCTCTGCACTGTTAATTTTAGTATCCTGTGGTGCCACATACCTTGCATCCAGTTTTGTTTGGTGTGTGTATGAGACTGCAACCACTTGGTCTGCAGACTATGTACTCATTAGTACGACTTTGTACTTGCATCTGTTGTGCAGTAGTGCTTCTTAGTTCAACCTTTGGGTAAGATGAAGAAGTATTTTTGGAATACTTCCATACATAGCTCAATTATTCTGTTGAACTTGCTCTGTTGCTGTAAATGATCATGTCCCTTGTCACTGCGTATTCTTATGAATTGATCTCTGTCAGTTGTTGCCTAAAAGATGTGAATTCTAGACAGTATTTTGAAGTTGTGTTTCATTCATAATTGATCTTCCAATATTAATCGTACTACTGCTGGACTTTGCAGTTGATTGTCAGCCAGACCTGACATATTACGTCTGTGGAGGCCTTAATCATCTATTGCAATTTTAATTTTTATATAGCTTGTATATCTGGTTCAGAAATAGAGGTCCAGAAAACACAGCTCCATGCATCGTTAGAGCAAGGTAAATTCAGGTAAGAGATCTATTGCCTTCTAGTTGGGTATAGGAAATTTGTGGTGGTTATGCAGTTTTTTTTTGCTGGACTTTTAGTGCTAGCTGGAACTTTGGAAAACTATTTAAGTTTCTTGCAACTCCAGTACATGACCAAAAAAAATCACCCGAGACAGGTTCATGTTTTATGTAGCAAAAGACAAAGTTAATTTAACTCTGAGTTGCATTGCCTTTTAGTGGCCATTGCCTTAGCTAGTCATAGATTCTGCTTGACTGTAATGGTAGCATTATTGAGCTGCTCTTAGTTATTTTTCCCTCTGGTTTAAATCAAAACAACACCCACAAAACAGTGATTTAGGGAAGAAAATAGCTGCAGGATGTAGTAAATGAAAACAAACAGTGATAAGTTTTTTTACAGGCTTATCTAGCTGCTAGGAGCTGTTACTGAATGGATTCTTCCCTGCCCAAGTCTGCAGTTTCAGCAGTAATAAATTCTACTCTATATAGACTTCTACTTAAAGTGTTCACTTACTGCCTCCTGTTTATTTCTCTTCTTCCTTACGCTTTGCAGCAGCTAAACTTTTACTATCTAAGCTCTTCCAGATCTGAACAATCTTCCCAGGTTCTGCTGGTTGGAGCAAGGTGCAATCCCAGCTGAAGGTATGGTGTCTGTCAAATTCCTACAAAGTCACAGAATCGCTTGCACGTGGAGAGTTTTTGTAGTTGTATAATTTTCACACCAATTATTTTTGATCTACTGGATGTGGAGGGATTGAAACTTGTATAATTTGTAGTTAAATATTCAAATTGTGCTGCTATCGTATTACATATTTTCTTCGCAAATATGCAAACCATGCACAAGGGTTGGTGAAATAATGCAAGTTGCTTATTTGAAGATAAAATTATATACAGATTCATAAGGAATCCAAGTATAGGAGTACATCTGATGTCTATCCTGTTGCTTGCAAGCTCCCTGTAAATCATGGGGTTAATGTGTCATATTATTCCGATGTATTGATTGGCAGTAATTTAAGATACATCCCCTTAAAGATATGTTCTCACATCACAGCAAGAGGGAAGTTGAGGAGTAACTTTTTGCCCAGAATATGGTGAGAGTCTGGAACTCACTGCCCAAAAGAGTGACAGAGACAAAAACTCTCACTACATTCAAAAGAAAACTTGAACATTTTTATCTAAAGGTCTATGGATCAAGAGATGATATCAGGCAGGATAGCGTATTTTCATTTAGCATGGACACAATGGGCTGAGTGACCTCCTATATTTCTGTTTCTGTAGCTAGTACCATTCACATTCAAGGCCTTGAGTTTGTTGAAAACACAAATTTCCAATAATTCAAACCTCAAACTGAACTTCTCCAAAGTAAAAACTGGGACCAATGATAAATAATTAAATTAGAGTCTCATAAAATTCCTTTCCAATTCTTCCACTTGTTGGGGGAGTCTAGCATTGTTATCCAATAGTGTTCTTTCATAAGTTTGTCTCTTTGGGAATAGATTTTATAGAATCATAGGTTACAGTGTAGAAATGAGGCTATTTGGCCGGTAGTCAGTGCTGGTTCTGTGAAGAAGCAATTCAATGACAGCTATTCCCTTGTCCTTTAGACCTTACCTGGTGATTTCTTTCAGTTTCAGATAATGATGCAATTTCCTTTTGGAGATTTCAGTTGAAGTGGCTGCACCATGTTTTCAGGCAACACATTCCTGATCCGAACCAATCATTACAGGAAAATGTTTTTCCTTATGCCACAATTTCTTTTGTCAATCACTTTAAATCCATGACCTTTGGTTTTCAATCCTTCCACCATGGCTCTGAGTGGAAAATCGTGTCTCAAGAAGTTGATTGAGTATTTTTTTGAAGGAGTAATCCAAGAAAGTAAATGAGGGTAGTGCAGTCAACGTTGTTTACATGGATTTTAGCAAGGCTT
Organism: Sphyrna mokarran; assembly: GCA_024679065.1. NCBI lineage: Eukaryota > Metazoa > Chordata > Chondrichthyes > Carcharhiniformes > Carcharhinidae > Sphyrna > Sphyrna mokarran. Next base: position 104,632,293 of record JAGIQG010000001.1, on the reverse strand, counting down.
TTGACAAGGTACAACATGGTAGGTTGTTGCGTAAGGTTAAATGTCATGGAATCCAGCGTGAGGTAGCCAATTAGCTATAAAATTGGCTTGATGACAGACAATGATTGTAGAGGCTTATTTTTTTCAACTGGAAGCCTGTGACCAGCAGTCTGCCTCAGGGATCGTTGCCGGGTCCATTGTTTTTTGTTATTTGTATTAATGACTTTAGATAAGAATTTAGGAGGCATGGTTAGTAAGTTTGCAGATGACACCAAGATTGGTGGCACAGTGGACAGTGAAGAAGTTTTGCAACAAGATCTTGATCTAGTGAGCCAATGAATGGCAGATGAGTTTAAGATGCACTTTAGTAGATCAAATTGAGACAGGACATACTCAGTTAATGGTAGTGCATTGGGGAGTGTAACAGAACAAAGAGATCTAGGAGTACAGGTTCATAGCTCCTTGAAACAAAAACTAGAAGCAGGAATAAGTCATTCAGCCCTTTGAGTCTGCTCCACCATTCATTTTGATTATAGCTGATCATCAAATTCAGTATCCTAATCCCCTTTCCTTTCTCCCATATCTCTTGATCTCTTTAGTCCCAAAAACTATAATCTAATTTCTTCTTGAAATCAGACAACATTTTGGGCTCAACTACTTTCTGTGCTAGTGAATTCCACATATTCGCCACCCTTTGCGTGAAGAAATTTCTTTTCACCTCAGTTCCAAAAGGTTTATTCTTTATTCACAAACTATCACCCCAAGTTCTGGGCTCTCCCACCATTAGGAATGTTCTTTCTGAATCCACCCTGTCTAACCCTGTTAGAACTTTATATGTTTCTATGAGATTCCATCTCTCTTTCTAAACCCTAATATAATCCTAACTTTCCTCATATGACGGATCTACCATCTCAGGAATCAGCTAGTAAACCTTTGCTGTGCTCCCTCTGTAGCAAGGACATCCTTCCTCAGAAAAGGGCACCCTCTATCAAATCTTCACTCAACCTTCTGTTCAATTTTTCTAACTGAAATTCTTCATCCCTAGAACCAATCTCATGAATCTTTTCTACATCCTCCTGAATGCCTTCATATCCTAACTTGGGTCCAGGGCTATAAGATATGGGAGTAGAAGTGGGTCCTTCTACATACCTCCAAACTTGTGGTATTCTGCAAGTTTGAAGCATTGCCATGAAGAGTGCAATTGTGTGCACAATCTGTGTATTTTAGTGCAGGGTTGATCAGATGGCACTAAACTATGGAGGAGATTAAAAGTGCCCTCCCATGCCCCCACTCACCCCGGTCATATAATGCTCAGGAAAGTGAGCACCATAATATCTTTTTTGTCTGCTCAAAATAGTCAGAATGCTACTTGTATGATCTCCATTGCTCCCCATTTTCATCAAAAGGTCCCACAATGCTGAAAATTCCTTTCATTTCTTCACTTAAGCAGGTTTCCCATTTGCACGTTTCACATCGCTTTTCCAGCAGCTACCTCAATTCTTTTGCATGCAAGGTACTTAATGGAGCATTAACCTCTTATTTTATGATTGCTAGCTCTGTTATCTGCTTGCACGGTATCATTTACTTGCGTTCACCTAGCATGTTAGTCTCCATAGCATGTGTAAAGTTTTCTTTGTTAATCTAACTTTTCCTTGGTTAATTCCTTTCCAGGTGGCTAGAAACCTCATATCTGTGGTCCTTGTTGCCAGTTTATAATGTGTATTGGAGTCGTGATACGTGGGACAGACTTTGATTAAAAATGAGAGGCGTTTTATTCATGTGATCTCTTCCATGGCTACTGTAAGGTCTATTGCATCATTTCCAGCCCACGCATTAATACTATAAAACTCCAGTGAGCCAATAAAAACAAATACATAACAAACCCGCCATATTCAGGATCAATTAGTGTACCGTCTATGAACTGCCTCAAATGCTAAAATATCTTTGCTTAGATAAATGGACCAAAACTGTTCACATTATTTCAGCTGTAGTTTAATTACCGTCTTGTATAGTTTTAGCAAGAGTTCCTTATTTTTATATGACATTCCATTTCAAATGAAGGCCAACATTTCCATTTAGTTTCCCTATTACCTGCTAAACTTGCATGGTAGCTTTTTGTGATTTATGCTCAAGGATCCCAAACCTCTTTGTGCTGCAGTTTTTTTGCAGTCTTTCTCCATTAAGCAATATTCACCTCCTTTATTCTTTCTACTCAAGTGCCCAGTTTCAGCTTTTTCCTACATTATATTCCAACTGTCAAATTTTTCCCTACTTTCCTAACCTGTCTCTATTCTTCCTGTAGACTCTGTCAGCCTCAGCACTTGCCTTCCTGTCTATGGATACAATACTCCAGCTGAATCAAAATCAGTGTTTTGGACAACATAAATTTTTTTTTTTTAACTCTATGCCACAATTGATAAAGTCCAGCATGCCATTTACTTTTATAAGATCTTCAACCTCTCCTATCACCTTCAATGATTATGCACGTGTACCCCTGAATCACTTTTCTCCTGCATCTCCTTTTAGAATTATTCCTTCATTTTATAGTCTATTTTCATTTTTCCTACCAAAATGAATCACTTCATACTTCTCTGCACTAGAAAATTACATGTTCCACTTCCAGTCATTCCACCACCCATCTATGGTCTTTTGAAGTTTTATGCAATCCTCTCATGGTTCACAATACTTTCAAGTTATATATCACCAACATGCATTGAAATTGTGTTCTGTGTACACAAGGTATACCAACCTGGGAGACAATGGCACAGATCCAGTGTAATTCTCTGGAGACCTGGGTTTGAATACTACCATGGCAGATGGTTAAATGTGAATTTAGTAAAAATCTGACATTAAAAGTCAAACTATGACTATGAAACCATTATCAATTGTTGTAAAAAAAAACCATCTGGCTCACAAACGTCCTTTAGGGAATGAAATCAGCCATCCTAGTCTGGCTTGCATATGATTTCAAATCCAAAGCAATGCATTTAACTCAATGCCCTCTGAAATGGACCAGCAAGTGACTCAGTTCAAGGACAATTGGGGATGGGCAATAAATGCTGGCTCAGCAAACGGTGCCTACATTCCCAGGAATTAATAAAAAAACTCTTAAGATCTAGATCATTAATACAAATCAGGAAGAATTGGGGTTCTGACACTATTTCCTGGGTAAATCCTTCAAAACCTTCCTCCAGTTTGAAAAGCAACCATTAATTTGTTTTCTGTCATTCATCCATTTTGTATCCATGCTGTGCAAAACTTTCTGTTGCTGAGAAATGTTGCTTTCATTTACAGCTTTAATGGTACTTTGCCAGCTAATCCTGTTTGTTTTTTTTATTCTTTACAGGCTATATTTTATAGTTAGTTGTGTAAGTTGCACAGAAACCAAACTGAGATGGTGAGAAACCAGGAAATTGTGACAACAGACCTTTAGGCGTATTTCTCGTCCAATTCCTTTTCCTTTTTGTGAACAATTTAGCAGCCGGCTACACTTTGTGCGCTGGAGGGCTTCTGCATATTTCATGTTGGAGCCTTTTTAATATCAATGTTCCTGCAAACATGTTTAAAGAAATACCTTGTTTCATTTCTGGAGACAATGTAATCCTCTGGAAAAGCTGATCCAGAGTTGGTTATCTTGACTTTTCCAGAGAATTGTATTGTTTTCTTTTAAAGCTCATTTTGAAAAAGGTTAAGACAGCCTCATTTGTAATGGAGTTCTAAGAGATATGTTTATGTTCCAATTATTACAGTGTAACTGGAGCGATTCCACACTTGTAGTAAGGAACCAGCTTTTGTAGTGTTGTGGCCACATTTCCGACTCTGGTTCTCATGAAGTATATATCCCCATTGGGAGCAATGATTTTACACTTTCATTTTTAGCACAAACACTTCCAACTTCAATATTTCAGTACTTTTTTTGGGAAAATCTGTTTTATTTTAGTCATTGTTCTCTGCATTCTTTCAACAAACTGGTTCGTAAAACAAATTTCAACAAATTGCTTACTCACTGAAACAGGATGACAAGTGAATTATTGACAGACGTCACAAGGACAGGAACAAGTGAAAAGAGTACAAGGCACAAATTTAAAATGATTGTTGAAAGCATCAGGGAAATTAAGAGTTTTTTTTAAATGTAACAGCTTGTTGTGATCTGGAAAACACTGCCTGAAACTATGCTGGAAGCAGATTCAATAGCAATGGGAATATAAGAACTAGGAGTAGGCCATCTGACCCCTCGAGCCTGCTCCACCTTTCAATAAGATCATGACTGATCTTTTTGTGGACTCAGCTCCATTTACCCGCTCGCTCACCATTAATTCCTTTGCCGTTCAAAGATTTATCTATCTTTGCCTTAAAAACATCCAATAAGGTAGCCTCAACTGCTTCACTGGGCAGGGAATTCTGCACATTCACAACCATTTGTGTGAAGAAGTTCCTCCTCAATATAGTCCTAAAACTGCTCCTCCTTATTTTGAGGCTTTGCACCGTAGTTCTAGTTTCACCTGCCAGTGGAAACAACTTCCCTGCTTCTATCTTATCTATTCCCTTCATAATCTTATGTTTCTATAAAATCTCCCCTCATTTTTCTAAATTCCAAAGAGTATACCCCCCCTCTATTCAGTCTCTCCTCATAAGCTAACTCTCTCAACTTCAGAATCAACCTAGTGAATCTCCTCTGCACATACTGCAGTACCAGTATATCTTTTCTCAAGAAAGGAGACCAAATCTGCACACAGTACTCCAGGTGTGGCCTCACCAGCATTTTATACAGCTGCAACATTATCTCACTGTTTTTAAACTCCATCCCCCTAGCAATGAAGGACAAAATTCTATTTACCTTCTTAATTACCTGCTGCATCTGCAAACCAACTTCTTGAGATTCCTGCACAAGGACACCTAGATCCCCCTGCACAACAGCATGATGCATTTTTTTACCATTTAAATAATTGTCCATTTTGCTGTTATTCCTACCAAAATGGATAACCTCACATTTACCAACATTGTACTCCATCTGCCAGACTCTCACCCACTCACTTAGATTATCTATATAATCTAAATGGTACACTGTAATCCAGAGACCCAGTGTAATGATATTGGGACCCAAGTTCAAATCTCATCATTTATTGAACAAAAACCCATCTAGTTCACTAATGAAGAAAACCTGCTGTCCTTAGGATCTGGCTGATATGTAACTCCAAATCCACAGGAATGTGATTGATTTTGAAATGACCCAGCAAAACACTTTCCCATCCTTACCATCACCAGAACAGACCCAGCAGAGATGGCAGCATTGTTCCTTGTATTTGGGAGGGAGTTGCCCTGGAGATCCTCAATATTGACTCAAAGCCCAATGACACCTCATGGCGTCGGTTCAAATAAGGCCAATTGAACCTTGCCACATAACATGAATCAATACTGCTCCGTGTTGTACATCACTTGGAGGAAGCATTGATGAATTGCAAGGATGCAGAATGCACTCTAGCTGGGGGACTTCAATGCTTATCTTGAGTGGCTCGGTAGCACAACGACTGACTGAGTCCTAAAAGATAGAACACCAGATTGAGTCTGCATCAGATGGTAACTAACAAGAAGGGAAAACAAACTTAACCTCATTCTTATCAAAATTGCCTGCATCTGTCCATTACAGTATTGGTAGACATGACCACCACACAACATTTGTGGGGACAAAAATCCCATCTTCATATTGAAGATAATCTCTATTGTGCTATGTAGCACTACCACCATGCTAAATGGGATAGATTTCAAACAGATCTAACAATTCAAGATTGGGAAACCATGAGGTACTGTGAGTCATCAACAACAGCAGAATTATACTCAACCACAATATGTAACTTTATGCCTGGCATATTGACCACCAAATCAAGAGATCAATCCTAGTTCAATAAGACTGCAAGAAGGCATACCAGAAGCAACACTAAATATATCTAAAAATGAATTGCCAACCTGGTGAAGCTACAACATAGGGCTATTTGCGTGTAAAACAACCTAAATAACGACCAATAGGCCAAGTTAAGAGCTTCTACAACCAACCAATCAAATTAAAGTTCTGCAGTCCTGCCACATCCAGTTGTGGATAATGATGGAAATTAAACAACATACTGGAAGAGGAGGTGCCACAAATATCCCATCCTCAATGCTGGGAAACCTCAATATATCAGGGGTTCCTCAGAGCAGTGTCCTTGATCTGATCACCTTCAGCTGCTTCATCAATGATCTTCCTTTCATCTTAAGGTCAGAAGTAAGGATGTTTGATGATTGCACGATGTTCAGCACCATTCATGACTCCGCAAATACTGAAGCAGTCCATGCCCAAATGCAGCAAATTTTGCAGGAAAACCCATGAAATTGTAATATTTTTCAGTTGGTAATATTCTTGTCATTTTTTTAAACTGTTAGAAATATGTGCAGTAAGCAAAGCAAGAGTGATTGTGTAGATTTAACCTATAAGTTTGTTATCCAGACTTGGGGTGACTAGTGTCAAGTAACATTCTTGCCATACAAGTGAGAGAGAGAATCTAATCATCATCTTTTGACGTTCAATGGCATCACCATTGCTGAATGCTCAAGTAGCCTCGGGGGTTACTATTGATCAGAAACTGAATTGAACTAGTCATATAAGTATTGTGGCTACAAAAGCTGTTAAGAAGTCTCACAGCACCAGATTAAAGTCCAACAGGTTTATTTGGTAGTAAATGCCACTAGCTTTCTGAGTGCTGCTCCTTCGTCAGGTGAGTGGAGAATTCTGATGACAGAACTCCTGCTTTTGGAGCAGTGCTGCGAAAGCTAGTGGCGTTTACTACCAAATAAACTTGTTGGACTTTAACTGGTGTTGTGAAACTTCTTACTATGTTTACCCCAGTCCAACGCCGGCATCTCCACATCATGGCTACAAGAGCTGGTCAGAGGAACCTCCTGACTTCCCAAAGCCTGCACACCATCTACAAGGTACAAATCTTGAAACCCCTCCACTTGCTTGAATGAGTGCCGCTGTAACAAAAATCAAGAAGCTCGACACTATCCAAGACAAAACAGCATGTTTGATTGACACCACATCCACAAACATTCATTTCCGCCTACACACAGTGACAGCAGTGTGTGCCATCTACAGAATGCATTTTGCAGAAAAATTCATGAAATTGTAATATTTTTCAGTTGGTAATATTGTAATTTTTTTTAACTGTTGGATATGTGCATGGTAAGCAAAGCAAGAGTGATTGTGTAGATTTAACCTATAAGTTTGACATGGTAATGAGCCTACATGAGGTCACTTAGTAAGAGTTTTACCAAACAGGAGTAGTTTTGAATGGGTTTTGTGATTCAAAGGAAAAAAATGTATGAAGGCAAATTGTCATAAATAAACAAGGTCAGAATGATTTTATGTTCTAAAAGCTGAAGTAAAAAATTGAAGTTTGGTAAATTCTGGGAGACAGCATTTCTAAAGATTCATGTGACAAAACAGTGTCACTGTGGTTGTCATTACTGCCTCACAGTTCCAGGGACTTGGCTTCGGTCACTGTCTGTGTGGAGTTTGCACATTCTCCCATATCTGTGTCGGTTTCCTCCCACAATCCAAAGAAGTGCGCATTAGGTTGATTGGCCATGATAATTTGCCCCTTAGTGTCCCAGGATATGTATGGAGGGATTAGCAAGATAATATTTGGGATTATAGAGATAGGGCCTAGGTGGAATTGTTGTCAGTGCAGACTTGATACGCCGAATGGCCTCCTTCTGCACTGTAGGGTTTCTATGAGACAATGGAGAGATTGAAGGGAAATTTAAGGAGATACTGAAAACTATGGGGGTAGCAATTTTAGATCTTAGCAGTCTATAGAAATAACTGGTTGGTTACCAAATGCATTGCAAATAAAGACCGATTTTGACAGTCAACTGCTGTTAATCTCAGACGCACCCAAGTGAAATTAAAAGCACTGTGTGGTAAAAGTTGCTGAATATCTATAGATTTTAAAATCTAAAAGGTGTTTCTGAACAGATATGTGGAAGGTTAGCTTTGAAGGTAGTTAAATTTGTTTGGAACTGTTTTAAAGTACTGGTACTGTGAGAGGCCATTTTTGTGCCTTGTAATTCAAATGTTTTACTTCTTATTTTCCTATTAATCAAAATTTACCTTGCTATAAAATCATCACTTGTAGCCAGGAACATCATTTTTGGTTTTCAAAACCTCTCTACATACTACACAACTTGCAAAGAAAGCAAATCTGAGGCTTTTTTTCTCAAGTTCCCTTTTTGGGATTTGTACAGCATAGCATTTATCAACAATCGTGCCTTAACACACTACAGAATTCACCAAAGCTCTTAGACAGTATCTTCCAAAACCACAACCTCTGTCTGCTGGAAGAACAAGGGCAGCAGACACTTGGAAACAGCACCACCTTTCAAACCACTTACTAACTTGACTTGGAAATATGTTCCTTCACTGCCAATAGGTCAAAATCCTCCTATTCCATCCCTAACAGAAGACACTATGCCACCATCTTCACAAAGACAATTAGAAATGGGCAATACATGCTGCTCTTGTGGGCTTTGCTAACATCCCATATGCAAATGAAGAGAACTTCCAAAAAGGAATTAGATAAATTAGAAAAAAGAATGGAGATTATGGAAAAGGGAAGTGGGACTAATTGGATAGTCCTCAAACAGCAGTCTGAGGCATGATGTCCCAAATGGTCTTCTCCTATGCCTTGAAAATCTATAAGAAGAAAGTTGTTCCAGTTATACTGCTCCAACCAGTATTAAGCAGATTACATATATTCCCCAGGCAGTCTCATCAGCATAGGCTGCTATTTATATGGACTGTGCATTGTTCTGTAATGGTATCAATGTGAGCAATGCAACCGATGGCCCAATAAGTATCAGCCCATGGAGAATCAGTACACGCCTGTTTGATATCACTAGAAGCAATGCCAGTCAAACAAATTACCTCCTCTGATTTTGAAAACAGTCCAACGAAGAGGAGTTTTCTTACTACAACTTCCACAGGATCAGTTTCTGTAGATTCTTGAGATCCACATCACTGGGGTCCGTCACTCCAACTTCATTCTGAATTAAAACCTATTTGTGAGTTGTGACCCTGCTTTGTGTGTATGAATGTTTCCAACTTGCACTCCAACTCAATGACTCTGAGCTAGAAAGACAGCTATTGTAGAGGTCTTTGTTCTGGACAGTCTCAGTCCACATACTCCCACATAGTGCACTTCAGATGCACAGATTTAGTGAAGTTTATTTACATATACTTTTTGGTTTCTTAAGTTTTTTTTTCTGAGCACTCACTTCCATGAGAACTAAAGTTCTGGATGGAAATGATAAACACTTATTGCCTGAAGCTTATATGAGCCACTGTGTTGGGGCAAAATAATGAAGCCTCCTTTCTCTTCACTCAATTCTCACTCTCAACAACTTCTGCAATAATGACAAAGAAATGCTAGAAATGCTGAGCAAGCCTAACAATATCTGCGGAGAGAGGATCACAGTTAACATTTCAAGTCCACAACTTTTCATCAGAGAGCATTACCATCCCAAGTTTTGTAATCTGATGTGTTCCGGTTACAAATACTCTGAGTGAACAACTTCCCCACCCGCAGATGCTGTTTACTTCATAAATCTTTGAGTCTCATCCAAGTTAGAAGTGCTCACTCAACTTGGGCAGCATGATGGCACAGTGGTTAACACTACTGCATCCCAGCCCCGGGGAGCTGGGTTCAATTCCAGCCTTGGATGACTGTGATGTTTGTACATTGTCCCTGCGTGGGTTTCTTCTGGGTGCTCTGGTATCCTCCCACAGTCCAAAAATGTGTGGGTTATGTTGATTGACCATGTTAAGTTGCCTCTTAATATTAGGGGGATTAGGAAGGTAAATACATGGGATAGCATACGAAGAAGTCTCACAACACCAGGTTAAAGTCTAACAGGTTTATTTGGTAGCACAAGCTTTCAGAGCACTGCCCCTTCATCAGGTGATTAGGAGTTGTATTTACAAACTGAGCATATAAAGACACAAATGCAATTTATGAGATAATGATTGGAATGCGTGTCTTTACAGGTAATCAAGTCTTAAAGGTACAGACAGTGCATGCAGAGAGAGGGTTAAGCAAAGGTTAAAGAAAAGTGTATTGTCTCCAGTCAGGATAGTTAGTGAGATTCTGTAAGCCCAGGCAATTCGTGGGGCTTACAGATAGTGTGACATAAACTCAAGATCCTGGGGACGCCATCCTCATGTGTGTAGAACTTGGCAATCAGTTTCTGCTCCGCGATTCTGCGTTGTCGTGTGTCATGAAGGCCACCTTGTTGAACACTTAACCAAAGATCCGAATGCCCATGACTGCTGAAGTGTTCCCCAATAGGAAGAGAACATTCCTGCCTGATGATTGTTCAGCGGAGTTTGTTCATCTGTTGTCATAGCGTTTGCATGATCTACCCAATGTACTATGTCTTGGGGCATTCTTTCCTGCAGCCTTTCAGTTAAACAACGTTGGTCAAGCTGCAAGAGTATATACTGTGTACCTGGTGGATGGTATTCTCACGTGAAACGATGGCATCCATATCGATGATCCGGCACATCTTGCAGAGGTTGCTGTGGCAGGGTTGTGTGGTGTCATGGTCACTGTAATTCTGAAAGCTGGATATTCTGCTGCGGACAATGGTCTGTTTGAGATTGTGAGGTTGTTTGAAGGCAAGAATTGAGGATGTGGGAATGGCCTTGGTGAGATATTCATCTTCATCAATGACATGTTGAAGGCGCCGGAGAAAATGTCACAGCTCCTCCACTCTGAGGAAGTACTGGACAACGAAGAGTACTCTGTCCACCGTGTTGTGTGTTTGTCTTCTGAGGTGGTCAGTGTGGTTTATCGCTGTGGCGTGTCAGAATTGTCGATTGATGAGTTGAGTGCCATTCTCTGTTCTTATGAGGGCATCTTTCAGCATCTGTAGGTGTCTGTTGCAATTCTCCTCATCTGAGCAGACTCTGTGTATATGAAGGGATAGCTTCTTTAACGTGTTTAGGGTGGAAGCTGGAGAAGTGGAGCATCATGAGGTTATCTGTGGACTTGCGGTACAGTGAAATACTGAGGTGACCGTCCTTGATGGAGATGCGTGTGTCCAAGAATGCAACCGATTCTGGAGAGTAGTCCATGGTGAGTCTGATGGTGGGATGGAACTTGTTGATATAGAACATAGAACATAGAACATAGAACAATACAGCACAGAACAGGCCCTTCGGCCTTCGATGTTGTGCCGACCAAAATAAAAAGCAATGCCCCTCCAAACTAAACCATTCCCTTCTCTTCCATATACTTATCAATTAACCTCTTAAACGCCATCAAACTTGGCGCATCTACAACAGCTGCAGGCAGGGCATTCCACTCCCTAATCACTCTTTGAGTAAAGAACCTACCTCTGATATCCGTCCTATAACTCATACCCCTTAATTTAAAGCTGTGTCCCCTCGTGCTAGCTTTCTCCATCCTAGGAAAAAGGCTATCACTGTCCACCCTATCTAAACCTCTAATCATCTTATATGCTTCAATAAGATCCCCTCTTAGCCGCCTCCTTTCTAACGAAAACAACCTCAAATCCTTCAACCTCTCTTCATAGGACCTGCCCTCCATACCAGGCAACATCCTGGTAAACCTCCTCTGTACCCTCTCCAATGCCTCCACATCTTTCTTATAATGTGGGGACCAGAACTGCACACAATACTCCAAGTGCGGCCGCACTAGAGTTTTGTACAGTTGCAACATGATGCTGCGGCTCCTAAATTCAATCCCCCTACCAATAAAAGCTAAGACTCCATATGCCTTCTTAACAACTTTATCCACTTGACTGCCTACTTTCAGGGATCTATTGACACATACACCAAGATCCTTCTGTTCCTCAACACTATTAAGAGCCCTACCATTAGCCCTATACTCTACACATTTATTGTTCCTGCCAAAGTGCATTACCTCACATCATATATCATCATACAGTTGTTTTAATGATTGTTCACCATAAGTCCAAAGGAAAAAAAATGTCATCAATGTATTTAGTATATAACTCAGTTGAAGATCCCGTGCGGTGAAGAAGTCTTGTTCGAACCTGTGCATGAAGATGTTGGCAGATTGAGCTATGAATTTGGTCCTCATGGCCCCATGACAATCAACAGGCAGAAATGTTCTCTTCTTATTGTGGAACACTTCAGCAGTCATGGGCATTCAGCCTCTGATCCTTGGGTAAACGTTCTCCAAGGCGGTTTTCACAACACACAACAACGCAGAATCACTGAGCAGAAATTGATAGTCAAGTTCTGCATACATGAAGATGGCTTCAACCAGGATCTTGGGTTCATGTCACACTATCTGTAAACCCCATGACTTGTCTGGGCTTGCAAAATCTCACTAACTGTCCTGGCTGGAGACAAATCATATCTCTTTAATCGGTGCTTAACTCTCTCTCCTCTCACATTGTCTGTACCTTTAAGACTTGATTACCTGTAAAGACTTGCATTCCAATCATTATCTTGTAAATTCATGTTTGTGTCTGTATATGTCCTGTTTGTGAACACTCACCTGATGAAGGGGCAATGCTCCGAAGGTTTGTGGCTTGTGCTACCAAATAAACCTGTTGGACTTTAACCTGGTGTTATGAGACTTCTTACTGTGCTTACCCTCGTCTAACATCAGAATCTTCACATCATGGTTATGGGATAGAACAGGACCTGGGTGGAATTGTTGTCAGTACAGGCTCAATGGGCTAAATAACCTCCTTCTACATGATTCCTGCTCACAATAAGAATGGATAGATATTCAAGTGATTTGTACATAACTGTTATGGGGGCTTTGTTCCTTTAAGGATACCTGAGGTTACTTTGGTTTGTGTAAATCCACAGTTCACTCCTGTCCAATGTTTAACAAGAGCATGGCTGAAGACCAGGGAATTATGTTAGGGCTGTATAAGGTGGATGCTGGCATATTCCTGCCAGATCAAAAAGACTTTATTTGGGTTAATATCACCATCCATACCAAATAAGATCACTAACAGAAAAAGTGGCGGACCTGGGGGAATGTGATTCACATGTTTTCTTGTCTCTGGCTGGTGAAAAAGGATTTGCTGGTCAGCATATTTGCATATGTGCGAAACAGATGTGATTCAAAGACTAACTTGTCGCCTGAATGTTAACAATTCTTTTTTATTGACAGTTTTGAGCATACATTCCAGTATTTGAGGGCTGTTGCAAATAGAACAGCAGTTAGCACTGCTGCCTCAAAGCATCCAGGACCCAGGTTCAATTCTGGTCTTGGGAGATTGACTGTTTGTATGGAGTTTGTACATTTCTCCCGTGTCTGCGTGAGTTTCCTCCAGGCGCTCTGGTTTCATCCCACACTCACAATATATGCATGTCAGATGGATTGTCCATGCTAAATTGTCCCTTAGTGTCCCAAGATGTGTAGGTTAGGTGGATTAACTATGGGAAATGTGTGGGGTTGCAAGAATAGGATGGGGGAGAGGGCTTGGGTAAGATGCTTTCTTAGAGTTAGTGCAGACCCAGTGTGCTGATTGGCTCCTTCTGCACTGTAGAGATTCTATGATTCTACTCTTAATATGGGAAATCATGACATTGGGCATTTACGGTACAGAAAAAAGCCATATGGCCGATCTCATCTGTACCAACTCTCTGCAACAGCAATGCAGTTAATGCCACTCCTCTGCCTTTCATCTTTGAATAATAATCCGATTCTGCCTCCACCACACTCAGGCAATGCATTCCTGATCATAGCCACTCTCTGTGTATAAACATGTTTCCTCATGTCAGCTCATCACATATTTCTCACTGGTGTCATAAAGCCAGTGGGAAACAAAATCAAATTTCAGGAAAATAGCTTAGCATGATTTGGACAATTTGATATTCTGCTGAATATTTTGATAAGCCGGAGGTAAGACACTGTCTCAGAATCCATGCTATGAATACTTTAAGATATCCCAAAGGTTTGACAGTAAATTGAACTTTTCCTTTTGTGGCAAGTGTCACTTAGGTTGCTTAAAGGATGTTAAAATATAAAAAAGGTAAAATATAAAGAGAGTAGGCACCTCTTCATGCAGATGTCTTTAGATTATCTTGAAGTGTCTTCAATCTTTTTTTTGTCTCTTAAAGAATAATAGTGGAAACAGTATTTTTTTGTTTTTCTTAGACTCTTCTTAGTTTTTTCTTTGTTAGGAGAGGGTTTTGTTTTTGGCACAATTGTAACACCACTATTCATGAAAGGAAGGAGAAGGCAAACAGAAAACTATAGGCCATTTAACCTTCAACCCTGATCGAACTGACTATCTAGCCAGTAAAGAGGAACCAGTGGATATAGGAAAGCTGGATTTCCAAAAAGCATTTGATGAGCTGTCACACAAAAGGTTAATTGGCAAGATAAGAGCTCATCAAGTTGTTTGTAATACATTAGCATAGAAAGAGTATTGGTTAACAAATAGGAAGGAAAGAGGGAAAAAATGGGGCATCTTCAAGTTATCAGGCTGTAACTAGTAGAATGCTGCAAGGATTGGAGGTGGGGCCTCAGCTATCTATAGTCTAACACACCACTGATATCATGGAAAGGTGAGTGAGGGGGTGACAGGCTGCAAAGAATATAATAGGATAAATATGTCAATAACAAGATGGCAGATGGAGTATACTGTGAAAAAATGTGAGCTGGGTTACCTGTGTTGGTAATAAGAATAGAAAAGCAGAATATTTAAAAGGTGTGAAACTTGTAAATGTTCAGTGAGAATTGATTGTGCTTGTACAAAGAATGCTGAAAATTAGCATTCAGCAATATGAAAGGCAAATGTCATAATGGGCTTTATTGCAAGATGATGGGAACACTGGGAGAAAGAAGTCTTGCTACAACTGCGCATGGCTTTGGTGAGACAATACCTGGAATACTGTGTGTTTTGTTCTCCGGGTTTAAGGAAGGATATACATGCATGGAAATATGTGGTGATTGTCCCTTTTTAAGGGCAACAAAGCAGAGTTAGGGTAACCTGGCTTGAGGGACCAATTTGGACAGAATTGGTAATTACTGCAGGGGATGGAATGTTCTTTTAAGCAGAAGACTTGTAGGGAAAAAGGGCAACTGGGTGGCTGCTGTACAGTTTTTCTTATTAATAAATGTGTTTTATGTTTCTAATGAAATCTGTGAAAGTGCATCATGACAGAAGCAGTACAGCTATGTTCAATAATTGTTGTGTGCTATGAAAGGGTTGTTCTTTGAGAGACTGAGTAAATTGGGTCTATATTTCTTGGAGTTTGGAGTCTCATTGAAATGTACAAATGGGGCAGAATAGATATGAAGGGCAGAGTATTCCATTCTGGAGATTAAGTGGTGGGTGGAAAAGTCAGTATGACTCCTGTTGGAAGATGGGATGGGTGAACATGGGCGATCTTAAGCTTTTCAGTTTTACAACTATTTATCTGCAAGGAACTTGGTGACTCTCATGGTGGAGACCAGAAGAAATAGCCCTCCCTGCTGTTACCTCATGTGATTGGGTGCTTGCTGCCTTGGGGTGCCTTGGCACCATATTTAAATTACATTGGGACAGACATTTACTTATTGCAGGCCAGGATCTCTGCACTAATTCTCCAGAGTCCTTGTGACCAAAGCTTATACCAGAGAGTCTGGCAAATGTGAGAAACTACATTTCAGGTCAGATGATGGCATTGTCTTTCATTCAGTTCAAATTAGGAATACCTTCTATGATTTACCCATGGTTAGGCCAATGCTTGCTGTTGACACCGCTCCCATTCACCAGCATCTTGAACTTTTGTCAAAGTCCAACTCAGGCCCTTGCTCTTGCTGGCCTTTTGCCACTGGAAATGATCCTTCTCAACTCAATGAGAACTGTTACCAAAGCAGGGATGCCTGAAGCTTGATTCATCTGTGAGCAAATTGAAATGATAGATTAAGTGAGTATGTCCTTTACACACTTCCTTTCATCTCAAAGCCAGCGGATAATTACTAAGGCCTTCATTTGACCTCTGGCTAGACATGGCCTTCCCCACCTCACCCCAACCTTCCAATTAAAAATATCCTAACTGACCAGAGATGGGAGTTGCTCCCATTCATATATGACTGCGTATGGAGACATTGCTCTTTGACCGGGGTGAGAGAGTAATGTGCAAGAAGTTTCAAATGGACACTTTTCTGCTGTGTCCATTACCTTCATAACTCGCTTGCCATGACAGCAGCTGATAGAAAGTGGCACAGAGCAAATGATATCTCCACACCACGCTGACATCTCGATGTTATGAGGCCAAAGAGTTGGGAACAAACCTGCTGCAATGAGGTCTGCAGTATTGACAGGAGAACATAGCTGAGTATGGACATCTTTGACATCCAGCTGTCTGATAATTGTTAAAGAAGAAAGAACAGTACAGCTCAGGAGCAGGCCCTTTGCCCCTCCAAGCCTGCGTCAATCATGATGCTTATCTAAACTGAAACTGTAACAACTTATGGAGTTTGTATCCTTCCGTTCCTATCCTGTTCATGTATTCATCTAGTTGTCCCATAAATCATACCTGCTCCCATCACCTCCCTGGGCAATGAGTTCCATACATTCAGCACCCTCTGTGTAAAAAAAACTTGTCCCACACATCTCCAGGGTGTCTCCTTAGTTGGCTACTCGTGCTATCCTGGATCTCCATCCACCCGAACGGACTCTCCTCCCACTTTCAAGGATTGCATTGACTGGCTAACTTTGACAGTCAGCGAGAATGGTGACATGGGAGCAAACTCTGGAAAAAATGCAGGCGACGTGAATCCTGGCCATGAGATCATCCAGTGAAACCAGAAGGTCATGAACCTCATTTCAATACATCAACCTATCATTAGTGAGCCCTCCTGCTGGTACTTCCTGGGAGATGAGCTGGCCCAGCCAACCCCCCTCACTGTAGGTACTGCTCCTATCCGATGCAGCCACATTAGGGATTGTCTATTCTCCTGCTTCATTGCCAGCTTGAGTTGCTCTATGATTGTCCAGAATCACTCATTTGAAAGTAATAGAATATGAAAGTGAGTGATTGAGGAGTCCTGATGATGCCCTGACCCACAGACCTCTCAGGATCGGGGACATCCACCCATGAGCTTCCCTCTGTGTGAGCACCTTTCCAATGATTCTCACTCCCTCCCTCGACACAACAGCTAACTCCTCACAGTTGCTCCTTTCAAATCCATCTCAATAAAGTGCTCTGACTGTTGGGAACTTCAGCGGCTGTGTGAATCTACCAAGGGTGAAGAATGAGGGCAAAACTAAATACCTGAAGAGCACATGCACCATAATGCCTTGCACTGGGAGCCACATCTGTGTTTCCTCTCTGAAACGGAGACATGAGTATTAACCTTAAAATTCAATGCTTGGGGACTAAACTTTCAACTCTTGAGTTAACCCATTAAACTATATTAAATAAACTGAGGGATAAAGCAGCCTCTTTTAAGGGGACCTATCTGAAACAAAAACAAATCATAGATGAAACTTAAAACATAAAACCAAAAGGTGACTAAGAGAGTTAATAAGGAGGGTCTAAGCTTCCAAGGAGCTAACAAGGTGCCGATCAGTGACTCACGTACTTTACAATGCTGACTAAATTGACACAATTGACTCGTCAATGAAGCGTGAGGGAGCTGATTAGGCAAATGGCTTCCTCCTGTGGCAGGCTAGGCATACCTAATGGATGTGAAGATTGCAATTTATATTTTGCAATTTAAATGCACCGTCATTCCCCCAGCTTTCATGGGCAGCAGATTAATCGAGCCTTCCAACTTGAACAGCCAGCCACCCAAACATTAATCCCTGACAAGTATGTCTCCATTACCAATGCTTCCAGGCAGTGCATACCCTCAGACTGCAAAGTACAGCATGAGGAGGGGGGCTCATTCTAACTGCACATTCTGTGTGAATGTCTTCAACCCTCATGAGGCTGGGAACCACCCATTGTCAAGAATCTTCCACTCTGCCCATGCAGCCTGGCATCTCAAGGGACCCACCCAGGATTGCAGTTGCCCCCTGTGCTGACTCAGTGAATTCTGCTGCTCCCACCTGCTTTCCAGCTACTACTGTGAAAGGGCAATCAATCAGCGATGATATCGCTGCAAGACAGAGACAGGAAGCATTGCCTGTACACCAGACCTCTTTTAAACTGAGGATCTCAGCCATGAAGGACTGCTAAGGTCTGGAAGTGATGCCACCCAACGTGATGCAGACACTGAGCCCAGGCGCCAGATTGCATTTATCTGGGTGCCCTGTCTCCTTTACGGTGTTCTCTCTTCAATTGGCATCCTGGAAGGTGATGCAGTCCTGAGCACTCACATCTGATATCCTCTTTGGAGGTGATGTTGCTATGTTGTCAGTTTTATATAGTCTGGTGGGAAAGCTTGCTCATGATATGTCAATATACTTGAGTGAGGTTCCTGACCGTTGGGAGGCTCTGGAAAATTGGGAAACATGATTCTCACTGGATTTTAAGTCCATCTTGCTGATGGCTAATACAGGCTCAAAACTGCAGCCTTGTACGCCCTAACCCCTTGCATACAGATATTGAGATATTCTGAATTAATGTCATTTTCAGCAGAAAACAGTTTTGTTCCTCCAAGAGTTTCTGTCCATTGTTCTTCTCTTTCTAGTGGGCAAAACACCTGGCTTGTCACAGAGTGAAGGCATTGTGGCTGCTTCTCGGATAAAGGCCACTGGTGTAATGATTCTGCAGTAAGATACCACTGAACAGTCATTGGGTGCAAATGCTTTCTGTTGATATAACAGCTGTTAGCTCATATGGTGCCATCTGAAATAGCTTATATTCAGGAAGATACATGACTCAGTAAAGGATGCATTGTTTCTTCCTTTCCATGGGAAAATTGATTGAAAATGTTGTGCTTTACAAACAGAGGGGTATATTCCCCCCAGTGCAGTTTTCAATTGGCCAGATCCTGCCAATTGATTGGTTGATACTGCCAATGGGGGGACGGTGGGGAAACGGGAATTGGAACCAGTGTAGCAGCAGCGGCAAGAAGAACCCTTCTGCTTCTCTGTCCCACAATAAACATTACAATATAAATTCTGGGCTCCTGTTTGGCTGGCTCACCAGTTAATTGCAGCACGTACAGTACATGCTCTCTCCAGTTTTGTGCAAAATGGACATCTCTTCCAAATCTAAGCCATGCATCATGTTTGGAAACTACCAAAGGAAGTTATTTCTTCTTGGCTGGGATCTGGTCTGAATGATAAATCAGCGATGGTGTTTTCCTGAGTCCTGGTGTATCTGACCATGCTTCTCATCTGTCGTTCAGCATTTAGCACCACAATTGTCCTGCAGAGTCAATGGGACAGATTTCATTCCACTGGATACCAAGATTTTCACAGAAAGCAGCTCTGTAATATAAATGCAATTTGTCAGGTATTATGGATGCCATGAATATCCAATGCAGTTGATGTTTGTCTGTCAATAAACTTGCTACTTGTTTTGTTTGCACAACTATGAGATTTTTTTTCACAGCTTTCATGCCCCTGCAGAAGCAATTAACTTATCTTTTTCCTTCAGATGTACAACCAGTATTGTGCAGTAAATACAGGCTTGGAAAGAAAAGCTCCAACAGATTCAATTTATGATGTCTAAGTGCTAAAATTAATCCCCATTTACTTGCTGGGGTTCTGTTGAATTTTGAATTGGGAAGGTAGCCTTTCTGCTCCTGTATGTAGAGACAGCACTCTAATTGTACTTTGTGTCTGCCAAATTGAGATGTGCTGCAATG
The DNA here is from genome assembly GCA_024679065.1 of Sphyrna mokarran. Classification (NCBI taxonomy): domain Eukaryota; kingdom Metazoa; phylum Chordata; class Chondrichthyes; order Carcharhiniformes; family Carcharhinidae; genus Sphyrna; species Sphyrna mokarran. The sequence goes on along the minus strand of JAGIQG010000001.1, from coordinate 104,612,515 downwards.
GAAAGCATTAGAGGAATATGTAGCCTTGAGTTAGAAACTGAACAAAACATAATTTTAAGTTGGTGTGAGTGACTGGTTGGCTGTTGCATCTTCTCTACATTCAACTCACCAGCAAGTAAGTTCTGAAATATAAAATAAAGTTTCATTTTCATCCTTTTTACAGAAACTGTAACATTAATATTCCGCTTTTGGATCAAATGCTACTGATGTGCAGAATTGCAAAGGAGCAGGTGATGAGCAGTGTGTTTTTATAGAATTTGGAAAATTGTACATTGAAGTCAAGGTACTGGCATGGAAGTACTCATCATAAAGCAAATATATAAAACAGAAAATGTTTAATCTTTTTTCAATTCTTTTAATTTTGTTTGCTTTCAATTTCTTCCTCCTCTGACACCCAAGGTTGTTTCATGAACCAGGACAATAGTCTGATGGTACCTCATTACAAGTTGGATGTATTCACTATGTGATTCATGGATCCAGACATCGCAGCTCTCAAAACCCAGGTAACTTGTCCTATATGTGATGATATTTCTTATTTGCTTCTTAGCCTGGTTGAATTTTGTAGATCTGGGAGAAATAGCTTCCTTTATATTGTCATCTCATTGATTGATGTCTTAAATCAGAACACCCAGATCTGCAGCGATTACTTGATATACATGGGAACAATTTACACATCATGGGTGACCCCTAGCCTCCATTCTATGCATTTATAGGTTCCACAAAGACACCCCTTACTCTAAGTGACATTATTACTTGTGATTTTGAACAGTTTGGATGAGATTTAAATCCAGAAACTACAGACCTGTCAGTTTAACATCAATTGTCAGGAAGCTACTGGAATCATCAGATACAGAGTGACTAAAACTTGAACAAATGATAGTCATTCAAAGAGAATGAGTGTAACTGCACAAAGGTTAGGTCTTGCCTGACTAACCTAGTTGAACTTTTCTGAAGAGGTTAGTAATAAGGTAGAGAAGACAATGTCTATGGGTGTTATCTAAACCATTTTTTTATCAAACTTTTTTTGGTGACTCATTTTTACCAAATGGCCATCCCATATGATCCACATCAAAACCACTTACTATTTAATGTGACAAGTGAATCTGCTTGATCCTCACCATTTCTTAGATTGAGAGTAAGAGGGGGAAAGTTTAAAAGAGATGCAAGGGACAAGTTTTTAACAGAGAGAATGGTAAATGCCTGGAATATGCTGCCGCAGGAACTGGTGGAAGCAGGTTCTGTAACAACAATTAAGAAGCATCTGGATAGATACATGAATAGGCAAGGAATTGAGGGATATGCACCATAGAGGCAAGAAAATATTAGAATAGAGAGACATCTGTGCCAGCACAGTCCTGGTGGGCTGAAGGGTCTGTTCTGTACTGTTCTTTGTATTTATTTCACTTCACAGACTTGTTAATTTATTGACTGTTTCCTTACATTCAATGTTAAATTTCTGCTAAGAACTTGAGCTGATGATTTCAGATCTTGCTGCACCCTTAGAAAAAACTCCACAGGTTTTTTTTCTTGAGATCACCATTCTTAGTCTTCAGATGCCTTTGCAGGTTCAAGGGTTTTAAACTCTCATTCACCAATATTTCCCCATATGTAACACATGTTGAGTTTGCATCCTGATTTGCATTCACACAACTGACAAAACCGTATCTCAAGAAATTGTCTTTATAGTGCTATGTTCCTGAATTCAATTCTTTCGTTGCAGGCTGTTTACCGGAGACTCTTGAGCTCTGTTCATAATTAATATTAGTACTGTTCTGTCCTCTTGTGGACTTGAAGGAGCAGCTAATGCTCTCTCAATTAGATTCGAATGCGAGGTCCTGGCCAGCAGATTTAACAGTTATTGGTGTCTCTGGCCTTCTCTTTCATGTAATAGAACAATCCATGTTTACAATTGACTTACTGAAAAAAGAAAGAAAAATGACAATAAGTGATTGGCGCTAAATGCATGCAAATACAGGAAACTGGCACTAAATACATGGCACAAAGAAATCCCACAACACCAGTTTAAAGTCCAAACAGGTTTATTTGTAGCAAACACTGCAAGCTTTTGGGACAGCCTGTCCCTTCGACAGGTGACTGGGAGAACAGGCTGTCCTGAAAGCTTGCGGCGTTTGCTACAAATAAACCTGTTTGGACTTTAAACTGGTGTTGTGGGATTTCTTTGTGTTTTACCTCATCTCCACATCATGACTAAATACATGTACAGGGTATGCTGATCTGTTTTTCTTACCTCATATGGTAGTACACTGTACGGCAGTGAGAAATTATCCCGAGAGAAAAGGGAATAAAAGCTCAGGCCATTTTTGGGGTTCATTTTTGGTGACCCATTTTTCCACATTGCAGGACCCATCCAAGAACTGTGAACCTCCACTTTGAAAAAAACACTGATCCAGATAAATTTCAGAAGTCATAGAATAGAAGAGGTCACTTGGTAAGGTTTTACACACTAGCAAAAATTAAAACATATAGGGCAGGATTTTCTGGCCACACTCGCCCCAAAACTGGAAAATCCCACCCAAAGTCAATAGACCTTTTGCATGGTCCATGCCATTCCCTACCACCATCATCTCCTCACCCAATACGATTCCCAGGAAAATTCTGTCCTTTGAATTGGAAGTGACCTTATGACATGGATTTTATAATTGGTTGGCAAATTTGAGGAAAAAGGTAGGGTTTGGAAGAAAAGAATGTTGATAGCAGAATATAACACAGTGTTCCCCAGGATCTTTGCCATATCGAGTTATATGTGGCTTAAATGATTGTGAAATTTAAGGGAGAAATCAGCCATGCTTGTAACTGTAATGTACCTAAATCTGTTCATCTTTTACAGCTATCAATCGAACTCTCCATCTGAATAAATACGTGCCTTCAAATCAGATCATTCTTCTAATGTTCAAATATGAGCTCCTTCAGCTGCAGCAAGATTCTCTTAAGTTTTAATGAACTTAACAAGTTTCTTTGGGCGCAGCAGGAAACAAAATAATTTTTCTGATCTTTTAATTGCAAATTTTTAAAGCGATTTTAAAACTATTTACCCTCCGAGATCTGTTCTGCATTTGTTGGTTCTTAGAATGGATTTTGTGGCATAAGTATAAATCACATTAAAAATGAAAAGCTTCTCTAATTGATAGTTCTTGAGCATGCTGTGTGTGACGTACATGAATGGTAGTGAAATGATTTGAATTTTAAATTTCAAAAATCAAAGAAATATCCAGCCGTGGGTTCAGCAATTCCTTGGGACCTGATTGTTTACACTGATTTATGCCAATTTAAAATTCAGGTGTATTTGAACGTGATTGGGAAGTGGTTTTTCTGCAGCTCGATGAATCGCTGCAGTTTTGGGCACTTAAAAAACATCATTTATAGAATGTGGTTCTCGTTGTCGAGGCCAACATTTATTGCCTATTCCTAATTGCCTTTGAGATGGTGGTGGTGAAATGTCTTCTTGAAAGACATCTTGTGTAGTTTAAAGTTTCTAAGTTTGTTTATTTATTAGTGTCACAAACAGACTTACATTAACACTGCATTGAAGTTATTGTGAAAATGCCCTAATCGTCATAGCCCCACACCTGCTCGGATACATCAAAGGAGAATTTAGCATGGCCAATGCACTAACCAACACCTGGAGGAGACCCATACAGAATGAGGAGAGCATGCAAACTCCGCACAGACAGTGACCCTCACCAGGAATCGAACCGAGGTCCCCGGCGCTGTGAGGCAACAGTGCTAACTACTGTGCTGTCAGGTAGGTAGATGCCAGTGTTGTAAGTTGACTGGATGCATAGCTAATTCTGGAGTATAAATCTTCAATATTACACCTGGAACATTATCAGGCCCTACTGCCTTTGCTTTGTCCAACACACTCTGCTGTTTCTTCATATGTAGTGGGAATTAAATTGACTGAAGACTGGCATCCGTGATTTGGTAACCTCAAGAGGATCCATTCAGCACTTCTGGCTGAAAATGGTAAAAATACTTTATTTTGCCTTTTCATTGATGAACTGGACTCCACCATCGTTGAAGGTAGGGATGTTCATTGAACTTGCTGCTTCCATTAGTTATTTAATTGTCCACCATCATTCATGACTGGATGCATTAGGATGCAGAGCTTTGAGCATACCCATTAGTTTTGGGATCACATGTTCTGTCTGCCTCATGCTACTTTTGCTATTTATCACATTTGAGGTGTTTTGTTGTAGCATCAACAGCTTGGGCGTCTCATCTTGAGGTGCTGCTTTCTGGCATACTCTTTTATACTGAACCAGTGTTGGTTCCCTCACTTAGTGGTAAGGTCGAACGAAGGACTGTGCTGGCCTATGAGACTGTTAAGGGATATCAGCATGATGGCTATGATTCCCCCAAAACAAACAGATGGGAAGACAGGAGAATTTCTTGCTGCTTATTGGACATACTTACCTGAACAAGTCTCCAACATTATGTGCAATGCAGATTATCTTAGAGTGAATCATGCTGAAAAGTGAGGGGGTGACTCTTCATCCAATTGAAGAGGCCATCAGCATAGTGCTGAGTGGGTCACTGCGTATGCATCAATCTGTCATGTGCCCTGTTATCAGCGCATGTGTATTTTCCCCGCATCGCTGGCCTTCTCTATGTTCCTCAACCACCGTCCTTCCTCCATCTGCTCCGATCATGGTCGAGCCAGGCTAGCACCCAAGAGGTACCTCTCCCTGATCCCCAACTTCCCAGGGAAGCCTCACAGGCTTCTGTCCTCACCAGCAGGAAAAGAATCACCAGTAGGTAAGATTTGTGGGAACCAGCCAAGGTGACAAAGATTTGTTCAGAACAAAAGTCCAATGGAGTCATTACGCACACAAACACACTATGAGACATCACTAAGGACAAATCAGATCTTGTCAATTACCCCAGAGTCTGATTACATCTAAGATAAGATCCCAAATGCAGTCAGGAATGACTCCTAAAACACAAAAAATAAATCAGGAATGACAATTCCGTAAGGCATGATGACCATGATACCAGCACAAGTTCTCAGCAAACCAGCAAATATCTTTAGCTTTTGAAACTCTTAAAATAAATCTGTTCAGTGCACTTATGTAATGGTAACTAAACATGAACATGTCTTGAAAATAGTTATACATCTGGGAAGAGGAAAATTATCTTTAAAAGGAGGGATATTACAATATCCTTAATGGGATATCAGCACGACATCATTAAAAGAGAAAGGTGTCAGATAATCCATTCTTAGTTTCCTTTTTGTTTTGAGTTGAGCACACACTCAGACAGCTCTGATGCCATCAAAGCTTTTTACCTATATATAATTGTTCTCATCTGCATAGTTTTAATACACTAACACACAATGATTTAACAAATTCCTTCTGAGTGTTTGGCACATTGTGTACAGTAAATAACTCAAGGCATTGTATTATTATAATAACATGACAGCAGCTATAGATCAGTTCAGTACAATTCTACAACTGCTGATGTCCTACTCATGGATACTCAGTTTTGAACTGCTATATTTGACCTATAAGTACATAAGAGCTTCTACAAATACGTAAAGGGCAAAAGAGTAACAAGGAAGAGAGTACGGCCTCTTAAGGATCAACAAGGTCATCTATGTGTGGATCCACAAGAGATGGGTGAGATCCTAAATGAATATTTATCATCAATACTCACTGTTGAGAAAAGCATGAGTGTTAGGGAACTTGGGGAAATAAATAGTGATGTCTTGAGGAGTGCACATATTACAGAGGAGAAAGTGCTGGAAGTCTTAAAGTGCATCAAGTTAAATAAATCCCCAGGACTTAATAACGTGTATCCCGGGACACTGTGGGAGGCTAGGAGGAAATTGCATGTCCCCTAGCAGAGATATTTGAATCATCGCTAGTCACAGCTGAGGTGGCTGAAGATTGGAGAGTGGCAAACGTTGTGCCTTTGTTTAAAAAGGGCTACAGGGAAAAACTGAGAACTACAGACCAGCGAGTTTAACATCTATGATGCGTTAAGTTGTTGGAAGGTACTTTGAGAGACAGGATCTATAGGCATTTAGAGATGCAAGGATGATTAGGGACAGTCAGTATGACTTGGTGAATGGAAAATTATGTCTCACAAATTTGATTGAGTTTTTTGAAGGGGTGACCAAAAAGGTAGATGAGGGCAGTGCGGTTGATATTGTCTACATGTACTTTAGCAAGGTCTTTGACAAGGAGGTTGTTGCATAAGGTTAAATCTCACGGGATCCAGGGTGAGATAGCTAAATGGATGCACAACTGGCTTGATGATAAAAGACAGGGGGTGGTTGTGGAGGATTATTTTTCAAATTGGAGGCCTGTTACCAGCAGTGTGCCTCAGGGATCAGCCCTGGGTTCACTGTTATTTATCATTTATATTAATGATTTGGATGAGAACATAGGGGGCATGGTTAGTAACTTTGCAGATGACACCAAAATTGCTGCATAGTGAAGCAAATTATCTCAGATTGCAATGGGATCTTGATCAATTGGGCCAGCGGGTTGATGAATGGCAAATGAAGTTTAATTTAGATAAATTAAAGGTGATGCATTTTGGTTGGACAGAACTTACTCAGTTAATGGTAGGGTATTAGGGAAAGTTATAGAACAAAGAGAACTAGGAGCACATGTTCATAACTCCTTGAAAGTCGGGTCACAGAGTAATGAAGGCGACATTCAGTATGCTTGGTTTCATTGGTCAAAATATTGAATACAGGAGTTGGGATGTTTTGTTGAAGTTGTATAAGACATTGGTAAAGCCACATTTGGAATACTGCGTATAGTTCTTGTCACCCCACTATAGAAAGGATATTATTAAAATAGAAGGAGTGCAGAAAAGATTTACTAGGATGTTACCGGGACTTTGAGTTATAAGGAGAGGTTGGATAGGATGGGACATTTTTCTCTGGAGCGTAGAAGGCTGAGGAGTGATCTTGTAGATGTCTATAAAGTAATGAGGGAAATAGATCAGCTAGATAATCAATACTTTTTCCCAAAGGTAGGGAAGTTTAAGAATAGAGGGCATAGGTTTAAGGTGAGAGGGGAGAGATACAAAAGTGTCCATAGGGGCAATTTCTTCACACACAGGATGGTGAGTGTCAGGAACAAGCTGCCAGAGGCAGTAGTAGAAGCTGGTACAATTCTGTCTTTTAAAAAACATTTAGACAGTTACATGGATAAGATGAGTATAGAGGGATATGGGTCAAATGCAGGCAAGTGGGACTAGCTTCAGGGTTCAAAAAAAGGGATGCATGGACAAGTTGGGCCTATTTCCATGCTGTAAACCTCTATGACTCTAGGACTATGACCTAAATCAAACCCTTTTAGAATGATGGATGTCCTCAGTTTAAAGATAGGATTTTGGCATCATAAACTGGCATATATTCAATGATACCAAAAGGAATTTTTAAGCACAAAACAATTTTCTCAAGTGGGGGAAATTTAGAACAGTTGGTCACACTCTTAAAATAAGAGCCATTGAGGGGCATTCGGGAAATACTTCTTCACAGATAAGGTTTGAAAACCTGGAATACTCTGTCCCAAAAGATTTGGGGTCAAATAACATTTTTAAGACTTTTATTGGCAAACCTTTATTGTTTACAAGCATTGTGGAATAACAATCAAAGACAGTTAAATGGAATTGAGGTACAGATCAGACATGCATTCATTGAGTAACCAAAGATATGCTAATTGGAGTTTAATTTGGGACAATGTGAAGTCATCCAATTTGGACATCAGAATGATATTGTGATTTGTTTTAATGGTGAAAAATTAGGAACTATGGAGGAACAATGCATTAAAATCTATTGTACAAGTTTAAAAGTAATCAGAAAGCAAATGGAATGCTAACTTTTACCTCAAGGGCTTAGAGTATGGAAGTGAAGCTTTTGCTAAAGAGACTAAATTTTACTCTGGGGGAGGGGGCAAGTTTCCTTCCTCTGTTTGGTCAGCTTGTTCACGGCTTTCATTCTGTTAATTGGCTCGAGACATGACCATCACCACCTTCAGGGAGGATGTCCCACCTTTGAGCACTGCCAGCCAATTAAATGGTACCAGAAATGCCTCAGGGACTGGTGACCACTGCTGGCACAGCAGCAGTCCCCAATGAAGGCCTATAGTGATGGAACATGGGCAAGGTTAAAGTTGGAGTTTCTAAGGGCCAGGCTGGTCACTCCTGGTGAGTCGAGTGGTGAGTCAGTTTTTTGTGGGACAATGGGATGGGGGATGAGGATATCTAGTGAGGAGCCTCCATTTGGCACAGGAGGCCTAGAAAACAGGTAACCCAACTGTGCCTGACCACCAGTCTACCAAGTTCCATTGAAAGTCTGAAGATTTGGTGCCAGCCTTTTACGCTGCGGATAAAATCTCAGTAAAGGAGGAGGCCCTTAAATTGCAATAAGTTGCATTAATTGGGTGCTTGATGTTTTCAATTGGCCCACGATGAATGGACACTTGATCCCTGGTCTGACTCCAATAGAATTGTAGTGGGGTTGGGTAGTTGGCAGATTTTGCACGATTTTACATGCCAAAGGAACTATTCAGTTTTCCTGAGCTTTCACAAAGGGTCAACTGGACTCAAAACATCAACTCTTTTTTCCTATCCTTCCTGATGCTGCCAGACTTCTGAGATTTTCCAGCATTTTCCCTTTGGATTTCAGGTTCCAGCATCAGCAGTAATTTGCCTTTATCTAATATTCTGTTGCTGGGGGAGCTGCAAAATTTTGGCCACAGAATCTTGGTCATGCTCCTTTGGCAGAACAGACACGAAGGGATGAACTTCTTATATTTATATATGATTTATTCATCAGAGTCCAAAATATCTCTTTTAAAGTTTGTAATCAATCAACATTTCTGTATAGTGCAGAGCAGTGACAAGGCAATTTCCATACAGAAAATCAGAGATCAGTGGCACAAATGTAATTACTTTTCCTTAACTCCAACCGAGAGTCTAGAAAATTTACCAAGACATTTGTGACTGTGCAGTAACAAGCTCTTGAAAATGTATGAGTACAAAATTATGCTTTTCCAAAGCTGAAAATGGTCTTTTAGCATCATCTAAAAATCTAGCCCAATAGGTACTGATTGAAACCGCAGAAGAACACCACTAACTGCACCAGTATGACTTTTCCCAGAAAAAGTTGGCCTCTTTTCAGTGAAGTTGACAAATTACTACCAAATGCGTGTGAAGGGACTTTTGTTCTGCAAGTTGAGTCCACTGAAAACTGGCATGAGGCTGCCTACATTTTACATTAATTAGGATCTGAAAACTTTCAGTTACATTCAAACCTGGCTCCAGAGGAAAAAGCACTTTGTTCTAAACCACTTCCACCCAATCCTGTGACCGAAGTACTTTGACAATGTGCCAACAATGTGTAACTGTTTCATTTCACCCTGGAGCTATTGCTTCTTAGTAAGTAATCTATGCATAAACAGTCCAGACAGAAGGTTCACTGGCATGAATGAAACATTTTTGAGTGCAGTTGAGATTGTGGTTGTTAGGTTATAGTTCAAATCTCTGTTAAAATTCTTTTGTATATTCACAATGTTAAAATCTTCCATTGAATAATGATGTAATTTGATCATTTATTATTTAATTTCCATTAGAAGTAATCCATGATGCGTTAAGAATTATAAGTGGGTTCTGTTTTATTGATGCAAATAAAAATGGGTTTATCAGCAAAGATGCACATTGGTGTTTAGGGTCTCTGGTGCGCCACCAGTGATTATGTGATGAAAAATCGCTGCAAATGACTTAAAAATGTTAAACTAATTAATAGTTTAATTATATTGTTCTGACTTGCAAAGACAACTCATCTAGTCCCACCTCTTTCCCCTCTCTCCCTGAATTATTTTTTCTTCAGATAATGGTCCAATTTTCTTTTTGGACGTCCTCATTCAATCTGCCTGGATCAGGCATTGAGCATGTGAACGAATGTTCACCAGGCTGATTCCTGGGATGGCAGGATGTCACATGAGGAGAGATTGTATTCATTGGAATTGAAAAGAATGAGCTGGAATCTCACTGAAACATATGACATTCTGCTGGACAAACAGGAAGCGGGGATGTTGTTCCCTGTGACAGAACAAGGAGTCTCAGTCTCAGGATACGAGGCAGGCCATTTAGGACTGAGATGAGGAGAAGTTTCTTAACTCAAGAGTTGTGAACATGTGGAATTCTCTACCACAGAAGGCTGTGATGGTGAAGTCAGTGAATATATTTAAGAAGGAAATAGATTTCTAGACACTAAAGAGGAAGGGGAGAATGAGGGAGTACGACATTAAATAGGGAATCAACCATAAATCATTTTGATTTGATTGATTATTGCCACATATATTAGTATACAATGAAAAGTATTGTTTCTTCCATGCTATACAAAGCATACCATACATAGAGAAGGAAAGCAGAGGATGTAGAATGTGGTGTTAGAAGAGTTAGAATAGAGTTTTAAAAGCAGAGAATGAAAGTAAAAAAAAACAGGTTATGGTGGGCACAGCTTGCAAGAAGTTGCCATGCCATGCTTCTTCTTCAGCCTTGTTAGGAGAGTAGCTAAGCAGACTGGAAGGGCTGAATGGCCTATTGTGTTCTATTTTGGATGCTTCTATGAAATTGTGAGCAGCGCTGTAATGGATAAAACTTAAAAGAACAAGTTAAAACTTCCAATAACAAGACGTTATGAAATATAAGCTACTGAGTGGCTTATAACCTACATTGACAATTTCAGCGTGTGAGTTAAATTAACAAAATGATGTAAAATTAGTCATATAGTTTTTGTAAACATGGTTGTTTTTAACTCTACATTAATTGATTCACACATTTATATTAATGGAGGATGATAATTTATTGGCAATTCAACTGACATTTTTAAGATGAGAATGATATTTAAATAGTCTATCTAAATCATCTGAGGTTCTGAGTTATTATAGCCTCTGTGTACATTTCCAGGCAGTTTTGTTTCTTAGATTGCCCATGTCTGAATGTGGGTTTTTAGGAAAGCTATTCTGGGGAATGTGGTGGCATTATGGTAATGTCATTGCAATAATAATCCATTAGGGACTAGCTAGTGCTCTGGGGACCAGGGTTCAAATCCCACCACAGCAGCTAGTGGAATCTGAATTCAGTTAAAACAAAATCTGGAATGGAAATCTAGTCCCCGTACTGTAATGGTGACCATGAATCAATTGTTGTTAAAGCCCATTTGCATCACTAATGTCCCTCTCTTTATCAGAGGAAATCTGCTGTCCTTTCTGGTCTGTGTGTGAGTCAAGCAACTATTTGATTCTTAAATGTCACTCAGTTGTATCAAACCACTACAGGAAATGTTGATAAAGAGTGAAATCAGAACTGGGTGGACCAACTGACATCAAGCAAGGCACTGGAAATGACAACCCAGGCCTGCAGGCTGTGCAAAGTACTCCTCACGAACACTGGGGGGGAGGTGGGTGGGGGGGGGGGGTGGTGGGGGGGTGGGGTGGGGGGGGGGGGGGGTGAGTGGGCAGGGGGGGGGCTTGTGCTAAAAATGAGAGGGCTATCCCACGACCAGTCAAGCAACAGTCCTATATAATAATCTCCTTCAACTGCACCTTCTGAATCTACAAAGAACAAAGGCAGCATAAACTGAGAACATCAAGTTCCCGTCCAAACCACACACCATCCCGACATGGAAATATGTTTGCCATTCTTTCATTGTCACTGGGTCTAATCCTGGAACTCCCTTCCTAACAACACTGTATATGTATCTAAATTAAGCTTCAAGATGGCAGCTCAGCATCACGTCCTCAAGGGCAAATAGGGATGAGCAACAAATCTGGCTAGGCAGTGACGTTCACATCCTGTGAATGATTTTATAAGATAGTGAGCAGAATTTAATGCCTTTTCCTGTAGAAGTTTACTGGGGAGAGATGGGGGGAATTTAATTAGCCAGGGTGAGGAGCTTGCTGCCTTCCTACCTTCAGCCTGATTGAATCTGTGATGAGAAGGCTTGTGTTGGCCTCATTAACAATTGAGGCCCTTAAGTGGCCAATTAATATGATGGGCTGGCAGCTCTAGCAGGCAGGACTCTCTCAAGTTGTGTTCTTGACCCTGAGCAATGCTTGCCACTATCTAATTAAAAACCTAAAAGAGCCTTTCTTAAAAGAAGCAACAAGGGGCTTTCACCAGGTCCCAACATATTAGTAGGTACCAGTAAATGTCATCAACTACTCCTGTATTTGGACCTCATGTCCCCTACAATCTGGAATGCACTTTAACTGCACAACATCTGGATGAATGTTCCTTTAGTTCAGGGGCTGTAAGAGGAGGCATTTAAAGTTTATTTATTAGTGTCACAAATAGACTTGCATTAACATTGCAATGAAGTTATTGTGAGAATCCCCTTGTCACCACACTTAGTTGCTTGTTTGGGTACTGAGAGAGAATTTAGTATGGTCAATAGACATAACCAGCACATCTTTCAGACATGGGGGAAACCCACATAGACACCAGGAGAATGTGCAGACTCTGCACAGACAGTAACCCAAAACTGGGAATTGAATCTGAGTTCCTGACCTGAGAAGTAGCAGCGTTAACCATTGTGCCACTGTACCACTCGTTTATTCTGTACTACTTTCTTAATGGTGAGAACTTCAAAGCTGTGAATAGAGATTGAGGAGTCTATATACAAAGGTCATTAAGCCTTATGGACAAACACAAAAAGGTTAAAGTTTTTATCTCAAAGTGGTTGACTTTCATAGGATGGTCATGGCACAGGAAGAGGCTTTTCAGCCTATTATCTTTATGTCAGCACTGTGCAATAGCAACTTAGTTGGTCCCATTCCTTAGTGATTTCCCAGTTGCCCTGCAAATCTTCTCTTAGGTGCTTATCTGATGGTTTTCGGTGGCACAGTGGTTAGCACTGCTGCCTCATGATGCTAGGGACCCGCGTTCAATCCCAGCTTTGCATCATTATCTGTGTGGAATTTGCACATTTTCCCCACGTCTGCATGGGTTTCCTCAGGGTACTCTGGTTTCCTTCCAGAGTCCAAAGGTGTGCAGGTTAGGTTGATTGACCACGCAATATTGATCCTAGTGTCAGCGGGATTAGCTGGTAAGTGTATGGGGTTATGGGAATAGGGCCTGGATGGCAGTGTGTCAGTGCAGATTCGATGGACTAAATGGTCTTCTTCTGCTCTGTAACAATTCAATGATTTCCTTTTGAAAGCCACAATTAAATCTACTGCTATCTCACTCTCTGGCAGAGTATTTCAGATCCTAATCACTTACAACATAAAAAAGCTCTCTGTCATGTCTTTTATTCTTTTGCCAATCGTCTTAAATCACTCTCTTCTAACTCTCGATTCTTCCACTAATAGGAACAGTCCATCTTTGTACTCTGTCTAATCCCCTCATGATTATGAACACCTCGATCAAATCTCTACTTTTGAAAGTGAAAAACGCATATTAAATTTAATAAAGAGCCTCGGTTAGACACCACCCGGAACATTGCATTTAGTTCAGGAAAGATGTACGTTGAAAGGAGAATGGTGTAGCTTTTTGAAGTGAAAGAATGACTACAGACTTCACCCAACTTTGCACCATTTTTGAGTTTAAAACTAAAGGGTTGGTCTAATCAAGGTCTTCAAATAGTAAAGGGTTTTGATTGTGTCGATGCAGAAGGACCAATTTGCTACAAGATGCGAAATTGGGTGTTTTGGGGGTGAAGTGAGTTGCTTTGCTCACATAAGGCAGTCTCATATAAGGCGGTTGCTCAGGAGGTTTGAACTTCCAGGACTTATTAACATGCCGCATTTCTGACAGTAACCCAAAGTTGAAGGGAGCAATGCCACAATCAATAGGCGATAATAAAAATTGGAAGAAGGTTAGGCCACGTAACGGATGCACCAAATAAGTAAAAAGGGAGTGAGAGTATGACAAATCTACAATCTGAAGTAAGGGCCTGTGCAGGCCAAAGGCCCAGGTGGTAGTTTCTGTTAGGCGCAGAGAGAATTTAAAATGGAGGCAGAGCAGTTAATTGCCAATTTTCCTTCCCCATATTAGTCTCAGATTAAAATTAACATCTACAGATTGCATTCAGGTGGGAGTCCAAATCTGATTAAAGAAATGAAATCTGGGAGTTAAAATCTTTCCAGGCCTCAGTATTCAAGCTTGTTAGTGGATGCAGTTTCTCACATGCACCAATTCCACCCAAAACTTAAAAAAAATTAAAATTGAAATGACATGCTTCAAACAATAAATTTTTAAATTTACCTTTGATGAATGAAATGTGTTCAGTTTTGGAATACATGTTTCCCTAATATATTGGAATATATAAAACAATAAATATATCACTCTCTTTCTCTTCAGGCTTGAAGTAGAAATCCAGTTACTGTAACCTTTATTTAGTTTAACTCCATCCTGGCTAAACTGCCTTAACCTAGTAGAATATAGGCTGCAAGATTCACAGATACCAAGCTTTCTCACTCCAAAGACTGCTGAAGTAACTTTACAAGATGAAGTCTCTGCCCACCAAGCTGTCAATTAGAAAGTGTTCCAGTCAATAAAGGGCTCTGCCCTTCTCATGTATCTCAGAAATAACTGTCAAATCCACTACTTCAGATGGGAGGCCATGCTTTGAAGTGTGGCTGGGGGACTTCATGTCATGATACGCAAATTGAATACAATAATATCTTAAACAGGAATAATGTGGGTCATATTTGACAATACGTCAAATGTTTGGGATGGTAAATAATGGCTTCTCATATTGATTAACTAATTATACTTAGGGCCATCATTGTGAGGGACAAAACAAACACTGACCTTAAAACAAACAGTTAATTCAAAGCCTATCATTTTCTGTTGACATGATTCCTATGTGACCTTGAGCATTAATTCCTTACATGACACTTCAATTTAAATGAGTATGTGGAGTACGTTGGGAGTTTGTGAGTGTATGACTAGCACTATACAAATGAATAGCACTATATGGATGCATATAGTGCTATATTTCCACTGCTGGCAGTGGAAAATATCTATTAACACCTTGGAGAAGGTGCAGCAGCATCACCTCTGGCAGAAAAGTGTGATTACAGTGTGACATCTTTACTTCAGAAGTTCCCATTGTCAGTGTGGATCAAGAAATTTATAATGAAAATAGAAAAATAAAGGACAATGTGTAAAACTTCAAAACTGAGACTGACTATGTCTGTATGCCCTGGTTTAATTGTACTTTGTTCTCTACACCTGTTTTCATCTGAAGACCATATCTGGTCAATGTACAAAGTCAAGGGATGACATTCAATGTTTTAGAAAACAGAGTTTCAGCAAATACCACAATTCAAAACGCAGATTACTAAATTTTGTATGGGAAAAACTGTGGAAGGGGAGATGGTTATCAAACAATTCATAATTTAAGGGTCTACATAATTTTATAGAATCATAGAATCTCAATAGTACAGAAGGAGGCAGTTTGGCCCACTGAGTCTGCACCGACCACAGACTCAGCCAGACCTGATCCCTATAATCCCACGTATTTACCCCACTAATCCCTTGGACACTAAGGATCAATTTCACATGGCCAATCTATTTAATATGCACATCTTTGGAATATGGGAGGAAACCCACGTCGACAAAGCGAAAACGTACAAATTCCACACAGACAGTGACCCAAGGCCAGAATTGAACCCGGATCTTTGGTGCAGTGGGGCAATTTAGAAACAGTAAAATTACAAATAAGGCACCATGATTTCAGGAATGTGAAAATGAATGCATACTAAAATGAGTGTCCTCTGTTGCTACTGAGTCGCCCGATCTTTAATATTACAAATGCTCTGCCAGAAAGCTGTTTGCAGCCTCTGTAAACGTAATATTGCAGTTTTGATTATCATTCCTGATGTACTTTATAGATTCCTGTGAGGTTAGGCTTAGTGGCAAGGCAGTCAGGAAATGCATTGTATGTTGAGCAGAAATCATGGTGTTTGATTGGCAAGCCTGTGGAGGAATAACTGCAGATGCAAGAATACCCTTTTCTCATCCATTTTCTTCACCTTTTTTGACTTCCTTAATCCTGACTTTAATCCCATTTTTTCCCTCTGCATTCTCTCATTTGTTTTCTTCTACTAATGACATATAAATGGATAAAATTTGATGCTTACATTTTACAGGTGTTCCATTCTGCAACTGCAGGCATTGTGTGACCATGGAAATGAGAAGGGAAGTGCATACTAAGACTTGCTGTCTATTGTCTCTTTGGGTTCACTGAATCATGATCTTTCTCTCAGTTCTTTTGCTGTCCACACAAGAACAGGCTCGAGGTAGACCATGTGTCCAGTTCCCCCTTAAATTCAAGAAGGCAGGCAGCAAGTACAAGGAAATCTTTAGGGTTAGAATGCCCCTAAATTGAACTGGAAAATTCAATGTGCATCCATCAGTAACTCCTCCCCATTCCATGTGCTTCAATGCTAAGTGGCTCAATAAGATACCATTGTAGTGCAGGATTCTGTAGAATCAACTCTCTGCACTTTCTGATTTCTGAGTTTAATTATGCATGTTCACTCACCAGATGTTGCTGTCCATTTTACTCTTTTTAACAATGATGTATTGATAGACTTTTTTTTTAACTGTTATTGGTAGAATAGAACTTGAGCATTGCTGAAAAAAGAGACATGCTATTGAAATTTTTCATCTTGCACTCATCAGAACTGAATACCAATTATAAAGGGAACAACAATTTATACCTCATGAGAAGAAAAAGCTATAGGTTGACAAGTGAACTCTGACATAGGTGGTGCTAAGCAAAATGCACCAGGAAACAGTTAACTATCAAGTTTCTGTTTAAATTTATGTCAGGCAGGCCAGCTTGTTCAAGATATTGTCATGGGGATAAACCAGGGAATGCCTATCCCTCAAACTTGAGAAATTTCCCAACAAAGTTGAGAAAGGTATGGTGCATGGTCATGCTTCTTCAGCTTGCAACAGACTGTGTGTGAATAT
Source organism: Sphyrna mokarran (assembly GCA_024679065.1). NCBI lineage: Eukaryota > Metazoa > Chordata > Chondrichthyes > Carcharhiniformes > Carcharhinidae > Sphyrna > Sphyrna mokarran. Next base: position 104,595,544 of record JAGIQG010000001.1, on the reverse strand, counting down.
ACATAATCTCTATAATGCATAATTGAGCCATACCCTAAGCCTGCCTGATGATTGTCAGTGTAATTCTTAACACTTCCCTGACTCCTTAGTAAGTGCTGTCCAATTGCAGAATCACATCTAATATTGAATACTATGGATGGGATTTGGGCAGAATTCTCCAGCCATTCACACCAGCAGGATTCTCTGGTCCATTGCAGTCAACAGTGATTTGACTGAGTGCCAAATTCTCTGTTCTCACTAAGCAGCAATGGTGGAATATGAATGACTGGAGAATTTTGGCATATGTTTTGTAAGCAAGGATTGATTGTTTACAGCGGAAGGTGTGTGTTGTTTGACATAGTCTGCACTGGGATGTAAGGCCTATGTATCTGAACTTATACTAGGACTGAAATTCATATACTACATTACTCATCTAAGTGATAAACAGGATGTCTTTTTGGCTTGACGACAGGATCCTGTTAGCCATGAATACCACTTGTGTTGCTACTGGATAGTAACAATGTGAAATGACTAACTTCATCTGTTATTCTAATCTGTCATGATGAGTGCAAGATGAGAAGTTTTGACAGCATGCTCAGAATTTTCCAAAAAACTATTCCCACCAACAGGGTCTTCAGGTTCTGCCAATGAAAAATGCCCAAATGCCTGCTACAGGTTTCCCAGTGGTGGTGGTTGTTGGGGGTGTGGGAGGGCTGGGGGTGAGGAGGGGAGGGGGAGGAGTTTGGTTGGCAGGGATGGTTGGAGGGAAGTGATTTGTTGGGGTGGGGTGTTGTTGGGGTGGAATGGTGGTTGTTGAGAGGGGTGGGAGGGGAGGGGGAGGAGTTTTGTTGACAGGGATTGTTGGAAAGAAGTGATTTGGGGGGGTAGGAGGGTTGGGGAGGAGATCCCTCCATTGACCAATAGTGGGCCACCACTGCCGTTGCAAGACATGCCATGGGGAAGCACAGAAAATTCCAATTTTTGCAAAGCTCAAGGTATTTTTACTTGCAAAGTCTAGGTTAATATTTTAGCCTATAATGCTACATGTATTTTCAAGTTGGATTAGAACTTGCAGAAACTGAAGTGGCCTACAAAGGATGATGGAATAATTAGTATCTAATGGGAAGTGAAACAGCACATGTATGTTGAAAAGGCAGGAACATCCATGAACAAACCAGATAAGAGTGAAAGAGTATTGATACACAGTTAAGATATTTTCTGGTTAATCATAATATTCATCAAAAATCTGAACAAACTTTTAGATCAGGTTGAGTACTCGTTAATATAAGAATTGACTCAATTTATAGGGAGATAACCTAGCATGGGGATAATGGAAAAATACAGAGAACGAGAAAAGAATGAGCAGTGAATAGTGAAAGGAATGGAATGCGACAAGCTAAGGGATAGATAAAATTGGAATCCAGTAATTCACTGGCATGAATGGAAGTTTAGCGGGAGTTGTTTACAATGGGTTTAAATATGGCAATCTGAATATGCCCTGACATCTTAGGAGTGTGGCTCATATCATCTTGATTACCTGACTCAGCTGAAATGTCCTAGATTGTGAGTACAATTTCTGTCCTTGCATTGTGTTGCAAGGAAGTTTTATAGCATTAATTACTAGCTTACGTGAGTTTTTGGAATAATGAAGTTACACTTAAAACTATTACGCTTTGAGATTTATTGAACTTACCAGGTGAAGATAAGCATCTAGACCAACAGAGTGAGTTTTATGTAATTTATGTTCTTCTCTCTGGGAAATCTTTGATTAACATTAATTTCAATTTTTGGAGATATGGTCGCACAGTGGTAATGTCACTGAGCCGGCAAAACAGAGGCCCAGGCTTGCTCTGGGGGACTGGGTTCAAATCCAACTACGGAAGCTGTCACAATATAATAAATACAATTTTATGTTTATTTAGCAAATGCAAACTTCCTAATCCAGCAGTTTCTTCCACTTCTGCTGTGTTGAATGCTGTTAGGCCGCCATTGAGTCTGTGAATGAACACTTTTCTATGGTGTGGTGCACAATTTGCTCTCTCTCACAAGCACATAGAGGGCTGGCACTGATGCCCCACCCTTGGAGGTTGGCCAAATGGAGTCTGTGGATTGGTTCTGAACCTGTTGAAGTTGGACCACTCTTTTCTTTGAAGGTTGATACCAGGCAATTGCTGCGTTAGGTTTGAGGTCAGATTTGTCACGTCCAATGATTCCCATTGGATTCCAGGTGGAATTTACATTGAAGTCGTGTAGTGGGAAAATTTTTCCAGATCAGTGTTCTTGATGGGAATGGTAATTTGGGAGGGTTGAATAGATTAGCATGAAGTGATAGATGGGGGGTATTGTGAAATTTTGCAAGTTGTTCTAACTCGGCAGTTTGTGGAGGAGTGAGGTTTGCCAGGAGAGGAAGTCAAAGGAATGGTGTTGAGCGGAGTGTTCCTGTAATGATACACATAGTCCCATTCCTTGGTGTCTTGTGTGTGTGTATTGTATTCTGTGACTGGGTATAAGAGTGTGGTTGTGAATGCTGAGGTTTAGAGAGTGCTGGTAGCAGCATTCAATTCGAGCAATCAAGTTGTTTCTGGACTTGACATTGGTCACAGTCTATATTTGGGTGTTTTCAGAAGGTCAATGTCCTGTCTAGGAATACTCCAAAGTATGTTGAAGTTGGGTGGTGCTTCAAGTTGTAGCCATTCATTTGGATATTGAATTCTTCATCAACTTTTGCATTATGAAGCTGGACATTGTATTTCAATGTTTGATTCGAGTTCCTATGTGTTGCAGCATTGTTCAAGTTTTGACAAGTCCTCATTTAGGATCTAATCAAAGGTGTCAAAGTTGCGGGCTCAGTTGAGAGGCAGATGTCATCAGCATATCTGAAATTTCAGGAGGGAGTTTTAGCAAGATCATTTGTATATAAGTTGAACATGGTGCAGTTCTGAGTCTTGAGGGACACCATTGGATTGTCTTTTCTGCATACTTTTTGCCTGTCCAAAGTGAACTTTGAACCTTCAATTATTCAAAAGTGTGTCAATGCTTTTAGTTGCCCAGCCTACTGCGGGGTGGGGGTGGGGTGGGGTGAGGGATCATGACAGCTTCAGGAGGAAACCAGCATGCCAAAGAGTGTCATACGTAGTTGTGAGCTTGAAGGGAGCAGTAGATCAGCTTTCATGCCTCGCCACCTACTCGTACCCAGGCTTGTCTGTGAAAGCTAATGATCCTACCAGCAGACAGCATTCCAAAGAAAGCTTCATGAGAAGAGACCACAGAAGCATTCCTTGTTAAAATCTCAAAGCTGAAACAAACAATAAAAGCAAAATTGAAAATTGGCCTCGGTAAAATTGATCATGAAATGATCGTCAATTGTCATCAAAACTCAATTGGGTCTCTAAAGTCTTTTAGGAAACAAAATCTGCGTTCACACTTAGTCTGAACTACATGTGGTTCCACCTGAATGAACACCACCAATCTTTAGAGTTCATACATACAGATCAGAAATGATCATCCAGCAAAAATAGGAGCTAAAATTTCCTCTAGGCCTATTGTTACCCAGTGCATTCCACACTGCAGGCTCATGCCAGTGGTTCCCCGGTACTATTCTAGTTAATATTCTAGTTATATTATTCTTCTGGACTTTCTCAAAGTTCTTGACATCTTTCTTAATAAATAATCTAGTTGAGCTGCATGGTAAAAGTTTATCATAACTTTCTTGCTTTTTCACCCTAATTTTCAATTAATAAATTCAAGTTCTCCAAATTCCTTTCTGGCACAATCTTCTTTGGTATTTCAGTAGCTTGTCTATGTACAACTACAGGTATCTCTGTGCTTGTGCAACCTCTTTAAAAATGTACCATTTCATTTATATTGCTTCCCCCTCTTTATACCAAAACGTATCATTTAACAAATTCTTCATGAAATTTTATCTGTCATGTGTCCACCCATTTTAGCCTTCTGCCTATCCATTCTTTTGGCATCTGTTACTATGTTCTTCCATATATTTTACATTTCTGAGTTTCATGCTTTCTGCAAACATTAATTTTGCCCTGCATAGTCAAGTCTGGATTATTAATACATATCAAAACACCATGGTCTACTTCTATCTGTCTAAGAAAAATAAGTTCACCACTGCTGTCTGCTATCTGCCTCTCAGCCAATTTCATATTTATGCTGTCGTTGAACCTTTAATCTTTAATCTCATGAGCTTTAATTTTTGCTGATGGATTTATTTTGAGATGCTTTGCTAAATAGCTTCTGAAAGTCCATTTCAACACACCAACCAAACTACACAAATCAATCCTCAAATAATTTTTGAGACTCTGCAGCATTACACTTTGACTTGTGTTCATGCTTGTGGGATGGTGGTCGAGGGGGGTGGAGGGTGGCACTCAGACACCTGATTCATGGCTGTAACATCCAACCCATGATTATTTTGCAGAAGGGATTGATATTTTAAGTTTTTACAAAACAAATAATCCATGCTCAGAAACAAAATTGTCTTACTGACTGAGAATTATTTACTATGCGAAAACAAGAAGTACAGATTTTCTTATTTGAGATACTTTGAGTATTGTAGATGAACATTGCACAAGTATTATTGAATAAATAATCCATTTGCAAAGTATGTTAGCCCTCAAAATGCAATGATAGCTGTGAACCTTGAGATGCCTAGTTTGTTATTTTGCTAATATCTTAAGCAGAGATGAGTTTTTCCAAGGGAAGGAGGGATCTGCATATGAACCACAGAAATATACTGCCATAAACTTGCTGAAGAGCAGCATGAATAAAAATTATTAAAACAAGTAGTGGATGCTGGTGGGAGTAAAATCAGTGCAAAACACAGTCTCTACAGGTCTGCCACAATTCAGCACTTAGTTGTCAATTTTACCGAGGGAAGCATTAAAAGACAGTTAATATAGGAATGGAAATGTCACACATGGATGCTTACTGATGCTTTTCTGAGAAAGGAACAAATAACAGACTGCATTTTTATAACACCTCACACATTTTCTGGACATCCCAATTGGCTATGTGAAGTTGGATTCAAACAAATTTATAGAAAATTCTTGAGAGCTTTAGTCTATATATGTTCTTCAGTTATATTAACTGGCTGTGCATTGGACAGGCACTAAATACATTTCATTGACAAAGGTTTTATTTAATGGCATTAATACCCATCAGTTTAAGCATTAATAATAAATACATAATGAGGGGACAAAAGGGGAAGAAGAAAACACAATTGAGTTGGGTCTCAGACTAGCTGGACCGTCGTCTGTAGTCCGTTTCCAAATGATCCCCAGAGCACAGTCAATTACTTTGTGATAATCATGACCAAAAACAAATTTCAATTACATAGTGGCAAAATATCTGTATTAGTATAAAAAGAGAATACTGTGCCAAATGAGAACTGACTGCCTCAATATCAACAATGTTATATCCTCAGAAATATTAAATGGAAAATGATTAACAATGTCTATTTTAATGCAAACCATTTCAAACTCTGAAAGTGGTAAGGATTGCACATTTCATAATCATTCTTCTTGCTGATCCATTTAGACTGTTAAAGCATGATGTGTAATCATATTCTAATAATCATAAAAAACTACTTACTTTTTTCTTATATTAAAAGGCATGAATTTATGTAGATTAGGGAAAAAAGTAAAACATGGCATCAAGTTTTCTCTTTTCATAAATTGCATTTAAAAGGCAAAATAATACGAAAACCATTATGCAGTGCAGATAGACTCATAGAATCCCTCCAGCAAAGAAGGTGGCCATTCGGCCCATCGAGACTGCTCTGACAACAATCCCACCCAGGCCTTATACGCATAACCTCATGAATTTATCTTGTTAATTCCCCTGACACCAAGGGCAAACTTAATATGGCCAGTCAACCTAACCCACACATCTTTGGAGTGTGGGACAAAACTGGAAGAAACCCACACGGACATGAAGGGAAGATGCAAACTCCACACAGACAATCACCCGAGGCCCGAATTGAACTTGTGTTCTTAGCACTGTGAGATAGCAGTGTTAACCATTGCGTCACCAAGTTGCCCATATAATGTTGCCAAAATGGATTATAGAGTGGGCAAACTAATGAGGTTGAAAGTAATCCTCATTAAAAGAATTCTTAATACTCAATCAAGTTTTCACTTCTGATGCAAAACCTTTCCAATATTTCAGTTTCTTTTTCTGCTTCAGACCTATTATATTGTTGCTGATTTTATCCTTTTATTAGAACGTAGAACACAGAACATAAAAAAACTACAACACAAACAGAACCTTCGGTCCACAATTTGCACCAAACATGTCCCTACTTACTAGACTTACTTATAACCCTCTATCTTACTAAGTCCCATGTACTCATCCAGAAGTCTCTTAAAAGACTCTATCAAATCTGCCTGCACCGCCACTGCTGGCAGCCGATTCCACGCACTCACCACCCTCTGAGTGAAAAACTTATCCCTGACATCTCCTCTGTACCTACTCCCCAGCACCCTAAATCTGTGTCCTCTTGTGGTAGCCATTTCAGCCCTGGGAAAAAGCCTCTGAGAATCCACTCGATCAATATCTCTCAACATCTTATATATCTCTATCAGGTCACCTCTCATCCTTTGTCATCACATTTCCAAATAGCGATCCACGCTCTAAGCTCATCAACTTTGTTAAAGCACTCCTTGAGTTAAAACAGACACATCTCAAACCTTCGGTCTTAGCACTCCCCTTCTCCATCACCTGCTTATCCTCCCTCTCACACTGTCGACAAGCTCTCTCTATTTGCTAGCTAATCTCCTCTGTCCCAGTCAGTTCATTTTGATTCCCACTCCCCAACCATTCTAGTTTAAATTCTACCCAGTAACCTTAGCAAACCTTCCCACCAGGATATTGGTCCCCCTGCGATTCAAGTGCAACCCATCCTTTTTGTACAGGTCACACCTGCCTCTAAAGAAGTCCCAGTGATCCAGGAATCTGAATCCCTGCCCTCTGCTCCAATCCCTCAGCCATGTATTTATTCTCCACCTCATTCCTTTCCTGCTCTCATTTTCTCATAGCACAGATAACAATCCTGAGGTCACTATCTTTGCACTCCTCCTTCTCAACCTTCTACCTAAGTCCCTATATCCTTCCCTTTTTCTACCTATGTCAGTGGTACCAATATGTACCACAACCACTGGCTTCTCTCCCTCCAACCTCAGGATTTCTTAGATGCGACATCCTGGATCCCAGCATCAGGGAGGCAAACTACTATCTGAGTTTCTCCTCTGCTCCACAAAATCACCTGTCTGACCCCCTCACTGTAGAGCGCCCTATCACTGCTGCCTTCCTCCTCCTTTCCTTACTCTTTTGAGCTACAAGGCTGGACTCTGCGTCTATGTTACTCTTTCATAGGACATTGGTTCTGCAGGTAAGGCCAGCATTTGTTGCCTAATCCTAATTGCCCTGGATTTGAGTGGCTTGTTAGATCATTTCAGAGGAGCTTCTGAATTACTTTTCTAGTGAAATTGTCACTCTGCTACCTGCTTATCAGTTGATGTCCTTAACCTTTTGCAGTGGTTCTACTGAGCTAATGGACTTTGTTGACTAATGTTGTTTTCTATTGGTTGTTACTTTGGATTTCAGTCTTTCCATTCTCTACCACTATCATAGAATTTACATTCATGAATATAGCTCATCTCTATATCCTCATCCACTAATCGATAAGCTAAGATAACACATGTAAAAAATAGTTTTATATTCCACCTTGAACCTGCAAGGCTTGCTAATTGGCTTTGGACCTACAAGACTTGCTAATTGTCTGAGTTCAATCTAAGGCTCAATAGAAAGAAATACAAGCACAGCTTGGGATTCTACAGTAAATACCAGAAGTTCAGTCAGAGGCTCAGCGATAAAACATAGGATTAGATTGGCATGCAATGCCAAATGCAATGAACCCAGACCGACAATAATTATGACAAACAGAATCTGAAGATCAAAGCAACTTCATTGAGAGAAAGATCATAGAATGACAGAATCTCTATAGTACAGGAGATGCCATTCAGCCCATCAATTCTGCACTGATTCTCTTACAGATTAATTTACAAATGCCCTCTCCTTCACCCTATCCCTGTAAACCCACACATTTACCATGGCTAACCCATCTAACCCATCTTGGGACACCAAGGGACAATTTAGCATGGCCAATCCACCTAATTTAATCTATGTAATCTAGAAACAAAAATAACATTAAAAATAACAATTCAATACCATAACTTCTTAGTGAAAACAACAATCTTAATTCAGTGTTCAGGACAGCAATCATTATGGGTGTTAGCTTTGAATACAATGAATCCAATAAACTGAAGTCAAGACACCAATAAACGTAAACCCAGGTAGCTAAACTAGCAGAAGGAAGCTGAGATAAATGCCTGAGTAGATTAATATCATATATAAAAATATAATAGTCAGCAAGTTGCAACTGTTACACTGATCATTGGTTTCTTTGGGGTGAAAATGTTAACCTCATGTTAAGTTTTGAGTTGAAGTTCATTCTTCTATACTCCTACCTGCACTGTAGGCTGGGCTGTAGAAAGGTCACATTTACTAAGCTGTTCATCAATGGTTTGAGTGGCCATTTAAAAGATTATATTTACCTGTGAAGGGAAAAAACATCAAGCACAATTTTGTACTGGATGTAGACTGAGCAGAGTCCTTAAGGGGGGAGCACGTTCATTGCCATCAGAGATAAACTTACAATACACATGGACTGCTATTGCATCATAGAATCATAGAGGTTTACAGCATGGAAACAGGCCCTTCGGCCAACTTGTCCCTGTCCTTTTTTTTAAAACCCTAAGCTAATCCCAATTGCCTGAATTTGGCCTATATCTCTCTATACCAATTTCACCCATATAACTGTCTAAAAAACAAAATTGTACCCTCAACTATTACTATCTCTGGCAGCTTCTTCCCGACATTTACCACCCTCTGTGTGAAAAAGTTGTCCCTCTGGACAGTTTTGTATCTCTTCCCTCTCACCTTAAACCTATGCCCCTTCCAGTTTTAGACTCCTCTACCTTTGGGAAAAGATATTGACTATCTAGCTGATCTGTGCCATTCATTATTTTACAGAACTTCATAAGATCACCCCTCAGTCTTCTACACTCCAGAGAGAAAAGTCCCAGTCTATCCAGCCTCTTTTTATAACTCAAACAATCAAATCTTGGTAGCATCCTAGTAAATCTTGTTAAATCTTTTCCGCATTCTTTCTAGTTTAATAATATCCTTTCTATAATAGGATGACCAGAAGTGTATACAGTATTCTAAGAGTGGCGTTACCAATGTCTTGTACAATTTCGACAAGACATCCAACTCCTGTTTTCAATGTTCTGAACAACGAAGGCAAGCATGCTGAATGCCTTCTTCACCACTCTGTCCATCTATGACTCCATTTTCAAGGAGCTATGAACATGAGGGCTTATACCTCTTTGTTCTGTAACTTTCCCCAATGCCCTATCATTAGTTGAGTAAGTCTTACCCTGGTTCAATCTACAAAAATGCATCATCTTATATTTATCTAAATTAAACTCCATCTGCTATTCGCCAGCCCAATTAATCAACATCCTCTTGCAATTGGAGATACCTTTTCTCACTGTCCATTATACCACCAATCTTAGCGTCATCTGCAAGCTTACTAACCATGCCTTCTATATTCTCATCCAAATCATTAATATAAATGACAAATAACAGTGGACCCAATACACATGCCTGAGGCACACTGCTGGTCACAGGCTTCCAGTCTGAAAAACAACCCCGTACAACCAACCTCTGGCTTCTGTTGAGAGGTCAATTTTGTATCTATTTAGATACCTCACTCTGGATCCTCTGAGATTTAGCTTTATGCAACAACCTTCCATGCAGTATCTTGTCAAAGACCTTGCTAAAGTCCATATAGACAACATCAACTGCACTGCACTCATCTACCTTTTTGGTTATCGCTTCAAAAAACTCAATCAAATTTGTGAGACATGATTTTCTATTCACAAAGCCATGCTGACTGTCCCTAATCAATCTTTGTATCTCTAAATGCCTATAAATCCTGTCTCTCAAAATAGCTTCTAACAACTTACCCGCTACAGATGTGAGGCTCACTGGCCAGTAGTTCCCAAGCTTTTCCCTATAGCCCTTTCTAAATGAAGGCACAACATTACCACCTTCCTATCTTCAGGCACCCCACTTGTCACTATCGATGATTCAAACATCTCTGCCAGGGGACCCGCAATTTCCTCCCTAGCCTCCCAGAATGTCCTGGGATCCATTTCATCAGGTCGCGGGGACCCGGGATCAGGTCCTGAGGATTTATCAACTTGATCAGCGATATCTCATCCCTACTTCTCTTCAGAAATACTACATCTAACAACTTTACCAGCGACACCCTAAGTTGGAAGCAACTAGATACAGAGTCAAGGAATCACTATACTGGCCCTCCATGTATGCAGACATGGAATGAGAAGTTTCCAGATGTGCACCATGCAATGCACTTGAACTGCATCAACAAAAGAAGCTCTGCACCTACGTGAGGTCCTGCACCTCCCATGGCAGCTGACATCTTCAAATGGAATGATAAACAACACTTAATCTTTGTTGATTCATTTTCCAGGAGGTTTGAATTTGACTACCCGCCAGATATGATGAGTAACTCTGTCATCATCAAGCTCAAGAGACGCTCCATTGTGCATGATATCTCTTAAAGATTCATGACGGGCAAGACTTGTCAAATTGTCTCCACTGAAGTTTGAAATTTTGCACCCACATGAGACTTTGAGCATATCACAAGCAGTTCCTGCTACCTACAGTCAAATGACCTGGCTGAATAACAAGCATTTTGTAGATAAACGTGCCCAGGATCACACAGACTGATATGCTGCAAACGTCAGCCAGTGAAATCTACCACGACAGGGGGGCCATCGTCAGCATGATGACTCTTTTCTAGGTGCACCAGGGTCATAATTCCTACCAACAAGTTTATGCTGCAGCCTAAACTGGAAACCAACATGAATGATGCCTTTATGCAATGCAGATTGAGAAGCAAAACGTACTAAGATGGCAATATCCAAAGACCTGGCCCATCAACACCTGGTCAAACAGTTAGCATCCAGATCATAGGTGACCATAACCAGTTGGCAGTGGTATGCAACCATGCCCCTCCACAGATGATGTTCATTACATATACAACCAGTGTCTCCTCCTATAGGTATCAGAACCAGTATCAGCAGCTAACAGTCACCCGGTCTATGATGAGAAGCAGGAAGGTGGCCAGGCTTCTATTTGCCAACCTCCTATCTCACTAAATATTTCCATTATCATCCAATGTGCCAACAGGAAGGCACAAGATTTCATCTTCATTAGTCTTGTGGAAATATAATGGAAATGGAAAACTTTTCCTGTGAACTGTGCATTTTGATGCTATACAACAGCAAATACAGGAAGAGCAGTGATTCTACAAGTCTGGTAGGAAATGATGGACAGGAGCAATGCCCTCTGCACTACCTGGAGGGTCTGGATACAAGACTGACAAACAAATTCTCTGGAAAACTTGACCTTTGGTTTATTTCCACTATCCCATTCAAAGTATTATGTCATTTTGTCTTTTACAGTCCAGACACAAAAGCATATTACAAATATAACTAGCAACTTGGAACGAAGCACTTGACTCCAAAACTAACAGAGTTTTGATTCCGATGTAAAGATTGTGGACTACCAGTGGAGAGTTTAGGAGCCTTCCTGTTTCAGATAGTAGATTCCATTTGAGATACAAACTAAGGTCTTACAGGATGTATTTAACCCAATTATCATTTTAGGACACAATTAATCATCCCCTGTTGTCTTTCCCTTTCAGTAAAAAGCCTCACAACACCAGGTTAAAATCCAACATCTTTATTTGGTAGCAAACACTACCAGCTTTTAGAGCGCTTCTCCTTCGTCAGGTGAGGGGGAACTCCCACTCAACTGACGAAAGACTTTAACCTGGTGTTGTGAGAATTCTTACTATGTTTACCCCAGTTCGATATCGGCATCTCCACATCCTTTCCACATTGATAGCAGCAGGTTTTATTAATAATGCAGTCTGTGCAACTGCAAATGAAAATACCCTCAGTAGCAGGAATCATTTTTTTTATGCAGCTCTTTACTAAATGAGAACCCTTTCCAAGTATCACTTTAATTGTAATCCAGTTTTCATGCATACTTAATAAGTGATATTTCAATTTGACAGTGCTAAGAACAATTGTTCTTTAATAAATAAATAGGAGTTTATAACAATAAAAAATTACTCCTGCACACCAATTTAGAACTGAGGCTAATTGGGTAAAATAAAGGCAAGACTATTTCAAGAAAAATTAATGGAGCAGTGAAAGAACATGTCACTGATATTTTTCAGTAAATCATAACTGTGTAATTCTTATCTAAATTACTGAATAATCATGTTTTTACCAGCAATGAGTTAGACGTAGAAGTGGACTGTGAATAGAAGTAGAAGTGAAGTTGTGCGATTTTCGGAGAGTAATAGGATAGTAATGCAGGAGAAATGCTAACACATTGTCCACGATTTTGCATCCCTTTTTGCCATGGGTGTAAATATTGATGGGAGAGCAAAATTTCAAGAGAAGTCGAAAACGAGATTCATATCAATGTGATCCTGCGACATGATTGTACTCACTCGCTGCCTGTGACATCATGGAGATCCCACCGTGCAATGACAGGGATCCTATTTAAATATGTGTCATTAATGGGCTTCCCTTCTGTATTGCCTTCTCCCCCACCGGCACATTTGGATCTTCCCCCTTGCTGAGGTGACATCGCAGCGGCAAGATTTACAATAGGTCTCGAGCAGGCTGAGTCAAGTGGAGAAAACCCACTAAGCGTACGTAGGCAAGTAGGACAGGAGATGGGGCAATGCTTTTGTTGGAGGTTGGTGGGGGGGGGGGGTCCCTCTGGGGATTTCTGTAAGGGAGGGTTTCCCTGTATTTATTGAGGTCAGTCCCCCATATGAGTGAGGGGGTGGTGTAGGGCTAGGGTGGAGGGGGGAGAGGTGCCCCATGTATAGGAGGGGGCCTCCCTTTTAAAAATGGCAGATGTTGTCAGCAGGTAGCTTGTTTTAAATGGTGGGATGGTGTTGCACCTACCTCCAGCACTTTCTTTCTCAAAATGTTGGATAATATGATGGGAAAAGCCAACAGTGTAGCCGGCAGTCTATAAACTACTTTTCTTGCCTGAGACAACACTTTGATATAAAAATGGAAAGTTCCATTTCCTCCTGCTCTGATGCTGTTGCTGATCCACCCTCTGCCATCTTCCTCTGGTTCTGGAAATATGTATTCTGAAAACTTGATTGTTGCAAGTGGGTATTTTATTCGAGAATGTAAATGTGGATTCTGTGCCACATGTAGCATCTGGACATACCATTTTAGGAACTGCTGCAGCTGTTCAAAACTTGGTAAGTTTACAATTTTGTAAATAAATGATTTTTATGGGATTAGTTGGGAAAGTAATGCTCTTCCTGATCCCACAGAAATCCTCTCCTGCATCCCAAGGAATTGCAGCCTGGCACAAAATCTCATTAACTGAGACCAAATTTGGAAACTCCATTATCAATTCAAATGGTTGGAAAATCATTCTCACTGCACTTTTGAGTTTTCAACAACTTTTAAATTGGAAGAGCATCATCTATTTCAAAGTTGGAATGGACCATTTTGGAACTTGGATCACCTTCCTCAAAGCATTATGTGCAAGCTTCACACAGTTAACTGGATTGGCGAACTTTCATCAATTATACCTGTGAAGTGGCATAAATAGGTATGAATGCAGATTTATCAAAGGTAAAAGATGATTGTTTATTTTCACCATTCCCACAATCAAAATCATGCTTCACTGACCAGAGCAATCTTTCTCAACTTTTTGATTGACAGCCATTAAAACAGACAGAAACCTTGGGCAGGAATTATCTTCTGGTGGGGTTTGCAACCCTATTCTCTGGAAGGATCAATTGGCTGGAGATGGGACTTTTGCCAGTAGCCTAAGGGAGAAAGTCCTGCCCCACAGAGCTGCTAGCCAACCTGATATGTCTGTAACTCTGAATTGCCAGCACCTTCAGTGGTAGCAGTGGCTCGGACTTTCTTTAAAAATTCTTTCCTGTGATGTGCGCATTGCTGGCTAGGCCTGCCATTTCTTTTTCTTGACCATTCCTAATTATCCTTAAGTAGACGGTGGTGAGTCACCTTCTTGAATCTTTGCCATAAACATGTTACAGGTACATTCACTGGTGCTGTTTGGGGAGGAGGGGGGGCACCTGTGGAGGGCAGACCCTGTGGTTAGGGAAATGGAAAAGGGGCATTGAGAGAGGGCTTCTGCCCATTTCCCAGCTGAGCCTGAACAAAGTAACTTCCTGGGCATCCCCCCTGTCCCCGACATTCTGCCCCAGTTTCTAAATTGAGACTGGGCAGAAAACAACAGCTTAAATGGTCATTTATGGCCTCAGTTGAGGTAAGGACAGGCCGGCCTGTGTAGCGGACTCCTCCGCCCCCCCCGCCTCAAGTCCCAATACAATTATGGACATGTCAGATGGCTAAGGGAATTTAACGGGCCCACACTGCCTGAAAACCTACGGGAAGAGGACAATAAAATTCACCACCATGATTATAACTCAAAATTTTAAGAAGACGGACGACTTTTGACTGCACTTTGTAAATCTGGTTGCAATTAATATTCTCAATCCTACATAAATGTGCATGGCCATTCTGTTCAGGCATTTGCTCTGTTTCTACACAGCTGCTTCTGGGAAAAAGAGTGGGTTTGAACTAGGAGGAGAATTGATTTTGGTTTTCTGTGATGGAGATTGGGCAGTTCCTATTTCATGTATTTTGTGTTGCTGGCCAAGTTTTGTCTCATAAGGAGAATTTTGTTTCTCTCAATTTTCATTCCTGCATTGTTGTATGGAACAAAAAAAAAGCCAACGGCAAGAACATTTGTGTTCTTTTTAAAGGAAAAGTCTGGAAACAAAAAAAAAGGGTCGAGAGAATAGATTAGAGAGAAAAGGGTGGAAATGAAATGCCATAGAACAAAGCAGTAGAGCTGGAAACAAATCAAGTCAAATCTGAAAAATAGAATAGGTAACAATACAATGTGATAATTCAACGGGGAGGGGTAGTGAGAAACACTCACAAAGAATAAAAGCCAGTCACAGAGCAGTGGAAGTGACATTGATTAAATACTCCTTCAATCCTTTTGTGTCCTCCTGTTCCCGGACTAGTAAGCGAGACAAACAGATCTTTTGAAATGCCATTTGCAGCAAAGTATAAGAATATTTCTGACTCCACCTCTTTTGCCACCCATTGATACGTTGTTCATTGCCCCTCCAGCAGCTTTTGATTCTATTTAAGAACTTGTCAGAATTATCAGAACCTATTCAACCAGGATGATATTAAAACTCAGAAGTTCGGCTGTGTGAGTAGTGTATTCATTCATTCAAATTAACTTGTCTGTTCTGCTAATGGTTTGATATTGAACTTGAAAGCACCCATATACTACTATCATACAGTCTTATTTCTAGACTAAATTTTCTATAGCAGATTTCATTTGAGATATAAAACTCATATTAATATCAAGACTGATGATAGACCAAAGATGTGAGGGTTAGGTTGATTGGCCAGGCTAAATTGCCCCATAGTGTCCCGGGGATGTGTATTTTGGAGTAAATGTGGGGGTTTGCGGGGATAGGGCCGGAGTTGGATTGTTATTGGGGCAGACACTATCGGCCAAATGGTCTCCTTCTGCACCATAGGGATTTTATAGTCTGTGATGTTTTTGATAGAAGATAGCTTGGCGTAGATATTCTACTTCCCTTCCTCTTGGTGATGGAAGTGGAATTTTGGTTTATGTTGGTAGGAAACTTAACTGCGATTGGATCCCCCCATCCCCCACACTGCCAATGACATAACTGGAATGCCAATGGTCATTATAGAGAACACTATAACTATATCCACCATTGTCACCTTCCCCTTGTTATTTCTTACGTCCACACACAGATCCTACATGTTCCGATTCAAGACAATTTCTTACTCATTCCATCTTGCTACCCTACCATCCTTTTTTTCCTGCCTGTCTTTATGAAAAGTCACATATTCCTGAATATTTAGTTCCAAGTTTGATCTCCTTGTAACTACGTTTTCGTAATAGCTGTAAGATCGTGTTCATTAACCTCAATATGTGTTGTCAATTCATTTACTTCACAATGAATGCATGAGTATTTAAGTAAAGAGCCATTAATTTTGCCTTGTTTCCATTTTATGAATCTATTTGCTGCATTTTGCTATGTTTGTACACTCTGTCCCTCCCTGTCACACTCTGGGCATCATTACCTAGATATGTGCCTTATAATTTTATCAGGTCTTTTGCTTTGTAAGTCTGCATACCCTCTCTCAAGGACCTTTCCTCTTCTATTAAGTTTAAAGACCTCTCTACTTCCCTAGTTATGTGAGGTGGGATTCTCCACAGAAAAATTCTAAGTGTCAAGTTTATGTAAAAAATGGAGTAAATCAAAGTGTTTTTTTTCCCAGCGGGAGTTAAGAAATGTATCTCTCATGTTCTGTGCACTGCTAAGTGCACTAGCACGTATCAAGTTAAAATTCAAAAGGTGGGGCGTATTCCTGTTGGAGAAGCTGGCAGCATAGCACATGTGTACTGCACATGTACCGATCTGTCAGTGCTGAGATCAGTGCCTGCACAGTGGCCCCTGTCTGCCAGCCCCTCCATAGCTGGCCGGCCGTGTGACTCTCTCCCCCACCCCCGGTCTGATCGCAATTCTCCTGGGCATGTCCAGGCCAGTCTCAACTTCCCCTGGCAGCCCTGACCTCCTGTCATCCCCCTGACTAGTTTGCCACTCCCCCACTTGGATGAATAGCCCAGATTACTGACCTCTCTCCATCTGACTCCAGCCACTGACCCCAACTGTAGAGCAGCAGCGGAACCTGCCCCATCTCCGCAGCCTGTGCTCTCGGAGGCCCCAGCCTCCATAAGGTCCTGTCCCGTCAGGCATTGCCTGATGCCCAGTGGGTAGTGCCAAGGTGTCCCCTAGGCATTGGCACTTTGCAACTTGGACAATACCAGGGGGCCCAGGCTGGCTTTACCAAGGTGTCAATGCTCAAGGGGCAACATCGAGCCCCGAACTCTCTGGCAGGGAGGGTCTCGATTGCCTCCAACTTCACTCCAGTGGGGTTGGTCTGCCAACTCCCCACAAATGGCAAGCTACTGTAAACTCCACTGGAGTGAAACACTCCTGGTGGGAGGGGGATGCTTACGGGCCTGGAAACTTCAGTCCTGGGCCTGCCAATGAGCTTTAAAATACATGGAAACTAGGTGCTGCATACATTATGTAGCTCTGCACTGGGAGACGCACTCAGGTCCCGGCGCCCAGCGGGGAGAAAACAAAATGGCTCCCACTAGAGTCTCCTGCTAAAAAAAGCAATGCAGTAGGATGGGAGAATCACCTCTCTGGTTTGCAAGAAGTTGTTCCGAAAACAGTCCTGATGTCGGCCATCCCAAAGGTATATTCCCCACTTTCCTGCAAATGCCCCATAAACCAGAAGCCACTTCTCCCACACCAATCTTTGAACCATGTAGTGATCGCTCTAATTTCTGTGCCCTGTGCCAATTTGCACATGACTCAGATAGTTTAGTTGTTTAATTTAGTGCCCACCTCCTTTTCTATGCAGAACCTCTTTCCTCATTCTACCTGTGTCATTAGTATCTAAATGGATGACAACAATGGGATCTTCCCATCCTACTGCATGTGCTCTCCAACAAATGTTCTAAACTCTGGCGCCAGGCAGGCAATACAACTGCCTGGACTCTGGCTCCTTGCTACAGAAAACACTATAATGTCCTCGGTTACCAATACCTTTTTATGTGTTCCCCCAACTTGAATGTTTTTCTGTGCCACAGTGTCATGGTCACTCACCTCATCCACCTTGCAGTCCTGACTCTCATTCAAACAAGCTGAAGAAACCTCAGACCTGTAGAACAATTGCAGTGATTGACACTCCTGTACTCTGCTCTCTGAGTCTCCTTACCTGCCTCAGCTGCAGTCACACCCTCCTGTTTCTGACTGCTTTCCAAACCAGAAAATTCTATTCTAAGGTGTGTGACCGTCTCCTGAAACAAAGTATCCAGGTAATTCTCTTCTTCCCTGACGTGTCGCAGTGTCTGCAGCTCAGACTACAGATACTTACTGCAGATGTTCTTGCTCTGGATAACCATAAGCTGTAGCTTTGACACGTCACCTGTCCTGCCATTCTTATGAGCTTTAACGAATGACTTATTTAATTCAGTTATTTAGCGTCATTTAGGCATTTATTAATCTTATCACAAACTGCAGGACAAATTTAAACCTTTGGAAAGTAGAGCTTGACCACTTACCTGATATTCACAGATACTTATCTAGAGCTTACCCCTTCCCCTATAGAACAGCAGATGCCAATTTCTACATGGTGAAAAAGTAAAGCACTCTCCTCACCAAATTTCCTCTTGCTACCAATCTTCCTCACTGTGCAAAAAAACACTCAGTGCATAAGACTGTATTCCAGCTTCTAGCTACAAGTGATTTGGCATTATCTGGCATGTAGTCTAACTCTTTTTTTACTCATTTGTGGGACATAGGCATCACTGGCTGGCCAACATTTATTACCTACTACTAGTTGCGTGGGGATTACAGATAATGGAACATGAACTCAAGGTCCCAGTTGAGGACAGTTAAGAGTCAATCACATTGCTGCGGCTCTGGAGCCACATGTAGGCCAGACCAGATAAGGATGGCAGATTTCCTTCTTTAAAGGACATTCATGAACCGAATGGTTTTTTCGACAATTGCTGATGGTTTCATGGTCATCAGTGGATTCTCAATTCCAGGTATTTGTTTTCATTGATTTCAAATTCCACCATCTGCCAAGTCCCCCCAAAAATTAGCTGAATTTTTCAATAATGCCACTTGGCCATTGCTTTCCCTTAATATGATAAAAGAACAAAGAACAACACAGCAAGGGAAACAGGCCCAATGAGCCCGGCCACCATTTTAACAGCGTGAGTTCCCTCTTCCATCCATGACCCTTGTCTACGTTTATGAAATACACATTGGAAACCAGATTGGGGAGACAATTTAGGGACAATTTGTTTCACCAATCAGCCTAGGAGCACATCTTTGGGGTGCTTTGGGGAACAGCTTTCAGGGCTCTGACTCTTCTCACCTGACGAAGGGGCAGAGCCCTGAAAGCTCGTGGCATTTGCTACCAAATAAAGCTGTTGGACTTTAACCTAGTGTTGTGAATCTTCTTACTCTAATTAATTATTCACAGAGGTCTGAATGTCAGAGGTTTTATGCTTGGAAATAACTGGCAAGTGCATATCTTAAAGGTCACAACCATTAACTAAAGAAGTTGTTGTTGTCAGGAAAGGAACTGTGGATACACAAAGACAGTAAGAACTTTCACAACACCAGGTTAAAGTCCAGCAGGCTTATTTGGTAGCACGAGTTTTTGGAGCACTGCCTCTTCATCAGTTGAGAGGGAATTGTGTTCACAAACAGGGCAAAGATAGACACAAACTCAGTTTACAAGATAATGATTGGAATGCAAGTCATCAGGGTAATCAAGTCATAAAGATACAGACAATGTGAGTGGAGAGAGGGTTAAGCACAGATTAAAGAAGTGTGTATTGTCTCCAGGCAGGACAGTTATTGAGATTTTGCAAGCCTAGGCTAGTCGTGGGGATTACAGATAATGGGACATGAACTCAAGATCCCAGATGAGATCATCCTTATGTGTGCGGAACTTGGCTATCAGTTGAAATCTGGTGTTGTGAGACTTCTTACTGTGCTTATCCCATTCTAATGCCAGCATCTCCACATCATGGATGCACAAACAGACAGAGCACCTTCAGTTTTGTTCTGGCTGTTGGAAATGATGCAGCTAAGAAGATGGTCTTCTTGGAATTCTTGAGAATGTATCTAACTCAGGAGAAATATCCAGGATATTTAGGATGAAGGAATGCAGTGGAAGAGCTACAACACTTGGAAGGGAAGAGGTTATTAACTGAAAAAAATTTTCTAAGCTGTTTCTGGTATATTAAGGGATTGATTTTCCTCAACCTCTATACCAATATTAGTATAGTGTGAGTGTTAGCAGAATGGATGTACTAATGTATGACATAGATGGTGTTGCATCACTGAGATCAGTCAGTCATTAGTTAGACATGAGAGAAAATTTGGAAAACCAAGATCAGGAGAGACGTGTCTACTCCGTAACATATTTATATGTAGGACAAATAAGCAAATATTGAGCAAATACCAGATTATGTTTACAGTCTAACTAAGAGAAGATAAGTTATGCATACCAATAAACAACAGTCTCGCTAGGGGTCCACAGATAGAGTGAACATCCAAAACACTTAGTTGCCCTGTCTGTGCATGTTAGGCAGGATGTGCCTGTACTTGAGAGTTCATGTTGTTTGTCTCAACCAGCCAAGGCAATGTTTTTAGATGTAATGACAGAAGAAGCAGCCAAAGGTTGATGGTATTTACTTTGGAAATAGTCGATTGATACAAGTGTTAGAATCCAACATGTTGGTGGAGCCAGCAACGCCAAATTGCTTTGCTTTTGCCCAGAGGTTTTCCTTTATGTTGCAGTTACCTTAACAGGGAATTGCTGGTGACTTGTAAGTCTCTTGTTTCAATATTTTTAAGCAATTCCAGTGAGCAAGGAATATCCAACACAAAATCCCCAAAAAGATCCCAATGTCTTGTCTGGAAATTAGGACTGCAAAACTTCAAAAAGCAAGGAAAATGTGGCCTTCACAATAAAGGAGAGTGAAAATCTTTGACATGGAAAAAGACTTCAAATCCATGTGTTACCCATTTAGTCTTGGAGCAAATAAAGTATTCCAGTGCTATTTTGAATTTGATTTATTATTGTCACATGTATTGGTATACAACGAAAAGCTTTGTATCTTGTGTGCTATACAGACAAAACATACATTGAATACATCGAGGAGAAGGAAAGGAAAGGGTACAGAAAGTAATATTACAGTCATAGCTTGGATGTAGAGAAAGATCACCTTAATGTAAGGTTGGTCCATTCATAAGTCTAATGGCAAAAGGGAAGAAACTGTTCTTGAGTCAGTTGGTACATGATCTCAGATTTTTGCATCTTTTTCCCAATAGAAGAAGATAGAAGAGAGAATGTCCAGAATGTGTGGGGCCTTGATTATTCTGGCTGCTTTTCCAAGGCAGCAGGAAGTGTAGACAGAATCAATGGATGGGAGGCTAGTTTGTGTGGTGGACTGGGCTACATTCACAACCCATTGTAATTTCTTGTTATCTTGGTCAGAGCAGGAGCCATACCAAGTTGTGATACTTGTGAGGAATCTTTCTATGGTGCATCTGTAAAAATTGGTAAGAGTTGTAGTGGACAATCTGAATTTCTTTAGCATCCTGAGAAAGTAGGGTTGCTATGGGCTTTCTTAACTACAACATAAGCATGGGGGGAACCAGGATAGGTTGCTGGTGATCTGTAAACCTAGAAACTTGAAGGTCTCAACATTTCCACTTCATTGCCATTGATGTAGACAAGAACATGTCCTCCACTACTTTTCCTAAAGATGTGAAGACCCCGATATGGAATCAAAATTAATGTTTAATGATATTAGAAAGCTAGAAAAGATAGAGTTCAAGTGTCAGGGGAAAATTCTCCAGGGGAATATCACAGTGAATAAAAACCACTGGATCAGTGGTTGGATCTCCTGTCAGATGTACTAAATTTGTTCAATGTTATTCCACTTGTTGGATGAGATTTCCTTACCAGAAATGGGAATCAGATCTTTTCTAAAATCCTACTTGGTCTGGTCCTCCTTGAGCAGGTGATGTCACTCCCATCTGCTTCCCACCATGATAGTGCCAAGCATAACGTTCCTGGATTTCTGTCTCATATTCTTAACTTAGTTGTACTTGAGCCATTAATAGATTCTTGTTCCTTTCTGCTGCCTACTCTCTATTCATCATATATAACATTAGGAACCAAATAATCTACTAGATCCAGGTCTCATTTACAGCTAACACCAAAAATAATCTGTTTGCTGATTGGACCATTCCTTTTAATTAGTGTGCTTAGGTGGCTGTCCAAACTTTTTGTTTGTTTAATAGTTAATTTTTTGCACTATAATTACAATTTTTCAAGCTAATTTGGTCTTCTAGAGCGAATTTCTGAAGAGGAGTCATACGGACTTGAAATGTCAACTTTGTTTTTATCTCTCACAGATACTGTCAGACCTTCTGAGTTTTTCCAGCATTTTCTGTTTTTCATTGGTCTTTAAGTAACTTGTTTATGTGCCTCTTGCCAATTTTGCTGCAAATTATAACAAAATGCAATTGGGCAGTAATTCTCATTCCAAAACTAAATTGAAAATTTATCATCAATTGTATATCTAACCGTATCCTCCTGTACCTGGAAAATCCAAGCCTGAAAGAAATGCTAGAAATTGCCTTTGGCGATATTAATAGATGATATTCCTCTGTCCTCTATCTTAGCAGAGTTATTAACTCATGTAAAATAATAAAGAGAGGAGCATCATATAAATGCATAGGATTTTTGTCTGCCAATGGTCACCACAATAATTCCTAGCCTGCCTCCACTGAGCAGCATTTGGTAAACCTTTCTTTTGTTTATTTTCCAAATTTGGCATGAAAGTATTGCAATTCAGATATGTCACCGTATCATGAAAATGCTATTATACAAATTGCCAATGAAATCACTATGAAATTAATGCAGATTCTTTTTTGTTGTTCTCCCACCTACTCCCAAAATATTGTTCTCTCAGTATCAAAAGTAGTGTTGTGTTAGATCTCTTAAGTGACTAATGTACTTTCTTGTCCCTTAAGTGCTGAAAACAGCTCCTGTAAGAATTCCGTGAAAATAAGGTCTCCGTGCACTGTGCTCTTCAAAAGCCTTCAGCTAACGGATAGGTAAAGTTTTAGGAAGCAATGTGAGGAACTTAAATAATAATTTAATAACAGCTAAGCCTTTTCACTGACCTTTAATTGGACATTAAACAAATGTCAAAGCCACTACAAGTCACACTCGGTAGAATGTAGTACAACTCATTCCACTACGTGTACATAAAGAAAGCTGCTTACCAAGGACAAAATTATAAATGACATTTTATTGCTCTCAGTCTCAATAAAAATCTATATAGCTCTTCATTTTGAAAGCAATAACTATTGCGTTTGCTACAGTAACCTCCTGAACTTGTATTTTGTCTCCATGCAAAGCACAATGATGGATGAAGAAGTTATTTTACTGATCAGTAAGAGTCAATATTTTTGCTTGAAGTTCACTAAAATTAAGGCTTAAGGTAAAAACCAAATTGATTAGTAAGTTTGTGGATGGCACATAGATTGGGGGAGCTGCTGATATTGAAATGGGTTGCCAGAGAACACAGTAGCATATAGAGAGACTGGAAACTTAAGCAGAGAAACAAACAGAATTTAATCTGGACCAATGCAAGGTGATGCTTTTTGGCAAATCTAATGCAGGAAGGAAGTATATAATAAATGGCAAAACACTTAGAAGCATTATCTTACAGAGAGATCTAGATGTAGAAGTCCACAGTTCCATGAAAGTAGTAATACAAGTCGATAAGATGGTCAAGAAAGTGTTTGGCTTCATCGGTTGGGGCATAGAGTATAAGATTTGACAAGTCATATTTAAGCTGTATAGAACTTCAGTTAGACACATTTGGAATACTATGTATAGTTCTGGTTGCCACACTACTAAAAGGATGTGGGAGGGTGCAAAAAATGTTTACCACAATGTTGATTTTGATTTTATTTTATTTATTATTGTCACATTATTAACACACAATGAAAAGTATGGTTTTTTGTGTGCTATACAGACAAAGCATACTATTCATAGAAAAGGAAATGAGAGAGTGCAGAATGTAGTGTTACAGTCATAGCTAGGGTGCAGAGAAAGATCAACTTAATGTGAGATAAATCCATTCAAAAGTCTGACAGCAACAGGGAAGGAGCTGTTCTTGAGTCAATTGGTAATGTGAATCTCAGACTTTTGTATCTTTTTTCGATGGAGAAAGATGGAAGAGAGAATGTCTGGATGCGTGCGGTACTTAATTATGTTGGCTGCTTTGCCGAGATAGCAGGAGGTGTAGACAGAGTCACTGGATGGAAAATTGGTTTGTTGCCCGTTTTGGAGGATATTCATTATGAGGAGAGATTGGACAATCAATTTGTTTTCACTTGGATATTGGTAGTTGAGCAGTGACCTGATAGAAGTTTACAAAACTATGACAGGCATGGACGGAATGGATAGTCAGAGTCTTTTTTCCAGGGTAGAAATGTCAGTTACTCGGGGACATATGTTTAAGGTAAAAGGTGGGAATTTTAAAGGAGATATGAAAGGCAAGTTTTTACACACAGGGTGGTAAGTGCCTAGAATGTGCTGAAAGAGGCGTGGTAGAAGCAGATACAATAGCAACGTTTAAGACTCATCTTGAAAGATACATGAATAGGCAAGAAATAGAAGGTAATGGACTGCATAGAGAAAAAAGGTCTTTAGAAAGGTTTCATATGTTGGCACAAACTTGGTGGGCTGAAAGGCCTGTCCCTGTGCTTTACTGTCCTTTGCTTCTTTAAATTTTAGATTGGACGTACAAACTTAGTTAAATTCTTACACCTGCCTTGTTGCATTCATGTATTTGGATATTTGTTTGCATTTCTTTGTTGAAGACGAATGACTCAGTGATTTTCATTTGAGATAAAAGTCAAATTCTTACACAATTCAAAACAAACACTTTAATGAATGTTTCAATTTCAAAACATGCAGTTTTTTTGTCCTTTGTTGAAGAATTTCTGTGAATTATTATTATAGTTCTTCCACATGTGCATCCACATTGTTTTTCTCAAACAGAAAATATCTTTCCTCTGAAGCAGATGAAAGTACCTAGTATCTTTGATGAAATCTTTCTTAAGTCTAAAAGGTATCTGTTATATTTGACTGCTTTGAGATTTCTTCAGAGTTTCAATTCTAACTGACCTTGACAGTTCTCAGATTACTCAAGTGACAGCATTATGTGGGGCAGATCTGATCTTCCACTGGAACAATCTACAGGCAAAAGGATCTGGGACGCCAGTTATGCAACAAAAGGAGATGTCAGGCCAGCCAAAAAAGAGCTGAGGCAGCTTGCCCTATTTGTTGGAAGACTCCACAGTGTACCAAGTGCATTGTTTAAAGGCAATCCCTTCTCCAGGATTGTAATGTGCTTTCCAGGTGTTAGGGCTGAGGACACTGAACACAAGAGGACTGAAGATGGATTCTGTGGGAGATTCACTGGCCTGTTAGCCATTAGCAAGAATCCCAAAGACCTGCTGGATAGGGTATCAGGGCTACAATGGGAATGCCACTGGGTGTCAAAGCATTTCCAATTCACCAGGCCAATCCACTGACTCCGATTAGGTATCTGACCAGAGCGGATAGGAACCTGATGATGATGATGAAAAGTGATTAAATGTCATTAGCTGGCTTGAAGCTCGCTTTCACCCTCCTCCTCAGTGGCTTTGGTGCTCGTCATGACCAGTGGGTCAAGGAGTTAAGTGCAGTGCCCGTATGCCCACATGCTGCTGCTAGGCTGCATAGGGAGATTCCCAAAAGGATCCTGGGTGTTGGTGGGCTCAACTGGGGGAAGGGGTTCACACTGGTACTCTTCCCCAGGATGGGGCTTTAGAGGTTAGAATGCCCCCTTTAGGAAACTTGAACATCACTCCTAGTATGGTGATTTCAGGTACCTCTCTAATTAAAGTCTTCATTCTCGTCTATGGACTGTGAAACATTTCAAGTGAGTTGGTCATTTTAATTTCCATGCCCCCTGGACAACTGGCAAGCATCCAAATGCTTGGGCAGTACAGTGGTACAGTGGTTAGCTGCCTCACAACACCAGGGACCCAGTTTGATTTCCACCTTGGGTCACCGTCTGTGCAGAGTCTGCATGTTCCCCTTGTATTTGTGTAAGTTTTCTCCAGGTACTCTGGTTTTCTCCCCCAGTCTGAAAGATGTGCTGGTTAGGTGCATTGGCCATGCTAAATTCTCCTTCTGTATAATAGGCACCAGAGGATGACGAATAGAGGATTTTTACAGTAACTTCATTGTAACTGTACTTGTGACACTAATAAATAAACTTCAAATCCCAGCAGCACTCTGTTCTACGGAAGGAATTCCCCTTTCTCCCTGTCAGAACTTGCAGATATGGGAAAATTCATTTCAAATTCTCTGGCTGCCATGAGAAGTCACTTCCAGTGGGTGGGGAGGTGAGGGGGAGGGCATTCCCTTCCCTTTTACCATTCACTCAGTCTTATTTCCTTAACACTGCATTTATTCCTAGCCTCAGAGCCACCATAGAAAGGCCACATGCTTGGAAACCCTCTGAAGTCCATTACTTTCCTTTGAAGTACTTTTCTTTCATTCAATTTCATAGCGTAATCTAATAAACATTGATCAACAGCTTAATGGTTTTTGCAAAGCATGCGGTGTTTATCTTTTCCTTCACAGTTGAATGCACCTGAAGTACCCGCCACTGTTGCACTGCAATATTTGCACAAAAGAGGAACTGAGAGCACTTAGCTGCTTTTGTGGTTGCCTGCACTTGTGAACCAGAACATTTGACCTCTATGGAGAGGATGGCAGCAGCCTTGACCACCAACATCCTGGAGAACACACAGTAGCTGCTGGGATATGTGCTCAGACTAGTACTCCATTACTCTAGTCATGGGTATAATGCAGCAATATCTAAGTGCCATAGGAGTAGGACACCTTGATCACCTCCTGGTGTCCTAGTTCCTCAAGGATTCAGGGAAGTGTTTTGTACCAAATGGAAGAGAAATACCAACAAAGCGCTATAGAAGATTCCAAGGGTAACCTGCTGCTCAACTATTCATTCATCAGTGACCATCACCACTAACAGGTTCAGTCAAGGAGGGTGCACTACCTGAGCAGGGGACCCATTATATGCTGAGACTTTCTTGGCCTTAGATTACTGGAGGATCCGCACCAAAGTCATCTCAGTCAACAGGGCTTAGCAGTAAACTATGTCCTGCACCTAATCTATAGATGATAAGACTTCACCTTGGTGTATTGCAAGGATAAGAAAGGTAAAGATATTTTGAAGGCACACAGATGACACCAGTGTTCAACCATTGCAAATGATTCAGAGAAATCTTACAGTGCAGAAGAAACCACTCAGCCCATCGAGTCTGCACCAACTCACTGACAGAGTTTATTACCCAGACCCTCTCCCCCACCCAATCCCCGTAGCTCTCTACATTTTACCATGGCTAATTAATCTAACCTACACATATTGGGACACAAAGTGGAAATTTGCCACATCCTATCTACCTAACCTGCACATCTTTGGATTGTGGAAGGAATCCGAAGCACCTGGAGGAAATCCATGCAGACAGAGGGAGAACATGCAAACAGACAATGATCTGAGGCCATAACTGAACCCTGGTCCCTGGAACTGGGAAGCAACAGTGTGAACCACTGTGCCACCATGCCACCCATTTGTGTTTTTGGCACTTGTGACTTGCAGTGTTTGGAAGTGTCCTGAATTCTCAACTTGCTGTTACCTGTTTCCGTAGTTGCTAGCATTCAAGGCATGTGATGTGGGCCAAGAATGCCCTCCTGTAGAGTCATTTCTCTCACATTATCAACATTTTGATTAATAAATATTCTGACATAACAATATTTCTGCACTGACCTTCATTTCTGAGTATGTGGTATGCGCGTGCAGCATGTAATCCATTACACACTGCTAACCATGTAATGAGCTCTGAGAATGACGTCTGCAGCAAAGGCATTACATCTTTTGCTAATTTTGCCCTGCTGTGGGATGTGAGTGGATGCAAAGAATCTTCAAGGAGTGTTAAGTGGACTATATCAAGAAGTCCAAGCTTAATGTGGTTGAATGGGACCAGTTATAAAGTCATAGAATCATAGAGGTTTACAGCATGGAAACAGGCCCTTCGACTCAAATCGTCCATGCTATTTTTTTTAAATGACTAAGCTAATCCCAATTGCCCGCATTTGGCCCATATTCCTCTATACCCATCTTATCCATGTAACTGTCTAAATGCTTTTCCAAAGATAAAATTGTATCTGTCTCTACTACTATTTCTGGCGACTTATTCCAAACACTCACCACTCTCTGTGTGAAAAAATTCATTCTCTGTGTGAAAAAATTTCTCCTCTGGACACTTTTGTATCTCTCCCCTCTCACCTTAAACCTATGCCCTCTAGTTTTAGATTCCCCTAGCTTTAGCAAAAAATATTGACTATCTAACTGATCTTGCCCCTCATTATTTTATAGACCTCTATAAGCTCACCCCTCAGACTCCTACGCTCCAGAGAAAAAGTCCCAATCTATCTAGCCTCTTCTTGTAACTCAAACCATTAAGACCCAGTAGCATCCTAGTAAATTTTTTCTGCACCCTTTCTAGTTTAACAATATCTTTTCTATAATAAGATGACTAGAACTACACACAGCATTCCAAGTGTGGCCTTATCAATGTCTTGTACAACTTCAACAAGACATCCCAACTCCTGTATGCAATATTCTGACCAATGAAACCACGCATGCCAAATGCCTTCTTCACCACTCTGTCCACCTGTGACTCCACTTTCAAAGAGCTATGAACGTGTACCCCTGGATCTCTTTGTTCTATAACACTCCCCAATGCCTTGTCATGAACTTAGTAAGCCCCGTTCTGATTCAATCCACCTCGCATTTATCTAAATTAAACTCTACCTGCCATTCATCAACCCACTGGCCCAATTGATCAAGATCCCATTGCAATTACAGATAACTTTCTTCACTGTCCAATATGCTACCAATGTTAGTGTCATCTGCAGACTTAGTAACCATGCCCCCTATATTCTCACCCAAATCATTAATGTAAATGACAAATAACAGTGGACCCAGCACTGATCCCTGAGGCACATTGCTGGTCACAGGGCTCCGGTTTGAAAAACAACCCCCTACAACCACTTTCTGTCAAGAATCCAATTTTGTATCCATTCAGATTCCTCAGCATGGATCCCGTGAGATTGTTAGAAACTCCTCCCACCCCCCAGTTAAGATGCACAGAGAAGCAAACTGGAGAGGCCACTTGGTCTTCTCATGCCATTCTTCCCTGTGCAGTCACATTTCTCATTCTGTTTGAAACTGTGTTCTGCAACGTCAACACCCCCCCCCCCACCCAACCCAACCCCCCCCAACCTCCCAATAACATCCCCCTCCCTCCAATTCATTGGGCACAGACGTGAGGGTGATATGCAATCCCTGCTGAGATAAGATTTGATGTTGCTTTCAATGTGTCATGTATACGGACTTTGTAAGGGCATGAGCCACATTTAATTTCAAGGCCATGGGAGGCAGAATGTTGTTCAAATTGTAATGTGTGCATTTGGTACAAATGAATATACTTTGGTGCATACAAAGGATCACACCACTAGCAGAGGTGATATTGAATAGTGAAATTTAATTAATAAATTGTCATAAATTAAGATACATAAGAGTAAACTATAATGTGTGTTACAGATAAGGAGCGATGGCCTGCGAGCCAGCAGAGGATTAAAAACACAAATAATAAAGAACAAGTTTCAGCAGCTTAATCAGCCTGGAACCTATTAGATTGGTATTAGATTGTCATGGCTTGTGTGCTACATTGTACCTTTGCAATTTCTTCTGCATGTGCCCCTGTGACATCCTGGCCGTCATCATCATCATCACCTTCCCTGTCCTCATTATCAGAGCAGCCATCTCAGTTCTTCATGCCCCCCTTACGCAAGACATTCTTCCTTTGTTGTATAAGGTTGTACAGGGCACGGCAGACAACTGTGATCCGGACACTCTTCATGGGGAGAGTTGGAGAGTGCTGCCTCGAATCATCTAATTTTGGAGCCATTCCTTTAAAACCTGCCTTGCCTTTTGACCAAGCATTACCCCTGATATTCTCTGACGTAACTCAGTGTTGGGCTTTTAATGCAAGTTGTTGAAAATCAGATGGCTTGGCATTTCTATAGACTTGACACCTGCCTGAATCCCAATAGTGATTCCTATTGTCCGTGTTTGAAACTAGTGGTAAATTGGAACTATTATGGTTGGCCTTTTCATTTCATTAACAGCAGGATGAATATCTGTATCACTGACAGCAATAATAAACACTAGTAGAATGTTGGTGTTGTTTGGAGAATGCTCTCTCACTTACAATTATCCCATGCGCTGAAAAATTGATATGCAGAATGAAAAAATCTGGAGTCTAATATTCAAACAATTTCAGCTGTTTGTCGATTACCAATTTTACAATGAGTTCTTGTGAGCTTCTTCTGGTTGTGGCTTACTTTCAGCTATTGGTTTCTGCAAAAATGATATATGGAGGAGCCAAGCTATTTTT
The DNA here is from genome assembly GCA_024679065.1 of Sphyrna mokarran. Lineage (NCBI taxonomy): Eukaryota > Metazoa > Chordata > Chondrichthyes > Carcharhiniformes > Carcharhinidae > Sphyrna > Sphyrna mokarran. The sequence continues at coordinate 104,565,030 of JAGIQG010000001.1, read as the reverse complement.
AAAACTCTTACAGTCTGCAAATCTTTGTTATCCAGCATTTGTTGTTATATTAGATGTCATCAGCCAATTTACTTTGTGTGTAATTATTTTCCTGTGGCCTCACAATCTATCTTGGGTCTCAAATAAACATTGTTGTAAAGGTTGACAATGTTTTTCTACTTTGAGTTTTTCAGCACATGCTTTTTATTCCATTCATTACAATAGATTAAAATAATCAAGAGATAGTACATGTCGTACTTTAGAAGTGCCTCAAAATTGCTGTATAGCGGATACACTGTGTTAGTAATGATTTTTAGGGGATTATTTTTGCATGTGTCTGTATGATCTGCTTGCTTCTGAATTATTGACGTAAATATACAAAGACTGTATCATAAAATTTAGTGCTGGACAAATAAAGGGTAAGATGATAGAACTCAAGCTCTTGCATGGTTTCAGCTACAGTCTATTCCAAAAACATGCCCTGTTATGCACTAATTCTGTAGCACTAATTTTTAGAATACTGTCTTTGCTACACAATTAACTGCAGCACAGTTTGATTGTTTTACCAGACTTGTTAAATGAGTGGGATATGTTGCATGAAATGGTGTTCCTACCAAAATGGAATGTTTTTGGGTCAAAATGGATGGTGTACAGGAAATGACAAAGGGGAGCCAACCACAGAATGATTTAATTTAACCTAATAAGTAATCAATAGTACTTAAGACCAATAGCTAAGTGTATAGCTGTTAAAGCACTAAATTTAATGAAAGAAACAAATATGTCTCTAGATCAGAGAAAGTTACTCACTTAGAATCATAGAATCCTACAGTGCAGAAGGAGGCCATTTGGCCCATCGAGTCTGCACCGACCACAATCCCACCCATACCCTATCCTCATAATCCCATGCATTTACCCTGGCTAGCCCCCCTGACACTAAGGGGCAACTTAGCATGGCCAATCCACCTAACCTGCACTTCTTTGGAATGTGAAAGGAAACCGGAGCACCAAGAGGAAACCCTCGCAGACACGGGAAGAATGTGCAAACTCCACACAGACGCTGACCCAAGCTGGAAATCGAACTGGGGCCCTGGTGCTGCAAGGCAGCAATTCTACTGTTGTGTCACTGTGCTGCCCCAATAAGCTTCTGATTCCAGACATTTATGTAAACGTAAAAGTGCAGTTGCAGGTGAATGAAACATTTGCAAGTTAGAAGATTCAACCGACAGGATAATTCATGCCTAAAACGCATGGCCAGACAAAATAAATGTGTCTCAAAATAGATAGCTAAAAAATAATTTAATAAGGAGTGAAAAATGCCCTCTATAAAGCTAACAAAGTTGCTGTATTTTGAAAGAGGCTCGATACCATTTGCTCCAAGTGTCCATCTATTGAATTGCTACGCCTCTTATTCCAAATTTGGGGTCCTATGTTATAAATAAGATGCTGATTTCTAATTTTGGATTGAAGTCGAAACAGACTGCAACCACTGAAAGATAGAACTAAAGAGGCCAGCTTAGTCTGAATGGGAATTTTTTAAAATTTGATTTCAAAGGGACACTTTTGCTCCTCTGTGAGTTAAGCCTGATCTGGAGAAGTTCTAATATCAATGTCACTGGGATCAGGATAAGTCAAATCACTGCAGTTTTACGTTTAAATAAATGTCTGGAGTCAGGAATGAATTACAGCGGCACAGTGCTACAGTAGTTAGCACTGCTGCCTCACACCACCAGGGACTTGAGTTCGATGCTGGCCTTGGGTAGATGCATTGCGTTTGCACATTCTCCCCATGTCTGTGTGGGTTTTCTCCAGTGGTGCAAAGACGTGTAGGTAAGGTGGATTAGCCACGGTAATTATGCAGATTATGGGTGGGATACTCTTTCAGAGAGTTAATACAGATTCAGTGGGCAATTGATCTCTTTCTGCATTTTAAGAATTCTATGGTTCTATAGTTCTAACAATAATAGTGCACTTGTGCAGCCACAAGTGAAATCAAAACTTTTAAATCTTGCATCCACTACCATTCTTCTAGGTACTCCCCCGACATTGAGATGACTTATGAGGGCTGCCAGAACAGATATGTGTGCTCTTAAATATGTTAATATGATATAATATGTGACATTATGACTCCTTTAAATGGCAATTATTTGTGGGTCATTATTTGGGGGCTTATTGGAACGGAATATGGGAACCTCAGGCTATTGAGTGTTAGGGTGCAGATCCAGGTAAGTAGAACCTGCAATGTGAGCCAGGTGTCGATGGGCCTACACTTGTATCCGTACGGAACTTGTCTGTAAATCATCATTGTGATTTAAGGCTTCAATAATTACATATATAATAAAAATATAAATGCCTAGCATAGAGTTTAAGATTCAAATTGAAAATTGGATTCATTGAATCAATGGGGATAAATGTCTTCCTGTTACATGTTCACAGCCCATTTTAATTACCAAATGTTTAGTGATTCAATATTAGTTCAAGATGTAGCAATTTTCAGCAAAAATTGAACTATAGAATGAATGAAGTTTTATTAATTCATTCACAATTGATAAATTTTGCTATTTTTAATTCAATGGAGCAGCTAAGGAGCAATTGTTTCAAACCCTTTGGGGATCCATAAATCAAACTAACCAAATTTGCAGTATAAACCCTACCTCCTCCAACCCCACAAATAAATTGCCAACATTATACACTATTTCACTTTTGACTTTACTTTAACAAGAATTGGAAACAACATAAATTAACAAGAAAATCACTAATTAAGAACTACAAATTACCTAATAGTAACTACAAAATAGTAGATACAACAAACACTCTCTCACAGAGTTGGTAGGCAATCCACTCTGTTTGTATGGTCCCTGTTTCAACCATATAGTTTTCCAAGCAGAATTCCAATTGATTTTCCTCAAGAATTCGGCCAATTCTCAATAGGCAAAAGTTTTCACATTAACTGACCTCCCTTGTAATCTTTCCTCGATGGCACATTTCCTTGTGACATTTTCTCAACTCAGTTCCTTTTGGTTGTAGTCTCATGGATCTACCAGAATTGTCTTTCTCTTTGCATGATATGGCCGATTCTGGGCACTCAATTGCTCAGAAGTGAAAGAAAGAGCGGCAGCAGTCATAAACATGCTCTTCAAATAATCAGGAATTGAGATCTCTGACTCAGTTTGTTGACCACCCTTCATCTGTCCAGCTGTACCTTTTCATACTTCCTGTTGGTATGGCTTTCTATTTTGACCTCTTTCTTGTTGGTATTGTGTCCGGGTCAAAGGTCGCTAAGTCACATGGATTACGATTTCCTAATATTCAAAAATTATAATTGATTCCTTTACAATCAATACTCTCAAATGTCCTTGTCAAGCATATTTTTAAATTATAGATTTCTCAAGCATTTTAAAATAATTACATCTTTTTCTTCCTGGTACTGTTTCTAATTCAGAAATTGTCACACAATGGATTTTTCTTTGTGTTTCTCTTTGCATAGCAATCGGATTTCATAGACATGTTTGAGGGTTGAGGTGTTAATCCAGAATTCTCTGCAGTTAAAAGCACACTTCAAAACACACATTTCAAAACACAACCGTTTGTAAACTTCAGAATTCATGTCACTCACAATGCAAGTAGAATTAGGAATAAGGTTCTGCAGTGTAATTTTGAGAAGCAATGAGCAATGGTACAAATAAAAAGCAGAATCTCAAAAATTACTAATTTCTGGATTACTGTTTTAGATACTTACATATAGATTAGATGTTTAAATACATGGCTGAAGAAAATGTCATGGGAGACAGGGGTTCAATTCACTGGAGCCTTGTATCAAGTATGGGGGAAGGGGAAGATTGGAGTGGACCACACTAAAACTAGGCTTGGACAGCATCCCGCAGAGGCATTGTTGAAAGATTTAAAATAATAAGGAAGAGCAATTATTCAGGTAAATGTAAGCATATAAGTCTGATGTGAAAGGTCACGGTTGTAGGGTAGAAAAACTATTTGATTAAAATCAAGCAAATTATATCAGGAAGGACATAAGTGAGGGAAGGAGAGGTTGGAGCATGATGCCCAGGAGCAACATGCCCTACTCTGTAATCTGTTTAAAAATAGTACTAATAAACAAATATTAAGCAGATACCAAAGTATTACAACAATCTGTCCACTAACCAAGCACTATACATGGAATTCCCAGACAGAAGACCATCTCTGATTGGGCTGGGGAATATGGCATTCTATAAGATCCCTATGGTCCAAAACTTTAAACAAGGTCTATTAGAAAACATTAAGGAATAAATTCGCTGAGGTAGATTGGGAAATTAGATTAACAGAAAAAATTAAAATTATAAGTACTTGTTACAGACTTCACTATGTAAAAATATTCTGGATTTGCATTGTAATTGCATTTTTTCAATCTTCTAGAATTCTGTAGATTTTAGAATCGTCCCTGTGGATTGGAAGTTAGTAATTAAAACCCCATTGCTTGAGAAAGGTAGTGAAAGAAAATGGTGAACTATAGTCCAGTTAGTTTGACATCAGCAGCAAGGAAATTGTTTAAGTCTGTTATTAAGGATGTGGTAACAATGGATTTGAAAAAGTTCACAATATGATTAGGCAATGTCAACAGCTTTTCATCCTTTTATGAAAAGGGAAATTATGTTTGACAAATCTATCTTTTTGATGAGGCAATGAGTGGTATAGATAAGGGAGATCCAGTGGATGTGGTATATTTCAATTTTCAGAGGGCATTCAATAAGATGAGACACAGGAGGTTGTTATACATAATTAAGGTTCATGGTATTTGGAGTAGCATATTAACATGGACTGATGGTTTGTTAATGAAAAGCAAGCAGAGACTATGATTAAATTCATAACTTTGAGATGCAGGTTGTAACATGTGGGGTAGCACAAGAGTCTATGTTTGGGCCTTAGCTATGATAATCTTTATCAATGGCTCAGTGAGCAGAGCATGTTTCATACATTGATGTGTGTTGATAATATAAAGTTAAGTGAGAAAGTAAGCTATGAAGATGATACAAAGAGTCTACAAAGTGAGATAAACTGATGATTACATGATTTGGTAACACTATGGCAGATCAAATATAATGTTTAGATGTGTGAAATTATTCACTTTGAAAGGAAGAATGAAAAAACAAAGGTGAGAGATCAGTCAAATTTGGCATTGAGATGAATTTGACGATTCGTGTTCACAAATTACAAGAAGTTAACTTAAGGATATAGCAAACAATTAATAAGCACAATCTGACTTTTAATTTAAACACCTTGCAAGCATTCCAGTTTAATGAGATAAACAAGGACATCATTCAACTTTTTTTTAATTTAGTACTTCTGATACCAATGCAACTCATTAACTCTTCTACCGAACTTTAACAGTTCACTAAACATCAACTCTCAACTGAACTTTAACTTTTAATTGAACATCAATTTTAACTAAATATTAACTTTAATTATTTAACTGAAAAAAAAGATACTACCGTGTTTAGGAAAAACCTTGGCCAAGATATATTCTTGATGTAGAGTCTATTTTCTTTTCTGAAGCATCTTTTGGAGTACAGGTCTTGCGATGGTTAGTCTCTATGGAGTTATCATTGACAAACAAAAAACTGCACATTTCTTCTGTTCGCAAATCCTCCATTTGCTCCCAGAAGATTCTTTGTCACCCAACCAAATATGTTACCAGAAATTGATCACATGCCTCAAACATCCAATGAAATTACTTGCAAATGATGCCATTACGCTAAGTTCAAACTGCATGCTCCATACATAACCATAATAAAATTCAAAACCAGAATGTCTGAGTCAATATAAATAACTTCCCTTATTTGGCCAACTCAGGAAGCTTCAGATCACAGCTCCCAGACCAGATACCTGACCCAGAGCAACTCTGCAACCTGCATTTGGTTTTAATTATAACTTGACCAAAAATCCTAGCTATCTTAACTCTCAGACAGAATAGCTATTTTAAAACCACTATTGCAATTATTGTTGTTAAATCATTGTTGTAGCCATTCTTTCTCCATTCATATAAGGTAAAACGCACATTACCATTGGTTGTAAAAGATTTAGATAATAAAAGTAAGTTTTGCTCCAATTGGACTTTGGTGAAACTATACCTGAAGTATTATATATAATTTTGATCTCCTTACCCAAAGATGGATATATTTGCCTCAAGGGAGGCTGGAATAAATGCTTACTAAATTGATTCTTTGAATGATACTGTTGACTTACGGAGAGAGATTGAGAATGTTCTATATTCTACGTTCTTTGGTTATTAGAAGAATGAAAGTTGATCTGATGGAAACAAGTCCAATTCTTAGGGGTCTTGGCAGGGTAAATATGGAGAAAGTGACTTCACCTTCTGCACCAGTCTGCCATGAGTCGACCTTGTCAAAGGCCTTACTGAAGTCCATGAGCCCTACCTTCATCAATCATCATCACTTCCTCGAAAAACTCAATCAGGTTCGTGAGACACTACTCTCCTTCACAAAATCATGTTGCCTCTCTTTAATACATCCACTTATTTCCAAGTGGGAATAAATCCTGTCTTGAAGAATACTTTCCAATAATTTCCTCACCACTGATGTAAGGCTCACTAGCTTGTAATTACCTGGATTATTCTTGCTACTCTTAAAGGAACAACATTGGCTATTCTGCAATCCTGCGGGAACTCCCTTGTAGGTCTCATGAGATCCCATGATCCCATGGATCCATAGAGATCCCATGGCCTCTCCCTTGAAGGTGAGAGGCCATGTGATCCAAGGGGCTTTGGCCTTGTGGATCCAGAACTGGCTTGCCTGCAGAAGGCAGAGGGTGGTTGTGGATGGCTCTTTTTCTGCATGGAGGTCGGTCACCAGTGGAATGCCCCAGGGATCTGTTCTAGGACTCTTGCTGTTTGTCATTTTCATAAATGACCTGGATGAGGAAGTGGAGGGATGGGTGAGTAAGTTCGCCAATGACACGAAGGTCGTGGTGTTGTGGATGGTCTGGAAGGATGTCAGAAGTTGCAGCATGACATTGACAGGATGCAAGACTGGGCGGAGAAGTGGCAGATGGACTTCAACGCGGATAAATGTGTTGTGGTCCATTTTGGCAGATCCAACGGGATGAATGAGTACACTATCAAAGGTAGGAGTCTTAGCTGTGTGGAAGAGCAGAGGGATCTTGGGGTCCGGGTCCATAAGACTCTCAAATCGGCCTCCCAGGTGGAGGATGTGGTTAAGAAAGTTTACGGTGTACTGGCCTTCATTCGTCGAGGGATTGAGTTCAGGAGTCAGGAGGTAATGCTGCAGCTTTATAGGACCCTTGTCAGACCACACTTGGAATACTGTGCGCAGTTCTGGTCGCCTCACTATAGGAAGGACGTGGAAGCTATTGAAAGGGTGCAGAGGAGATTTACAAGGATGTTGCCTGGATTGGGAGGCATGCCTTATGAAGACAGGTTGAGGGAGCTGGGACTGTTCTCCCTGGAGAGACGAAGGTTGAGAGGCGACCTGATAGAGGTTTACAAGATGTTGAGAGGAATAGATAGGGTGGACTCTCAGAGACTATTTCCCAGGGCTGAAATGGTCGCGACGAGAGGGCACAGATTTAAGGTGCAGGGAAGCAAGTACAGAGGGGATACTAGGGGAAAGTTTTTCACTCAGAGGGTGGTGAGTGAATGGAATCGGCTGCCGTCGGTGGTGGTCGAGGCGAACTCGCTGGGGTCCTTTAAAAGACTTCTGGATGAGTATATGGGATCCAATGGGATTGGGGGTTATAGATAGGTCTATGGCTGGGTAGGTTTTTGATGTGTTCGGCACAACTTGTGGGCCGAAGGGCCTGTTTGTGCTGTAGTGTTCTATGATCTATGTTCTAAACCGTTTTCCCCTGTTGAAAAGACTAAAACTCAGGGTTAGGACCTCATGATGAGAGGTTGGCCAGTTAAGGATTAAGATGAGAAATTTTTTCACCCAAAGAATGCTCAGTTTGGACTAAGGTTTTGGACTGAGAATCATGAAGTTTTCATGATTCTCAGTCATGAAGTTTTCATGATTCTCCATTGATAAAAAACAGCTGCACTTCAAGATCAGCTTATTATTACTCAACATATGTTTGAGCCAATACTATCTTGAGATCTCCTTATCCCTTCTTAAAGGTACTCTGTCCTTACCAAAGTGATCCTCCATTGCAAAATATAAGTCAAGTACGGAAAATCTTTGACATTACAATAAATGGATTGTGAGAAATATTTACATCAGAAACAGCTAAGCGGTTTGAATAAGCATTACAAATTCCACATTTGTTCCATTAATGTTGCCCTTTTGATGTTGGGGTTGCACAGTTTAGTATAAACAAGATAAATCTACTGCAGTCTCAGAATTCATACCAGCTACAAGGCCTCTTGGGATGGTTGGCCTTGCATGGTAATGTTTCCGTTGATTATATTGTGAATAGGAAGATTGAATAAGCTGACACGTGTTCAAGGGATATTACATTCTCAAAATATTAAGATATGAATCAGTGGAAGAATGGTTCAGCACTATTAAACAAACATGGTTTAGGTTAAAGGAAAAGCAATGCATCATTAAGAGCAAAATGAAACGCACACACGCAAGGTAAAACAAAGAATTTTAACTCTTAAACCACAGTCAGGTATTGGAAATAGCAGTCTCCCTTTGCTGTCTATTTTTAAATAATTTTTTCTCACATTCTGACAGCATTTTAATTCTCATAAATACAGCTGTTTTACCAATTCAATAGAATGGCTGCAGCACAGAAGAAGGCCATTTGGCTCATCATGTCTGTGCTAGTTCTTTGCAAGAGCAATTCACAAAGTGCCATTCCCTTCTGCCTTTTCCGTATGGCCCTGCAATTATTTTCTCTCCAGATAATGATCCAAGTTTCTTTTGAAAGCTATGATTGAATCTGCCTTCACCACACACTTAGGCAATGATTTCCAGATCATAACAACCTGCTGCACCCAAAAAAATCCCCATGTTTGTATTGTTTTGTTTGCCAATCACCTTAAAGGTGAATTCATTGGTTCTCTATTGTTTCACTAATGGAAATAATGTAAAAACAAAAGCAAATAACAGTGGATGCTGGAATCTTACACAAAAACAGAAGATGCTGGGAAAATCTCTGCAGGGTCTGACAGTATTTGTGGAAAGAGAAAGAGCCAACATTTAGAGTTCAGATGAACTTTCAGAACTCTGACGAGAGGAAATCCAGACTCAAAATGTTAACTCTACTCTCTCTCTCCACAGATGTTGTCAGACTTGCTAAGCAACTTTCCAGCATTTTCTGCTTTACCTTTCTATCTACTCTGTCTAGACCTTTTGTGATTTTGAACACCTCTATTAAATCTCCAAGGAGAACTGCCTCCCAGTTCTTTTCTTGTTGAACATTAAAAGTTTTCATTAAAAGTTAATTGGCAGATCTGTGATTCTATTCATCCACATTCTAAACAAAAAATAAAAGTTGTGATTCATTGAACTGGAATCTACTCTGAGACCTAATTCCCCATTGTAACATTAACATAACATTAAGATAAATCAGTTTATTGGGACTATCTATAGTCCCAGCAGTGGTCAGCATTCCCACTGGTACAGAGCGGACTATAAAGTCATCTATATGCTTTTCACAGCATTCTCTCAATATGTCCTGTCATCTTCAAAGATCAATGCACATGGACCCTCCCTGGCAGTACGTATGCCACATGGACTGTGGTTCAAGAATGTAGCTCACAGCCCTCTTCTTGAGGACAACGAAGTGTGAGCAATAAATGATAACCTAGCCAGTGACATCCACATCCTGTGAAAGAATAAGTAAAGGAAACAATCTCTTCATTTATGCACGTCATTTTGAATTTTGGCATTAAGTTTATGTTCCCTCTCCCTAACTCCTCTGCCAAAATGTATCATATCATGTTTTGTTATCACCCACTTGCCTGTCCATAAGAACATAAGAACATAACATAAGAACACCTCTAGCCAACTAGAGGTGAGGCTACATTGGATTTGGTGCTGGGCAATGAGCCAGACCAGGTGTTAGGCTTGGAAGTTAGTGAACATTTTGGTGATAGTGACCACAATTCGGTTACGTTCACCTTAGTGATGGACAGGGATAGGCATGAAGCTGGGGGCTGTAGTTATAGCTGGGGGAAGGGTAATTATGAGGCCATCAGGAGAGAATTAGGGTGCATAGATTGGACTAGGGAACTACAGGGACTGGGAACATCTGGAATGTGGTGCTTATTCAAGGAGCAGCTGCTGCGAGTCCTTGATAAGTATGTCCCTGTCAGGCAGGGAGGAAATGGACGAGTAAGAGAGCCTTGGTGTACGAAAAAAGTTGATTTGCTGGTTAAGAAGAAAAAGGAGGCTTATGTCAGGATGAGGCTTGAAGGCTCAGATAGTGCAATGGATAGCTATAGATTAGCCAGGAAGGAGGTAAAAAGTGAATTGAGGAGAGCTAAGAGGGGACACGAGAAGATGTTGGCTGATAGGATTAAGGAGAATCCTAAAGCTTTCTTTCGATATGTTAAGAATAGAAGATTGGTTAGGGCAAGATTAGGGCCAGTCATAGACAGCAGTGGGAAGTTGTGCGTGGAGCCTGAAGAGATTGGTGAGGCACTGAATAAATATTTCTCTTCGGTATTCACGCAGAGTGCTGGAAATGTAGCTATGGAGAGCACTGAGGTACAGGGTTGCAAATTGGGGAGTATTGTAGTAGATAGGGAGGATGTGTTAGAAATTCTCGAGGGTTTGAAGTTGGATAAGTCCCCTGGGCCGGACGGGATTTACCCTAGGATTCTCTGGGAGGCAAGAGAGGAGATTGCAGAGCCTCTGGCTCTGATCTTCAGGTCCTCGTTGGTTACGGGTGTGGTTCCGGAGGACTGGAGGATAGCGAATGTGGTCCCATTGTTTAAGAAGGGGAAGAGAGACCTTCCTGGGAATTATAGGCCAGTGAGTCTTACTTCTGTGGTGGGCAAGGTATTGGAGAGAATTATTAGGGATAGGATTTATAGTTATTTAGAGAGAAATGAATTGATTGGGGATAGTCAGCATGGTTTCGTGAAGGGTAGGTCATGCCTTACTAACCTCATTGAGTTTTTTGAGAAAGTGACCAAAGAGGTGGATGGGGGTAAGGCGGTTGATGTAGTATATATGGACTTTAGTAAGGCGTTTGATAAGGTGGCCCATGGAAGACTTCTACAGAAAATGCAGATGTGTGGAATAGAGGGTGATTTAGCTAATTGGATTAGGAATTGGCTGGCAGATAGAAGACAGAGGGTGGTGGTTGATGGGAGATATTCATCGTGGAGTTCGGTGACAAGTGGTGTGCCTCAGGGGTCTGTTTTGGGGCCCCTGCTGTTTGTAATTTTTATAAATGATCTGGATGAGGGTATTGAGGGATGGATCAGTAAATTTGCAGATGACACTAAAGTTGGTGGAGTGGTAGATAGTGAAGAGGGGTGTTATAGTTTACAGAGTGACTTGGACAAGTTGCAGAGCTGGGCCGAGAGGTGGCAAATGGAGTTTAATGTGGAAAAGTGTGAGGTAATGCACTTTGGCAGGAACAATAAATGTGTAGAGTATAGGGCTAATGGTAGGGCTCTTAATAGTGTTGAGGAACAGAAGGATCTTAGTGTATGTGTCAATAGATCCCTGAAAGTAGGCAGTCAAGTGGATAAAGTTGTTAAGAAGGCATATGGAGTCTTAGCTTTTATTGGTAGGGGGATTGAATTTAGGAGCCGCAGCATCATGTTGCAACTGTACAAAACTCTAGTGCGGCCGCACTTGGAGTATTGTGTGCAGTTCTGGTCCCCACATTATAAGAAAGATGTGGAGGCATTGGAGAGGGTACAGAGGAGGTTTACCAGGATGTTGCCTGGTATGGAGGGCAGGTCCTATGAAGAGAGGTTGAAGGATTTGAGGTTGTTTTCGTTAGAAAGGAGGCGGCTAAGAGGGGATCTTATTGAAGCATATAAGATGATTAGAGGTTTAGATAGGGTGGACAGTGATAGCCTTTTTCCTAGGATGGAGAAAGCTAGCACGAGGGGACACAGCTTTAAATTAAGGGGTATGAGTTATAGGACGGATATCAGAGGTAGGTTCTTTACTCAAAGAGTGATTAGGGAGTGGAATGCCCTGCCTGCAGCTGTTGTAGATGCGCCAAGTTTGGTGGCGTTTAAGAGGTTAGTTGATAAGTATATGGATGAGAAGGGAATGGTTTAGTTAGGAGGGGCATTGCTTTTTATTTTGGTCGGCACAACATCGAAGGCCGAAGGGCCTGTTCTGTGCTGTATTGTTCTATGTTCTATGTTCATAAGAAGTAGGAGCAGGAGTAGGTCATCCAGCCCCTCCAGCCTGCCCCGCCATTCAATAAGATCATGGCTAATCTGTAGAGTTCAGTACCACTTTCCCGCTTTCTCTCCGTAACCCTTAATTCCCTTGTCAATCAAAAACTTATTCACTCTTGACTTGAGGAAACCTCCACCACCTCATATTCAGCGAGGAAACCTCCACCACCTCATCAGGCAGAGAATTCCAAAGGTTCACCATCCTTTGCGTGAAAAAACTCCTCCGCAACTCCGATCTGAACTGCCCCCACCCTCCCGCCCTAGTCTTGAGGCTGTGACCTCTTGTCCTGCTATCTTTGCTAAGCGGGAAGAGTCTCTCAACCTCTACTCTATCCATCCCCTTCATTATCTTTTACGTCTCTATAAGATCCCTTCTAAACTCCAAAGAGTACAAACCTGGCCTATTCAGTCTCTCCTCATAATCCAATGCCCTCATCTCTGGTATCAGCCTAGTAAACCTTCTCTTCACCCCCTCCAAGGCCAATATATCCTTCCTTGAATGCGACGACCAAAAACTGCACACAGTACTCCAGCTGCGGCCTCACCAGTACCCTATACAGCTGCAACAGAACCTCCCTACTTTTATATTCTATCCCCCTAGCTATAAAGGCCAACATTGCATTGGCCTTCTTAATCACCTGCTGCACCTGCATACTGTGTTTTTGAGATTTGTGCACAAGGACCCCCAGGTCCCTCTGCACTGTTGCATGCTGCAGCTTTTCGCCATTTTAATAGTAATCCTTCCTACCATTATTGTTACCAAAGTGGATAATCTCATACTTGCTAACATTATACTCTATCTGCCAGGTCCTCGCCCACTCACTCAACCTATCCAGATCTCTCTGCAGGCTTTCCACACCCTCCACGCAATTTGCTTTTTCACTCATCTTCGTGTCATCAGCAAATTTCGTCATCCTGCACTCAGCCCCTTCCTCCAAATCGTCTATATAAATGGTAAATAGTTGAAGTCCCAGCACCAAACCCTGGGGCACTCCACTAGTCACCAGCTGCCAATCAGAATTAGTACCTATCGTCTGTTTCCTATTAGACAACCAATCCTCTATCCAGTCTAACACCCTACCCTCGACTCCCTGCACCCTAACCTTCTGCAGCAATCTTTTGTGAGGCACTTTATCAAATACTTCTTGGAAATCCAAAAACACTGCATCCACCGGTTCCCCTCTATCTACTGCACTAGTCGCTTCCTCATAGAACTCCAATAAATTCGTCAAGCACGACTTCCCCTTAACGAATCCGTGTTGCGTCTGTCTGATCAAACAGTTCATATCCAGGTGCCTCGTTATTTCTGCTTTGACAACAGATTCAAGTATTTTTCCTACTACAGACGTTAAACTAACCAGCCTATAATTCCCTGCCTTCTGTCTGCTACCCTTTTTAAACAGCGGCGTAATAATAGCTGTTTTCCAATCTTCCAGCACTTTCCCAGAGTCCAGCAAATTCTGAAAGATAAACACGAGGGCATCCACTGTCACCTCTGCCATTTCCTTGACGTCAGTAAGAATCTAGCAACACCAATTTTAAATCCAACCGATTTATTTGATAGTAAATCTGTGAGCTTTCGACTTTCGTCTTCGTCAGGCAAATGCAGTGTTCTGGTCTGCAATAGCACACATCAGCACAGACAGTCACAGATTGCTGATTAGAATGCAAATCCTTACATCTAACGTGCTATTCAAGTGTTAAAGTGGCTAACAATGTGTGTGAAGGGAACACTGAGCATTGGTTAGAGAAATGTGTATTTTCTCCAGACAGCACAGCAAGTGAGGTTTTTTGCTAGCCCAGGCAAGTCACGGGGATTACAGATAGTGTGACATGAAGCCAAGATCCCTGTTAAGACCATACTCATGTGTGCGGAACTTGGCCATCAGTCTCTGCTCAGCGACTCTGCGCTGTCGTGTGTTATGAAGGCCTCCTTGAAGAACATTTACCCGAAGGTCGGAGGCCAAATGCCCGTGACTGCTGAAGTGTTCGTCCACAGGAAAGGGACTGTTTTGCCTGGTGATTGTCGAGCGATGCTCATTCATCCGCTGTCATAGTGTCTGCATGGTCTCCCCAATGTACCATGCTTGATGACCCTGGGATGCATTCCATCTGGTTCCGGGGACTTATCTGCCCTCAGCCCTGTTAGCCTATCAAGCACCACCTCTCTAGTGACTGTAATCTCATCAAGGACCTCATCTCCTACCATCCTTCTATCCTAAATTATGGACAAGCTATTTACATCCTCTTCCATAAACACTGACACAAAAAACTTATTCAAGGTTATTCAAAACATATTCAAGGCCTTATCCCTGTCATCCACCATTAAACCACCGCTCTCATCCTCCAAGGGTCCTACATTAACTCTGGCCATCCTCCTATTCTTTATATATTTATAAAAACTCTTACTGTCCTTTTTTGATATTTTGAGCTAGTTTAGCCTCATATTCCATCTTTCCTTTTTTAATCACCTTTTTAGTCACTCTTTGCTGTTGTTTGAAATTTTCCCAATCCTCCGATTGCCCACTATTTTTAGCCATTCTGAACACCTCAGCTTTTGATTTAATACTCTCCTTAATTTTCTTGGAGAACCACGGCTGATTTTCCTTTCTCCTACAGTCCTTCTTCACCATCGGAATATATTTTTGCTGATTACCTAAAAAGACCTCTTTAAAAATCCCCCACTGTCCCTCAGCCGTCCTACCAACCAGTGCACTCCTCCAATCCACAGTCACCAATTCCTCTGTCATCCTTGTCATAGTCCCCTCAGTTCAAACATAGTACACAGGTCTGGGACGCTACTACCTCATCCTCCATCTGCATCATAAATTCTGTGATCACTCATCCCTAGAGGATCCCTCACATGAATATCCCTAATTCTACCTACATCATTACATAGTACCAGATCCAAGATAGCACGCTCTCTCGTCAGTTCTGTAACATATAACATTCCAAGAACTCTTCCTCCAGCCCACCGTGTCTGACTTGCGTCACCCAGCCATTCTGCTGGCCTATGTCATGTTGCAGGCAATTCATATCATCCTTCGAGTCTAGTACTGCAATCATTTTTGAAATTCTACTCTGTATTCCAAGGTCCAAGTATGTAGCAAAAAAAAAGTTGTTGTCATAGCATTTACCCTTGGAGAACATCTCTGTCCACCACCCTCAACCATTTTTCACAGCTCCTTTTCCATCCTTAAACCAACTCTCTGTCCAATTGGATGCTTGCAAAACTAATTGTAATGCAATGACTGATTCGCCAATATCTTAACTTCCACTACAGTACGAAGGTCTGCAGTGGAAGATCACATTGCTACTGCCATATCTGTGGTTACCTGCTGCAACTTTCTGGTTGTCAAGCAGTCAAGCAATCTGTTCCCCAGCAGATTATTAGAATGGCTGAATCCCCACGCCATAAGAGTGGCACCATGCAGTATGAAGCTGCTGCCTTTCCTCAAGATGACAACCTTATCACTCTGCCAGTGCCATTGCTGTTTGTTGCTTGTTAGTCAGCCAGCCAGCCCAGACTGCAGGCTGCCACAGATGTCGAAATGGTGCAGTCCGAAGCCATGCCTTCAAGGGCTAAAGCTGCTTGGATCATTCTCCAAGGCCATCTGTAGTCTACACCAACACCCTCTATCAGCTTCACTGCAGCCACTAGGATAAAACTCTGTGGGAGCATGAGAACAAGGAAAGTTTTCAGGAAAGCACAAGGGTGATCTTTTGGTTTCTGTATGTAATATAACATGATTTGAGCTATAAATTAGATTCCAAACATTTGTTTTGTGATGGTTTTTATTTCAACATTGTGGCCAAAAAGATCAGTGACACAGCAAAATCAAGCTTTGGCACTTTTACTGAATTTGTTTTGCATTGATTGGTCTTGCAGTCAGATGAATGGATCTTACATAGCCTAATCAATAAGCTAATATATTGGTAACCTCTTCCCTTCTTCCTCTTTCTTTTCTGCTTCCTCCTTCTCCTAAGCTACTTACTGGGATAAGGGATAAGTCCTTGTGATAGTGAAGTTATGCACGGGTACCGTGATGATGCATGTTTCTCTGCAGTGATCCAGATAGCAGAAGCATCATCTAAGCACTCCAGTGTTCTGTTTCATGTGACAATATGACTTTCTTCATATGTGTGCTACCCACTTGTGCTTGGATTATGGACTTAGTTCATAAGCCAGGTGGTCAGAATGGATAACCCTTGTTACTCAGTAACAATCTTCATTTCTTGGATGCCTCAAAGATAGGTGGTACCGTAGATTGGCACAGAATGAAAGCAAAATAACTACTGACAGGGTACAGGCATCAATCTGCATTAAGTGTTGAGTAAGTTTGTATACTAGCTGGATATTGAGGTAGAGAGCCTCTTGACTGGAAAGCCTCTGCAGATCTGATATCTAACATGGAGTTTACACCCATTAAACCAGTCTCTCAGTAGAGTCATGGTGATGGATTACCAGAAAAAGCCAAACAATTTCAGGCCTGATCTTTAATCTGTAAAAATTTTATCGCTCCATGAGTAACTCCTCCAT
This sequence comes from Sphyrna mokarran, assembly GCA_024679065.1. Classification (NCBI taxonomy): domain Eukaryota; kingdom Metazoa; phylum Chordata; class Chondrichthyes; order Carcharhiniformes; family Carcharhinidae; genus Sphyrna; species Sphyrna mokarran. The sequence goes on along the minus strand of JAGIQG010000001.1, from coordinate 104,548,165 downwards.
GAGTAACCCCTTCCTGAAACTCAGGAAAGCCTGCTTCTTTTACAAATCGTGAAAATGTTAGCTATCTTTCAATTTACTCACAATTATGTAATTACTTGGGGACATTCTGGAATTCTGGAACTTTTTCCTGTTGAAGTCAACAAAACAAACTTTAAAACCTACTCTGATTGAAGTCCATTGAGCTGCTTTCTCCAGTTAATGTTATCATGAAATCTTTATGCTTCATGACCATCTTTGTCTATGTTATTCCTATAGTTTTCAAAACCCTATAAACTTCAATGTTCCCCTAACCTTTAATATTCCTATTTGCTCCAATATTCGTATAGGTTTCAATATCCCTTTAAGTTTAGCTATCTCTATTTCCTTAAATGTCCCTACAGCCTCCAATATTCCTATCACTTTCAATATACTTAACAGCCTTCAATATTATTTCTAATGGTTTCTTACAACATTGTGTTTAAAGGAGCACTTCTAAGATGAGTGGCTTTACCCACAATTGCTTATTGGTGAAAATTGTTCTATTTTGTATTCTTCACTAGTCCTGTTCTCAAAGTCCAGATTAAATAATACACTCACATTCAGATTGTCTGTTCTTGCTTTCAAAATAAAAACATTGAGGATGTTTGTTTTCTTTTCTCCAATGAGAGCAAGTTTTGTTCTTTGTCTGTTTACAACTGGGAAATCATTTTTTGTGGCGTCCTCTGAGTTTTCTTCAATATGGTGAAACACCTTTTGAAAAGAATGTGCCCTAAACAATTGTAAGATCAAGACATAGATCTTTCCTGAACACTAGTCACAGCAGATAAAGTTGGTCTAATGTTGCATCATTCTGTACGCTCATGCATTCGGTGCACCTTGTACCTTATAATTAATCTGAGATACTACAAGGGAAGTAAGAAACTAGTGAATCATTATATATTTTAGTCTTAACCAATAACTTTTGTTTTAAATTAGTATAGTAAGTGGTGAGAGGAAGCATTAATTTAATTCAAAATTATTTAGGGAAATTAATAATTAATGACCGAGTTAAGATACAATAAGGATGACAGGACAGGTGATATGCTACAGGATGTGGGAACTCCTGGGATGCCAGTGTGATGATCCAAGTACATGTCTGTAACTTCAGGAACAACAACTCAGAGTCATTGAGCTGGAACCAAGTTGCAAACACTGCAACACATCAGGAAGAGACAGTTTTGCTTGAGGAGATGGACACACACAGGATAGGGTCTTCAGTTTTGGTCAGTAGGTCAGGGCAGAAGGTTGTGTGTGTAATAGCTGCAAGAAGCGGACAATCAACAAGGCAAGTTAAAGAATCATTAGTTTAGTTAGGAGAATGTAACTATATACAGACAGGACCACAAATGGATTCCAACTGCCAGAGAGCCTGTACTCAAAGAACAAAGAATAGTATTGCAATGGGCCCTTCGGCCTTCCAAGCCTGTGCCCATTATAATGCTCCAACTAAACTAAAAAAAAACTTTCTGCCCTTACTCAGTCCACATTTCTTTATTCCCTCCCTATTCATATATCCATCCAGATACCTTTTAAATGTTGCTAATATGCCTGCTTCCATCACCTCCTTCGGCAACACGTTTGAGACACCAATCACTCTCTGCATGAGAAATTTTCCTCACACATCTCCTTTAAACTTTCCCTAACTCACCCTGAACTTCTGCCCCTTTGTAATTGACATTTCCATCCTAGGAAATAGCTTCTGACTATCCACCTTGTCTATTTCTCTCATATTTTGGAGACCTCTGTCAGGTCTCCCCTCAGCCTATGTCTTTCTAGTGAAAACAATTCTAGCTTATTCAACCTCTTCTCATAGTCAACACCCATGAGACCAGGTAACATCCCAGTTAAGCTTTTTTACACTCTCTCCAAAGCCCTTTGGTACAGTGGTGAACAGAACTGCATGCAGATCTCCAAATGTGGCCTAACCAAGATTTTATATAGCTGCACCATGAATTCTCAACTCTTGTGCTCAATGACCCAACTGATGAAAGCAAGCATGACATATGCCTTATTAATCACCTTGGCCATTTATGTTGCCATTTTTAGGAAACTATAGACCTGTATGCCCAGATCCCTCTGGATGTTAATGTTCCTAAGGGTTCTGCTACTTACAGCATAATTCATACCTAAATTTAGTCCTCCAAAATGTATCACCTTGCATTTGTCTAGAATAAATTCCGTTTGTCATTTCTCTGCCTAAGTTGCCAATCTTTGTCCTGTTATGCCCTCTGACAATCACCAGCACTATCAGCAACTCCACCAATCTTTGCACCATCTGCAAACTTACTAATCAGACCACCTACGTTTTCATCCAGATCATTTATATATACTACAAACAACAGAGGTTCCAGCACTGATCCAGCAGATCTCCATTCTAAAAAAAACCCTTCCTCTGCCACTCTGCCTTCTATAAGTAAGCCATTCTGTATTCATTTAGCCAGCACCCCCCAAATCTCATGTGATTATAGATTTTGTACCAGTCTGCCTTGTGGGACCATGTCAAATGCCTTACTAAAGTCCATTTAAGCTACATCCACAGCCCTTTCCTCAAAAAGTATCTTAGTCACATCTTCAAAAAACTCAATCAAGTTGGTGGGACATGACTTTCCCCATGCAAAACCATGCTGCTTGCCACTAACTAGTTCATTTTCTTCCAAATGTGCATATATCCTGTTCCTCAGTATCTCCTCCAAAAGCTTCCCCAACTCTGATATCAGTCTCACCAGCCTATAATTCATTGTTATCCTTGCTTCCTTTCTCAATCAAAAGAACAACATTGGTTGATCTCTAGTCCTCTGGAACCTTGCCTGCGGTCAAAGAGGATGTGAAAATTTCTGTTAAGGCCCCAGCTATTTCTCGTTTGCCTCTGACAGTAAATTGGGATAGATACCATTGGGCCCTGAGGACTTGTCTACTTTAATGCAATTTAAGATATTCAACATTTCCTCCTTTGATATATTAATATTCTCTACAACTCCTCTATTCTTTGTCTCAACATCTGCCGTGACCTTCTCTTTGGTGAATATTGATACAAAGTACTTATAAGGATCTCTCTCACTTCCTACAGTTCCACACATAACTTCCCTCCATTGTCTTGAGTGGACCTACTCATTCTCTTGCTACCATCTTGCACTTAATATATACCTTGGGATTCTCCTTGACCCTGTTTGCTAAAGACATTTCATGGCCTCTTTTAGCCCTCCTCATTCCATGTTTAAGTATCTTCTACTTTCAATATAATCCTCAAGAGCTTCAACAGTTTTTAGATGTCTGGATTTATCATACACGTTTTTTTCCCTTTTGTCTAAGCTTCCACTCCCGGAAGATGTGTCTCACTGCAGTTGGCCCGATGGGATGTGTGACCTCCGATAACTCATCCCTTACAGGCACACTATCACAGTGTGATTGCAAGTGAGGCAGATAAAGGAATTGAGAAGATAAGAGTGGAGAAGCATCAGTTCTTGCAAGTGTGCAACCGGTATGATGTGCTTGCACACTTTATGGACAAGAATGGGGATTGCAGGTTGGATATACAAACTGACTCATAGCACCGTGTTGCAGGAAGACATTCCATTGGTAGGAGTAGAGGCGAGTATAATGAGGGGGATAATCATAGTCCTCTGCAGCTGAGAGCCAGAGTGCAGAAAGCTGTTTCCTTGCCAACATCATTTGGGGCATCTGCTTTGGGCTAGAGGGGGACTTGTAGTGAGAGGAAGTAAATCCAATAACGATGGTCCACCTTGGTACCAATGATATAGTTAGGATTAGGGAAGAGCTTCTGCAAAGAAAGTATGAGCTTTGGGAATAAGTTTAAAAAGTAGAACCTCAAAGGACGAAGAACTGTTTCAGCCAGAGGGTGGTAAATCTATGGAATTTATTGCAACAACAGGTTGTGGAGGCCACGTCATTGAGTATATTTAAGATTGGTAGGTTCTTGATTGGTAAGAAGATCAAAGGTTAAGGTGAAAAGACAAGAGTATGGAGTTGAGAAACTTATCAGCCATGATTAAACAGTGGAGCAGACTCAATGGGCCAAATATCCTAATTCTGCTTCTATATCTTATGGTCATATATAAGACCTTTCAATTATTATCTGAGCCATGAGCAAATTTCTGTTGGGTAAATAAGATTAAAAAATTAAATGTTTGGCTTAAAGATTGGTGTAGGAGAAATGAGTTTCAATTTCTGAAGCATTGGCGTCAGTAATGGGGGAAATGGAAGCAGGACCACTGGGATGTCTTCACCTCAACAATGCTGGCAAGTTGGAAAACTAGGGCGGTACAAAAGGCTTTAAACTAAATAAAGAGGATGAGAGGAAATGTGATAAACTGAAGAGAGAAAAAGAGGTAAGGGAGCAGGATAGCAAAAAGGGATATAATTATCAGAGTGTGTCAGGAATGTAGCATAGAACCATTAGAGTTCACTAGCAGTTAAGGATAGAGATTGTAAGAAGGTACTCTATCGGAATGCACACAGTATTCACAACAAGATATCTGAATTGACAACACAAATGGAAGTAAAAAAGTATGATCTAATTGCCATTTTGGAAGCCTGGCTGCAGGATGACCAAGGCTGGGAACTAAAAGTTTAAGGGGTATTTTGTATTTGGAAGCACAGACAAAAAAGAGAAGGAGATGGAACTTATGCTGTTATTAATGGATGGGATCGGTAAATGAGTGAGAGAGGATCTTAGGTCAGAAGATCAAATATAGAATCAGTTTCAGTAGAGCCAAGAAACACTGAGAGGCAGCAAACGTTAGTAGAAATTGTTTATAGCCAAACAAGAAGTAGTGGTAATACAAGGCCTGGTATAAATCAGGAAATTAGAGCTGCATGTAACAAGGCTAATAATGGGCAACTTCAATCTACATATGAACAAAGAACAAAGAACAAAACAGCATGGGAAACAGGCCCTTCGCCCAACGATCCCGCGCTGCCACCCCGATGTTCCCACCTCTACCTGTGATCCCTGTCTATGTTTATAGATCTATGGATTAAAAACCAAATTTGAGACAATTTAGGGAGAATTTGTTTTGCCAATTAGCCTAAGAGCACATCTTTGGGATGTGGGAGGAAACCAGAGCACCCGGAGAATACCCACACAAGCACGGGGAGAATGCACAAACTCCCACAGACACAGGCCCAAATCCATGTATCTGCACAGCACAGCGAAAGTCACTGAGCTGTCGTGTTGCCCATCAAATGGTCCAGGTCAAGGCCTTCTACAAATATGTGAAAAGTAAAAGAATGAGAAGAGAAGGGATACTATAAAAGGTGAAGGGGGAAAAGTCTGTGTGAATCCGGAAGAAATGGCAGAGGTGCTTAACGAGTACTTTGCCTCAGTATTCACAGTGGAAAGTCAACTGGAAGATTGCACTGCAGGTTTGAGGCATACGGAAAAGATTGAGTATGTGGATGTTAGATAAATTCTATCAAGATAGACAAGTCGCCAGGACCGGATGGGATGTACCCCAGGTTATTGTGGGAGGTGAGGGAAGTCGTTGCAGAGCCCCTGGCGATGATCTTTGCGTCATCCATGGAAACGGGAGAGGTTCCGGAGGATTGGAGGATTGCGGATGTGATTCCTATCTTTAAGAAAGGGAACAGGGATAGTCCAGGAAATTACCGACCGGTGATTTTGACTTCAGTGGTTGGTAAGCTGATGGAGAGGCTTCTGAGGGATGAGATATATGAACATTTGGAGAAGTTTGGACTGATTAGAAATAGTCAGCATGGTTTTGTCAAGGGCAGGTCATGCCTTACAAGCCTAGTTGAGTTCTTCGAAAACGTGACTGAACACATTGACGAAGGAAGGGCGGTGGACGTAGTGTACATGGACTTTAGTAAGGCACTTGATAAGGTCCCACATGCAAGGCTTCTGGAGAAGGTGAGAGGGCATGGGATCCAAGGGGCTTTGGCCTTGTGGATCCAGAATTGGCTTGCCTCTTGTTCTGCATGGAGGTCGGTAACCAGTGGAGTGCCCCAGGGATCTGTTCTGGGACCCCTGCTGTTTGTCATTTTCATAAATAACCTGGATAAGGAAGTGGAGGGATGGGTTAGCAAGTTCGCCGACGATACAAAGATTGGTGGTGTTGTGGATGGTCTGGAGGGATGCCAAAAGTTGCAGCGGGACATAGACAGGGTGCAAGACTGGGCGGAGAAGTGGCAGATGGACTTCAACGCAGATAAATGTGTAGTGGTCCATTTTGGCAGGAATAATGGGATGAAGGAGTACAATATAAGAGGTAGGAGTCTTAGCTGTGTTGTAGAGCAGAAGGATCTTGGGGTCCGGGACAATAGGATTCTTAAATCGGCCTCGCAGGTGGAGGAAGTGGTCAAGAAGGCATACGGTGTACTGGCCTTCATTAATCGAGGAATAGAGTTCAGGAGTCAGGAGGTAATGATGCAGCTCTATAAGACTCTTGTCAGACCCCAGTTGGAGTATTGTGCGCAGTTCTGGTCGCTTAATTACAGGAAGGATGTAGAGGCTATTGAGAGAGTTCAGAGGAGATTTACAAGGATGCTGCCTGGATTGGGAGGCAGGCCTTATGAAGATAGATTGAGGGAGCTGGGACTCTTCTCACTGGAGTGACATGGGTTGAGAGGCAACCTGATAGAGGTTTATAAAATGGTGGGAGGGATAGATAGGGTGGACTCTCAGAGACTATTTCCCCGAGCTGAAATGGTCACTACGAGAGGACAAAGATTTAAGGTGCAGGGAAGCAAATACAAAGGAGATGTCAAGGGTAGGTTTTTCACTCAGAGGGTGGTGAGTGAATGGAACCAAGTGCCGTCGGAGGTTGTTGAGGCAAACTCACTGGATTCTTTTAAGAGACTTCTGGATGAGTATATGGAAACGAACAGGATAGGGGGTTATAGATAGGTCTGTGGATTGGTAGATGTGATCGGCGCAACTCATGGGCCGAAGGGCCTGTTTGTGCTGTATTGTTCTATGTTCTATCTCAAGCGTACACTAATGACGTGAAGCACTCGGATACTCCTGAAAAAAAAATCCAAGAGCAGCCCTCTCACGACCCATCACGTGTATGCCCCTTGTTAGACAACAAGATGGACCAAAGCACCTGTAGGATAAAAATAAGTACATCAATATCATCATCTATTTACACACTTTCCAGGGACTCCCAAGGCTCATGATCCCTATTTTAAATCAGTTTTCTACACCCCTCCATTCCCATTCTGTTCATGTGCCCATCAAGTATTTCTTAAATAACTCCAGAGTGCCTGCCTCCACCACCTTACTTGGCAGCGCATTCCATACCCCCACCACCCTCTAGTGAATAAACTCCCTCTAGCATCCAAATTATACCTTACCCCCCTCACCCTCAGCCCATGACCCCTTGTGCTATTTGAGTCCATTCTAGGAAAAAGCTTAACTCTGTTTACTCTATCTATAACCCTCACAATCTTGTACACCTCTATTAGATATCCTCTAAGTCTACGTCTTTCTAAGGAAAACAATCCCAATTTGCCTAATCTCTCCTCATAACTCAGACCTTCCATACCAGGCAGAATCCTAGTAAACCTCCTCTGCACTCTCTCCAGACTCTCCACGTCCTTCCAGTACTAAGGCGACCAGAACTGGACGCTGTATTCCAAATGAGGTCTAACCAACGTTTTATACAACTGCAACATTAAAGGCCAGCTCTTGTACTCTATACCCCTTCCTATAAAGGCTAGCATACTATATGCTTTCTTCACAACCTTCTCCACTTGCTCTGCCACCTTCAGAGGCTTGTTCACCTGCACCCCCAGGTCCCTCTGCATTTCTATACTCCTAATAGATCTACTCTTTATCATATACCTCCCCCCTTCATTCTTTCATATGGATTCAATAAAATTAATTAGCACTTCTGCTGTAGGAAGACAAATTCCTGGAATTTGTACACAAAGATTTTCTGTAACGTTATGTTGAGAAATCAACTCCAGAATGGATTATTTTAAATATAGTATTTACAATAAAAAAACACTTTTATAATAATCTAATTATAAAAGAGCCTTTAGGGAAGCGTAACCATAATATGATGAAATTTTGCATGAAGATTGAAAGTGATGTTGTTCAATCCGAAATATGGCTTTTTAATCCAAGCAAAGGAAATAATGAAGATATATAATGAAGGTAAGTAACAAAGGCTGAGCTAGATTTGGGGAAATACATTGGAGTACAACATTGGATTGGCAATGGCTAGCATTTAAAGATTTAATACACGTTGGCAACAAGTTTATATTCCTTCAAGACGCAAAGCGCCTGCATGAAAAGTAATCCAACCATGGCTAACAAGAGAGATTAAGGATTCTATTAGATCAAAGGAACAGGCAAATAAAGTTGCTCAAAAAAGTAGTAAGCTTGAGGATTGGGAACATTTAAAATTCAGTAAAATGAACAAAGAAATTGATAAAGAAAGAGAAACTGAAATATGAAAGTAAACTCGCGAGCACATGTGAAAAGGAAAATTCAAATGCAAATTCATTAGAGCCAGGGAATGAAGAATTTATAATGTTCATAAGGAAATGGTAGTGATACTAAAGAAATATTTTGGGCAGAATTCTCCCATCTCGGTCTTAGATTCCGTGAAAGGTACGAAGATATGTAAATGTTTCCTGCCATATTTTCCCATCCCAAACTCATTACTTATGCAACTGGCTGTTTCACACCATATTCTGTAGTAGGGGCGGCTTGATGCCTCACAGTCTACCCTTGTATCTTGGTGCCTTATTGAAAAAATGCCTCACATCACTGGCTCACTATTGAAGAAAGAAGGTGACCTCTTAAAATTACAATGGATTTCCGGGACCACTCTGAAGCTGGAAGATGAACCTCCACCACACCGAATCTGGAAGATCCATCTGTAGGTGTCCCTTCCACCTACTGCTATGGTGTTCCAGGTCCAATGTTGCCTGTGGTCTCCATTCTAAACTCCAGAGGCAGCCCCAAGTGTTGTTCATTTGAATCCCAATATCTGCAAGTGGTGCTTTATCCAGGTGTGTATTGGACCAATGTATTTTTCTGCTGATGTTGTGGAGAATTGGACACGGATGGAAGATTCCGTTTAGGCCTTTATTATCAAGATTCAAATCAGTTTCATGCTGGTTTCCAGTGGGGTTCCTGAGCTGCCATGAGAGTCACCAGTGGAAGATCCTATGAGAAATTCATGTTGGCATGAAACCAGTTTTTGCACTCATGTCAAATTCTTCCTCTCTGCCCACCATTTAACCCACCATGGGAGAAATGCATATTCTAGATATTGGGTGGGATTTACCCACTCTTCCCACTGATGGGATCCTTTTATTGCCACACTCCTGAGCCTGTTCAGATACATTGAGGGAGAATTTAACATGGCAGTTTACCCAACCTGTACATATTTGGACTATGGGAGGGAACCACATCACCCAGAGGAAGAACATGCTAATTCTACACAGACCGTGACCCAAGCCAGGAATTGAACCCAGGTCCCTGATACTGTGAGGCAGCAGTGCTAACCACTGTGCCACCTTGTCACTCTTTGTACCTAGTTTCTGATTTTTGTTGCAACTATCCTGAGCTCTGTAGTCATTAGCCATCTTATTGCTTGACCATAATCTTTGCCTCCATTTTGGCTGCTGCTGTTTTTTTCTTATTTCTTTCTTTATTTGTTTGCTTCACATTTGGGCAGCTACCAACTTTTCTTCCTTTGCTTAACCCATTGGCATTCTCTTTGGCTTTTGTAGCATGAAATCCTTTGTCCTTCAATATCTCCTGCATTCCTCCATATCACAGACCTTCTCAATTGTTCCTCTTCCCAAACCGCGCCTCTCCCCCAGCTCCTCCCTGCCAACTCTTTCATGTAATCAAGACTTATCACATTTCTAACTTTCCTCAGTTCTGGTGAGAGGTCACAGATTTAAAAGGTTCCTGCTGTTTCTGTCTCCACTGATGCCACCTGATCTACTGAGTATTTCCAGCATTTTCTATTCTCATTTCAATTCGCAGCATCTGCAATGTTTTGTTTTCGCCTTATAAACCTCTCTGCTAGAGTTTATTGCAAATGTTGTCTTTTTAACTAGATTAAACTATCTATTGCAAGGATGCTCCAGGAAATGAATTGCAGCCTGGAAGCCCTTGTAACCGTTAACACTTTTCATGACTGAGCTAAGAATCCCCTCTGAGCTTTAATAAAATGGTATAATCTAAGTTCTTTCCGATTCTCTATTATACAGATCAAGAAGTCCATTAATCTTCGGACTGTTGGCAGATTCAATGAAAAGCTAGGCTCTCGGAGGGTCTTTTTTTTTACGTTTTCAGCTTACATACCTTGACACTGTAACAAACTATCAGGGTAATGCTACTGTACAGCTCCTGAAATGTCAGGAATAGCTTTTTGGTGTAAATGACTTCAAAAAAGTAAATACATTTCAGCCCTTCAGTACGACAAACTGTGCTATCCCTTCATTTTCCTCCCTCTGTGTTCCTTTTGTTGTTCTTTTTCTCAATATTGCCCCTTCTTCTTCTCTCTGAAGGTTCTGACTATTGATGGGTGACCTCCAGTAACTTGACCAAGAGTATATTCTTCATATGGGAGCCTTGAAGAACTGAAATTCCTTATTTTGGAATGTATGCTACCAGATTTTCTACCACCAGGACTGCAGACTCCATTAGGGTTCCACTCAACCAATGATGACCTTTCACATCTTTGGGCAAAGTGGATCAAAAGCCTTCTTATGACAAGTGTTGGTCAGGATTTTCCCAGCTGGATGCTCTGCTTGAATAGCGCAGCGGATTGGGAGACATCAGCAGGGGGCTCTTTAGTGGGACTTGTGACCAGTGAGTGGCCGATTTGTAAGTTTCCAAGGCATTTTTTTAGTGTAATCAGTTCCACAGCAGAAATCGATGTGGAGTTGATTATTATATAGGAATAGCAATTTCCATTCCATTAGCGGGCCTGGGACAATAGCCATCAGCCTGCTAGCATATCGTCTCCCTCCTTTCATCCCCACTGTGACAGTTTCTCACCTGCAGGATTTACAATTTTTCTCACTAATGGGATACAGTTATCTTCTGGTGGGGATAGAGTCAAATGAGATGCCAATGACTGGGGATGCCTCTTGGGCAGTGCCAGCCTGGCACATTGGCACTGCCGAAGGGCATATTGGCACTGCCTACCAGGCACTGGGCAGTGCCAAGGGGGTGGAGTGACAGGGGGCAAGGCATTTTGGGGGAGTGATCAGTGGGGGGAGCAGCCATTGTGCACTCTGCAACAAGATTGCGGGGGAGGGAGTGATGGGGCGATTGGGGCTAGATATTGTGGGGAGGTGGATCAGGACTGGGCAGGGTGTCAGGGCTGGCTGGGTGGTCTGTTTGGCCAGCACTTGTGGGGAAGAGGGAGCAGATTGGGAAGGCTGGCAATTGGCAGGAAAAGGGTGGGGGGGGGGAGGTGGTGTGGGAGGTCAGTGATCCAGATGGGTGGAGTTTGAGGATAACACTGGACACAAGCGATCGGGAAGCTGGCAATAGAGGGGTCCAGTGTGCTTGCACTGATCTCCTCACTGATAGATCGGTGTATATGCAATGGCCCATTCAGCACTGTGCTGCCAGCTGCTTCAGCAGGAGAAGACCCTGCCCTCCACTTTCCAGTGTGATTCACTCTAACGCACTCTATGACACATAGCGTCAGAGATTCATTCAAATAAATACACCCAAAAAACAGGCAGGAAACTCTCCATTCTCTTGCTTGTTGGTTGCTTTTTTTTTAAGAGAATCACAACCATTGTGTCTAGAGAATTGCCAGATTACTCCAGTAATTGCTGCTTTTGTCAGATCTCACACTTCCTCAGAAGTCGACAGAAAGTATGGAATGAGAGATTAGCTGGGTACTCATCAGAGTTGTGTTATTTATTTGAAGTAGCTGCACCTCTGCTAGTAGAATGTCACGTGATCTGTAGTGACATAAGCAGAGAGATTTACAGGCTTTTGTGATTCTTCCGTCCTTTAGCCTGATGTATCTTCTTAATAAACCTACGTTGTGTTTTATTACAACCCACTAGTGTGGCACCTCACTGCTCTTTTTTGTGGTGACCAACAGCTGATACATTATGAACTGCCTCATCAGCTTTTTCGCTTCCAGAATAGTCTGCGTTCTGCCAGCTGTGTGGATTTCCTGTCTCGGCACATTCCACTGGTGGCTTTGCCAGGACAATATCCTCAGTGCCTCATTTTCTTGACACGCTTAATTTGTGCTGCCCGGGTGCCCATATTAACACTTATATAGTGTTTTGGGAAACCAAAGCAAACCTTAGCTGTGGCTAGAACCATAGAAGAAGCAGCAGCAGCCAAATAGCACCAAGTTAAAATGCAAAGCTCCCGAGAGAGCCAAAGCTCTCTGGCTTAGACCAGTAATAAGAATAAGATGTTGTTGCTTCTCAAAGATGTCACCTTCTTTAACCTAAACAAAGTAAATTTGCATTGTGCAGGAGTTTGAATTTCCAGAATAGCATCTTGCTGAAACTGGAGCTGATGATGCCTAAAACATACTCTTCAAAAGTACTTTGTTAGCTATAAAGAGGTCTGGTTCATTCCATGATGTGAGAGGCACTATATAAATGCAAGCACATCCAACCTTTGTTGCTTTATTTTTGGTGGCGTGTGATGGATTGCTCTTAGGAATGAAACTGTTGTGAAATAAATCACTTCACCGCCATCTTGGGGGCTCCGCAATCTTTCTTTTTCCCAGAATTTCTCTTGTAAATAAGCATCATGAGTCAATTTCTGAATCTGTGTTCTCAGGGAGCCTTTCTTACCGACAACGAAAGTTGGAAATTGGGGCTTGTATTATTATTTCTTCTATTATTATTATGACAAATCATACAGAGCATAAGACACCTGAGTTTCTGGTGAGGTTTTCCCATCAGAAGTGCAAATTTGAAAACTTGTCCCTTTTGTATCATGCTTATATTCCTCACGAGGAAGTGTTTTATCATCCCGGCTACCATTGATTTGTCTTCTGTTTCATATTTTTGGACATCCTTGTTTAAATACTATTGCTTTAGATCATACTGGCTCTTATCCTTACCATAGGAAATATCTTTCAAAGCTATAGATAATAAACAGCAGCTTGAAACAGCCCACACAGCACAAATAACAATTTGATGCAGAAACTGCAAATAACTGTCAATAATGCAAAAATAAATGTCTATTGAAACCTATTGGAACATAGCAGCTTTGTAATTGAAATGCAATGCTGTATTTGTTGGCTGTAAACCACACTATGTTAGTAGTGGAAGAGCGTGCACCCAGTTGACACTTCATTTTTTTCTCTGGACCCACTTAGTTGGCAGCCACAGAAGAATTGTGAGTGGACCCGCTGCAACACTTTTCCTTTTGATCAGCGGAGAATTTTGCAGCGAGGTCCTTCAATAGATGTCAGATTTCTAATTATTATATTCAGACAGCATAATACCAGTGGGCCCACCACCTTTAGCAGTGGACCTGACTTCAGTATGGATGGGGCATAGGCCACCCCCTTGCTAAATTGGTTTTTCCTTCAGCCTATTGATGCCTGAAAAATGAATGTCACACATAAAAATTTCTACCCCAGAATCTGTGCAATAGAAAAATGTATGTATTTTAATAACCAAACCTCAATTATATAATACATAGTTATTGAAAAACAATATTTGACTTAATGAATAAGCATACAACCGTAAGGTTTTGCATTGTTTCATATTATGCTAAGAGATTACATTCAGCAGTTAAGAGTCAAGTGAAAATTAAATGCTCAGTGATCAACATAACCTTCTTAAAATACTTATATTCTTTTTCTTGTAAATAAAACTAGATTTGAGATAATGTCTTAGAAAATTGGAATACTTCACCAGGTTACAATTCAATGTATAGTGCAATGCAACAATTTCTTTTCATTTTATTATTCAAATCGACCCATTTACTCATTTACCAATGCCCAATGTTAAGTGTGCTGGATACCATTTAACCATCTCTCCATGACATTCAATGGCATTACTGTCGTGAAATCCCTTGCTATCAACATTCTGGGTATTAAAATTGACCAGAAACTGGACTATAAATACTGTGGCTACAAAAGCAAGTCAGAGGTTGAGGAGAGGGACATAGTCTGTGACCAGTACAGCTCCAATTCAACGCAGTCTCTATATGAACAAAGGATCTATAAGCAATAGCAGCAGCACGATTTATAATTAATACATATACATAGCATCTACATAGCTTCTCTCCGTCACTGATCAGTGCAAAATTCACTTTTGCAAAATGCAAAGACAAAAACCAATGCCAAATATTCCATCCAATCCAAATTCATTAAATAAATCATGCAGTAATGCATGCAAGAAAAAAAAGTAGTCATCTTTGTGCATTCCCTTATTTTGTCTAAGCTTGTTTTCTATGTATCTTTGTTTGTTCTAGTGCTCCTCTTAATTCATTCATGGGGTATGGGTGTCACTGACTGGCCAGCATTTATTACCCATCTCTAGATGCCATTGAGAAGGTGGTGGTGAGCTGCCTTCTTGAATGGCTGTGGTTTGTATGCTGTGGGATTCTCAAATTTTGACCCAGCGACTGTGAAGGAGCAGCGATATATTTCCAAGTCAAGATGGTGAGTGGCTTGGAGGGGAACTTGCATGTGATGGTGTTCCAATTTATCTGCCACCATTGTCCTAGAATTGGTCGTGGGTTTGGAAGGTGCTGTTTAAGGATCTTTGGTGAATCTTTGCAGTGTGTCTTGAAGATAATACACACTGATGCTACTGAACATTGGTGGTGGAGGGAGTGGATGTGGTGCCACTCAAGTGGACTGCTTTGTTCTGGATGGTGAAAAGCTTCTCGAGTATCATTGGAGCTGAAACCCATCCAGGCAAGTGGAGAATATTCCATCACCCTCCTGACTTGTGCCTTGTAGCTAGATAATGGATAAGCTGTGGGGAGTCAGGAGATGAGTTACTCACCTTAGTATTCCTAATCTCTGACCTTCTCTTGTAGCCACTGTATTTATGTGATGAGTCCAGTTGAGTTTCTGGTCAGTGGTAACCTCAAGGATGTTGACAGTGGGAAATTCATTGATGGTAACACCATTGAATGTCAAGGGGCAATGATTAGAATGTCTCTTATTAGTGAAGGTCATTGCCTGGCATTTGTGTGGCAAGGATGTTTTAGGCTACTTGTCAGCCTCAACCTGGATATTGTTCAGATTTATTGCATTTGAGCATGGACTGCTTCAATATCTGAGGAGCCGTGAATGGTGCTGAACATTGTGCAACCATCTGCAAACATACCCACTTTTGATTTTATGATGGAGGGATGGTCATTGATGAAGCAGCTGAAGATTGTTGGTCCCAGGACACTACCCTGAGGGACTCCTGCAGAGATGTCCTGAAGCTGAGATGACTGACCCTCCACAACCGTCTTCCTGTGTACCAGGTATAATTCCAACAGCAGTGTTTGCCTCTTGATACCCATTGATTCCAGTTTTACTAGGGCTCTTTGATGCCACACTCGGTCAAATGCAGCCTTGATGTCAAGGCCTGCCATGCTCACCTCATCTCTGGAATTCAGCTTTTTTGTCCATGTTGGAACCGAGGCTGTAATGAGGTCAGGAACTGAGTGACCCTAGCAAAACCCAAACTGGGCGTCACTGAACAGGTTATTACTGAGCAGGTACTGCCTGATAGCACTGTTGATAACCCCTTACATCACTTTATGATCATCGAAAGTAGACTGATTGGGCTGTAATTGGCCGGGTTGGATTTGTCCTGCTTTTTGTGTCCGGGCCAACCTGGGCAATTTTCCTCATTGTTGGGTAGATGCCAGTGTTGTAATTGTACTGGAAGAGCTTGACCAGGGCTGCAACAAGTTCTGGAGCACAAGTCTTCAGTGCTATTGCCAAAGTGTTATCAGGGCTTATTGTCTTTGCAGTATCCAGTGCCTGAAACTGTTTCTTGATATCATGTAGAGTGAATTGAATTGGCTGGAGAATGGCATTTGAGATGCTGGGGACCACTGAAGGAGGCCGAGATGGATCATCCACATTTTTTCCTATCACTTGAATTGCTTCACCCTTGCAGATCACCAGGGCCTCAGAAATGCCCCTTAATAATCAACGGTGTTTCATAAGGGGCTTAAAATATTTCAGTGCACCTCCCCCTCTGCTGTTAATTCTTGTTGAAGGGGAAAAGCTTTGTCAATGGATGCAGTGAAATAGGTTTAGATGATATAACTGTTGTGGTTAAAAATCTGCCAGTGTGGAATCTGAGTGACATGGGTATGAGGCTTGCAATAAAGCTGAGTCTCAGAAGGCGAGGTAAAGAATCTGAATGTTAGGGGTCAATGCTAACTGATAGGTATTATTGGTGTGCAAGTGACAGAGGTGTAGTGAACTGAGCACAGGCTGAAGTTACTGGTGTAGTTGGCAGGTTATATTGGTGGGAGATCATGAAACATCTTCTTGCCTTGCAGGAGGGTGCCTGGAACAAACACTCCTGACATTGACTTTCACTGCCATCTCTGCCCACTGCCTTATCAACATGTTTGTGTGGAATATTTCCTCCTCTCTCACAGATGCAGAACTTCTCTCCTTTTGTCCACTTCTTGCCTGCCTCCAAAGTATCTTAATACAAGTTTCCAAACTGGTCAGCCATTCTTCACTCTTTCACAAACTGGCTCACTTTTAAAATGATACCCAGCACTTTCTCTTCTTTAAGAGACACTGGCTAGCTTTATGTGGTGCTTTTTTATTGGCAAAACTATACATTATTCATAAACATCTGAAAGAAACATTACCAAACATTTTGAATTGTCATTTCTGTTGTGATAGTGTGGCCCCTTTAAGTGGGTGTTCCCTAAGGCTGTGTAGTCGGACTGGACCCGGTGCCTGAGGCAGGAAGTTGAGTCAATTGAGTGTAAAGGTGTGTATTCTGGGCTGGGGTGGGACCTTCATTGGAGCCAGGCAAGAGTAGTGTATAATCACATAGTAATTCTCTCTGACACTGTCGTAAGTATAATTCTTTGTTCATTGGTAAAAAGTCTTTTGTTCTTTAGTTTCAATTTATTACAACAGGTGAGTGGAATGATATTCATATTTTTTCCAGAAATCAAGATGTACCCTGAGGTGATTCAAATCAGTAATGGGAACATTACAACATTTTCAATATTTTCATTACAAAGAATACAATTCTGTTCAAATCATATACATCAGTCGTTGCAATCTGAGCTGCTTTAACATAGCTACATTTACTGTGTACAGTCAGGATTAAGCTTATAGTCCAAGAGGGTTTTACATGGTTACCAACCCCTCAGTGTACATTGGTTGAAAGGTTTTACGCAATGACCTTTCCCCATTGCGCCTCTGCAGCGTCTGCCCCAAGCTTGAGTGCATCTCTCAGTATGCATTCCTGGGCCTTAGAATGTACCAGTCTGCAGCACTCAGTCGGGGGCAATTCTTTGTAATGGAAAATCAACAAGTCTCAGGCAGACTAAAGGGCTTCTTTCACCGAGTGGATGATCCTTCAGCAGCAGTTGATGTTTGTCACGGTATGTTTTTCTGGGAACAGCATGCAGAGCACAAAGTCATGTGTCACAGATCTGCTTAGGATGAATCTCAACAAATACTATTGCATCTCTCTCTCCAGATCTTCTTTGTAAAGGCACATTTACAAGGAGGTGTGCGACCTCCCACAGCCACTTTGAGGGCAGTGTGTGATGGCACAGAAGCTTCAGGCATTCCTGAAGGATTTGACAAGGAATACTCTGCTCACCACCAGCCAAGCCAGGTCTTGGTGCTTGTTCGAAAGTTCTGGCGATGAGGAGCTTTGCTAAATGACTTTGACAGTCTGCTGAGGGAGCAATTAGTCATGATCCATCATCTCCTTTTTGTTCAGGGCCTTGAGGGTGTTACATGCAGCCTACTGCTTGATAGACTTGTAGTTAAAAATTTTCCACTGAAGAGAGTTTTCCCCAAGGGTCAGGTGATATAACACAGCCTAACTACTTGAAATATTCCGTGGTAGTATCCTTTCCAATACCGGGGACAGGTGGAACCTCAGTACGTATTGACACTTGGTATTTACATACTGGGGGTCTAAGCACATCTTGATGCTGCTGCACACAAAGATGGCCATCAGAATAGGGTGGTGTTGGGTACATTTCTCCCTCCCTTATGCAGAGATTTGTACATTCAGACACGATCATCATTGATCTCTAATTGAACTTGAAGATGGCTTGGGTGAAAACATTCCAGCCAAGGTCAAGACCAATTGGTCAAATCTGCTCTGGAGTGGCTGACCCACCCTGAGCAGACCTTCGTACCCAGTAAGAAGATCCCTGACAGCTTTGCGCTACTTAAGGACATGGTCACCTTTGTCGAAGGGTGAACATCTGCCTCATCAGCCTGCATCATGGAATAACGCACTCCAATGTGATGAATGTGCTCTTCAAAACGAGGTTTGGGAGGAAATCTGCAATTGGACCCAACTTCTCTGCACAAACGTCAGTTTCAATCAATGGGTGGAAATCAAAATGCTTGCAGATCAAATCTGGAGTGAGGCAGGACTGACCTTGCTCCCTTGCCCCGTTTGCATATTGTACAGAAAATTTTACCAAATTCATCAGGAAGGATTGAGCATAAGAGGAGTGATGATCCCAGGCAGTGAAAGCACTCAGGTCAAAGACTATTGGTATATGAAGTACATCGTTTCCTGTCAGTGTACACGCTAATAGAATCTGAGACCAGTTCAAACTGGTCTTGGGAGTGAAGGTAAATCATAATCCATTTTGATTACCCAGATGAGTCACCAATTCCTAATTTTCTCCATTTTCCCCTTACGCTTGTAGATGAGGGTAATGATGCTTTTCCTTACGGATTCTGGCATGCTGCCATCCAGAAGAATACTGTGGTAGAGCTGCAACAAGTCTGCACGGATCCATCCCACTCACGTTCAACTCAGTTGTATGCAGTCACTTCCAGGAATTTCGCTCATCTCAGAGGTCTTGACAGCCTTTTTTCAGCTCATCCAGAGTTAGCAATTTGTCTAGACTCTCCCCTTAGCTGCCATTTAAGATCTCCAGAATATATGACAGGAAGGACCAGCAGAGTGTGATGTCTGTGGAATAAGTTCGACATTAAAGGATTTGCTGATCCTTAAAACGTTAGACTGCGATGACTTTACTGAGTCATCTTCTTCCTTCAGGCTGCTGATTACAGAAATCTCTGAGAAAGAAATGCAAGCATGTTTCATCTTGCCCCATGGGGCAGACTCTGGACTAGAAGATGACTTGGAGTTCTCTGAGGAGATCCTCCTTCATGTCAACTCCCATCGACTGCAGCCGAAGCAGATTCTGTATGCCTTTTTGATGTTGGGGCATTTCCCCATCTCTCTCTCCTTATTTACAGCTTTAAGTATGAAGAATCTTTTGATGTTTTTCTTGATTTCTTCTTGACAGAGTGATGGAGACTCAAAGAGGAGTTTCACAGCTCTCCAACTTCTGTTATCTCTTTTGAGGTCCTCGAGGTTCTCTGGAGTCAACAGATACACATTCAGCTTCCATCTTCCTCTGCCAACATTTGGTTTTCCTCTAAGTACAGTAAGAAGTCTCACATCATCAGGTTAAAGTTCAATAGGTTTATTTGGTAGCACAAACCACTAGCTTTTAGAGTGCTGCTCTTTCATCAGGTGAGTGGGAATTGTGTTCACAAACAGGGCATATAAAGATTCAAACTCAATTTATAAGGTAATGGTTAGAATGTGAGTCTTTATAAGTAATCAAGTCTTAAAGGTACAGATAATATGAGTGGAGAGAGGGTTAAGCACAGGTTAAAGAGATGTGTTTTGTCTCCAGCCAGAAGAGTTATTGAGATTTTAGTGAGATTACTTAGTGAGATTTAGTGACCAAAATGGACCCCATCAGTCTAGCAGCAACCAAAAAGGAATTCATCAGGTGAATGAGGCTGTGGGAGTTCTTCCCAAACCCCAAGAGGCCAAGAGCAAACACAACGAGACAGCCAATGAACCAGAACAGCCAACAGAGAGATCTGCAGTGCAGCACCCGAAGAGGAAAGAGTCAAATTGGACTCCTCCAGAAGGCTACTGCCTTCGACTTGACATGTATGCCCAAAGCATCAGGAGGTGTGTCAATAAAAAATTCATTAGCTGCACTCATAAGACAGCCCCAAATGTTACTCAAGCACAACGCAACGTCATCCATGCTCTCAAGATCAACTGCAACATTGTTATCAAACCAGCAAAGGAGGGGCCATCGTCATACTGAACAGAATGGATTACTGCAAAGAAGTGTACCCACAACTAAACAGTGAGGAATATACAAACAGTTACCGGCAGATCCAACCAAAGAATACATCTGTGAACTCAAGAGACTGATCAAGACCTTTGATCCGGGCCTTCAGAGCAACCTCCTGCTCTCATCCCACATACTCCCTGCATTAGAGATCTCTACACAAGGCCAACACACCCGGCCGTCCCATCGTATCGGCCAATTGGATTCTACGCGAGAACCTTTCTGGCTACATCTAGAGCATCTTGAAATCCTCGTACGAAGAAGCCCCAGCTTTTGTCACAACACTATGGACTTCCTACAGAATCTCAGCACACATGGAGCAGTTGAACCAGGAGTGCTCCTCATCACACTGGATGTCTCGGCACTGTACACCAGTATCCTCCATGACAGTAGCATTGCTGCAACTGCCTTAATATTCAATGTCGACAACTGCCAATCTCCAGATGCAATTTTACTACTCATCCACTTCATCATGGACCCCAACATCTTCATCTTCAACAACCAGTGCTTCATCCAGACACACAGAACAGCCATGGGGGACCAAATTCGCATCTCAATATGTCAACATCTTTATGCACAGGTTCGAACAAGACCTCTTCACCACACAGGACCTTCAACCAATGCTATAGACTAGATACATCAATGACATTTTCTTTGGATTCATGGTAAACAATGACTGAAACAACTATATGATGACATCAACAAGTTCCATCCCACCATCAGATTCACCAGGACTACTCTCTGGAATCAGTTGCATTCTAGGACATACGCATCTCCATTAAGGACAGTCACGTCAGACTTCATTGTAACGCCAGCCCACAGATAACCTCACGATGCTTCACTTCTCCAGCTTCCACCCTAAACATGTCAAAGAAACCAAGCCCTACGGACAAGCCCTCCGTATTCACAGGATCTGCTCAGATGAGAAGGATCATTTCAGACACTTCCAGATGCTGAAAGATGCCCTCATAAGAGCAAGATATGGTGCTTGATTCATTGATCAACAGTTCTGATACGCCACAGTGAAAAACCACATTGATCTCCTCAGAAGACAAACATGGGACACAGCAGATAGAGTATTCTTTGTCATCCAGTACTTCCCCGGAGCGGAGGAGCTACGACATCTTCTCCGGAGCCTTCAACATGTCATCGATGAAGACGAACATCTCGCAAAGGCCATTCCCAAACCACCACTTCTTGCCTTTAAACAACCACACAACCTCAAAGAGCCCATTGTCCACAGCAAACTATCCAGCCTACAAGAGAACAGTGACCACAACACCACACAACTCTGCCACAGCAATCCCTGCGAGACATGCTGGATCATCAACACGGTGGCTATCATCACATGTGAGAACACCACCCACCAGATACACAGTACATACTCAAGCAACTTGGCCAACATTGTCTACCTGATACGCTGCAGGAAAGGATGTCCCGAGGTGTGGAACATTGGTGAGATCATGCAGACGCTATGATGATGGATAAATGAATACCACTCGACAATCACCAGATAGGAATGTTCTCTTCCCGTTGGGGAACACTTCAGAGCTCACGGGCATTCGGCCTCTGATCTTCAGATAAGCGTTCTCCAAGGCAGCCTTCACGACACACAACAATGCAGAAACGCTGAGCAGAAACTGATAGCCAAGTTTCGCATACCTGAGGGATCTTGGGTTCATGTCACACTATCTATAACTCCCACGACTTGCCTGGGATTGCAAAATCTCACTAACTGCCCTGGCTGGAGACAATACACATCTCTTTAACCTGTGCTTAACAGTCTCTCCACTCATATTGTCTGTACCTTTAAGACTTGATTACTTGTACATTATCTTGTAAATTGAATTTGTGTCTTTATAAGTCCTGTTTGTGAACATAACTCCCACTCACCTGATGAAAGAGCAGTGCTCCACAAGCTTGTGGCTTGTGCTACCAAATAACCTGTTAGGCTTTAACGTGGCATGTGAGACTTCCTACTGTGCTAACTCCAACATCTCCACATCATGGCTTCCTGTAAGTGACAATCTGCCCATAGGAGGCAGTGGTCAGGGAAGGATACTGGCTTGAAGTTGGTGGATCTGATTACTAATGCACAGTACACCAACAGGAAATCTAGCTGGATCGTCCAATTACATCAGTGATGAAGTCACTGCCAGAATGATCGACCTGGAGGTGGTCAGTGGCAGCTGCTGAAGGATTGCCAGCAGGGCACACAGGCTAATCAGACTGAGAGGAGTATCTTTGTACGCGACATCTACTTGAACAGGCACCTGGCCACCAGCTCCTTAGCTTCAATGATGGTGAAGTTGCTGCCCCACAGCAGAGTATCAGAGTAATAGCAATTATTTCCCCTTGACCAGATGGATGGCCCGTGGGACCACAAGCTTGATCAGCATCTGTAGCTGCTGAAGTGTAGCATCCCACTCTCCAGCAGGAACAGAGGCAGCCAGTTTTCCCTCTAACTTAACTTGAACCATGTCTCTGAGTCTAACCGCTTTAAATATTGCGAGGCCCTCACCACACTGCACCCTCTGCTGATGCATACAGCCACTGAACAGCATGGATAATGCTGGACTGAACAGACAGCACAAATTTGTCATACTGCCTGCATTGCAATGCATGGGCTGGATTAATCATGCATTATGATCTCTGTGTCTGTTTTCAGCAGCTATCCAATTTAACACTCTCAGAATTTTGCTCTGAATGCTGTTCTGCCATGTATGCCTTCTCAGGATCAGTGATGTTCCTCATTCCCTTGAGAATCCTGAACAGCTTACTTTTAGCAAATTGAATCATTCTGCATAGACCTACAGGTAAACAAAGGGAGCAGTAAAGCTTTGACCTTGATCAAAGGAGCTTGATGCTCCTGTACATCCTCAATTTCCCAATAACAGATATTTATGGGTGGTATTTATGGGTGCAGGAGAGCTGATTATTATTGCAAGGGATATAGTATATAAATGTGAAGATGGAAGTATGGATATGATAATCGTAATGATTGGCAACCACCAAATTAATAATAACTATTTATCAACTAATACAAAGTCCGTACAAAGTTCTTCAATGTACATCTTTTCCAGTCAGTTCTAGGATTGATTCTGATGGTAAAAGCCCGTGCTCATTCATGGGATGTGGGAGCTCCCATCCCATTGGGAGATCAGATCACATTATCTTTCAGACATTCGGCTCCTGAAGGGGCTGGCAATGATAGTGGATGTAGAGAAACCTTAATCAAACCACAATTGGGCATGATAACACAGTGGTTAGTATTGCTGCCTCACAGAGCCAGGGACATGGTTCAGTTCCCAGTTTGCGTCACTGTCTGTGCAGAGCCTGTGCGTACTCCCTGTGTCCGCATATGTTTCCTCCAGGTGTTCCGGTTTTCTCCGATAATCCGAAAGACATGCTGATTAAGTGCATTGGCCATGTTAAATTCTCCCTCAGTGTTCCTGAACAGACGCCGGAATGTAGTGGCTCAGGGATTTTCATTGTAACTTCATTTTAGTGCTAATGTAAGCCTACTGTGCCACAAATGAATAACTTTGGACTGCAGAACGCAGATGGCATATTGAGACAATAGGGATGATGACGAAAATTTTTTTAAGTAAGATTAAATGGAATTGTTCAAAACAATAAAGGGATAGGATGAAGTCAATAAAAAGAGGACCATTGATAAAAAGAGAGCATGATAAGTGTAAGATTGAAAAATTTAGAATGGGGAGCAGGGAAAACAATTGTATATAAAGTTGTGAAACCTAGGATTGCACAACTAAGATGAGTGTTGATAGTTGAGAGTACATTGGATAGATGACTAATGAAAGATTAAGACATGATATGGAAACAGGACTGTCAGTTGGGATGGGAACACAGTAAGAAATCTCACAACCCCAGGTTAAATCCCAACAAATTTATTTGATAGTAAATCCAGTAGCTTTCAGGGTTTGCCCCTTCGTCAAGTGAGTGAAGAGTTCTGGTCACAAACAGTGCATATAAAGGCACACACAGTTTACAGAATAGTGATTAGAATGTAGCTAATCAATTCGTAATTGGGATGGGAATGAGTGTTCACACTTAGATACAAGGAGAAGGATATTAAGACAATGGAAAGAGTTCATGAGGACTAGCACCAACACAGTATGTTTGCGTTGAATGAATTGTTTTCTGTTTTTCTGTTTCTATACAATTCAGTAAAATTTTATGAAACGTATTTATCCATACAGAACAAAACAGGCTTCATTCCATTTATTCCCTTCAATCCACTTAAAGTTATGTAATAATATCAATCTAAAGAAAATCTTTCCTGCTTCACTTCAATGAATTGGCTTGCATGACTTAAAGCTAATTTTGTAACTCGCCTCTCTTGTTTGCCATTCACCTCACAAATTGTTGCTGTCCCCCACCCCTCCATCTTTCACAACTTTCTCTGATATTTGCCCAGATAATAGAATCAGGCTGGTAGCTTTTAGTTGAACAAACTACCAGAGCCCCACCCCTCCCTCACAGAATGGAATCAAGCAGCTTAACTTGGCAATGACCCCTGCTGATTCCAAATGAATGGAGTTGTTACAGGCGCAGTGAATGTGAATGGCCATTGGAATGTTAAACTATCTTTCAATGTTTCCAGCTCATTGATCCGGATAGTTGGTCTGAAACTTAATGAACAATTACCATCCCTGCCTGCCTGTATATTTAGTTCCTCGTGATCTCAGTTTAATTTAATCTTTTAAAAAGCATTTAGATGGTTACATTGATACAATGGGTATAGAGGGATATGGGCCAAATGTGGGCAATTGGGATTAGTTTCAGGGATTTAAAAAAAGGGTGGCATGGACAAGTTGGGCCGAAGGGCCTGTTTCTATACTGTAAACCTCTATGACTCAATGAATCATAGAATCCCTACAGTACAGAAGGAGGCAATTCAGCCTATCAGGCCTGCACTGACAACAATTTCACTCAAGCCTTATCCGAGTAAACCCACACCCTGCTAATCCTCCTGACACTAGGGTCAATTTTATCATGGCTAACCAATCTAACCTGCACATCTTTGGACTGTGGAAGGAAAGTGGAGCACCCGGAGGAAACCCATGCAGACATGGGGCTAACATGCAAACTCCATACAGAAAGTAACTCGAGGCTCAAATTGAACCAACACTCCTGGCACTGTGAGCCAGCAGTGCTAACCACTCTGCCACCGTACCGTCCTAAACATTTATTACTTCAAGAATTCTCCACACAGGCATCATCAGAAATTATTAGCTGGCTGTTGCTCCAAAATGCCCCTTGCCAGCATGTTTCAGAGTATATTCTATTTGGAGCAAGAAATCTGACTGACCAAAAAAAAACTATTCTTTTCTCCCAAGACACAAATCCACAATCATGCATTTCCAGTGGGTAAATAACTGTCTGGTTGCATCTTCTTCTTTCAGAGTTTGAGATGAGAGATAAGCATTTGATCAACTGTAGTCGCAAGATGGGAATCCAGACTGCCTTAAGCTATTCTATCTGTCATTGCTCTGATATCTAAAATGTCAATGGTTCAACAGTAGAAATTGGCAGAGAGGCAAGGGAGCAATGTGAGTGTAGCAACATAAATCTGCGATCCTATTCTAAAAACAGGACGAGTACCTTTTGATCGTGGATGGCCCCGGGTATTTTTTTATAGTCTTTGGTAAAGCTCGGTTGATTTTGCAGAATTTGTAAATGAAGTACCTGGGGATAGTCTCTTAATATTGCTGATGAGTGAGCAAAGTGCTACCATCCATAGGACCATAATTCTATCACCGAGCAAGAGTAGTAAATCCACAGCGCTATCAAATTTATGATTTTGACTTTATCTCCTGTGCGGTGGAAAGCCATCAAAAGGTCAACAAGAAGAATGGACAGCAACAACACTTGATGCTTTTGTCTATTTGCTGGTGCTATAGTGGATTGTGGGAAATTGGTCTAAACTCAATCACTGCTGAGAAGCTGTGCCCTCAGATTTCTCCAATCATGATTAAAGAGTGGAATGGTAAAGCAAAATGAAGATAACCACTTTTAAAAAGTAAAAGTTTATTTATTAGTCACATGTAGGCTTACATTAACACTGCAATGAAGTTACTGTGAAAATCCCCTAGTCGGCACACTCTGGCACCTGTTCGAGTACACTGAGGAACTTAACCAGTGCATCTTTGGACTATGGAGGAAACCTATGCAGACACAAGGAAAATATGTAAACTCCAGACAGATAGTTATCCAAAACAGGAATCGAATCTGGCTCCCCAGTGCTGTGAGGTAGCAGTGCTAACCACTGTGCCACCATGCCTCCCCCAGGATTTTGAAAAATATACAAAGATATAAGTCTTCTTGGACCAGGATTCAGCAAATTTCTTAACGTTTGTTTTTAGGAAACTTGGCATGAGGATGGAAATATGATTGAAACACATTCATGAATTACCCTATGGAAAAAAAAAATTGTCTTTGCTCTTCTGCTTTTCAACTACTTTTTTCAATGGCAATGAGATAAAAATTGGATAGTTCCAGTTTTTGAGGAGATTCTGGAAACAGGAAAACATTGTACTACCTGCTTTTCAGCATGGTTGTAAGTGCTCATGCATGTGTGTCCAGTATGAGTTAATACTGGTCTGTAATTTTTAAAGCCATCTGTATCTCTTAAACTGGAGATGTATCTGGCTGTTAGGTGATAGTGAAAGCTTCTGCAAAATGATAGAGGGCTCCAAGTTTCTCTGACAACATACTTAAAATCTTGGTCCAGAAGGTAGAAATGAGAAGAAAGGGGTTGTTTCTTACAGTAGTGAGCCCCTTTTAAGAGTAAAAATATTTTTTGGGGGGGTCATGTGAATTGGGCCAATTGGGCCAAAGTATGTGAATCCTGGTGTTAGCCATGGGCTTTCCCAGTTGAAATAGTTAGCAGTATGTCTTATTTGTGATCTGTTACAGTAAATGGTTTGTTTAGTTGCTAAACTTGGTGGTAAGCAATTTTTGAGATATCACATCTCACATATGAGGGTCATTTAACAAATACCCAGTGAAGTCAGTGGGAGCAGATAGTCACAGAAGACAATTCAAGAAATGTGAAATAGGGGGCCTGGCTGCTGAGCTATAAAAAATTCAACTCACATACATGGCCAAGGTCAGTCAATGCATCTCCAAATGTCATTTACCTTACTCATTGGACCAGTAACCTCACACATTGCTCCATTACTTACCCATCAGTAATTTTGTATAATTAGGATTTGTGTCTAACATCCATACACACTTGCTGCTGTAAACTTCACACTGACATCTCACAGCTTCTACATACATTCAGATATTTGGCTGTGACAGGCACATCACTTAAACGCATTGCAACACATCCATTCATACTGTTTCTGCTCTTTTAACGTAAGAACAACAGAATTAGGAGCAGGAATGGCCCATTCAGCCTGCTATACCAGTCACTATATCTTAGGCTTCAACTTCATTTTCCTATCCACTCCTCATATTTCTTAATTTCCTGAGAAATTGAAAGTATGCCTTCAATGTGTTCAATAATGGAGCATCGATAATCCTCTGGGAAGAAAATTATAAAGATTCAAAACCCTTTGAATGAAGAAATTTCTCCTATTGCCACCATTGTCAGTGTTTCAGGTGACCCACCTTCTGGTGGCTGGTTCATTGGCTTACTGTGGGGTTTCCGTTGTATTAGTATGTGACAGGACCCAGGTTCAGTAAATATAAGGCCCTCCTTTGTCAGAGATTTACCAAACTTATTCTTCAGATGGTGAAATTGTCATATGAGGAGACTGGATCTGTTTTTGAACAATGAGAGGTGATCTTGTTGAGACTTATAAAATTCTTACAAGGCATGACAGAGTAGATGGGATAGGATGTTTTCCCGGCTCACGAGTCTGGAATCAGGTGACACAGTCTCAAAATAAACAGGAGGCCATTTAAGACAGAGATGAGAATGGTTTCATTCAGAGGATGGTAGATCTCTGGAATTCTCCACTGCTGAGGGCTATGGGAGCTGAATCATTGAGCATGTTCAAGACAGAAATGGATATGGGAATATTGGGAATAAATGACTTTAAGAGGTAGTTGATCAGCCATGATTGGTTTGAATGGTGGAGTAGTCTCAATGGGTGGAAGGCCATTTACCCCCTCCAACCTGGTCTGCAATTCAATAAGGTCGTGGCTGATCTGATTGTGGCCTTAACTCCACTTCCCTGTTTGTCCCCATATCATTGATTCCCTTGATCAGAATTCAATAATCTCGAGGTTAGAGAATTCCAAAGCTCAACAGCCCTCCACGAGAGAAATTCCTCCTGACGTCTGTGGTAAATGAGAGATCTCTTATTTTGACACTGTGCCCCCTGTTTCTGGATTCCTGCAGGAAGGGAATCTAACATTTACAGTCCCCTTAGAGTCTTACGTATTTCAGTAAGATCATTTTTTATTCCTCTAAACTTCAACGTGTATTCACCCAATATGTTCAACTTTTCTCATAAGATAATTTCTTCATGCCAGGCTCAACCAAGTGAACCTTCTCTGAACTGCTTCCAATGGAAGCATGTCCCTAATCAAGTCTGTTGGCAGCTTTCTTTACACCCTTTGTCTCAGAACAGAAATGATCCCACATTTCCATCTATAAAATCCAGCCCAAGGATATAGATATTAACATTAAGGAGTTGGTTAACTGGGAGCCAGTGTAAGTCAACCAACCCTTGGGTGATGGGTGCCAGCTGGAAAACAGACAATAAGAGTTTTGGATAAGCTCCAGTTTACAAAGGATAGGATGTGGGAGGCCAGCCAGGAATGTGTTAGAATAGTTCAGGCTGGAGGTAACAATAGTAGAAGAGTTGAGTAAGTGTGGAGGTGAGCATTTATGGAACTGGAAATAAGCAGTCTTATTTTTTTTTATTCATTTGTGAGACATGGGCATCACTGGCTGGCCAGCATTTGTTGCCCATTCTTAGTTGCCTGTGGGCAGTTGTGAGTCAACCATGTTGCTATGACTCTGGAGTCATGTGTAAACCTGAACAGGTAAGAACAGCAAATTTCTTTCCCTAAGGGACATTTGTGAACCAGATGTGTTTTTCTGACAAACAATGATTCCATGGTCATCAGTAGTTTCTTAATTCCAGATTTTTTTATTGAATTCAAATTCCATCATCTGCCATGGTGGGATTCAAACCCAGGTTCCCAAAACATCAGTAGAGTTTCTAGATTAATAGTCTAGTGATAATACCACTAGACCATTGCCTCCCTTTATGTGCAAATATGTGGTTGTTGCTTATAAAATCAGGGTAGGAAGGGTCACCTATTTGCTTTATGGTTAAAGTAACTATAAGTTGTCTTTGGTTAAGCTGGTTTTACCCCATTTGTAACAATCTCAGCATAATCTCCTAATATTTGGAATGAAGCTATACAGAGCAATCATGTGGACAGTCGATTTTCTGGTCCTCAGAGATCTCATTTAATTTGTTTCCTTGCTTGTCTTCTTGAAAACCAAAGTTCTCTTCTCCCATATAAATCCCTAAACAAGCTTTTGAAAACAGATAAGACTTTAAGTTCAGCCAGATGGAACATTTTTTTGTAGTTAATTTCAATTAGTGGCATATAATCTATTTTGGAAGCGAGCACCAATCCCAAAGGATTGACTGGGATGTGAAAATAAGTGAGATTTCGAATAGCCTCGGTGGCACAAAATGAATTTTAATTTCAAATTGAGTTTCTTTCTTTCAATTTCAAACAGTCACATTACTTACAGGGGGGCACAATAGCCTATTTTTAAAATGATAAATTACAGCCATTTAATCATCCCCTGTTAGGAGTTTGAGTGATGTACCACTGTGAAGTCATAAGAGATCCAACTGATAACATTCTGTCACAAACATTGCCATTGCTTCTCCTGTGTGTCAGAGAGGATTACATCACTGTGACTAGCTTGTATCAGTGGCTGTGTAATGAAACATACCAGAGAATTTTGGCAGATAAACAAAACAGTTATTTATCACATTTACTCCTTGCCAAAAGAAAAACACAAGCTGTCCATTATGATCTCATCCTTCCCAGACTGTGCAGGGCGAAGAGGTGCAAGTCAATGGGTGCTGGGTTGTCGAGGATGGGGAGGGGAACGAATACCATATTAGTAACAGGATTCCTCACGAGATTGTAAGAATCACACCATCATTCCTTTCTAACACTCATCATTAATCAGAACCATTGCCCAAGGAGTTGGTAAACTGAAGCAAATGTTGCCTTTCAGTTTCCTTCTGTTTATATGATTTTATACGATACGCAGGTATCACTTTCTCATCGTTGTCAACATCCATCTGCAAAAGACGATTGACACACAACAAACAAATTCAGTTTGTACGAGTGCGTTCATACGGCGCACCTTCTTTGCTGGTAGCTGAAGAGACCAATCGTTGAGAGGCAGATTCTGTCAGAAGTGCCACACGTGGAAAGAAGGTGTCATTCAAACAGCCCGTGTCAGCTAATCTGGCTTCATGAGGAGCGAGCGGCAATATCAACACCAAGTTTTAGTGGCTTGTAGTCTACCATACGCTGTCTTGCATACACTTGCTATGGAATTTGTGTCGTTCTCACATTCCAGCCTCCCAAGCTGAAACATTAACCTTCTTTTTTTGCCATGCAGCCAAAGCATGGTATTAGGAGGTGCAGATTTGCCCAACACTTGGACCCCTCTCAACTTGGTAAGCTGTTACCTAGAGGAAAGATGCAAGTCTATACATCTGGAGCCTAGTTGGTTTGGGAGTTGCCAGAAACTGCTAATTTGAAGGAAGCACCAATTGTCTAATGGGACTCCACTCCAGTTTTGATGTTGGGTTTACTTCTTTAATCATGAATTCTTAATGTTATTATTATTAATGTTGAAAGACATCAATCACCAGGGCTCAGCTAGATATAGGTATGATCTTACACAACTACTATAATATAAATTACTGGGACTCTGCTGGACCTTTTTGCCTCTTCATGCTGCCGGGATTTTCCAGTGCAGCCGATGGGTCACCCCCACTATAGGTTTGTTTCCCTATGATAAAACCCTGTTGATAATGGTGGAGCCAGAAAATCCCACCACCAGCCAACGGTAGACTGCCTGCCGTTGTGGCGAAACACGTGATGGGTTACTCAGTAAATCCCATCCTGAGCATTGAATTGAAGACAAAATACAAAATAAATGGGCTTTAAGTGAGAACTTGCAACAGACCATGATAGTTTCTTTCCCCTTACAGTACTGAACAGAAGGCACAGATAATCAGATGAAGTATTTAATGGTGTGTCAATGAACAAATTTAAATAAAGATTGGAATATTTGGTTCAGAGCAGGGGTTTGAAACAGAAACATGGTAGTATGAGTCATAAATTGTTTATGATGGACTGGCAAGTGTTACTGCAAGGGCAGTGAACAGGAAATTAAAAATAATATTAGATTCAAAGAAGAAGCATACAAATTGGTAAGAAAAGGCAATCGACCTGAGGATTGAGAGCAGTTTAAAATTCAGCAGAGGAGGACCAAGGGATTGATTAAGAAAAGGAAAACAGAATGAAAGAAAGGAGACGAGAGTGTAAAAAACTGATTGTTAAAGTTTTGATAGGTATCTCAAGAGAAAAAAGATTGACAAAAATGAACATAGGCCCTTTACAGTCAGAAAGAGGAGAATTCATAATGTGGGACAAAGAAATGGCTGTGCAATTATTTTGCTTCAATCTTCAAAGAATAATGTACTGAGAGAAATAAGTTTTAGTGAGGAGCCTAAGGAAATCGGTATTAGTAGAGAAATGGTTTTGGGGAAATTGATGGGATTGAAGGTGGATAAATCTCCAGGTTCTGATAATCTTCATTCCAGAGTACTTAAGAAAGTGGCCCTGGAAAAATAGATCCATTGGTGGTTACCTTCTAAAATTCTTTGAATTCTGAACTGATTCTTACAGATAGAAGGATAGCTAATATAAGCCCATTATTGAAAGAGGGAGGTAGAGCAAAAATAGGCATTATCAGCTAGTGAGTCTAACATAAGTACTGGGGAAGTTGCTAGAATCCATTAGCAAGGATTTCAAAGCACAGCATTTGGAAGGCAATGATATAATCAGACAAAGTCAACATGTAATACTCAGCAAAACTTTGGTGTCTTTATGTATTAGTTGTTGAAAGTAAGCATGCAAGTACAATAGGCAGTAACAAAGGCAAATGGTATGTTGGCCTTCCTAGCGAGAGGACCTGAGTATAGGGATAGGGATGTTTTATTCCAATTGTATTGGATGTTTGTGAGGCCACAGCTGGAGTATTGTATGCAGTTTTGATGCCCTTATTTGAGGAAGTATGTGCAGCAAAGACTTAATAAGCTGATACCTGGAATGGCAGGTTTGTCATATTAGGAGAGATGAAGTCAGTTAGAATTATATTCATTGGAACTCAGAAGAGTGAGAGGAGTCCTTTTAGAAACTTGTAAAGTTCTAACAGTGTCAGACAGAGTAGATTCAGGAAGAATGTTCCCAGTAGTATCCAGAACTAGGCATCATAGGTGTCATAGTTTGCGCATCAGAGGTCAACCTTTTAGGACTGAGATGAAGAGAAATTTCATCACCCAGAAAATGGTGAATGTGTGGAATTCACTACCTTAGAAAGTAGTTGAGGCCAAAACTTGTATGATTTCAAGATAAAATTAGATATAGTCTTGGAGCTAAATGGATCAAGGGATATGGGAGGCATGCAAGATCAGAATATTGAATTTGATGATAGCCATGATCAAAATGAATGGTGGAGCAGGCTTGAAGATGCTTTTTGGTCTTTTCCTGCTTCTATTTTCTATGTTTCTATGTTCCTCAATGGTGCTGTTTGAATACTTGTGAAATGTTTCCGACCAGGATCATGGAAATGTTCACCAGGAAGGATAATTGGAATATATAAAAGAAGATATAAGGTCGGACAAGTATTCTAGAGCTATCTTTAATTCATCTTTAGAAGACTGTGAGAATTTTTGTCAAACATTTACTCAGATTAAAGTGTAAAAGGAGTTCATGCTGTAATTGATTATGTCCAAATAGAACATCTGGGTGATGTCACCCAATTTCATTACTTACTTCAAGTTTTGTTTTTCAATCATATATTTTATTAACTTTCTTATATAGTGCAATGGTTTTAGTGAATGGATTGATGGGACTAAATTCCTTTCCACTTCCCATCACTCCTTGTGTTCTTACATTCCAAATATAAATTTAAAGCTGTAGTTATATTAACAATTTTCTGTTGGCAGAAGGCAGTTTCAAGTGCACAAGGCACTATTGAGGTATTTTATAAAATTGTTCTTCCAATACAGAGTCCCATGCACTGGAACGCATATATCAGGAATTTGGATATGGAGGTCAAATGTTTTTCTGTCCATTAATTTTAACTCATTTGCTGGATCATAGCTTTAATAATGTGCAATATATTGCATGGATGGCCACACCATTCTCCTCCATTGTCCTTTCTGCATGATACCACTATCGTGGCAGCCTGTTCATTCTTATTCTCCCTGTACCAACTCCAGTGCAGAAATAATGCTTATCTTCTCACCTCTGCATGGTCACCCACAGCAAACCCTTTGGCCTGCTCTTGCTGTCTGATTACAGTTTTCCCTTTGACAATATTCTCTGAGGGTTCTGGACCAGTTTCCACATCTATGCTGCTGACACCCAGCTCTTCATCAAAATCATCACCCTCAATTCAGAGGAAGAGAATGTGTTGCCAGTTTGTCTCATAGAGTCATACAGCACAGAAACAGGCCCTTCGGTCCAACATGTCCATGCCACCAGGTTTCCTAAACTGAACTAGTCCCATTTGCCTGCATTTTACCCTTATCCCATTAAATCTTTCCCATCCATGTACCTGTCCAAATGTACTTTAAATGTTATCATTATACCTGCCTCTACCAACTTCTTTGGCAGCTCAATCCATACACGCACCATCCTCTGTGTGAAAAAGTTGTCCCTCGAGTCTCTTTTAAATCTTTTCACTTCCATCTTAACCTTAAATCTCATATGGATTCAAACCCTTTCCCTAACTTGGCATGAACAAGGTGAAATTCATCCTGTTTAACTCACACAAATGCAGTGTACTCATGCCTCTGACACGTTTCTTACCCAGCTGTTCACTCTGACTGAATGAAACCGCACACAATCTGCACATTCAGTTGATAAAAAGCTAACCTTCAGATACCATAATCTAACCATCACAACATAACCTACTTCTCTCCTTACATCAAAGATATCCCCAATTTAACTCCATTAACGTTGCAATATTTACCTATATTTATGTAACTACAGGCTCTATCTCCCTGATAAGGCTGTGGTCATCCTCTCTAGATTTGTCCTATATAAATGCTGACATTTTCAAAACTCAGCAATGCAATCATTATTGCTCACAAAATGGTGAATTTTCTAACCACATGCATTCAGTTAGGAGTGGCCCACTGAAGCTGAATACAGATCGAACACAGAACATTAACACCATAATGACAATTCTCCAGAACACATTCCTTTCTATTGTGCTTTCCCATTGAGATTGTGTGTTTGGGGAATTTACTGTTAAACTATCCATATACTTAATAGGCTTCATTTCCTTGAGTGTAAAATCCCAAATTCCCTTTTTTGCTTAACAAATTCCTCCATGCACCTCCGAACTTCCTGCAGCTTATACCTCACTCTTCTCCCTCTTACGTTGAAGGACCCCTATACATCCCCTGTCCCAGTGCTACCCTACTGGTGACAAAAGTTTTGGACCATCTTATTCCTAATGTCTGAAACATTCTTTAAACCTTCCCACTTGGCTATCTCTCTCCCAAACTCCTAAAGCCTGTCAAAACTTTCTTTATTCAATCTTTCGGTTACATTTCAATTCTTCCCTGACAGTTTTCTATCACTGTATTGGATTAAAGATGCAATGTAAATTAAAGATAGACAAAAATCAGGGAAGATAGATATCTTTTATTGTAGCTGATAGGAAGATAGTTTTTAGCACGCACTGGTTAAATTTGAGCTGGAAAATGTTTTCAGCTGGCCTGCAGAATCACCTGACCACTTTGTGAACTTAGCATTGAGGCTTTTAAAAGCTTCTCCCTGCCTTTTCCTGATATTGAAAATAGCTGCGATGACAGGAGAATCCTACATTTGTACAAATAAACACAGACACAGCCATTTACTGGCAAACAGAAGGCAAGTTGCATCCTGTCTTGTACTGCGTCATGTTACAGTGCATTCTTGCAAAGCAGTTATTCTCATAGGAAAAATAAATAAAATAAATATTTTAATGCAATTTATAATGTACTCATTCCCTTTAACACAACGGTTTCCAACATGATCATTGCAATTGCAAAGATTTAGTTACTACATACACAAGCTGAATTTCTGTTGGTTAGTTCCAAATTTAGTTATTTTAATTTGCTGGCAATCACCCAAAACTGCCAAATACAACATTAGATCCAGGGTTCCTTGTTCAGAGAAAAGCTGTTTTTATTTCCAGATTTT
The DNA here is from genome assembly GCA_024679065.1 of Sphyrna mokarran. Classification (NCBI taxonomy): domain Eukaryota; kingdom Metazoa; phylum Chordata; class Chondrichthyes; order Carcharhiniformes; family Carcharhinidae; genus Sphyrna; species Sphyrna mokarran. The sequence goes on along the minus strand of JAGIQG010000001.1, from coordinate 104,512,323 downwards.
GTTAGCTAATTATGACGATTGAAACATGATGGTTTATTCAGTGAACAGTTGAGTAATTTGGATGAATGGCCTAAGATCAAGACCAGGGTGGTGAGTGTCTTGAACGAGCTGCCAGAGGTAATAGTAAAAGTGGATACAATTTTATCTTTTAGAAAGCATTTAGATTCTTACATGGGTAAGGTTACTATGGAGGGATATGGGCCAAATGCTATTGGGATTAGCTAAGTGGTAGAAACTGGGCAGCATGGACAGATTGGGCTGAAAGGCCTGTTTCCATGCTGTAAACCTCCATGACTCTATGGCCCTGATTTTACTGGCGTGACTACCCAAGGCTAGTAAAATCGCATCCCAAGGCCAATGGGCAATGTCTCACCTGCCCTGATTTCGGGGCAGTCATGCCAGTAAAATCAGAGCTTATGACCCTTAGTACGAAGATACATAAATGTAGTCACATAAGGAACACGTAAATGGCAAAACTGTATAAACTTTGAAACTTACTTAAAAGTTTCCTTTCGAATACTGCTTTTCCACGCATGTCACTGTGTTCCTTTGGCAATGTTTATAAGCATTTGTGTAAATTCCACCTTTTTTTTTTATCTTATCAGCAAACAAAAGGTCCCAGCCTAAAGCATGACTTTTGCTTGCGATATAGTTTAATTGTCCTCTGCACCTCATTAAAATGGCCATCGTCAATGTGAGGCAATTTGTTTGGCTACGGGAGGGAGAAAATTCACTAATGTCCAAGCATGACTCTGTCATCTCCCCAGAATACAATCTAGCAGGGGCTGTTAGATAGCAATTAGGAATTGGAACATTGCCCAATTTTTTCTTCTCTACCATCCATTGACGCTGGTTGTAGTGTTCCCACTACAACCTTGGGTGCGATCAACTAATTAAGCACAGACTGGGAATTGAACCTAGGACCTTCATCCAAATTGCTCAGCTGTTCACTGGATAAACCATCTAGGGAGCTTTTTGTGCTAAGATTACATTTTTTTTTCCTTATCTATGCCTTAGCCTATTTTCTGGTAATTGTTTCAAGCTCACGGCCATGTCAGCTGAATAGGCTTTAGCTAATCTTTGTCATTATTCATACAGCAACTAAATGGCCTGTTGTTCCGATAGACTATACATTAGCTTTCTCCCTAGGATGACAGCTAAGTTAGTTAATAATGGGAACACAACTCTGCTGAACAGGATCTGAAAAGGTCTGCAACTTAAAAATCGAATTGAAGGCCATAGCAAATATTATGCCACAAAGGAAATTGATTCTTTCTGATCCTGTTGCATAACATTAAATTTATGTAGATAGAGGTTAACTTGACAGGTACAATTTCTAATTCCTGTTGCAATCAAGGACAAAGTAATGGCCAACATCAGGCACCAGTCATGGCCTCAGAGGCAGCTTACCAATGATGGTGTGCACCCAAATCAACTGGTTCTGAAGCTGCTCAAGGGCAATTCTGAAACTTGAAACATTGGCTCAATTCTGTCTCCACAGATACTCAGACCTGGTGAAATTTTCCAGCATTTTCTGTTTTTGTTGAGGAAAGTTTGGGGTTTTGGTCGGTGGGACTTGGAAGTGCAGGGTGGAGTTTTTTTTTCAGACCTGCCTTGTGTAACAGAACATACCATAACTTCAGCCTCAGGATGTTGTTATCCCTGAGCATTCAATTATCCTGGACATACTTACAAACTTTAAAAGCTTTGTTCTGCAGATGAGTTCTGCTTTCAATTTTTAATTTCCATTGGAGAATCACTCTTTTTAATTTTGTAACTCCATACTTATAGCTGGATCCTCTTACAACTTCTGTCTTCTTTCAGAAAACAGTCACCATTGTTGGGACTAGATTTGGAGAATGAAGGTGCATCAATGGCTGTACAACTTGTAAAGACAAGCAAGTAAAGAGACTGGGACCAGTAAGTTGTCCCAAAGAGATGAAATGGGGGTGTGGGTGGGTAGGTCATACAGACATGTGATAGCAACAGTACCAACAATGTCAGGTTGAAGAACAGCACAGCACGGAAGCACAGTGGTTAGAACTGCTACTTTATAGCACCAAGTTCCTGGGTTTGATTCCCAGGTTGGGTCACTGTTTGTGTGGAATCTGCGCCTTCTCTCCCTGTTTGTTTGGGTTTTCTCCGGGTGCTCCAGTTTCCATCCACAGTCCAAAAGACATGCTGGTTAGGTGCATTGGCCATGCTAAATTCTCCCTTGGTGTACCTGAACAGGCACTGGTGTGTGGCAACTAGCAGATTTTCACGATAACTTCATTGCAGTGTTAATTAAGCCTACTTGTGACTAATAAATCATTTTAACTCCATCATATAGTTCAGCACTTTCACCTTTCTATACTCAACACCAGGTTCAACAATTTTAGACCATAATCTAGGCCCCATTTTATTTCTTTTCTTTGTAGGTTTCAGTTTTGGATTAATTCTTCTCTTGCTTTTAGGGCAAAATGGGAGCAGAGATTACCATCTGAAGTTGTTAAATTCAATGTTGAACATACAAAAGACTATAAGGTACTTAATTCTTGCCCGCATTGGAAGGAGCAATCACTGTGCAAACAGACTGCCAGTAAACCCTTGCAACCTCCCAGTAGGCTCAAAGCGCAAAGGATTAGGCCTCTTTTTTGGGGAGTGGGAACACAAGTGGTTCAATTGGGCTCCAGATGGGCAGTCAATGACCTACCTTTCCTACCTCTCGCAATATGACATGGTGACGGGTGACATGGTGGCACAGTAGTTACCACTGCTGCTCACAGCTCCAGGAACTCAAGTTCAATTCCCAACTTGGGTCACTGCTTGTGTGGAGTCTACACATTCTCCCTGTGTCTGTGTGGGTTTCCTCTGGGTGCTTTGGTTTCTTCCCACAATCCAAAGGTTTGCAGATTAGGCAGATTGACCATGCTAAGTTACCCTTTAGTGTCCCAGGATATTTCGGTTAGGTGAATTAGCCGTGGGAAATGTGTGGAGTTACAGGGATAGGATTGGGTGAGAGGATCTGGGAAGATACTCTGTCAGAGTGTCAGTGCAGACTTGATGGGCTGAATGGCCACTTCTGCTTTGTAGGGATTTTACTATTCAATGACAGGAAGATGTCAGCTACATCTCTTGCCTTGAAGATTGTCTCCAAAGTGCTGCTAAAATTCAGCTCATAAACTATGCCCTTAACTCCCTGGCTCCTCTTTGTTGGCTTTGGGGGATACCCCAGAGATGTACTGAGGGAATCCCTCTTGGCAGTTCCCAGGCAATGGCTTATATGCAAACATCCAGAAGTGCTAACTTCCCTGGACAATGGCACTGCACTGAGAAGCATTCACAAAACAATTTAAGTCAATAACTTTGGATAGTTCTGTCAGTGTTACACTAATCGTTATTCAGAGCTTTTGTAAGTTCAGTGAGCCATAGCATGTCAACACTAGTTGGCATTCAATTAGGATGTACAAGGATGCATCCTAGAAACATTTTAGCCACGTGTAAAATTGCGAAACTGTAAGATAATGGCTGCTTCTGAGAAAACAGGAAAACACTTTGGTATCAAATCAGAACATAACTGCAATATTCAGCAAGATCTATTGCTTGAGAAATAGAATTAATGTTTCAGTTTGATTTTTTGTTGGAACTGGAAAAGGTTTAGAACAGAATAACTTTTAAGCAAGTGGAGGGGGAGATTGACAAAAAGACAAAAGAGAAAATCTGTGATATTTTGGAAGACAGATGCAAGTCCAGAAAAATTGGTAATCAGACTACTTTAATGTGATTTAAGGAAGTGTGAATGGTGGAATGATCAACAGCTGCTGAATAAAGGAAAAACAAGGAAAATGAGTTAAAACTGAAACCTACATAGGGGCATAGATTCCTGCCTGAAATTGTTGAACTCAACAAAGAGTTCAGGAGGCTGTAAGCATAGATCCTCATGCTGACATCATTGCTATCCTTGCTATCACATATCTACATATTAGCAAGATAGGAATCATTCTCGTCACAGTTAATGAGCTTAATATTGATTGAAATGTGAATGGGTGCAATGTCTTTTCCTCGCCAAAATTTCAAGGGCATTTGAGAATCCGTGTGACACGCAGAACCATAATAATGATTGGCTTGAATTATAAAGACCTCAGCTGTTTGTTTTCAGAACTTCCAGATGTTAACTCAGTTGCTAATTGAACCATGCAACCAAATGTCGGTATTAAGCTCTTGCTACTGCAATCCCAAACTAATCCTTGCTCTCTTGCCTGGAATGTATGATTTTTGTTCAACAGTCAGAAAGACAGCAATGCGCTGGCTAGTTCATGTCACTTTGCACAAAGAAGGTGAGAAACTGTGTATGTAAAATCCAGGACCTTAAGAACATGTTGAGTATTAGGATATAACATGACTTTTTAATAACAAGAAATTACCTGATAGCTTTGAGAAAACATGGATAAACAAAGACAGGTTACAACCAATTATTTCTTTTCAGTTCCAATTTCCCCTTCTTTACAGCTGTTGGTCAAACCATCCACAACAAAAATCAGAGGGAAGTGTAACTGGATATTACTGCCAATGTTACAGAAAACAGCAGGAAATTCCCCAACAATAATTGGAAGAGCACAGTCAGCAGAGTTCAGAATGCTGAAGATGGTGACAGCATCACCCAAAGTCATGACCTTTATCATTTAGAAGGACAAAGGGAGCAGACCACTTGAAAGTTGCCCTGAAAGTCACTCATCATCCTGACTTGCGGAATATGTTATTGTTCCTTCAATGTTGTTGGGTCAAAGACCTGGAACTCCCTCCCTAACAGGACTTGGGTGTACCTATAACTCAGGAACCACAGAGGTTCAAGAAGACAACTTGAATTCATCTTCTTGAGGGAATTTGGAGATGGGCAATAAAGCTGGCCATGCCAGTGATGCTGACATCCCTTGAATTTTTTTTTAAATAATTAGATCGAAATCCTGGAACTCCCTTCTACAGAGCTCTGTGGGTTTTCCAAGAACACATGGACTACTGTGGGTTAAGGTGGTAGCTCACCATCTTCTCAAGAGCAATTAGGGATGGGCAATAAATGCTGGTCTAGCCAACATATATGTAAAAAAAAATCAATGAGAATGGATAAATGGTTTCCTTCCTTAAGGGGCTTCTGGAATACCTTCAACAGGTCTATGTGCAGATCTGTCCCAGATTATTAAGAGGGACTAACAAAATGATTTGTGAAGGCTAACAACTGCGAAGGAACAAACACTTGGGGATGTGGCACTAGATTGGAAACATTTAATTCACTGCCTGAAGGCAGGGATAAATTTAATCTGAGACTTCAGTCCCACTAGTGTAACATCAATTTCTGCTAAAATAATTGAACCAAACTCAAAGAATACTAATATGAGAATAATCTAATCCATTTTTGTCTGATTCTACTTCTGTAATATACCTTGGGATTTTTTTTACATAAAGGCATTATGCAAATGGAAGTTTTTGTTGTTGCACCTGCAAGTTCTACTAGTAAAACTATTGCGTCCTTTAACTATGCCTCCATCTTTTCTACAACAATTAGCAATCTTGGTGCTGATGTTGCAAAGATAAGAACAGAGATAAGTACAAATAGAATGGGAGTAACATAAAATAGGGCATGAGATCACCATACCAATACTTCCTGATTTGCAGGCAACCGTGGATACTTGAAAAAGGGAAGATTAAAGAATAAGAGATTCTGTTGTTTAGAATGTTTAAAGTTTATTTATTACAGACACAAGTAGGCTTGTATTAACACTGCAATGAAGTCACCATGGATATCCCCTAGTTGCCGCAGTCCGCTGCCTATTCAGGTACACTGAGGGAAAATTTAGATTGGTCAATAGACCCAACCAGCACATCTTTCAGACTGTGGGAGGAAACTGGAATATCTGAAAGGAGCCCACACAGATGCTGGGAGAACGTACAGACTCCACTTTGTGAATCCAGATATCAAACCCTGGTCTTTCACACTGTCAGGCAGCAGTGCTAACCACTGCGCCACTGTACTGTGGAATTCTGTTTGATTTTTTCATCACACAAGCAGATTTACACCCAGTTCTTAGGTGGGGATGGTCAAAAAATTCACCAAGAATTCAATTTTCAATGTTTTCCTGTGGTTTGCCAATCGTTATTCCTTCCAACGGGCCAAAAAGTATTGTAAAGATAGCTAATCTTATGCACTAGAATATTAACAATATTGATACCATATATGAAAAATCAATAAGACATGTCTTGATTTAGTCTGTCTTTCAGGCATACTAACACTTGGAGATCATTGTCATATTTTGTAATGATATTGGCACATTTCACCAGTTGGAGTTCTCAATTTCCTTCATCAAAATCTACACTCTTAACTCAAATCTAATAAAATACTACACAAATGACAGAGATCCTTTCTTCTTATGTTGATTTCAGACATGTAGTTTTGAAAAACGCTTTCAGTAATGGAGTACTACTTACAGGGAAAGGAATCCTTCACATGTAGACTAAGAGAAATTAGACCCCAGATCAGTTCTCCCAGACTCTCATGCAACAGCAACAAATAGTCAACAGAAAAAATATAATGTGCAAGTATGCAACTGATTTTTAGGCTAAATATTTAACGAAGTCCTTTGAAAAACCAACCGAGACTCTCCTTCTGTATAAAATTAAAACATTCATAGGCTCATGGTTTGGAGAAAACCAAATGCTGACCTCAAGTAAATGATTTACGTACATGTCTAATCATTTGCAAATCTAATTTCAAGACTCAGCAGGCCCCAGGTCACAGAACTCTGCTTCTCATTAATTTTAGTGTAAGGCATAATATCTGTATTGTAAATGCCAGTGGAGCAGACTGTTCTGGTCACCAGGTTAGTGCTGTGTCAACTCTGAATACACTTACACCAGGACCAGAAAAAAGAAGATAGCATCTCCAAACGTATTTTTTGTATTCCTTTTCTTTTCAATATTCTATAAACTCCTCATACATTGCTAGTCAAACCATTCCTAACTCCTCTCTAACCTGATCCTCATCCAGTGCGAACCCTTGGAATTAGCTACTTATGCTGCAAATTGTGCCCTCCTTCAATAGACTGCTGCACTCCCACAAGTCATTGGGCTGGGAATGGCAAATCCTCACCACTTCCTCTGTTACCCCCTCACCTCCATCATGTCCTTGACTCTTGACCTGTGGGGCGGTATATGGCACTGTGGTTCGTACTACTGCTTCACAACACTAGGGACATGTGTTCAATTCCCCGCTTGAGTCACTGTCCATGCGGAGTTTGCACATTCCAGCTATATCTGTGTGGGTTTCCTTCCACAGTCTGAAAGATGTGCAAATTAAATGCATTGGCCATGCTAAATTCTCCCTCAGTGTACTTGAACAGGTGCTGGAGTGTGGCAAGTAGGGAATTTTCAAGCAACTTCATTGCAGTGTTAATGTAAGCTTACTTGTGACTAATAAATAAACTTTATTTTACTCTTCTTTGAAACTCTGTAAAGTTGAATGATGCAAGTGCTTAACGATCACATAAAGTTGAACTTTCACAGAGGTGGACTGAATTTGTAGGCCTTTGGAAATGGTATGTCTGACCTGGATGCAAAAGTCCAGACTCCATTTCTGAGCTGGACATGAATCACAAGCAGGAAAGCTGAACTCAGCAGGGCCATTTCAAGTTAGTGCTGTCTTCAAACAGACTCCATTTTTGATGTTCAAAGTGCCTTAGCCAACAGTGTGGGAGGTGCATATTTATGGAGGAGAGGTAAATGCTCCTGAAGGGTAGACAAGCTGTTTTTGAATTGTCATGAGATGTAATTATTTCTGTCCACTGCCTTTAAAATAGAAGAAAATCAGATTGCAATGTTCAGTTGGAGTATACAAGCAGATACCTGCTGCTGGAGCGCATTGATTGATAAGCCATCTTGATTAACTTGAAAAAAAATGTTTGTATGTTCTTATGTTTCAGTATACTTCATTGTTGACATATCTATGGGTTTTTATTTTTGCTGAGCTTTTTATGAATACTTGACTGAACTTCAAATGCTCAACAACCACTTAACGCTACAGGTGGCTAAGTGCATTTACAGATTGGTAATTTTAAGAGTCTATTAGTCAGCTGTCTTTGATGTGGCTAATGAACAGAAGTTTTTTTCACAATAAACAATAAACAAGGGATTAAAAATTTTTGAATGGGTTTCATGAGTGAGAGTTTTTTTTCAGTACCAAATATGTATGGGTGAGATTCTCCAGTCTCATCAATGGTGGGGCCCATTATCAGTGAGAATGGAAAATTTGGCATTCCAGACCAAATCCCTTTCACTCTCTGAAGCATTGAGCAAACACAGCCGTAAACGAGGGTAGAAGATTTTGGACTGTGAATGAGAACTCTGATAGTTTGTTAGATGTTTAGATTTTTTTGATCCCCATGTTGCTCCTGAGGTCTACACATAGTGGAGCCTGGGTGTACAGTTATGAAGATTGCATAGGAGTACGAGGGGGCTTGGAGCAGTTAACTGTCAGCCATTATCAACTGATTCATTTTCATGACAGTGCCCCTACGATGAGTCCCCTGGTATTGGTGTTATTGCATTTGTCCTGATAAGTGCAAGATGAAAAACTTTGACAAAATGAATTTTTTTTCAGCAATACTTAAATTCTGTATTATCAAAAAATTTATATGATTATTAATTCTTAAACCATTTTTGGTTTAATTTCTGATTCAAAATTAATTTGTTTTGAACATTTTCATCACAATTATGGTAAACATTTACATTTTGTGATGATTAAAGGTGAACTCTGAATGCTATTGTTCATGACAAAAAAAATGGAAAATTGTAAAACAATTTATTCATAGTAAATAGAATATTACAAAATAACAGCATTGATAAAACTAGTAGTAGATGTTTCAGGAAGAAATTTATGGGTAGAGATTAATTGTTTTTAAAATGATGAACCTAATCATCATTTTAAAACCTAAGGCGTTTGATAAGGTGGCCCATGGAAGACTTCTGCAGAAAATGCAGATGTATGGGATAGAGGGTGATTTAGCTAATTGGGTTAGGAATTGGCTAGCAGATAGAAGACAGAGGGTGGTGGTTGATGGGAGATATTCATCGTGGAGTTCGGTGACAAGTGGTGTACCTCAGGGGTCTGTTTTGGGGCCCCTGCTGTTTGTAATTTTTATAAATGATCTGGATGAGGGTATTGAAGGATGGATTAGTAAATTTGCAGATGACACTAAAGTCGGTGGAGTGGTAGATAGTGAAGAGGGGTGTTATAGTTTGCAGAGGGACTTGGACAAGTTGCAGAGCTGGGCCGAGAGGTGGCAAATGGAGTTTAATGTGGAAAAGTGTGAGGTAATGCACTATGGCAGAAATAATAAATGTGTAGAGTATAGGGCAAATGGTAGGATTCTTAGTAGTCTTGATGAACAGAGGGATCTTGGTGTGTATATGCATAGATCCCTGAAAGTAGGCAGTCAAGTCGAGAAGGTTGTTAAGAAGGCATATGGAGTCTTAGCTTTTATTGGTAGGGGGATTGAATTTCGGAGCCGCAACGTCATGTTGCAACTGTACAAAACTCTAGTGCGGCCGCACTTGGAGTATTGTGTGCAGTTCTGGTCCCCGCATTATAAGAAAGATGTGGAGGCATTGGAGAGGGTACAGAGGAGGTTTACCAGGATTTTGCCTGGTATGGAGGGCAGGTCTTATGAAGAGAGGCTGAGGGATTTGAGGTTGTTTTCGTTAGAAAGGAGGCGGCTAAGAGGGGACCTAATCGAAACATATAAGATGATTAGAGGTTTAGATAGGGTGGACAGTGATAGCCTTTTTCCTAGGATGGAAAAAGCTAGCACGAGGGGACACAGCTTTAAATTAAGGGGTGATAGTTATAGGACGGATATCAGAGGTAGGTTCTTTACCCAAAGGGTGGTTCGGGAGTGGAATGCCTGCCTGCAGCAGTTGTAGATGCGCCAAGTTTGGTGGCGTTTAAGAGGTTAGTTGATAAGTATATGGAAGAGAAGGGAATGGTTTAGTTTGGAGGGGCATTGCTTTTTATATTGGTCGGCGCAACATCGAAGGCCGAAGGGCCTGTTCTGTGCTGTAATGTTCTATGTTCTATGTTCTAATCCCAAATTGCCTACAACCTGACTGCTCCTGGGCTGGAGTTTATGACTCCACCAAATTTTAGTATGTGGAAGTGGGGGGGGGGGGGGGTGTGGAGGGTGGAGGCGCATAAAATACGTGGGATAGTAAGCCTGCTATCTTCCTACCATCTTCATGCTGCCCCCATAACATTGTTGATGGGTGGGGGCCAAAATCTGAAACCCACTCATTATACTTAAATGTGTAATTAAGGGTCAAGAAGCTTTCCGCACACCTGATGAAGCGACACCGTTTCCAAAAGCTTATGGGATTACTATCAAATAAACTGGCTGGACTCTAATCTAGTGTTGTGAGACTTCTTACTGTGTTTACCCCAGTCCGGCATCTCTACATCAGTGCTACAGCAGCCAGCCAGTCAGATTGGTTTGACAACTCTCAAGGATGATACTTCCTCCCAACGAGGGACAATGCCCCATTCTTGGCCTGTAGGGAAAGCAATCCACCCACTTATAATACTTAACCCTTAACAGAGGCTGGTTGGAAGGGAAACCTGGGAGATGAAAGCTATTTTAATGAAATAAATGTCTTTACTGCATTGTTTGTGGACCAGAATGAGTGTAAATACTTCCCTCAATTCACAAAGAAAACCTGTTTACTTTGCGCACTCTCCCCCAACCACACACCCTGCTGCCTAGCTTGGACACCTATGATACAAACTTCAAAGGCTCCGCTCTGTCCCAGCCCAATTATTCCAATCTCCTCAAACTGCACTCTTCCCATTTTAGCGCATTATTTTGTAGAGACAGAATATTTAAAGCACAGAAAAGTTAGAAATGTCCTAAGCTTCCTCCAATTTCCTTAAAAAAAACCTTTGCCAGCTCACTGAAGATTGCTTAAAAAATGAAATAATGCATGCAGTCAGAACAAATCTCGCACAATAATAACTTTGCGACCATATTTCATGCATGATTACTCCGATTACACAAAAGGCAGCTGCTAGGGCATTTTCAATTTTCAAACAATGGAATACTGCTTTGAACTATGCCTGGGAATAACAAAAATACTTCTCTTATATCCAAAAAAAACACTCAAATATGATTAAAATTGTTCATCCCTCCCCCTTCTGAACATGACTTTGAAGTGATAAAAATACATACCAAAGTTCACAGCCTTTTCCCCGGAATATGTTTTTTAAATCCATCTCTTTAGTTTAGTTATGGCTGCGTTTAAAAGGAACCAGTAAATTACAAGTTGTGAAAATATGTCATGCAATTGTAATTATTCTGGTGAGGATTATGGTGAATTATTTTCTCCTCCTCCCATTTGTTCCACTTCATTTATTCTTCCTGGGGTATGCAGCTGAAAGAGGGCAAATTGTCAGCATAAAAGCCTCCATTAATGTCATTTTTGACCTATGCCCAGTTTTTTGCTCTCTGCCAAGAAATCTTTTACTTCAGTTTTCCACCTTCATGACTACTACAAGGGAACTCGGTGCAGTGAAAAAGAAGATCATTCCATGTGGTTATAACTGAACTTGACTCATAGCTCTGCTTTGCTACTCAGTTTTACCGATTTGATAGGCAGTGTTAACATTATCAATTTTAGAATTATAGAATGTTTACAACACAAAAAGAGGTTATTTGTGTCTTCGTATGGTGTCATTCCCACTTCCCCACAGCCGTACAACATTTCTTCTTAAATCATAGAATCACAGAATTCCTACAGTGCAGAAGGAAGCCACTTGTCCATTGAACCTGCATTGAAAACAATCCCACACCGGCCCTATTTCCATAACGCCAAGTTTACCTTGCCAGTCCCCCTGACATTGAGGGGCAATTTAGCATGGCCAGTCAATCTAACCTGCACATTTTTGAACTTTTGGGATGAAACTGGAGCACCCACAAGGAACCCAAGCAGATATGGAGAGAACATGCAAACTCCACACAGAACAGTGACCTGAGGCCGTAATTGAGCCTGGGTCCCTGGCGCTGTGAGTGCTAACACCCTGTTACCATGCTGGCATAATGGGCGGGATCCTACAGCCATGCAGCACATGTTTCCCGGTGGCAGGTACGCTATTTGCTGGCGACAGGATTTTCGATCTCGCCACTGTCACTGAGAATTTCAATTGAAGCCACCCCACGTAACCAGATAACCCATGGACAGGCGTGTGCTGCCAATGGGAACAGAGAATCCTTCTGAACAGCCTGAGAATTCCAATCAATGATCCAATTCCCTTTTGAAATCCTCCTTTGAACTAACTCCACCACACTCTTAGACAATGCATTCCAAATCCTAACCACTCGCTGTGAAGAAAGGTTTCCCTCATGTCGCCATTTCTTCTTCTGCCAATCACCTTAAATACATACCCCCTGATTTTTGATTATTCTATTAATGAGAACAGTTTCCCTCGATCCTCACTGTCCAGATCTCTCATGGTTTTCAATACCTCTATAAAAATCTCCTCTAAATCTTCTCTTTTCCAAAGAAAAACTAAGTTCTTTTTTTTAACATAACTGAAGTTTCACATTCCTGGAACATTCTTAGTAATCTTTTCTCAGATGTCTTCAAATTCTTCCTATAGCGCAGTGTCCAAAACTACATATGAACATGGAAATTATGAACAGGACTATGCCCCACAAGATGCTCTTTCATTCAATAAGATCATGGCTGATCTGATTGTAACTTCAACTCCACATTCCCACCTACACCAATGATCTTTCATCCCCTTGCTTATCAAAAATCCATCCAGCTCTGCCTTAAAATATTCAAAGACTCTTCTTCCACCACTGTAATAGTGTGAGATATCAATTAGAATGCTGTTTAAGTCGCAAAGGTGATTTATTTAACAGACATGAAGTATAACTACACATAGGTATGGCAACTGCAACACAAGGCTTCATTCCCTGACTCTGTAGCTCACAGTGAGGGTCTATTTGATTCCCAGATCCACAAGTTTTCTCCACATTGGCTGAGGTTTGTGGGCTTCCATGCAGTAGGCCCCAAGTAGATAATGTGACCTGCAAATAATTGCCCCTTAAAAGGGCTACACTAGCACAACCACCTTTTCAGGAAAAGAGTTTCAAAGATTCATGACCCTCTGAAATAAAGAAAGTTTTCCTCACCTCTTTCTTCAATGTGCAACCTCTTAATTTTAAACAGTGATCCCTAGTGCTAGATTTTTCCACAAGAGGAAATATCACATTTCCGCATCCGTTCTGTCACAATTCCTGAGAATCTTATTTCTTTCAATCACATTACCTCTTACTCTTCTAAAGTACAGCAATACATGTGCAACCTGTCCACCTTTCTCTCAAAAGACAACTTTCCATTCCTGATATTAGTCCAGTAAACCTCTGAATTGCTTCCAATACATCTTTTCTCAGATAAGGAGACCAATGCTGCACACAATACTTCAGGTGTAGTCGCAACAATGCCCTGCCAAACTGAATCAAAATCCTCCTGCTTTTCTACTCAATTCCCCTTGCAATAAAAATTAACATCCTATTAGCTCTCCTAGTTACTTGCTTTACCTGCATATTTATTGTATACAATTCGTGCATTATGATACCCAGATCCCTCTGCATCTCAGGGCTCTGCAATTTTTCACCATTTATATAATGTGTTTTCTTTTTGTTCTTCCTGCCAAAATGGGCAATTTCACATTTTCCCACATGATGCTATATTTGCCAGATCTTTACCCATTCACTTAGTCTATTTATATCCCTTAACTTCCTAAAGCCCTCTTCATAACTTACTTCCCTACCTATCTTTGTGACATCAGCAAATTTAATAACCATACCTTCAGTCCCTTCATCTAAGTCATTTATATGAATTGTAGAAGTTTAAGGCCCCAGCACTGATCCATGTGTCACTTCATGCATGACATTATGCTAACATAAAACTAGAAAAGAAGGCATTTCTTTTCCCTCACAAGGTTGAGAGTCTTTGGAACTCTTTCTTAAAAGGCAGTGGAAGCAGATTAATTGAATATTTTTGAGGCTGAGGTGGATAAATTCTCCGTAAACAAGGTGATAAATAAGGTGCAGAATTGAAGATACTATCAGATCAGCCATATTAAATGGCAAAGCAGGCTCAGGGGGAAAAATGGTCAACTTCTGCTCTTTATTTATATGTTCAACCAAAAACGACTTATTAATGCCTGCTCTATTTCCTGTACTTTTCTGTACTGTATGATTCTATGATTTCATTACATTTCTGAATTTAAGAAACTCTCTCATCAAAAGGATATGGTACAAATTTAGAAATTGATCTTCGAGACACAAGACATGAGGGAGGGACCTAAAGAACAATAAAATTCAGGTCAGGTTTTTGAGAAAAATCAACAAACTGATGTGGAAAGAGGCCAGTGATGAAATGACAGCCATGGAGATGGCAGACATAGCTCTACGTTGCAAGGTAGTTGTTGTCCTGACCCAACCAGCAGGTCTACTAGATTTCAGCCAAACCCAGGCCACAGTCTCAAAGTTATAAATTTCGATGCTATCAAGGCCACGATCGTCATCAATTATTTAAATGCCTCCATTTTCAGTCAAAGTGCTTTGCTTGTTAATAAGTCAGTATTAGCCAGATGGCAAGAAGGAGTAAATAAGACAGTAATGCTTCAGGTCATGGTAGAGCTCCATGTTACAGTCGTGTACCAGGTAGGGGTTGCAGTTGATTTAAAGCTAGATCAGGAATCTGAGAAATCCTCAAATGTGTCTATGATAGATGTGGAAACAGAAGTTGATGCTATCGAGCATAAGATCAAGAGTTGTATTCAGTCAAAGAGCAAGACAAATGGCATGTGGGAGATGAGAACAAAAAGGCTGAAGAGCGAATATGAATGTCCACTTTCAAAATGAAAGTCATAGATTCAGAATTTACTTTCACTCTTGATACAGCTACAGTATCTGTTATCTTGGCAGGAGAGTACAAAAGTCTCTGAGTCACATTCCCTTCCACAAAACAAGTGTGAATCTGATTAGTTATTCTAATGCCAATGTTTCAGTGTTAGGCTAAGTTAGTGTTTGGAGTAATATGATGCATCCTATTACTTGTAACGTTAGGAATAGGAGGAACAAAGTTTTCTTGATAGGAAGGAATTAACTTAAGAATAGATGATTAAACCGGACTAGGTTATTTATAACAGGAATAATAAAAATATGTCACTGAGAAAACTTTAAGACAGCACAAAGTGGCCTTTGTGCAAGGAGGACCTAATCATAAAATTAACTACCAGAACAAAATTAAAGGCAGCAGAACATACAAATGTGGACATTCTTCCCAATTTCCTATGAAGACTATTTAATTTCTAGCTATCAGGATTCCAGTTGCCTCCTATAGTCCAAAGATTTGTGGGTTAGGCGGATGGGCCATGCTAAATTACCTCTTGGTTAGAGGGATTAGTGGGTAAATATGTGGGGTTATGGAGATAGGACGGAGGAAGTGATATGGTTAATTGAGATACTATTTCAAAAAGTCAATTCAAACTTGATGGGCCAAATGGCTGACTTCTGCACTGGAGGTATTCTATGGATTTAACTACTGACTACCAGTGAATTACTCTACGGACACAAATGAAATGGTAGCATCTGACAGAAAAATTAGTAAAGAAGCTCACAAGGATATAATGCACAGTAAAGTGTTCAATAAAGTCATAAAAGGCTAGTTTAAAAAATATGATTATGAGAAGTTGCAAAAGTATTTCATACAAGAAAACTGTGGGAATCAGTACGTATCAATTTCTTTGAACTCTTTCACATTTCTTTCTCTATGAACATTATGCTTTGCCTGTATAGCGCGCAAGAAACAATACTTTTCACTATATGCTAATGTATGTGACAATAATAGATCAAATCAAATTGAATCGAATTAAGAGAGGAAAGAGTACCTTGCTTTAGTTGCTAGCTATAGCAAATGGCTAATTGTTCAACTTATGTTTATCCACGACAAGTACTAAAACAATTGAGATTTTGAAATGTTTGGTTTGCATTTTATGGGTTGCCAGAGGTATTGGTGTTGGATAAATGTCAGGAACATTTGAAATATTTTTGAGTCAGAATGAATGCAAATGATTTGATTTGATTTATTATTGTCATATGTACTAATATACAGTGAAAAATATTGTTTCTTGTGCACTATACAGATGAAGTATATTGTCTGTAGATTATGAGCGGCATGGTGGCATAGTGGTTAGCACTGCTGCCTCACAGTGCTAGAGACCAGGATTCGATTCCCTGCTTAGGTACTGTCTGTACAAAGCCTGTATATTTGCTCTGTCTCTGTATGGATTTCCTCTAGTGCTCCAGTTTCTTCTCAGAGTACAAAAGGCATGCTGTTTACGTGCATTGGCCATGCTAAATTCTTCCTCATTGTAGCCAAACAGGTAGTGGAGTGTGGTGACTAGTGGATTTTCACAGTACTTCATTGCAGCGTTAATGTAAATCTACTTTTGACAATAATAAATAAACAAACATAGAGGAGAAGGTGCAGCATATAATGTTACAGACATAGCTATGGTGTAGAGAAAGATCAATTTAATATAAGGTAATTCCATTCAAAAGTCTGATGGCACTAGGGAAGAAGCTGTTCTTGAATCATTTAGTATGTACTCTCAAACTTTTGTACCTTTTCCCTGACGAAAGAAGGTGGAAGAGAGAATGTCCGGGAGTGTGCAGTCCTTGATTATATTGGCTGCTTTTCTGAGGCAGAGGGAAGTGAAGATGGAGTCAATGGATGGGGGTTTGCTTGCATGATGGACTGGGCTTCGTTCACGACTTTTTGTAGTTTCTTACAGTCTTGGTCAGAGCAGGAGCCATGCCAAGTTGTGATACAACCAGAAAGAATGCTCTGTAATGAATTCTGTACTCTGTAATATATTCTGTAAACTACTATGTCACCCAATATCAAATGTTGCTGCAGAAAGAAGTATACGGACTGTGAAGAGATCATAGAAGAAATATTTATTCAGTTACGAACTGGGCAGTAATTTCCATTTTTCTCTTTGATTCAGGTTAGACAATTTTCTGTTCTCTTTCAGAATAACTCCAGAGTCTAGAGCAGATAGTTCACTTTCAGAAATTATTGTTTAAACTCGCTCCTAGCACAAATGCAGTTTGATTAAATCTGATGCCAATCCAATGTAAGAGAAAAGCAACACAAAGTGAAAATGAGTCATGATTCACAAGGTATGTAATTAGACAGTTCAGTGCTGGTCAGTAGGTCATGGTGAAAAATCGCTGAAGGGATAAGGAGAAAAATATGATTGCAGTTGCTGTAAAGAGATGAGCTGCACTCACACAACTAGTGAAGATTGGAAAGGGACTCCATCAGTGTCACATCGACCATTTGCTTGAACAAGAAAATCTGTCAAAGTGAGGGCTTGATAGACTCCCTATAGCACAAGTTCCTTCTACATTCCAAAGGCAAGACATAAAAAAAATAAAAATCACAAAGAAATTGAAAGTTTGCTGGTATTACAGGTTCCATTTGTTGAGCAATGTGAGCCAGGGTCAATCAATGTCAAGTCCCAATTATGAATGAAGTTGGTAGTCAAAGTCAAAATTCAAATTTGACATAGACAAAGTTGTTACAAGAGCAGAATCAAGCTCATGGAAGGTGAAACCCAGAGAAAAAGGAAAAGTTGCCCAATAGGATATAGAAAGGAAGAAGACAAAAAAAAAGTTGTTCTTTTCCATATTACTTGTCAAAGATGGTATTTCAGACATATTGCTGCTGAGGGAAACAAAATCATTTTTTTATATGTAAGTTATTCTGGCAGAATTGATCATATGCCATTTGCTTGTGATTACAGTAACACAAGTATGCAGCCCAACCTCTTAAATTTTTTGTCAATGTTGATTTAGTCATATTGGTTGCATTAGTGGTTCAATGGCAGATTTGTGGTGGTGGTAGAATTGTTGCCTGCTGTGTGGGAGGCCTGGGTTTGAAGCCCAGCCAATGCAAGGCAGGTTTTATTGAGTTGGCGAGTGGCAGGGAAGGAGTGAAAGGAAGAGCAAGGATATTAACATTGTGGAGAAAGCAAGAAGTCAGCTAGCAGTGGGAAAACGCAGTGGGGTATAAATAGCTAGCCACCATCACAAATTTCCAGTCGTGTCCACATTTTGAAAGAAAAATTGAGATGTGGCATCACAGGGAAGTAGGTAGGTGTTTGAATGTGAGTATCTCCTATTCATTTTATCTAAGCTAAGGAGTAGATTGATGAGTCTTTTTCTTTATCCTTAAGTGTTATTACTACAAGAGATATGGATTATATGTTAATAGGTCATATCAGCATTGATAATGGTCATTAGTGAGTTTTGTAATAATTAGAACTAACAGAGAAATGACAGTGCTGCTTCAACATCTAGAGAGCACATCATGTGCTATGTGGGAACAGCAAAATGCTCCCCATGTCCTGGATAACTATTTATGCAGCACGAGTCATCTATTTGCAGCAACTTGAGCTCCAGATTTTGGAACTTGAGCTGACAAAGCCGCAAAACATCAGTAAGGTTGAGGGCTTTGTGAATAGCAATGTTTAGAGATATGGTCACCCTGCAGATTAAAAGTGCACAAGGAGAGAGAAAATGGTTGATCACCAGACAGTCAAGTAGAAAGTTAGATAGTGTAGCAGTTCCTCGAGTACATCCCACTCTCCAAATAGTTCTCAGTCCTGAATATTGATGAAAGTGATGGCTCAGCTAGGGAGTGCAGCCAAAGCCAAGTTCATGCCATCACAGATGACACAGGGGGACACTAAGGAAGCTGCCAGCTGCAATAGTGATAGGTGATTACATAGTTAGGGGAATAGGTGTTTCTTGAATCCAAGATGGCAGAGTGGTGTGATGTCAAGGATGTTACTGAGTACTGAAGAACTCCCGAGGGAGTGGGAGGGGTGGGCAATAAATAGCCAACAAGTATGGTCTACCTAACTATAAAGCAGATGAACAGAAAGAGGAATGTAATCCTGCCATCATAATTTCAAGAACCAGGTAGGAAATTTAAACAGGACCTCAAAGTTACTAATATCTGGATTTCTCTCAATGTTGCATGCAAGTGAGTAAAAAAAGAGGAAGATGAAGATGATGAATGCATGGCTGGGAAGACAGTGCAGGAGGGAGCACCTTAGACTGTTGGAACAGTGGGACCAGTTCTGGGAAAGATGGGACTTATACAACCAGATATGTTGCATCTAAATGGAGCCAGCCTGATTTCCTTACGAGTACTATTGGGGAGGGTTTGAATTAACATATAGGGATGTGGGAATCAGAAGGTAATATCAGAGAGGAATACCAAGATGCACAGAATACTGAGAGAGATGGATAGTACTGGAGTCGGGAACAAAAAAGTTAACAGGTGAGGTCAAAGTGAAGGAGACAGTAATAGTATTAATGTGCATGTACGTGAGTGCATGGAGTATGGTCAATAAGTTAGGTGCATTTCAAGTGCAGATTGCCATGTGAAAGGGCAATGTTGTGGCTGTAATAGAGACCTGGCTCAAAGAAGTGCAGGACTGGGTATCAAATATTCCAGTCTGCAAAATCTTTAGGAACATAGAAAAGAAAGAAAAAGGGGATGGGTGGTAGTAATGATTAAGGAGAACATTGCAGAGAAAAAGGATGTGCCAGAGAGATAAATGACAGAACTGAGGTGAGCCAAGTGTGCCAAATATCAATCAGGGAACATTCAGAGGACAGAAATTAAGTTAAACATGAAATGTGCTTAAGACAGATATCAGGTAGAAAGTACAACTGACAAATAGGCTGACAAAGTTAGAGTATGAAACACCACTGACAACTAACACAAAAGGGAATCCAAAGTCTTTCTGCTGTATATTAATGACCTTGAGCTTGGAGTTCATGGCACAGTTGCTAAGTTTGCGAATGACACAAAACATTGTGAACCGTGAGGATAGTTTTGAACTTCAAAAGAACATGGATAAGTTGGTTGAATGAGTGGAATGGTTGCAGATGAAATTCAACATGGAGAAATGTGAAGCGATTAATTTTGGTCAGAAGAAAAGGTAAGTCAAGATAACTGATTCAGAGGGGGGATGGAAACATGAATTGTAGCTCCAATATACAGGAGGATGAGAACAGGGAGATCATGGATAAGATTTCTAGGTCACAGCAGTGTATTGGCAAGCGGGAGGATGGTTTGAAGTGTATATACTTTAATGCGAGGAGCATACGCAATTAGGTGGATGAACCTGCAGCCTGGATTGGTGCCTGGGACTTTGATGTTGTGGCCATTTCAGAGACATGGATAGAGCAGGGACAGGAATGGTTGTTGCAGGTTCCAGGGTTCAGATGTTTCAGTCAGAGCAGAGAAGGTGGTAGAAGAGGAGGAGGCATGGCATTATTAGTCAAGCACTGTGTTATGGTGGCAGAAAGGACATTTGATGTGGACTCATCTATTGAGGTAGTATGGGTTGAGATTAGAAACAGGAAAGGAGAGGTGACCCTGTTGGGAGTTTTTTATAGGCCTCCAAAAAGTTCCAGAGAGGTAGAGGAAAGGATTGCAAAGATGATCCTGGATAGGAGCAAAAGTAACAGGGTAGTTGTTATGGAGGACTTTAACTTTACAAATATTGATTGGTAAAACTATAATTCAAACACATTAAAGCGGTCAGTTTTTGTCCAATGTGTGCAGGATGTTTTCCTGACACAGTATGTAGATAGGCCAACAAGAGGTGAGGCTACATTGGATTTGATATTGGGTAATGAACCAGACCAGGTGTTAGACTTGGAGGTAGGTGAGCACTTTGGTGATAGTGACCACAATTCGGTTATATTTACCTTCGTGATGGAAAGAAATAGGCATATACTGAAGGCCAGAAGTTATAGCTGGGGGAAAGGTAATTATGAGGCTATTATGCGAGATTTAGGATACAAAGATTGGAGTAGGAAACTGCAGGGGCTGGGAACATCTGAAATGTGGAGCTTATTCAAGGAGCAGCTACTGCGAGTCCTTGATAAATATGTACCTATCAAGCGGGGAGGAAGTGGTCGAGTGAGGGAACTGTGATGTACTAAGAAGTTGGATCTCTGGTGAAGAGGAAGAGGGAGCTTATGAAAAGATGAGACGTGAAGGCTCAGTTAGGGCACTGGAGAGTTATAAAATTAGCCAGGAAGGAGCTAAAGAGAGAGTTAAGAAGAGCTAGAAGAGGACATGAAAAGTCTTTGGTGGATAGGATTAAGGAGAACCCTAAAGCTTGCTATGTCAAGAATAAAAGATTGGTTAAGGCAAGATTAGGGCCAGTCAGAGACCACAGTGGGAAGTTGTGCGTGGAACCAGAAGACATAGGAGAGGCACTGAATGAGTATTTCTCGTTAGTATTCATGCAAGAAAAAGTCAGTGTAGTCGAGGAGAAAACTGAGATACAAAGTTGTAGACTAGACAGGACGCAGGTACAAAAGGAGGAGGTGTTAGCAATTCTTGAGAGTATGAAAATAGATAAGTCCCCTGGGCCAGGTGGGATTTACCCTAGGATTCGCTGGGATGCTAGGGAACGGATTGCAGAGCCTTTGGAATTCATCTTTATGTCGTCATTGGCTACAGGTGTATTGCTGGAAGATTGGCGGATAGCCAATGTTGTCCCCTCGTTCAAGAAGGAGAGTAGAGATCACCCTGGGTATTATAGACTGGTGAGCCTTACTTCTGTTGTGGGCAAAGTTTTAGAAAGAATTATAAGGGATAGGATTTATAGTCATCTAGAGAGAAATAAATTTATTAGGGATAGTCAACATGGTTTTGTGAAGGGTAGATTGTGCCTCACAAACCTTATCGAGTATTTTGAAAAAGTGACCAAAAAGGATAGATAAGGGTAAGGCAGTTGACGTGGTGGATTTTAGTAAAGCATTTGATAAGGTTCCCCATGGTAGGCTACTGCAGAAAATGCAGATGCATAGGATTGAAGGTGATTTAGCAGTTTGGATCAGGAATTGGCTAGCTGATAGAGGGTAGTGGTTGATGGGAAATATTCAACCTGGAGTTCAGTTACAAGTGGTGTACCTCAGGGATATGTTTTGGGGCCACTACTGTTTGTTATTTTTATAAATGACCTAGATGAGGGTGTAGAAGAATGGGTTAGTAAGTTTGCTGACAATACCAAAGTCGGAGGAGTTGTAGATAGTGAGGATGGATGTTACAGTTTGCAGAGGGACATAGATAAGCTGCAGAGCTGAGCTGGGAGGTGGCAAATGGAGTTTAATGAGGAAAAGTGTGAGGTGATTCACTTTGGTAAGAGTAACAGGAGGACAGAATGTAGGGCTAACAGAAGAACTCTTAGTAGGGTCGACGAGCAGAGAGATCTCGGTGTACATGTGCATAGCTCCCTGAAAGTTGGCATCCAGGTTGATAAGGTTGTTAAGAAGGCATACGGTGTGTTAGCTTTTGTTGGAAGAGGGATTGAGTTTCGGAGCCGTGAGGTCATGTTGCAACTGTACAAAACTCTGGCACGGCCACACTTGGAGTATTGTGTACAGTTCTGATCGCCGCATTATAAGAAAGATGTAGAAGCATTGGAAAGGGTGCAGAGGAGGTTTACCAGGATGTTGCCTGGTATGATGGATAGGTCTTATGAGGAAAGGCTGAGGGACTTGAGGTTATTTTCATTAGAGAGAAGAATGTTAAGAGATGACCTAATTGAGGTATACAAGATGATCAGATGGTTAGATAGGGTGGACAGAGAGAGCCTTTTTCGGATGGTGATGGCTAACATGAGGAGGCATATCTTTAAGCTAAGGGGTGATAGTTTTAGGATGGAAATCAGAGGTAGGTTCTTTACTCAGAGAGTAGTAGGGGCAAGGAATGCCCTCCTGCAGCAGTTGTGGACTCACCAACCTTGAGGGCATTCAAATGGTCAGTGGATAGACATATGGATAGCATTGGAATAGTTTAGGTTAGAGGGTCATTAGATTAGTTCCACTGGTCGGCGCAATATTGAGGGCCAAAGGGCCTGTACTGCGCTGTAATGTTCTATGTCCTATGTTCTAATATAAAAAGTACAATTGTAAAGCAGGTACAGAAGCAAAAAGACTTGGGTGTTATAAGTTTTTGAAGCTGGTAGTACAAGTTGAGAGGACAGTTAACAAAGCATACAGTATCCTAAGCTTTATTAATAGTGGCAAAGCTTATGAGCAAAGAGATTCTGTTGAAATTTTAAAGGCCTCAATGAGAGTATTGTGTTCAATTCTATGTACCACATTTCAGGAAGGCACTGGAGAGAGTGCAGAAAAACTTCACGAGAATAGTTTCAGGGATGAGGAACTTCAGTTATGAAGATAGATTGGAGAAGTTAGAACTGTTTTCCTTGGAGAAAAGAAAACTGAGAAAAGATTTAATAGAAATATTCAAAATCATGAGGAGTCTGGACATGGTAGCTAGGCAGAGACTGTTTTCACTCATGAAAGGATGAGGAACGAGAGTACAGATTTAAAGTAATTGGGAAAAGAAAAGAAAACGACATGAGAAAACATTTTCATGCAGTGAGTGGTTAAAGTCTGGAATAATCTGCTTGGGAGTGCAGTGGGGTGATTTCAATTGAAGCATTCAAAATGGAATTAAATTGGTATGTGAAGAGGAAGAATGTACAGATCTACATTCCCCACTTTGAAAATGTAACCCAAAAGAGTTTGATCAAGGAGTTAATTGCACGACCCCATACTGCAATTCATTCCTTCTCTAGATTACAAATCATGGCATTCCCTATATCCATTAATCTTTTCCTTCTCCGACACCCTTCAAAACAAGGTTTACTCCTGTGTATTTACTGCACCCTAATTTCTCTCATCTTTGTTCTCTTTTCGTATTTTGTACAACGATCCTTTGCTTTCATCTTTATTTCTCAGTAATACTAAGTACTGAGTGCCTGAGGTTCATTATATCAAGAAAGCATAGCCATAACAAAAAGATGAAAGAGACACTGTTAAAAGGCGACTTTTGAAAAAATATGATAGCTGACAGGGGTGGGGGGAGTGATATGATAGGGTGTGTTGGAGCAAATGTCAATGGAATGCAAGGAGCAGGGAAGTAGGAGTCAGCTTATTTATTAACAGAGGCATCAGTGTTATGACAGTGTGATAGGCAAGAGTTGGAGAAAGTCAACATGTTAAATGCCATGCATCAGGGAGTTTGGGAGTAGATTTGTCCAGAGCTAGAGATTAACAGTAGAGAGATTCACAACAGACAGTAAAAGCAAAAGCCGTTTGATAGCTCTGTTTTGATTCAGATTCAATACATTACTTTATTCTATACAGAGATGTGTTACTCATTTTGTACATTAGTTACAACTCACCCAAAGTAGAAAGATGGGCAGATACTGAAAGTTCTGCAGAATTTCAATGCCCTTTAGCCTTCATTCTCTAACGATGTCCTCCATTCTTCTCAGGAGAAAATAGTACATATTCAACTCCATATATGGATAATTTTCCACATTTATTTGGTTCTGCAGCCATGATGAAGTAGCTCAATCTGTAAGAGGGCTAGATCTGGAGCACAGGTCCTCAATTTTAGAGCCAGGATTTCTTCGCTGAGAAGGTTTTGAATTTCTGGAATTTTCTATCCTGGAGAGCTGTTAATCCTTAGCTGTAGAACATATTCAAAACCACAATCGATTGATTTTTTTTTTGGATACTATGCAAATTAAAGGTTATGAGGATATGCTGAAGGGTTAGCCATGAATGATGGTGCAGGCACAAAGAACTGAATGGCCTATTCTTTCTCCAATTTGGACTTTAAAGTTATTAGAGCTTGTTACAAATGATGCAGCCATGTCTTTTGCACACAAATGTTGGGATCAGTGATTGTTGAAAATGGGGATTTTTTTTTGTAGTTTTCCCCTGCCCCTTTTTAGTTGCTTAATTGCTAACCTTTGTTCATGATTAGATATGGGAGAATTTCAGAGGTTAGGTCTGATCTGTCAGTTCTGGCATCAATCAGTTTAGGAAATCGCATGTGACTTTTACTCTTAACATACATATAGTTATGTATTGTAGCTTCATCAATTTGACAACCCAATTTCAAGTATCTGTTCTCTCATCTACATGGAGCTAAGAATTGTACTAACCATGAGGTTAGAATGGGGTTGTGTATAATTCTTCAAATGCTGATATCCCACAGTGCTGTATGTGAGTATTGTTTAAACAACTGGATCATACTTTAATCCATCCAATTTGCCACTGCATAAGTGTCACACAGCTATGGAAGGGGTGAAGCGAAGATTCCATAAGAACTGTATGGTGGTTACTTCTACATAGGGTAGATGCAAGTGCGACAGCCACAGCATTAGCCTGGTAGAAAAGTTTTTCAGGATTCAGCCGACTCAGTCAGTAGTGGTGCAACTGAGCCATTTTTGGCAATCGGCATTGAAGTCCCCCAACTGGAATACGTTAGATACCTTTGCTATTCTCAGTGCAGCCTCGAAATGGCGTTGAACATGGATGAGTATTGCTTCATCAGCTCATAGAGGGTGGTAAGTAGTCACCAGCAGAAGGTTTCCTTTCCCAGGTTTGACCTGCAATCATAAAGTCCAAAGTCACTAGTCAGAACTTCAAGGCCACTCCTCTCCACACAAGTGATCTTGAACTGTATACCATTGTTTCCACACTTTTGGTGGGTATGTTTTTTGATGACCCGGAGTGTACCTAATTATGTTAATGGAGAAGTATGGGACATTGGCTTATAAGTACAATTCTGTGAATATCTTACATCCAAAGACAATTTGGACACATTGAGCAGGAGTTTTATGATCCAGGTTAGAAACATGACTTGAAAATGTGGACACCAAGCTGGGTAGTTGGAACTGCCGTTAGCCATTTTCACGAGGCAGGGTAAGGACCAGGCTCCAGAACCTGCCACTGTTATTAATGAGGTAAGTGGTAACATTAAGGACTCATTGAGAGTAAGATTTTAAAAATTTTAACAGAGGCAGCCAGATTTTAACAGTTATTGTCTTATACAGCAGTTGCTTGAAGTGAAAACCATGGATTGAAAACAGGAAGATTTTAAAAGGGAAGAAAAATGGTTTTTCCTCCTTTGGAGTTCATCATTAAATGCTGCAGCATGAGTTGCATGTATGCTCATTAAAATGAGCAATGGCAGCGTTGCAATTAAAAAACAGCTACCCTTAAATAAATAATGTTTGCCAGACTGTTAGTTCTGCCAACTGACAATCCGTCAATAAATATGAATATTGTAATGTGGGAACATCTCCAGATAAGTTTTTTTTTAAATTATCTAATGGATAGAAAGATGGAGTACATTTCACATTATTGAAAGGTAACTGGTTATGATATTAATGTGTAAATATTTAATCATTTCCATTACTTTTATGTACTCAGTCTAGACATCTGATGAGATAGCAATATTTGAAGTCTTTGTTTATTCAGGGAATTTTATGCACTCTTAGTTGAAATCCAAATGTCTAATCTTTTACAATTGCTTTGTCTTGTTTGCAATCATGAAGTCCAAAGTCACTAGTCAGAACTAGTTTTATGGGCTATTCAATGTCCTCCAATTATTATAACAGGGCTTATGAGTTCCATTCACAAAGTATGTGGTAATGAGTTGAAAGTGAGATGAGGGTTAAAGGTGCGGGATTAAGGTTGAGATGATGGGACAAATTTCCCCATTCTGTCTGCCACAAGAATTATAGCGGACGAAGAGCAGACCATAGAAAGGTCTGTTGACCTTGGGTGCGATTTTCCGGTTTCAGGGCGAGCATGGCTGGAAAATCCCACCCAATATCCTGAAGTGGCCAAATGGTTCAAGTCTATATAGGTAAGCTACTGTTTAGATGGTATTCGATTGAGGTTTTTTGGGCCTTTTAATCCATCCACCCTGAACTTGGCCTGGCTATATATCTATCAGGACATAGTCTGCCAGAAAATCCCACTTTCTGGCAGTGCTGGGACAAAGGCAGGATCACAATAGTGGCAGAGATCTGACCTCCCAGTCCCTGCCTCCAGCATGAAAATCAAGCCCTTTGATATTGTCAGTTTTGAAGCAACAAGACCTTGACCTTATTCAGTTCAGTTTCATGGCTGAAAGGGTATTTATTAATGTATGGTTAGGCAAGTTGATTGTTTAATTGCCTGCACTTTATCCTATTTTGTTATGGTCTGGAATACAATGCCCGAAGCAGATTAAATAATCATGTTCAAAAGGGAACTGAATAAATATTTGAAGTGAGAAAATTCAAAGGGCCATGGGGACGGAGTAGAGGAATGGAACTAATTGTATAACTCCTTCATACAGCCAGCAAAGAAAGAAGTGGCCTGTCTTTGTGCTGTATCATTCTGTGAATATTGGTGATATAAAATGTTGTTTTCAGCACTTGCGTCAACAAAATAATAGAAAGTATTCATACAGTGCTTTTTTTTTACTGTTAATGAAGTAGTTTTGAAGTGCAGTTGTTGTTGTGATGTGGAAAATATAGCAGCCAATTTGTATGCAGAAGGCTCCCACAAACAGAAACATAGAAAAAAGGAGCAGGAGTAGGCCAGTTGGTCCAATAAGTCTGCCCTACTGTCCAATATGAGCATGGCTGATCCTCTATCTCAATGCCAAACTCCAGCGCCAGTGATGATGATCAGATACTTTTTTGTGTAATGTTGTTTGAGGAGTAACTGTTGGCCAAAACACTGGGGACAACTTCTTGATCTTCTTCAGAATAGCGGTCTCAGATCAGTTTCATTCTCTCGAGATGGTAGATCACACAAA
Organism: Sphyrna mokarran; assembly: GCA_024679065.1. Lineage (NCBI taxonomy): Eukaryota > Metazoa > Chordata > Chondrichthyes > Carcharhiniformes > Carcharhinidae > Sphyrna > Sphyrna mokarran. The sequence goes on along the minus strand of JAGIQG010000001.1, from coordinate 104,484,507 downwards.
TGACCCTCAGTATTGCACTGGAGTATCAGCCTTGATTTTCGTATCAAGACCTGGGCTTAAATTTTTCTTCCATCAGGGACCTGCACTCAGCAGACACTTCTGGCTGTGGTGGGCCCTGGAACACGGTCTTAAGCTGGTTGGCCAAATAATAAGCAGCCGGTATGAAATGTGCGTAGGGAAGGTTCAGTGCTGCCGGGAAGGGAACGAAAGAGATAGCCGACAAGAAAAGGGATGGTGTGGCATGGCACCGCTGATACTTTTCCTCAGAGGGATGACTGCTGCGAAGCTGGCCCAGGAAACTGCAAATCTGCAAAATTAAATTACGGTGTAACAACAATGTGAAGATTATCTGTGCAGCATATTCAAAAACAAATGGCAGTCCCCAGACATCTTCCTCAATTTTATTCCAGTTCTGACATGCCATCCTGCCCTGCATTGACGTTGTAGGGAAAATGTATAAACTGCCAATCGGACTTCTCACTAACCATAAAAGCAGACGAGCCACGTAAAATTGCATTCAATTGGCCCCTTAACGGGGCCTGGTTTATTGTCAGTGGCATGCTTCCAACTTTTGTCCATGCCTGCCGACCGAAATATTGCATAGGTGCATGATGACATTGGGACGCACGCCCAATGTCTTTTTGCACGATTTCACACACTTCCTGGTTGGATGCATGCCCACCCGAGCAATGTAAAATTCTGGTGCTGGAGTGTAATTCGAACCGGCAACCCTCAGACTCGAGATGAGAGTGCTACCAATGGAACTGTGGCTAACAGTGAATACGTATTCGTATTTTACACAGTAATTACTACTTTATGACCTAACTAGTAGTTATTTACTGGCACTTTTTTTTTGACTTGTGATTAGCTCCACATTTCAGCAGTTAATCTGTGCTCACAAATACATTCATGTGGCTCTGCAACCATTTCAGATTTAAAATGGCTGACGATAACTGAATGTTGGCATATCAAAGAATTAAAAACAGAACAACACTTGAATTTAGACACAGATGGATTGCTGTTACATAGATTGTTTCGATATGTCTTGTATCTTTAGTTTTGGAAAGCAGAGGTTTGTAATCTATGCAAGAAGTTAAAAGAGGATTTACAGCATCATGTACCAATGAATTATGCTGCACCAATGTTTGTGAAGGTGAGTGTAACAGTCCCTTTCTTAGCCACTGGCACTTTTCAGATCCCAGATGGTCTAACTGTGGGCATCAATCAAGCCGCAATGTCACACAGTGTTTCTCAGGTTACTGCTGCTCTACTCAGGAGGCTACCCAACTACATCTGTTTTCCATCATCTCCCCCCCACAGCATTAGATGAGAACCATACACGACATTTTGCCATTGCTCATTTTCCCAGCTTACAGGGAGGTATTGAGTAGACCCACATGCCCATCTGTGCACTTCACTTCAGTGGACGTGTCTTCACTAAGTGCACTCAATGCCAGGACTCTCACTGTGGATTCCATGTGCCAATTTTCCCTGATCTGACTCAAAATTAATTGATTTTTACACAATTATTTCAAAGAGTTGTCCAATGGTTGGCCACATAATAAATAAGAATACTTGGAATATTTACTCTGAGTTAATTTTTGACTTTTCCAACTTTTCTTTCTCAAATTGGTATACGAATTTAAGGACTCTGGCAAGTCTCCAGATTTTTGTGTACATGTCAATTTGGCAGTGGATGTTGGCAGACCTTTCCAAAGTGGTAAGGGTACATTACAGTTAATCCAATCTTATCCAAACCTTATATTGTTTTACATGAAATCTGTTAGTTGTTACAATCCCCGTAGAGACTGATAACTTGAAGTACCACCTACAATACACCCAAGGTCAGGGCAATGTGTGCCAGTATAGTGGACCCTGTTTGTCAGCATCTTGAACTCCTTGAGGCTCCAGCTGCTTGTTACTGCTCAGATCCTTTCTCTTTCTGGCCCTGTGCCAATCCAGAGTAGGCTCTTTTTTGCCTCATTTGGGTAAGAGCCACTATGAAGACATGGTTGGCTACTGCCTGCATCATTGGTGCCTCAGTGGATTTGTGAACAAATTAAAGTGATAAATTTAGTGAGCATGTCCTCAAAGCTACCAAGCCCATGTTAAGTTCTTCGCATGGCCTCTGCCTAGATATCCCACTCCATCCTTTCCAGGTAAAAGACATCTTGGAGGACCAGAGATAGTTATTCCTCCCATTCATCCATGAATGTGTATGGAGACATTGCTCTTTCACCAACGTAATGAGAGCCATGAGCAAGAAGCCACCCTCTGACATTATTCAGCTTACCTCCTATCCTCTATCCCCTAAGCCCTTATTACAGAGATCATTGCCTTACCAGCGTAGGAATAATAACTAGATGAGCCTTCATCAGCCATGACAATTCACCTGGGAGTGTGGAGGATGAGCCGAGTACTGTTCACCATTCATACCCCTTGGGGGGCCTCCAAATCCCTCCTTCCAGTCCCTGTCTCTGACTGCTGCAAATGGCAAATGGCACAGAATAAACATCAGCTCCAAACCTTGCTGGGATCTCAGAACCACAAAATTGTTATAGTGCAGAAGGGGACCATTCGACCCCTTGTGTCTTCACCAGCTCTCCAAACGAGCAACATAACTTAGTGCCATTCCCTTGCCTTTCCCCTATTCCCCTGCACACTGTTTCTATTTAAATAATGATCTTGAATGCCTTGATTGAATCTGCCTCCACTACACTTCCAGACAGTGCATTCTGAACTTAAATCACTAACTGTGTGAAGAAGTATTTTTTTCAAATCGCATTTACTTTTTTTGTAGATCACTTTAGATCTTTGCCTAGTTATTCTTGATTCTTTTACACGAGAGAACAGTTTTTCCTCATTTACTCTGTCCAATCCTCATTAGTTTGAACATCTCTATCAAATCTTTCCTTAGCCTCCTTTTCTCCAAGGAGAACAGTCCTATCCACTCCAATCTATCTTCATAATTGAAGTTTCTTATTCCTGGAACCATTCTTATAAACCTTTTTTGAACTCATTCAATACATTCACATTCTTCCTATAATGTGGTACCCAGAATTGTGCACAATACTCCCGCTGAGGTCTAACTAGTGTCTTGTATAAGTTCAGCATCACCTCCTTCCTCTGGTGCTCTATGCCCTTACTAATAAAGACCAGAATAGTATATGCTTTATTATGTGCTCTCTTTACCTGTCCTGTCACCTTCAATGTTCTGTACACGTATGCACCCAGGCCCCTCTGGCTCCTGCACCCGTTTCAGAATCGTAACCTTTATTTTACATTATCTGTCCATGTACATCCTACCAAAATGCATTACCTCTCACTTGTCAAAATTGAACTTCATCTATCCATTCCATTAACTTGTCTATGTCCTTTTGAAGTTCTACGCTTTGCTCCTCACATTTTACAATGCTTCCAAGATTTTTATAATCCACAAACTTTGAAATTGTGCTCTGCACAATAAGATATAGATCATTAATATATGTCAAAAAAACTAACACCAACCCCTAGGAAACATCATTACAAACATTCCTCCAGCCCAAAAAAAATCTATTAAGTATTACTCTCCATTTTCTACTGTTCAGTCAATTTTGTATCCATGTTGCTTTTATTCCATGTCCCCACTATTCCATGTACTATAACATGTCTGTTCTGCAGCACTGTATCGAATGCCTTTTGAAAATCCAGGTACACCACACCAACAAATTTACCCTCATTGACCAGTACCATTACCTCTTCAGAAGACTCCAGCAAGTTAGTTAAATGCAATTTTCCCTTTATAAATCCACGCTGGCTCTTTCTAATCAATCTAAGTATTTACATGTGAATGCTAATTTTATCATGAATTATTGTTTCTAGAAGTTTTCTTACCACTGAAGTTAACTAACTGGCCTGTAATCACTAGGCTTATCCTTAACAATGTTTTCTGAACAAAGTTGTAATGTTTGCAATTCTCCAGTATTTGGTCACCTCCTCTGTTTCTAGGAAAGAATAAATGCTCAGCGAAGATGCTGTTGCCATTACCTTTGGTGTGAATATCCTGCAGCTTCTCAGTAAAACAACCTTAGTTCTTCTTTAACCTTTAATAACCAAGCCATCCAAGCTTGTTATTGGGCAGAATTCAGAGTAAGTCACATGGCTGTCCTCATTCCTCCATTTTACCCTTAATTAGAAACTGTCCCAAAATATTACAATCTTATAAACTTCATCTTTGTAACATGTTTTTTTTCCAGAGGAAAACCATTTCATGGTTTTCACTGCAAGTGTATATCCTCGAGCTTAAACTACAAGGGAAATGCAATTAACCACATCAAAGTATACCATGAGTACATGTTCGGGAATTTAACTGCTGTGTTTCCGTTTTTTGGACATCACAGAAGGTTAAGCATACAATCAACTTGCTTACATGTTATATCCTCAACAGTGTAATCATTCTCTTTGTGGGATTTAGGCTGATGTGTCAGTGAAGTTATGGTGGTGTGAAATGGAATTAACTAATCTGAGGAATGGTCAGCAGTAAATCATGGGTAACATGGACTGTTTGTGGGACTTTAGGGCTGTTTTGCCTATGAGCTGGAAAGCTGGCAGAGAACTTCTTTTTCAGTTGTGTGGAATCAAATATTCTTTGGGCGATCATGGCTGGGCCTTCTCTCTGATTGAGGTTCCCGGCAGCAGAAGTCATACTTGCTGATTGCTTCTAGTAAACTGGAGGTGGGGAGAGGGGAACTTTCACTGTTCTTCCCTTTTTCCCGATGCCATAGACTGCCAATCCTCATACTTTTCAAATCTACCAGGCTCTCTGCTCCTTTCAAATAAAAAGTGTTGGGAACCCATATGTTTAGCTTTGTCTCCCTTTATGGTTATGAGGATTTGTTTCAATTCTACCTAGATTTTCTCCCTCACCGTTTTTTCCAATTTGTTGATGATTTATTGATGCCACTTCCTACTCTCACTCTGACCTGGAAAATATATTCAACTTTGCTTTGGCCTTCCAGAGCATCCTTGTTAACACAAGGTACATCCTTGACTCTTCCTTTCCTTTCCTCAATTTCTCTATTTCTATTTCTAGGGACAGGAAGTCCAGTAAAGTGCGCGTCTATCTTACGTATGCTTCCTCCTGACAAGTTTCCACAGGAGAACTGTTCAATTCTTCCACTTCTTTAACTCTGTTGTGTCTATTTTGTGATGATGTTCATGTCCAGACCTGTGCCTCCAATGAATGCTTTCCTGAATTGATGATTCCCCTCAGTCATGGTTCATAAGGTCCTTGACAATGCTTGTCTCCTTTCCCATATATCAATCCAAATCACTTTGTCTTCCTCCTGGAATCATTATAGAATTTCCTTTCTCACATTCCACACCTAACAGGCTGCACAATCAATGCACCATCCTTGCCATTTCCATTGGATCCAAATATGTTAGCGCCAAATATATCATCCTTTCACCTCCATTTCATTATTCTGAAGCAAATGATCACTATGCGGTGCCCAAGTCCAATCTTCTTCTTAGCTGCTTCCATTCATGCAAATACAGGAGATGCAATATCTACTCTTTCACCTCCTTTCTACTCACCATCCAGAGCACAAAACTCTTCTTCCAGTTGCAATAATGATTTATTTTTGACCTATATTTATTGTATTCACACAATGTGGTTCTTAAAGATTGGATGATTGCTTATTGGAATTCAGTCTGCAGGTGTGGCAATAAGGTTCCAATAACCTGTCTCTTTAATTCTCCATCACACTCCTATCCTGTCCTCAAATTCCTGCAGTGCTCCAATGACGTGCAACAGAAGCTCAAACAACAATACTGCATTTTTAATTTGTCACTTTACAACTTTCTGTTCTCAACTTTGAGTTCAATAAATTCAGATCACAACCACTGCACTCTTTTCCTTGAAGCGTGTTTGAAATGGATTTGCTGTTGCCATTTACAACTTCTCTTGATAACTTTTGTTCTTTATTGTTGCATTTTGTCTTGCATTACCATCCCTTTGACAGGTACTCAATCCTGCATTCCCACCATCACTGTCCTTCTCTTTTGTTTTTCTTTTGCATCCCCTGCTTTTTCCATTTCTCTGTTCTTCTTTATTTACTATTAAGTCTCTAAATCCTTACAGTTTTTTGAAATCTAATTGACCTGAAATGTTAGGCTCAATGTTTGTGTATTTGAGTTACATTTAATTGTTAGAAGGTTTTTTTTTCATCTTCATCAGGCTCCTGAGTTCTTCTGGGTGATTGACTATACAGGTGGCATAAGGGAATCTAATGGCATGGGTGGCATGGAAGGGAATGATGAGTTGTCCTGGAGGGAGTTGATAGAGAGTGAGGGCACAAGAAAGGGTGAGAGGGCATGAGTTGGCATGAAGTGCCCATGGACAATGGTTGGGGAATGAGGGGTGTGAATGTGGGGGAATGAGGACTAGAGGGCATAACAGCTTCTAAAACAATTGGGACAAAGTCTCAGGGAATTGAAGTCTTAGTAGTACTCAGTTCCTTAGTACTTCCCCACCCTGTGGCCACCTACAGTCTGCTTCAGGAGTTAGCAGGCACAACTCTATATTTCTTCTGCCCTCCCAGAGCAAAAAAAAATCTCTTTAAGCTGTGACACAGTGGAGAGCACTGCTGATTCATAGTGCCAGGGACCTGGTTCCAATTCTGTCCTTGAGTGACTGTATGTGTGGACTTTGCATATTCTCTCCATGTCTGCATGGGTTTTCTCCAGGTGCTCTGGTTTCCTCCACAGTCCAAAGATGTACAGGTTGGGCAGATTAGTGGGCTAAATAGGTGAGATTACAGGGATAGAGCCAGGAAGGGATGATCTGTCAAAGTGTTGGTGCAGACTCAGTGGGTCCAGTGGTCTCCTTCTGCACTGTAGGGATTCAATGATTCTTTAAACCTAGTCATGATATACAGATGCCGGCGTTGGATTGGGGTGGTAAGAACTCAGTAAGAATTTAGCAACACCAATTTATAATCCAACCGATTTATTTGATAGTAAAAACGCGAGCTTTCAACTCTCTGTGTCTTCCTCAGGCAAATGCAGTGTTCTGGTCTGCAATAGCACACATCAGCACAGACAGTCAGAGATTGCTGATTAGAATGCGAATCCTTACATCTAACCTGCTATTAAAGTGTTAAAGTGGCGAACAATGCGTGTGAAGGGAATCCTGAGCATTGTTGGAGAATTGTGTATTTTCTCCAGACAGCACAGCAAGTGAGGTCCTCTGCTAACCCAGGCAAGTTACGGGGGTTACAGATAGTGTGTCGTGAAGCCAAGATCCCTGTTAAGACCGTCCTCATGTGTGCGGAGCTTGGCTATCAGTCTCTGTTCAGCGACTCTGCGCTGTTGTGTATCACGAAAGCCCCCTTGAAGAACATTTACCCGCAGGTCGGAGGCCGAATGCCCATGACTGCTGAAGTGTTCGCCCACAGGAAGGGAACTGTTTTGCCTGGTGATTGTTGAGCGATGCTCATTCATCCGCTGTCATAGTGTCTGCATGGTCTCCCCAATATACCATGCTTCGGGACATCCTTTCGGGCCATCCCCACCCCCCCACTTCTTGCTTTCAGACAACCGCACAACCTCAAACAGATCATTGTTCGCAGCAAACTACCCAACCTTCAGGAGAACAGTGACCACAATACCACACAACCCTGCCACAGCAACCTCTGCAAGACATGCCAGATCATAGACATGGACGACATCATCAAACGTGAGGATACCATTCACCAGGTACACGGTACATACTCTTGCAACTCGGCCAACGTTGTCTACCTAATACGTTGCAAGAAAGGATGTCCCGAAGCATGGTATTTGGGGAGACCATGCAGACACTACGACAGCGGATGAATGAGCATCGCTCAACAATCACCAGGCAAAACAGTTCCCTTCCTGTGGGCGAACACTTCAGCAGTCATGGGCATTCGGCCTCCGACCTACAGGTAAATGTTCTTCAAGGGGGCTTTCGTGATACACGACAGCGCAGAGTCGCTGAGCAGAGACTGATAGCCAAGCTCTGCACACATGAGGACGGTCTTAACAGGGATCTTGGCTTCATGACACACTATCTGTAACCCCCGTAACTTGCCTGGGTTAGCAGAGGACCTCACTTGCTGTGCTGTCTGGAGAAAACACACAATTCTCCAACAATGCTCAGGATTCCCTTCACACACATTGTTCGCCACTTTAACACTTTAATAGCAGGTTAGATGTAAGGATTCGCATTCTAATCAGCAATCTCTGACTGTCTGTGCTGATGTGTGCTATTGCAGACCAGAACACTGCATTTGCCTGAGGAAGACACAGAGTGTTGAAAGCTCGCGTTTTTACTATCAAATAAATCGGTTGGATTGTAAATTGGTGTTGCTAAATTCTTACTGAGTTCTTTAAACCTAGGCAGGTCTGCTGAAGGAGGAAATTTTCCAATACAAGCTACCCATCTTGGAAGTGAAAGTCCAGCCGCAGGAAGCTTCATTTAATGACTTTCACATCCAGACCTGGCTGGCTTTGACTTTGGCAAGAGAGCAGAATTCACTTACTTCAGTGATAACCTCTGCTTGTTTCTCACACAAACCACCTGTCATTCTACTGGGGATGTCCGGTATCTGGAGCACTGCAAGGAAAGGAACAGATCAAAGAGTTTCCTTTCAAGGTGACCACTCATCAAAATAAAGCAACCAGCTTCCCATCAAAGAAGTCACAAAGTGCCAATTAGCAACAAGCATTGGCAGAGATTGATTATGAGTTCTGCACTGGAAAGATTAAGTGATACAAAATGTATCAAGGGGCAAAATGCAATAACAATTTATCTGAATTTGCCTGTTGTTCTAAGGGAGAGGATAAGGGGGCTGCTAATGATGATGGATAACATTGGCAAGAAGCAATTGGTTATCTGGGAGCTATTCTGAAGCATTGAATAGGATTCTATGGCATGCGTACTATCAGAGTAGCATTATTATTATTATCTAGAAGATGAAGAACTCTGTATATGAATAGGTGGACTTCACTGGATAAGTTAACATTTTTATGAAATACATGTGCTGCAGGTATATGTTTCATACTAGGACTATTTTATTATTGTTTGCAGCCAATGAGAGCATAAGTATTATCTGTTTTGTTCTGTATTACTTTCTAAAGATCCTACTATCAAGAGTCAATTTACATTAATTACCTTATCTTAATAGCAAACAGATCTGTAATGCTGCCAGAATACCTACATTTCAGATTCAAAGGTAAAATTAACATCAGACTTGAAAGTGCTGGAAAATGCTCAAAAAGGTATATATAATTATATTTGGAAAGGGATATATGCTCTCAGACATTCTCTGGTTCCCCTACTACACCTTCCGCACACACCCCCCTTCTCCTTCCAAAAGATCTTTCAGCTAACATTCACCCTCTAGAAATGCTAAATGTGCCACTGGCAATAAAGTGTACTTCTTGCCTACCATCCCCTGTTTTTCCCTGTCTCTGTCCTTGATTTTTAACTATTAAATCTCTAACTTCATCCAATTCTATCGAAAGGTTATTGACCTGAAGTGTTGGGCTGAATTTCCCTGTATTAAAATTATTTTAGTTTGTAATAATAGAAATGAATAGAGTCATAGGATTCCTACAGTACAGAAGAGACCATTCAGCCCAGCAAATCTGCACCCATTCTCCGACTGGGCTGGTTGATAGAGTGTTGAAAAACCTTGTTAAACTTTACATCATCTGGGAATGCTGTTTACCAAAAGCACAAAACCTGGGAAGCATGCTTAATAGACACAATTATATTCCATTGCACTTCTCAGCGTAACAATTTGTTTTCACACATTGCAAAGCAGGATGTGTGAAATTAATTTGCCCTCATTTTTGTGTGGGGGCGCAGCTTGCAATTTGTGCCATGTCTGCGCCTATTGAAAAGGAGGTGGGTAAAAAACAAAATATATCTGCACAGTTCATTTATCCAATTGCAGCGTGGCTGCAAATGGTTCCCATGCAGCCCAAGCCTCCACTTCACTGCAGGAATCCTCGGCACACTCAGAGGCTGAGTAACGTTGGATACAAAGCATGTACTGGAAGCAACTTTCCTTTTAAAGGAGCAGTCCCTATAAAAGGACACTTGTAGCAATGCACTTCAGGCAGCTGGAAAATAACTGTGGCACACCAAGTGATTTTTTTCATGTTTGCCTGTATGCACTTGTGTCAAAATATCCAGACCTGGAAAGAGGTTGCATTTCCGACAGGGAGCAGGAAACTCGGGAAAACAATCCTGTAAAGGAAACACTGTCACTTTGTCGTCCTTTTTGTTCATCCAGTTGCATATAGTCGATGTGGTTTTCTTCTTTTCTCTCCTCTTCCTTCTCATGGTTTCCAGATCTTAAGAAGTACTGGATAGAACCTTATAATTGAATTGTGAAGTTATGGATTCTAGCACACAACCACACACATAGAGACTCTCTCAGGAATATATTGCAAAGATCGTTCCCCCCTCCATGTCACCCTCTATCACCTCGTGAACAACATAAGCAGCAAAACCTTTATTTCAGGATTCCAATGACTTGCTCTGTGCTGTTCTACGTGGCTCTGTGGCCTTTGTAGAAGGCTCTGTGATCTCATGGGTTAGAGGAAGAGGTCATTGACCACTTGTCCACCTCAGAGGCACATAGTGTTGGACAGAGCAGATGTCTGTAGGATAAAAACATTGTGGGTGCTGCAAGTCAGCAGACATTCACCAGGATGAATTCTTTGGTGTGCTTTCACAACAACAACTAAATTATTGACATAAGGAACATGCAGGACCATTTGTGCTGACTTGATGGCCCTGTGCCAGTGGGAAGCTCACTATTTCATTGAACCCAAGTATCCTTTTATTCTGGTCTTCTCTCAGGGTGAAGAAAATGATGTCCCCTCTTCATTTATCGAGCACCTCTGTCACTCCTGAATGGTGACCTGTTGCTAATATCACCAGTTTCCATTTGGATGGAACTAGTTGTGGAACATGAAAGGGTTCTGGTGGTCTTCACTGGCACTGAGCTAGCCATCTGTGTCCCGTAGGCCATTGTGAAGGAAGTGAGACATCTCTATCACTAGTTTTTTAGTGAAGTGAAATCTTCTGAGGCACTGCTGCTGACTCATTGCAAGATAGGACTTGTGCTCCTGGGAGATTGGCTCAAGGCATAGCCTAATGACAGTCTTCCATTTCCATCTTCACAGAGGTTCCCTGTCTGCCTCCTGCTTGCCATGTGTTGCTGAAAAGCAAATTATTCTGCAATGACTTCCATCATATCCATAAGAGGCAAAATATTGTGACCAACAAAAATCTTCAATTTTCTTCAGCACTGAGCTTCCACAAATTTTCCATGAGCAATGTAAAGTATTTCAGCTGCAACTTGTTGAGTGGCTTCTTAAACAGCCTGTAACATGGTACTTACTCACTGCTTTTTGTTCAAGAGTGAGTAACTGGGGCATTTCCCACACATCCATTGGCCAATTTTAATACTCTGCACCAGCCAATTGACAGCAGTGATATCATGAAGTCTCTCCTAGAACCTCTTTGGATACACATAGAGGACTCACTTGTTGCACCTCTCCAGTCACCTGATGCCATATGCTGTGTGTGGGAAGCAGCCAGTGGCATCTCCTATGCTTCAACCTTACAGCTGTTGAGCTGCTGCACCTCAGGGACTACAGCTGTTCAAGAAGATAGCTCACAACTACCTTCTCAAGGGTAATAAATGCTGGCCTAGCTAACGACAAGTGCAACCTGCAAATGAATGAAAGATAGTTGTAGTGCTGAATTTCACTGCTATGAATTATGAAATATGATGCTGAGAGTGTTAAAGTTCCCTACTATTAAATTGGAGTTTAGCTTATTCTATCACATTGGAATGATAAGTCTATTCATACACTAATACCCAGGGCTGTTTTGAGCTGTTTGTTGTTTTTCAAGTTGCCAGATTTTCTGAACCTTTTTTAGAAGCGGTTTGGCAGCTTACTTGAGCAGTCTGGGTCAGTACACACATCTGTCACTATCTGTCTATTACATCTATATATCACATCTATTACTATCAAGTAAATCAGTTGGACTTAAACCTGGTGTTGTCAGACTTCTTACTGTCAGTACACACATCCAGAACTGAATATTAAGAACACTTTCACAAGCCATGTCATGTCTACACAAATAAAAATAAGTAACTACAACTGCTGGAATCAAAGAACAAAAATAAAAGCTGCTGGAATGTACACACCTGTGGAGAAGGTAAGCATATTAATTCAGATGGAAAACACTTTTCTCCAAAACTGAAAAGCCACAGGTAAACAGGCATGTTTGGAAAAATAAAAAAAAACAAAGACCATACTCTAATTAAACAGAGAAAATATTCTGTAAGCAACATTAAATGTCACCACATTTTCTCTAAGTGGGACTATTCCCTTCACAACATGCTAGTTCAACCCAACTGTCTTTCCCCAGTTCCTGGCCATCCTGCTTCTTTAAGTTATGCTTTGAGATTTTTGACAACTAGCTGAAAACGGTAGATCTCGCACAGGATATAAGAACTTGCAAAGATATGCAGATTAGGCAGATTTTTCATGCTAAATTGCCCCTTATTGTCCCATGATGTGTCGGTTAGAGGGAAATTAGTGGGGTAAATAAATGGGGTCGGGGTATACCTGAGTGGGATGCTTTGTCGGGGAGTTGGTGCAGATCCGATGGTGTGAGTAGCCTCTTTCTGCACTTTTGGGGTTGTGTGATTTTATAAATGACATAAGAGTATATAGCACAGAAAAAAATACCATCTGGCCCATCTATTCCATGTCATTGTTTATGCCCCATGTTTATGCCCCATGAAAGCCTCCTTTCCATCTTTCCTTATCTAACTCTCTCAACATAACCCTCTTTTTGTTTAGTTTACTTAACTTGCTTTGAAATACACCTATATTTCTCTCAGCCACTCCCTTTGGTAGGGAGTTCATTTCATGGGCTTATCCAAAGGGCAAAACTTCCACTAATGCAGCACTCCTTCAATACTGGAGGATCGGTGCAGCTTTGTGCTCAAAGTATTGTACAGGGCTTGAATGAATAACCTTCAAATCCAGGAGCAAAATTAATATCAGCTAAACCAACTGGAAACAAATAATGCAGAAAATATTCCAAATGTGCCTGAGAGCAAAAGGGGAAATGCAGCATTGATCTCTCAATGAGAGCAAAAGGGGAAATGCAGCACTGATCATTTATGCGTTATAACATTGAGACAAAAATGTGCTCAACAGGTTGTGATATCTGATATCCTATTGCAACTGTCCCTATAGGATATCACCACAGCAGGTAATGCTGTCTCATTCCATAGACCCAGGTTAATGCAGGCAGTGGGATTAATCTATGACAAGCAGTCAAATTTATTGGGCCTAAAGGCCTTTTTCTGTGCCTAATATCCTTAGAATCGTGAACTGGATTTTTTTTTTAAGTAAACCTGCTGTTGGCCTAACAGGTTTCTGGGGCCACTGGGGTCAAAGGCAACCTTTAGATAATTTATTGCTATTTTCCTGTCCCATATATCCTGAGCTATACATTCCTGACGAATAGCTTTTCACAATCCAGGCCTCTGCTATTTTCTCCCCAATGTAACATCCCATATTTTGACACAGTAAGCATATATGTAAGAAATGCATGTATTGTTCAATGGATAGCTAACTTTTGCTTTTATCAAACAAATAAAGAGTGACTGAGGATATATCATAAGTTAAAATATTCTGTCTTGTTTTGTGAAATGGGAAATTGGAGGGATTGTTTCATAAACCAAGACTACTTAATTTTATAGTAGCCTGGAACACAGCCAACCATCTTCACAGGGGAGTCTGTCTGCTGAACAGAACTATTTTCAATTTAATTCCTTAATGTTTTGTGACAAGTTGGTACTGGGAAAGAAACCATTACAATTTTTCGGTAAATGTTGGAAAGCATAGCCGACAATGTTTCAACATGTAGTACCTTTGCTGCATTCCAACTCTCGTAAAGTGATCCAAAGTGACACAGACAAACTGATTTCCTGGAAACTGGGTCAGGTTACGCTGCTGCCAAGATGCAACACTTTCTGTATGAACCAGAGACCCTGCACATTTCTGGCCATTGTTCAAGCAACATTGTGCTGTTTTTTTTAATCAATATTTCTGGCATTGACTGAACCATCAGAAACCTCCTTTATTTTTCCAACATCTGATACAATTCTTCCATTGGGGGTTTTCATACTCTGAACCGCTTCCATTCAGTATATAAGTGACTCTATGGCCACTGTGGGTTAACAGCATAACATGTTTGCCTGCAATCTTTTTACCATTATTATTGGCAGAGGCATTTTTTAAAGTTAGAAATAAGTTAACACCTTTGTCATTGTCAACTGCCCCTCAATTTGAGGAGGATTTCATGTGATTGACAGGCTGATTCTCGACTCACAGATCTTTTTGCGCATGGGGCAGGATGTCCCATGAGGTATTGCGATCCAGAATGTAGGATTTGCTTTCTTTTCTTCCCTTTTTTGCCACTGTTTTATCTCATCATTAAAACTTTGTGACTCAGAACATGACTCAACTTGGTGGACAAATTGTCACCATTTGGAAAGATTGGTAACAAGCTCCTCTGAGCCATTAGTGATAATTAATGATTATAATAAAGTGGCCATGCTTCAAGGAAAGGTTTCGATTTAAGGTGTTGTCTTTCTTTCTTCCATCCACAGAATATTAGCCACTAAAATTTCAAAGGACAGGACCGGGACTCGGTCACACTTTTCAGCTATTCAAACACAGTGTTCAGTCCATCAAAGTTGGTTTTTCAAGAGCTTGTGGAGCAGGAAGACTGTCCATGAATTCTCTCCTGCACTGAATTTAATCAGAGCAGAGGCAGGAAGACAGTGGGAGCTTTCATCTGACTGAACGCTCCCTCCATCTCCTGACTCACCTGGGGGTTACCCCTATAGTGCGCAGTATATCACAGGCATAAATCTCTCTTGCATTACTGCCCTTCCTAACATTCTAACATTTTTTATTTGAACAGAAACCACCAAAAACATTCAGAATAATAATGGGATGGAAAAGAAAAATGTGGCCATCTATCTTGACTGAAATTCTCCCTGGGTGCTGAGCTGATGTTCTTTCTGCTCCTTCTACTGCCTTTACCACTGAAGCTGTGGCAGCATATTAAAGTACAGCTGCTGGCCTGTCAGATCCTGTCTCATCATCATCCAACATCCCTAGAAAGTAGTAAAAGACTCTGTAGCAGCACAAACTCACTTTGACAGACAGGGCAATGGAGCTTTGCACAGCAGGATTCCTTTTATTTCTGCATTCTAGTCTCCCTAAGAAATCTCTATTAAGTGACATTTTTAGCTGTCTGTCACTGTACATTGTGTTTTAAAAAGTTGCATTGTGTTTTCTCTGGCCATTCTTACTGCAAAACCTGATTTCTGTTTTCTTCTTTTCCAGCTGAGATTAATAAACTTACAAACCTCATATTAAATTGAATCCAGTGACTTCTGAAATTAATGCAGAATGTGCAGCAATTGCACCCCAGGTCAATCAGCATCTGTAAATGGAAGAGATGGGTTATCATGTTTTACCTTCAACTCTTCTAAAGAACTGAAGACCGACAAACAACTAGGCATTTCACAAGTTTGGGAAAATACTTGTTATCCGACTGGAATACTTAAACCTTTATCCTCAGATGTTTTCCCCATGTGTCAAAGAGAGATAGTTAACTCGGATTTCACTTAAACAAACTCTCTTTTTATTTAACATTTCAGGTATCAATACTTATCAGAAATATACATTGGTTGCAACACTAACTTTAACTTAATTTAATTTACTTAACTTCAACCTTAACCTTAACCACTTTAATTTCAACTCTAACTCCAGTTTAACTCTAAGCTTAAATGAAAACAAATAGTAACCATTGAGTGAAACTGGCAGGTCTGCCCTTGGTTATGGATCTTCCTCCTGATTCTTTGTTCTTCTCTGAAGCTGATCTTCAGGGCTCCAGTCACAAACATGATTCTCAAAGTTCCTTTTTTTTTACCTTAAACTTTGCACATACTTGCTTCTGATACTAGTCCTTGCAACTCACATCCCCTCCCCATTCACCTCCAGTCAGGGATCCAGCAGCAAATCTCAAGTAGGTCTTCCATATCGGATATAGCGCCTGAGGCTAAAGGGATCAGAAGGATATGGAAGGAAGGAGGGATCAGGATACTGAATTTGATGATCAGCCATATCAAAATAAATGGCGGAGCAGGCTCGAAGGACCGAATAGGCTACTCCTTCTTCTACTTTCTATGTTTCTATTAGGCCCAAATGTTGTACTGGCTGTGGCATAGGACTTAGAGGGGTTGCATTTCCTAGTTCCTAACTTTAAAGTAATATTGTCAGAGCCCGCATTCCTGCCACTAAAGTCTTGATTGAAGAGGAAATCAAGCTGCAGGAGAGACTCATAAAACAGAGACTCTGAAATTCCTGGAACTGGCAAAGACTGAAATCCTCAATTTGGGTTGGCACCTAGCTACAGTTCACTTATCATGGCTTTAAATTTTGGTGGAGGAGAACAAGTGTTCATCCACTGCATATCATCGTTTTAAAGAGTATATTAAAGTAGTCATGTGAATTCCGACCTTTTTGACTTTGATCCACCTCTACAGATTCACAACAACTGGAAGGCCCTAAATCCATAGGAGACTAAGATAACCTCATCCCAAAGTTATTGGGTTTTTCTGTGAGCCAAAAGCTACAAAAGAAAAATTACATTTTTCTTCCGTGTTGTTGGGTTAATGGGATTGCTTTAGCTTAATGTTTTTAACATTTTATTTATCAGTGTCACAAGTAGGCTTACATTAATACTGCAATGAAGTTACTATGAAAAATGGCAGAGTCAACATCAGATGCATCCTTACCCACTAGGATTATGCTTAAAGCTCCTTGGGAGGGGAGTATCAGGTTATCAATATAGGTGGATAAAAGTACTGCTGTATTATACTCACCGCCTTGCTGGAAATTTGAAAAAGAATATGCAAGTTATTCATGAATAAAGTACAACTATCACTGCAAATTATTTTTGTGAGAGAACAGACTTTCTTGACATCTGTCTTTGCGTGAATGCACTCACTCCAATATAACGAAGAAGACAATTACACACAGGTGACTGGTTTTATATTCCACCAAATGGTCTCTCATTTCAGCATCTGTGACTCATGAACAGTCACAGTACTTGAAGAATGAAATATCCTCTGCATCGGCTAATAAATGGTTTGACATCTGGAGCGCTGTGTCGTATTGCTTTGTGAAAGAGTTGGTCCAGAAATTCAGCCACTTAGCACTTGTTTTTTACATAACAAACAGCACCCAAAGCCTTCAGTTAGTGTAGGAGGGCACAAATCCAAAACAAATGCAGAACCCGCCATATTGGTGCAGCCTGCAGAAGCAGCAGCATTCACTGCTCATACCTCAAACAGCATTAAAACAATTGGAAAAGCAAATGAGGCACCTGAGGGCTGAATAGGGTCACCTCTGCAGAATTGAGTTGCCCTGAATGACCTCAGGAAAACTGTATATGATTCAACAGGCCCTCCCTAAAGGGACTTCAATTAGATGACAACCAATAAAGAGAGATTGAAAATATACATATTCTATTATGGATGCCAGTAAAAGCAAGAGTGACCCGACCAACATCACATTCAAAGAAGATGGCCACCACTGTCTGCTGCTACATTCCTCCTTGCTCCCCACCTCTCATTTGCAACTGTTCCAAATCCACCCTGGACCATTACCCCCATTGTCTGACTGTAACTGCGGCTAAGCTTGGTTCTCTGTCTCTGTGAAGTTTGCATGATTTCCCTGTGTCTACATGGATTTCCTCTGGGTGCTCTGGTTTCCTTTCACAGTCCAAAGGCATGCTGGTTAGGTGCATTGGCCATGCTAAATTCTCCCTCAGTGTACCCAAACAGGCGACAGAGAGTGGTGACTAGAAGGTTTTCACAGTAACTTTACTGCAGTGTTAATGTAAGCCTACCTGTGACTAATAAATAAATATTTTAAAATTTTACACTAAACCCTCCTCCCGGTTGCTTCCAGTATCTTTTCCGACCTACCCAAATATTGACAGGACTCTTGTTTATGTTCCAATATTTTTTGACATTTCTTCTGTTCATCAATGAAGTGAAGTGCCTGTTTTCTGTGTGGCCACTAGTTTGTGCAATGGAACTGAGATCAGAAGTGACAAGATGCTGTGTGTTGGCACAGTTTGTTTATACTGCCACATTCCTCCAATTATCTCTCATTTCATAAATGAAATAATTGGCCACTTTAATTTTTTTCATAAATCTATATTGAATTACTTTGCAACACAATTATTTCATTTTCTTTTTAAAATGCTCTTCACACTGGTTGATGAGGCCCAAACTATTTGTACCAAACCTAAAATCTATGACTCCTAAAAGTTTGTCAGGTAAATTTACAAGCAGCCATTTTCGGTGGTGCTAAGCAAATAGCGTTTGTACATTCTCACAGGTTGTAGGAAACAACCAAAAATTATATTATTGGACATAGTCAAAAGCACATAACTTCTGTCAGTATAATAACAGACATTTTGGAAATAGCAACTTAAGTTACTAAGGGAACAAAATTTTATAGCTCCTGCAAACAAGGATGAGGAATGCAATTAAGTAAGAAGTCTCATAACACCAAGTTAAAGTCCAACAGTTTATTTGGTAGCAAAAGCCACTAGCTTTCAGAGCACTATTACTTCATCAGGTGAGTTGGAGTTCTGTTCACAAACAAGGCATATGAAGACACAAACTCAATTTACAAAATAATGGTTGGAATGTGAGTCTTCATAGGTAATCAAGTCTTAAAGCTACAGACAATGTGAATGGAAAGAGGGTTAAGCACAGGTTAAAGAGATATGTAATATCTCCAGACAGGACAGTTAGTGAGATTTTGCAAGCCCAGGCAAATTATGGGGGTTACATATAGTCTGACATGAACCTAAGATCCCGGTTGAGACCGTCTTCATGTGTATGGAACTTGGCTATCAGTATCTGCTCAGTGACTCTGCGTTGTCATGTGACGAGAAGGCCACTTTGGAGAACACTTACCTGAAGACCGGAACTGAATGCCCATGACTGCTGAGGTATTCCCTAACAGGAAGAGAACACTCTTGCCTGTTGATTGTCAAGCGGTGTTCATTTATCCATTGTCACAGCATCTGCATTGTGTCCCCACTGTACCATGCCTCAGGGCATTCTTTCATATATTGCAGGACTTGCCTGGGCAAGCCTGGGTTTGCAAAATCTCACTAACTGTCCTGGCTAAAGACAATACATATCTCTTTAACCTGTGCTTAACTCTCTCTCCACTCACATTGTCTGTACCTTTAAGACTTGATTACCTGTAAAGACTTGCATTCCAACCATCATTTTGTAAATTGAGTTTGTGTCCTTATTTGCCCTATTTGTGAACAAAACTCTCACTTATCTGACAAAGGAGCAGCTCTGAAAGCTAGTGGCCTTTGCTACTAAATAAATCTTTTGGACTTTAACCTGGTGTTATGAGACTTCTTACTGTGTTTACCCCAGACCAACATCAGCATCCCGACATCATGAATGCAATTAAGCCATTGCCAGACAGGGCTGCTGCTGCTGATCAGTCTGATTGCTACAGTCTAACTGTGCTGTTTGTTATCTGCCCACTGTAACAGGAGGCTCAATGTGGTAAATTTAGGGAACAACTTAATGCTAATCTGCACAGCTGAAAGCTGGCTTATACATTATAATGGATGGGATGTGGTGAGGGGCTGAGTGTGGAGCAGCGGACTGTGTTGTTGCAGGAGGTTCTGTGAATCAAGCACAAAGAGAATTTGACCTGGAAAGCCATGGAGAATGGCACAACATGGAGTTGGGGACAGTGGGCTGTACAGTTTTCCAAAGCTGAACTAACAGACTCTGCTGTTCGGCACTGACAGATTGGCATCCGCGCAACGGCCTGCTCAGTTCTATGCTGGTGACCTCTCCAGTGGGAATAGGTCCTACCCACAGATTTTTGGACTGATTTATGCCACTGCACCCTGCAATGTGGGAGATTCATTTTGAAATGCCCACTGAAAAAAAAAGGGACTTGCTGCAGTTTTTACATAAATTCAATACTTAGAATTTGTGTGGGAGAATCACCCCCGTAGCGTGATTAGAACAAGTAAACATGGCTTTATCAAAGGGAAACCTGTTCAACAAATTTATTGAAATTCTTTAAAAATGTAATTAATAGCCAAGATAAAGTGGAACTAGTAGGTTCAGGATACCTAAATTTCTAAAAGGCTTTTAATAAGTGCCAGACATAAAGTCAATAGACAAGGCAAAACAAGTGTGCACGGAGTTGGAGGTAAGACAAGGACACAAATAGAGGATTGGTTAACAGACAGGAAGCAGAGAATGGACATAAAAGGGGTTTCTCAAGTTGGCAGGTAATAGTGGAGTGCCACAAGGTTTAGAGCTAGGACCCTTCATATTTACAATCTATTCGTGACTTGGATTAAGAGACAAAGAGTAATGTGCCTAGGCTTGCTGCTGAAATAAATCTAAATAGAAACATAAGCTTTGCAGAGGATAACCTGCGGAGGGGCTGTAAACAGATGTAGGTTAAATGAGTGGGCAACAAGGTACAGATTAATTATAATGTCAGGAATTGTGCAGGTGTTCATTTTGGTCATAGGAATAGAAAAGTAGAATTTTTTTTAAAGGTGTGAAATAGAACATAGAACATGTTCTATTTCTAAAAGTATTGATGTTCAAAGAGATTTGGCCATGCTCATGAAGGAACACAGAGAGTTAGTATGCAGGTAAAGCAAGCAAATAGGCAAATAGCATGTTACCTTTATTGCAAGGGGATTGGAGTGCAAGAATAAAGAAGTGTTACAATTGTACAGGGTTTTGTGAAGACCTCATCTGGATTACTGTGTTTTTAAGTTCATTTATGGAATGTGAGCACTGGTGGCTAGGCCAGCATTTATTGCCCATTCCTAGTTGCCCTTCAGAAGTGTAGTTAGTAGCCTTTTTGAACCACTGTAGTCCCTGAGGTGTAGTGCACCCATGGTGCACTTAGGCAGAATGTTTCAGAATAGAGACCCAACAATAGTGAAGGAATGGTGATATATTTTCGAGTTAGGATGATAAGTGACTTGGAGGAGAATTTCCAGGAAGTGATGTTCCCAGATATCTGCTGCTGTTGTCCTTCTAGAAGCTAGTGATTGTGGTGCTGACTAAGGAGCACCACAATCACTAGCTTCTTATAGATGATACACGTTGCTGCCACTATTTGTTGGTGAAGTTTGTTTGTGGAGTTCCTTGATGGTGTTGAGCTTCTTGAGTGTTGTTGGAACTACACTCATTCAAGCAATTGAAGTGTAATCCATTACACTCTTGATTGTGTTGTGTAGATGATGAACTGACTTGAGGGGTCAGGAGGTAAATTATGTGCTGCAAGAATCCTAGCCTTTGACTTGTTCTGGTAACCGCTATATTTATATTGTTATTCCAGTTCAGTTTCTGGTCAATTGTAATCCCCAGGATCTTGATTATGGGGGACTCGACAATGGTAATGCCAAAGGGCAATGTTTAGATCCTCTCTTATTGGAGGTGGCCATGACCTGGCACTTGTGTGGCATGAATGCTATTTGCCACTTGTCAGCCCAAGCCTATATATTGCCCTGGCCTTGTTGCATTTGACATGGACTTCTACAATACCTGAGGAGTCACTAATAGTGCTGAATATTGTGCAGTCATTAGTGAACATTCCCCACTTCTGATCTATGATTGAAGAAGGACAAAGAACAACAAAGAACAAAGAAAGGTCTTCAATAAAGCATTTGAAGATAGTTGGACCTAAGGCATTACTCTAAGGAACTCCTGCAGCGATGTGCTGAAGCTCTGCCAGTATGACTCCAATCTGCAGCCTGCAGTCGGTCTCCACATTTAAAAAAGGATATTAAAGATAAATTAAAGGCAGTGAAGGTTCACTAAATTGCCCCTTGGGTGAGGGGTTTGTCCTGTGATGAGAGGCCACACAAGTTGGGTCTATTTTCTCTGGAATTTCGGAGAATGGAGGGCAATCTCATTGATACATATAAGATTCTGGAGTGCTTGATTGGGTGGATACATAAAAATTGAGGAAGCTAAAATATTCTCACGATAAATAATTGATTATTTAGAATTCAAATTAAGAGAAATTCACTTCAAGGATATGAACTTCTGGAATTCTCCACCACAGAAAGTAATGGATTCTGCATCACTGAATACATTTAATTCTGGGATCGACAACTTTTTTGATCTTTTAGGGAATCAAGAAATATGGAGAATGGTCAGGAAATACGGAGCTGAAACCCAAGATCAGTTATGATCATATTGACTGGCAGATAGGCTTGACAGACTATGTGCTGTCTTCCTGTTCCTATTGCTTATATTCTTGTCATATGTCTTCTATTTGCATTAGAAGGAAGGAGGTTTCCAGACACATGGCCAAAAGGCATTTAGAACAGATAGCAATGGAAGTCAATGCAATGATTCTATTCCTGAGGACTGGATATAGTGCTGAATGAAGATCAATGACCTCACAAGAGTGGTCAAGGTTAGTGAATGCTTCTTCAAATGTCTTTTCCTATCAACTGAACCACTTGCCGAAAGCAATCCTTCATTCACCACAGCCTCATCACTCACCTCCAATAATTTCTATCAATCATTGCTCCTACCTAATGTTCATATTCTTCACCATATCCTCATACATTTAACATTGCTGCAGGCAGATCTCACACATTAACATTATCAGCTACAGGGACAGCCATTAGTATCACATTTTGCATAATGGCCTCAATATTAACCAACCCACCAAGCAGGATCCTCAGGATCAGTCTTCCATGTTGTATAATAATAGAAGGAAATCCAAAATTGTGCCCCACTGCATTGTGGAAATCCAATTTAAATATATTAATTAACTATCCCTCCTCTTCGCAGCAAGATATTAAAACACACCGACATCCACTGCCATAAAAATGGCAGCATATGCACACTTAATGGGCTGGTTAATATTGAGGCTTTTATGTGAAATGCCTGTCTCTGCAGTCTCCATTGATAGAATTGAGTGCCTCTTCTGAGTTTTCCATCCCTTAAGAATGTTTAAAAGTATTCAGAACCTTAAGGTGTTTGAGCTTTGTTTACATTTCAGTTTCCTTCTCCTTCTTTGGCTGTCAGGTTCTTCTGCTGTTCTCTATCTCAGGATAAATAGGACAGGGGGCATAAAAATCAGCCCTTTTGCCTCAAAACTATTAGATGCACAATATGATACTTCAGTGAATACGTGACAGATTAGTCTGGTCAGAATCTCTTCTAAGAAGACACGTTTAAGACAGATGAGTGTTTATTTTGCTGTTTAATTTGCAGTGATAAGAGGTGGATTCCATTTCATGATATAAATTTTTTTGTGTGGTTCTTGTGTGAAGTCACTACGCAGGAATATGTGTGGGACTAGCTACAGAAATGGTATATTTGTGGTAGGATAATTGCCACCAATTGAAGGTTTTTAAATAATTTCCATGTAGTTGGCTAGATTGCCTATGAATTGCATACTTCATTTTTAATCTTTATATTGTGGCACAGAGATGAAGGCATGCTTTGTTCTCTGCAAACAAAAGTAAAACTGAACTAATATTCGAATACCAGTCAGCATATATGTAACAGGACATTTGTTGTTATAACGTAACCAATAGTAATATGCTGTGATGGTCAGCTGACCTGGTAGACAATGTAACCAATGGCAAAATGAGGGGGAGGTCAGCTGACCAGCTGATCTGGTATAATTGGAAAATGGATGAATTTACAGCATGTCTGAAGTGGTCTTAAAACTTTTCTTTGATTTATGTTGTGTAGTTAATTTTTTTGTTGCTTGCAATTGGAATATCCTTACTGCAAGATGAATGTTGGTGAGACTGCATCTTGAATACTGTGTGCAGTTTTGGTTTACCTCATCTCCTGTTCCACCAGAGGTCCAAATATCTTAGACCACTGCTACACAAATACCAAACACATCTACTGCTCTATCGCCCATCCACACTTTGGCAAATCAGCCCATACCGCTGTGCTCCTGCTCCAGCTTACAACTAAAACTGAAACAGGAGAATCCATTAAAAAAAGTTCTGTAATGTTGATCTGAAGAAATAGATGATCTCTTACAGGATTGTTAGAGTCAGTCAACTGATCAATATTTAATAACTCTGCGACCAGCCTGAATGAATATATCACTACAGTAACTGACTTCATTAATAAACATTATTCTGTTAAGTATAAAAGTTGGCAAATTATGTTACAATTACAT